>JARQOD010000001.1:640263196-640371914 GCA_033576555.1 Oophaga sylvatica
TTTTTTTTCTTCACGGCTCTACATTATAAACTTGCATGAAGCACTTGGGGGTTCAAAGTGCTCACCACACATCTAGATAAGTTCCTTAGGGGGTCTAGTTTCCAAAATGGGGTCACATGTGGGGGGTTTCCACTGTTTAGGCACATCAGGGAATCTCCAAACGCGACATGGCGTCCAATCTCAATTCCCACCAATTTTAGTTTGGGAAAGTCAAACGGCGCTCCTTCCATTCTAAGCCCTTCCGTGCACCCAAACAGTGGTTTTCCCCCACATATTGGGTATTGGCATACTCAGGAGAAATGGCACAACAACTTTATCCGTCCATTTTCTCCTTTTTCCCTTGTGAAAATAAAAAAAATGTTTGTAATAGATCATTTTTGTGACTAAAAAGTAAAATGTTCATTTTTTCCTTTCACATTGCTTCAGCTCCTGTGAAGCACCTGAAGGGTTAATAATCTTCTTGATTGTGGTTTTGAGTACCTTGAGGGGTGCAGTTTTTAGAATGGTGTCACTTTTGGGCATTTTCTACCAAATAGATCCCTCAAAGTGACTTCAAATGTGAGGTGGTCCCTAAAAAAAATGGCTTTGTAAATTTTGTTGTAAAAATGAGAAATCGCTGGTCAACTTTTAACCCTTATAACTTCCTAACAAATAAAAATTTTGTTTCCAAAATTGTGCTGATGTAAAGCAGACATGTTAGAAATGTTATTTCTTAACTATTTTGTGTGACATATTTCTCTGTTTTAAGGGAATAAAAATTCAAAGTTTGAAAATTGCAAAATTTTCAAAATTTTCGCCATATTTGCGTTTTTTCAAAAATAAACGCAAGGTATATGGAAGAAATGTTACCACTAACGTGAAGTACAATATGTCACGAGAAAACAATCTCAGAATCGCGAATATCCGTTGAAGCGTTCCAGAGTTATAACCTCATAAAGAGACAGTGGTCAGAATTGTAAAAATTGGCCCGGTCATTAACGTGCAAACCACCCTTGGGGGTGAAGGGGTTAAGAGGCTAATGTATGCTTGGCCAAACCAAACCTGTATATGTATTGTAGTGGGAAGTCTGATGAGGAAAGGTATTGTCAATTGAGCATTCTGCCAACAGATGTTTGAAATTGTGTGAGAATTTAAAAAAGTTAATTAAGACTCCAATAGTTACCGTCTACTCAATGTTAGATGCATGTAACTCCTAAAGCTCGGATCCCAATAGCTAGAGAGAGGGTTTTGTTTGTCAACATTTTCCATTTAGTTCTAGTAAATTAGTGCAGAAGTACACTCACGCACCCTTCAACTCCATTTAAATACATGACATTGAAGATGGTCGAAAATAACCAAATACTGTACTTGGCTAACTTTGTCATTATCATACCGATAATTAGAGTTACAAGGCACATGTGCCATTAGTTGCTTAATTTAACAGATACTGTCCATGGTCTTGTGGTCTGAGAAGTGAGAGAACCACATCCATCTTATAGTTATGGTCTATGGAGTTGAGTGAAGTCATAACTTGTTTAAGCTGGAATACCCATTTAAGTATCCTTCTGAAGACACAAATACTATTGTTTGTAATATTTACATTCCTATATAAAAGTAATCTAGCTATTTAAAAAGTTAATTTAAATTGTTCATAGAAGAGTTGACCTCTTTGTACAATTCCAGGGTTGAAGTGTCTAACAGACAGAAGCATATCACAGGGACCAACCATTAGGTGTTTAATTTCTCTTCAGCATTGCCACATGAAATGCATGCATGTTGTCCAGAGGGCAGTATTTTGTCTGTCTGTGTAATTGAATTTTGCAGGTCCTCCAGAATAAGGCGCCCCGTATGAAATAGTTGTCAGCCAACTGATGGACCAGCTAATGGTTTGTCTGGCTCCTATCTCTCTTAACTCTCCCATGCACAAAAGAGCTCACTCGGCCAAGGGCTTTTGTGTTCTCTATGTGATGCTCAGTGCCTGTCTCCTCTAGTGGCAGTTTATCTCCTGTAGAACAAAATTATCGGCAGTCTAAAATTAGACATCCTGGACCCTTATCTTTCCCAACATCATATGTTAGAGGAGAGTCCACACATTAGACATTAAACTATTGTTCAAAGCTGTCAATATCAGCAGGTTTGGCCCACATTTTTCTAAATTGTATGGGGGATTTAAAAGTCACTTTTGAAGCCAACTTTCTAATAGAAAACTAAGAGAGTAGACTGCCTAAATTAGCACAGAAATCCTTAATCGACCAATTAAATTGTGCAATCTAACTGACCTAAAAATATATCAGTTGAACATTTTGTTAAAGAATGATGCTTTTTTTAAAAAAAAAGTTTTTATACATGTTGATACAATTCTGTAAAAGAAAAAGCAATAAAATACCCTACTGAACTCTGGAGTAACGAAGAATGCATGATTCCGTTCAACTGTTGACTATAAATTATATATGCACTTCGTATCTACAATAGATGTATTCTATCAGGAATTTGGAAATGTGTCCAACATTAATGGATTTTGTTATTGTAGGAAGTGTGCCATTCTAAATTTGACAATCACTTTATTCCATTAGGTATAAAGCCCGTCTGTGGACCTGATTGCAGTACATTTCTGTGAAATCTCTTTTTGTAGTTTGACAATGATTCACCCGTACTTTAACATTCAGATGAACAGTTAGTACTGTATGTTCTAAAAATGTAAGTTTAGCTGGATTTACTATGATACTTGAAGATGAAAATGATTTATGAAAATTCTTTTTGTCTCTTTTGCAGATGAGAAAACATTTGAAATTAATGTAAGTCCACATGGCATTTCCAGTATATCTATTTTAATGTATTATTTCTTGTCCTGTTTGGATGAATTTTGTGGTATGTTACTTATATCGTACCTGATTATGCTTGTTAATAATATGAAAACTAAAGATTTGTAAACATTTAGAATTGGAGATGAGCCCAAATTCAAAATATTCTTGACATAAAGTCAACTATTAGAAAGATAGTTGTATCCTTATTTAAAATGTGTAAATTGGTATGATCGATTGTCTTTTGCTTTTTTAAAGACTTTATTGTTTCTCAGCAATAATAACAATAATCTTAGAACCAGCCACCTATAAGATATGGCTGCCTAGATTTGCTTTATGTCTTCAAAGAGCAGTTAGGGTATGTGAGACTGATAAGATCCACTTTGGATATATAGATTATATTTTTCAGGTGGAAAATCCAAAGTGTATTTAAGTAGCAGTAAAGTGGATGTGACTTTATCAAATTTCATACATATGCTAACAAGAAAATCAGTGTGGAACCCACTCAAAAATTTACCAGCACAACAGATTTTGAATTTGCAACATTTTAATCTATGATGCAGTCTAGTTGATGATTTATTTCAGAATTGAAACTCCTAAAAAAGTACTCTTTGCAAGGTTAAAGTTACCTACCTCCCCTGGCATGGCAGGGCATGTTGACCTTGCATGGATCTTTATAACCTATCCTCATGTGATGACATTTTGTCTTGTTAAATAAGATTGGCTCTGCAAATGTTATTGAGAAACATTGTTTTTTCTTAAAAGATCACTTTCAATTAAACAACGTTTACATTAATCAACAGTACAAGTGAAAATAAGAAACTATGTAATATATCTTCACAGGGAAAATCTGCTTCTTTCTCCAATTGCGAACCATTTTTTTCTCCTCACCCTGCCTCTTATGCCTATTGTTCACTGTGAAAAATAACTGTGAAAAATAGCTCAAATCAGTCTTGGTCAAAACCAGATGGATATCCAGCACAATAAGTTTAGGGTTACAACTGGAACAGACACAAACAGATGTGTCACAGCTTTCTAGTAGTGTTTATCGAACCTCAGTACTAGATTCAGATCTACACTGCTCAGTGCTGCAGTATGATATTCTCCAAGCTTCTGCTTCTGTGTGTGTGTTACATAGAGAAAGAAAAGCATGAATCCTTCTGTGCTTGTGCAGTGTATCCAAGATATTATAGCAGCTAGTCTCCACCCAACGGCTCAGAGACAACTGAAAATTTGCATTAGAGCTGCACAGGGAAAAACTGCAGGATAGAAAACATGTAAGAACCAGAAATAGTATTATTCCACATAATATATTAGCTTATTCTGAAAAGTCTTTTCAGAATAAAGTCTTTTCAGAAAAGTCTTTTCAGGACATGCTATAAATAAGCTGCATTTTTTTATTTTATGCTAATGGTAGAAAATGTGACATTTACTTTAATGAAAATTTATGTTTTATATGTTTTGACAAATTGTTTAAAATAAGTTATAGGGATTGTTGTGACTAGTATTCTTGTGTTTTAATATTATTGAGGATGCCACTACCCCCTTTAATTAGATTTGATTTAATCACTGACCTTAAAGGGGTTTTACCATGAGAAAAGTACATTTTAATTAACAGATCTTGGAATAATAATAATTTAAACAACTAGATGTGTTAAAAATGTTCCTGTCCTGAGATAATCTTATAAATGTGCCCCTGCTGTGTGCTGTGTAATGGCTGTGTCTGACCATACAGGGACATGGGCTGATCATACCACAGTTCCTAGCCATGAGAAAGAAGAGTATACTGACATTACAGCATGGGATCACAGCTGATTCTTTCTGTACGGTAAAAAATTTAACTGCCTGTATATACTGTATGTTTTACCTCAAAGAAAGAATCAGCTGTGATCCCATGCTTTTCTGACTGAATAGTCTTTTGCCTCCTCCCCTGCCCAGGTGCTGTGGTATGATCAGACCATGTTCCTGTATGGTCAGACACAGCCATTACACAGCACACAGCAGTTATAAGATTATCTTAGCACAGGGACATTTTTTAAACACATCCAATTTATTATTATTATTCAAAGATCTATTAATTAAAATGTTGAGTAAAATTAACTTTGTTCATGGGAAAACCCCTTGAGGCCTCTAAAAAGTTCACTAGAGGATCACCTCTACAAAGGTGAAAATATTACATTTCGACCCACTGTTGAACAAGTTGATAACAGAGGCCCTAAATAGTAAAACCCTCAATGTTTAATTCAAACCAGGATTATACAAACTAGAAGAAAAACATGTGCTTGTTGGAAGGTTACTACCTAAAATGTTCAATGTATTATATCTTTGCTAAAACTGTCAATGGTTAAGTGATTGGCCACAGACTAATCCTTTGAATGCTTTTATTTGGCCCATGCCTTTCATATGGCTAATATCACACAATGGGTTGGCCAAGTATTCCATATTTAAAAGCCTTGTATGTTCTGGGTTGGAAAACCCTGTGCTTTTTCTTCTAATGTTTATCAAAACCTTTTGATAAACAAAACCGCTTGATGCCAGCCAGTTTTTATCAAAGCGGCTTGATGCCATCTCGATCATCCGAGGAACTTTTAAAGTTATGTCAACCAGAACTTTCCTCCCCTCGGAATGGCAAGCTGGCCTACTTTGTTCGAACAGTAGTGATTTTACAAACCCTGTAATAAATACTAGCATGTTCATAGCAAACTATTTTCCTTTCAGGAACCATGCCTAAGTCTGTCTAGGTCATTAGCCACATGATGTAATAAATTGAAATGTTTTATTTTACAGTACAGCTAAGTAGAAAGCACATTTCCAGATATATTATGGGTAACAACAATTTATCAAAGCAGGATGAACAGTATTGTTATTTAAAAAGGCTCCAATGAAATCCAATTTATTTTAACAATAGCATAGTTAATAAGGGAGCGAGTCTAACAATGGATGAGTGTGTGCATCTATCTGTAATGATACGTCGTACACTCTTAAAATAATATGCATTTTATTTACAGTTTAATTTGCATTATAAATGATGTTGCAAAAAAGGAACTTTTGATTATTAATAAGAAAAGATATTGTCTTCCATTCAATAATGAGCCAGATATTGTCATTCAGCTAAGTATACAGTACGAGAATCCATTAGAAAGTAAAGCATATTTATATATGTAGACACTGCAACAGCATCAGAGACTCATCACTGGACATGGGGAGGGTATGAAAAGCTCAATTTGTTGTGTAAAACAAACTGCGTCTCGAGACGGGAGTTTCTGAAACCAGAAAACTATTTAAAAAAATACTATGTAATCAATTATTTTGATACAGACAAGGGTCAGAGGTATGATCGGTTTTAAAGATTTTTTCAGCTCAAATTTTGAATATTTAATATGATGATGATTAAATCAGTTTGAGGCAAATTAAATTTACCTCCAATTTTGTAAAAATAAATGGGTTGGTCAGAATTTTTTTTTTTTTTTTTTAATTACTCGATTACAACTAATTAAGCAAAATAGCTTTCAGCTGGCCGTCATTTTGCTGGATTCTTATGGATAGAAAAGGGGTTTAAAAAAGCCTGTAGTGGAATCACTGCTCACATTTCCCACTGCTGCATCTCTGCTCTGTTACCTAACTTCTACTTGTGGCTCCAGTGACTCCTTTATTCTTGATGTCCTTCTCCTGGTTTTCAATCTTCGCAGACACTCCATTGCTGACTTGACCTTAAAGGTAATCTGTCACAAGATGTTTGCTACCTCATCTCAGAGCAGTATGATGTAGGAAAAGTAACACTGATTCCAGCGATGTATCAGTTAGTATACTGGGTGCAGCCGCTCTGACACAGGGTTATTTAGATGTAGCAATGCAGCAGAGTGCTCAGAAAGCTAAAGCCGTCTACATCACAATCTGGGTACATTGTATATTGACAGTGAGCTGTTAATCAGTAGAGGTGGTGGAGTCGGACTAGCAGTCTTGTGAGCACCTGACTTGACAATGATATTGTCCTAGAGATAGAATCTTCATTGTAAGTAAACAATAGCACATAGCCTTTCAAGTGACACATCGCTGACCTCAGTGTTTTAACCCCTATAACATGTTATTTATTCTCAGATTACATAGCAAAAACTTGTTGACAGATTCCCATTAATGACATGTTCTGATATTACGACGTCATAGCTTCAGAACGTGATGACGTGTTGTCCAATGTATAGTCGGCTGTCTGGGATACATCACCTTATGAGGTGTCACTGTGACATTTCGGCAATGGAAATGCCAGCAAAGTCTGACTACCCGGAAGAGGACATCCATCACCACACTTGAAGAAACGCAGACTATGGAGCTACAGTAACAAATAGGATGATTGGACAGCGAGCTATATCGGCGGAACAGGTAAGCAGCTAGATAAGTATATATATTTTTTTAATTTTTAGAACACTACCTTTTTTAAACTCTAAACAGATGGTCAGTGCAAATCGAATTTCCTGCCCAAATTTGAGTGATTTTATGCATTTTGACAGACTCGCTCATCACTAGTTAGCATTAATGTTCATGTAGGGCTGTGGCTCTGAAGAAAAAGTAAAAACGGGACCTCTTGTATGTTCTGTTTTACACAATTACCTGCTTACACAACACCCCTAACCATGACAAGAGGTCCTGATGTCCCAACCCCATTTTCATTACTCAAAGTAAATTTTTCACGTTACTTGAAGCACTACAATGGTTTCAAAGTCAACCAGAAATAGGCCCCTTCTCTCTAGGGACCTCATAGTAGACCCATAGCCTACCCCATGGCACTGTCCATAGACCCTTACTTATAAGCTCCATAGTTTGAAGGAAGCATATCCAAGAAATGACCGCCTTGTCATTTTAATCAATAAGAAGATCTCTGCACATTACATTTTTTAGAAGAGGCGATAAATCTCTTTTACTTGATAACTCAAATCCTGCTTGTAGCATATTTTTTATTTCAAGGTAAGTCAGCTCGACAAAAAGGCTTTAGTGTTTTCATGTTACATTTTGCTGAAAAGTCACTTTGTAAAGCCATTACCACACTGAGCAATTTCTGCAATATATCCTCGCACATTTAACAATATATATAACATAATCCATAGTTATATTCCCATAAATATAATGTATAATATTATATTTTTTTTAGGTCTTTCTATTGAAAGGAAGGCAAAAATAAGATTAATGCTTTTTACCTTGCTTCTGGTGCAATATAAAGGAAAAGATTTGCCTATTTGTGGATCAGAATAGCAATGCACGGCTATAAATGTCATAAAGGAATACTGAATGGCATATTAAAATCCGCATTTACTGGGTAATAATGAGACTGGCAGCAGTCAAGGTAATTTTTATGGTACAGTGCTTAGAATTTCATCGGTAAAAATACAGTTAAGGATTTTTGAAGCCCTGCGTTCTTTCCTTGGTTACCTTTGGTGGGTGTTTAAGCTTTTATATACGCTGTATGAAGTAATGATTATAACTAGTGTTGAGCGAACGTGATCACATAGGGCATTATCTGAGCATGTTCGAGTGCTGACAGAGTATCTACGTTGTGCTCGAATACTATGTTGGAGTCGTTGCAGCTGCCTGCCTCTCGGTCGTTCGACAGCTGCAACACATGCCTGGACTGCCTAACAAGCAGAAAATTCCTGCATGTGTTGTGGCTGTCGAACAGCAGCGAGACATGATGCAGCTGCGATGACTCAAACATATTTTTCGAGCACACTGAAGATACTCTGTTAGCACCCAAGCATGCTCGGATAACACCTTATGCGAGCACGCTCGCTCATCACTGGTTATAACCTTTATGATTTGTTATTATGGGGCTGTAGTCAACAATTATTTGTTTTCGATTACCTACTTACAGGCCTAGGTTTAAGACACTTCCATCAATACAATATCCTACAGAAAATAAGGAAGCATATATCGGGTAAAATAAGTATTCTTTATTAGATCCAAATAATGAAAACCTTACATAAAATGTACTTTTAAGGGAGATACAAACACAAAATAAACTGTCTGCCAGGGGAACACACCAAAGCCTAAAAATACAGTATCATAATGTAGACATTTATTCAGAACCTAATAAATAGTGCAAAGACATGGTCAACCTGAAAGTCCATATATCATTATTTCGAAAATAAATAAATTAACCATAGATTGAGAATTAGTGGCAGCAGGAATCCACAGATGCAAGTATATAAGTAGAGGTTAGCTTAACCCCTTCCTGACCCATGACACCTACGTCGGCGTCATGAAAACCTGTGCCATCCTGACCACGCCTACGTAGACGTCATGGTATAAATCGCGTTCCTGCGGGTCAGGTGACTGGGGTTACTGAAAGGTCACCCGACCCGCAGGCACAAGACCCTTTGTGCTTCACCACAGGGGGGTGGATTAACCCCCACATGGCTACAATCGCTCTGATTGGCTGTTAAAAGTGAAACATCTAATCAGAGCAATTTGTAATATTTCACCAATAAAATTTGTTGAAATATTACAATCCAGCCATGGCCGATGCTGCAATAGCATCGGCCATGGCTGGAGACTGAGATCCGACCCCCCACACCGATTGATGGCGGCGACCGGTTGTCGCCATTACTGTCTGCTCCCCTCTGGTCTGCTCCCCCCGCCTTCCGATCCCCCCTCACCTCTCCCGGGACTTGCGATGTCCCTGTGGCCGTCCTGGAGTCTCTCTGGGATATTTCATGGCGCCGCCATCTTGGAAAATGGCGGGCGCAGGCGCAGTGCACCTGCCGTCTGGCAGATTCCATTCATTTATTTTGATCACTGTGATAAACTCTCACAGTGATCAAAATTAAAAAAAAGTAAATAAACCACCCTTTTATCACCCCCATAGGTAGGGACAAGTAATAAAACAAAGAAAATATTTTTTATTTTTCCATTAGGGTTAGCATTAGGGTTAGGGTTAGAACTAGGGTTAGGGTTGGAACTAGGGTTAGGATTAGGGTTAGGGTTAGTATTAGGGTTAGGGTTAGCATTAGGGTTATGATTGGAATTAGGGTTAGGTTAGAATTAGGGTTAGGGTTGGACTTAGGGATAGGGTTGGAATTAGGGTTAGGGTTGGAATTAGGATTAGAGTTGGGGTTAGGGTTCGGCTTGTGGTTAGTGTTAGAGTTGGAATTAGGGTTATGGGTGTGCTAAGGTTAGGGTTGGGATTTGGGTTAGGCTTGTGGTTAGGGTTATGGTGAGGGTTGGGATTAGGGTTAGGGGTGTGTTGGGGTCAGGGTTATGGTTGGGGTTAGGATTAGGGTTAGGGGTGTGTTGAGGTTAGGGTTGTGGTTATTGGTGTGTTGTGGTTAGGGTTGGAGTTAGAATTGAGGGGTTTCCACTATTTAGGCACATCAGGGGGTCTCCAAATGCGACATGGCGCCACCATTTATTCCTGTCAATGTTGCGTTCAAAAAGTCAAACAGTGCTCCCTCCATTCCAAGCACTGATGTGTGCCCACACTGTGGTTTACCCCCACATATAGGGTATCAGCATCCTCAGGAAATATTGCACAACTTTGGGGGTCTATTTCTTCTGTTACCCTTGAAAAAAGAAAAAAAATTGGGGACTAATAAATTTATTTTTGGAGATAAAAAGATTTTTTATTTTAACGGCTCAGCGTTATAAACTTCTGTGAAGAACTTGGGGGCTCAAAGTGCTCACCACACATCTAGTTGAGTTCCTTGGGGGATCTAGTTTCCAAAATGGGGTCACTTGTGGGGGGTTTCTACTGTTTAGGCACATCATGGGCTCTGCAAACGTAACATGACGCCCGCAGACCATTTCATCAAGTCGGCGTTTCAAAATGTAATTACTTCCCTTTCGAGCCCCGACTTGTGCCCAAACACTGGTTCCCCCCACATATGGGATACCAGCGTACTCAGGACAAACATGACCACCATTTTTGGGGTCCAATTTCTCCTGTTACCCTTGTGAAAATAAAAAATTGCTGGCTAAAAAATCATTTTTTGAGGAAAAAAATGATATTTTATTTCATGGCTCTCGGTTATAAACTTCTGTGAAGCACTTGAGGGTTCAAAGTGCTCACTACACATCTAGATAAGTTCCTTTGGTGGTCTAGTTTCCAAAATGGGGTCACTTGGGGGATTTCCACAGTTTAGGCACATCAGGGGCTCTGCAAACGTAACATGACGCCCGCAGACCATTCCATCAAGTCGGCGTTTCAAAATGTAATTACTTCCCTTTCGAGCCCCGACGTGTGCGCAAACACTGGTTCCCCCCACATATGGGATACCAGCGTACTCAGGACAAACATGACCACCATTTTTGGGGTCCAATTTCTCCTGTTACCCTTGTGAAAATAAAAAATTGCGGGCTAAAAAATCATTTTTTAAGAAAAAATGATTTTTTATTTTCACGGCTCTGCATTATTAACTTCTATGAAACACGTGGGGGATCAAGGTGCTCACTACACATTTAAATAAGTTCCTTGGGGGGTCTTGTTTCCAAAATGGGGTCACATGTGTGGGGTTTCTACTGTTTAGGCACATGAGGGGCTCTGCATACGTAACAAGATGCCCGCAGACCATTCTATTAAGTCGGCATTTCAAAGCGTTACTACATCCCTTCCGAGCCCTGACGTGTGCCCAAACAGTGGTTCCCCCCACATATGGGGTATCATCGTACTCAGGACAAATTGTACAACAACGTTTGGGGTCCAATTTCTTCTGTAACCATTGTGAAAATAAAAGAGAGGGGGCTAAAAAAAATCATTTTTTGAGGAAAAAAATGATTTTTTATTTTCACGGCTCTGCGTTATAAACTTCTGTGAAGCACCTAGAGGTTCAAAGTGCTCACTATGCATCTAGATAAGTTCCTTAGGGGGTCATTTGTGGGGGAGCTCCAAAGTTTAGACACACAGGGGCTCTCCAAACACGACATGGTGTCTGCTAACGATTCGATCCAATTTTCCATTCAAAAAGTCAAATTGCACTCCTTCCCTTCTGAGCCCTGCCGTGTTCCCAAACAGTGGTTTCCCCCCACATATGGGATACCAGCGTACTCAGGACAAACATGACCACCATTTTTGGGGTCCAATTTCTCCTGTTACCCTTGTGAAAATAAAAAATTGCTGGCTAAAAAATCATTTTTTGAGGAAAAAAATGATATTTTATTTCATGGCTCTCGGTTATAAACTTCTGTGAAGCACTTGAGGGTTCAAAGTGCTCACTACAGATCTAGATAAGTTCCTTGGGTGGTCTAGTTTCCAAAATGGGGTCACTTGGGGGATTTCCACAGTTTAGGCACATCAGGGGCTCTGCAAACGTAAAATGACCCCCGCAGACCAAGTTGGCATTTCAAAACGTCACTACTTCCCTTCCGAGCCCTGACGTGTGCCCATACAGTAGTTTTCTTCCACATATTGGGTATCAGCGTACTCAGGACAAATTGAACAACAACTTTTGGTTTCCAGTTTCTCCTGTTACCCTTGGGAAAATAAAAAGTTGGGGACTAAAAGATCATGTTTGTGGAAAAAATATGATTTTTTTTCATGCTCAGGCGTTATAAACTTTAGTGAAGCACCTGGGGGTTCAAATTTCTCACCACAGATCTAGATAAGTTCCTTGAGGGGTCTAGTTTCCAAAATGGTGTCATTTGTCAGGGGTTTCCACTGTTTAGGCAGATCAGGAGCTCTCCAAACACGACATGGCGTCCATCCAATTCTGCGTTGAAAAAGTCAAATGCCGCTCCTTTCATTCCAAGCTCTGCCATGCACCCAAACAGTGCTTTACCACCACATATGGGGTATCAGCGTACTCAGGATAAATTGCACAATAACTTTTGGAGTCTTGTTACCCTTGGGAAAATAAAAATTGGGGTGAAAAGATCATTTTTTTGGAAAAAAAATATGATTTTTTAATTTTAAGGCTCTACGTAATAAACTTGTGTGAAGCACTTGGGGTTCAAATTGCTCACCACAGATCTAGATAAGTTCCTTGGGGGGTCTAGTTTCCAAAATGGGGTCACTTGTGGGGGGTTTCCACTGTTTAGGCACATCAGGGGCACTCCAAATGCAACATGGCATCCAATCTCAATTCCAGCCAATTTTGGTTGGAAAAAGTCAAATGGTGCTCCTTCCATTCAGAGCTCTGCCGTGCGCCCAAACAGTGGTTCCCCCCACATATGGGGTATCAGCATACTCTGGATAAATTGGACAACCACTTTGGGGGTCTATTTTTTTTCCTGTTACCCTTGATAAAATAAAAAAATTGTGGACAAAAAGATCATGTTTGTGGAAAAATATGATTTTTTTTATTTTCATGACCAGGCGTTATAAACTTCTGTGAAGCCCTTGGGGGTTCAAAGTGCTCACCACACATCTAGATGAGTTCCTTGAGGATCTAGTTTCCAAATTGGGGTCACTTGTGGGGCGTTTCTACTGTTTAGGCACATCAGGAGCTTTGCAAACGTAACATGATGCCCGCAGAGCATTCCATCAAAGTTGGCATTCAAAACGTCACTACTTCCCTTCCGAGCCCGACAGGTGCACGAACAGTGGTTCCCCCCACATATGGGGTACGAGTGTACTCAGGACAAACTGTGCAACATATATTGGGGTCAAATTTGTCCTGTTACCCTTGTGAAAATAAAAAATTGCGGGCTAAAAAATCATTTTTTGAGAAAAAATGATTTTTTATTTTCACGGCTCTGCATTATTAACTTCTATGAAACAACGTGGGGGATCAAGGTGCTCACTACACATTTAAATAAGTTCCTTGGGGGTCTTGTTTCCAAAATGGGGTCACATGTGTGGGGTTTCTACTGTTTAGGCACATGAGGGGCTCTGCATACGTAACAAGATGCCCGCAGACCATTCTATTAAGTCGGCATTTCAAAGCGTTACTACATCCCTTCCGAGCCCTGACGTGTGCCCAAACAGTGGTTCCCCCCACATATGGGGTATCATCGTACTCAGGACAAATTGTACAACAACGTTTGGGGTCCAATTTCTTCTATAACCATTGTGAAAATAAAAGAGAGGGGGCTAAAAAAAAATCATTTTTTGAGGAAAAAAATGATTTTTTATTTTCACGGCTCTGCGTTATAAACTTCTGTGAAGCACCTAGAGGTTCAAAGTACTCACTATGCATCTAGATAAGTTCCTTAGGGGGTCATTTGTGGGGGAGCTCCAAAGTTTAGACACACAGGGGCTCTCCAAACACGACATGGTGTCTGCTAACGATTCGATCCAATTTTCCATTCAAAAAGTCAAATTGCACTCCTTCCCTTCTGAGCCCTGCCGTGTTCCCAAACAGTGGTTTCCCCCCACTTATGGGAACCAGCGTGCTCAGGACAAACTGGACAACAACTTTTGGGGTCCAATTTATCTCTGTTACCCCTGGGAAAATAAAAAATAGTGGGCTAAAAAAATCTTTTTTGAGAAAAATAGTTTTTTTTATTTCATTGCTATGCATTTATAACTTCTGTGAAGCACTTGGGGGTTCAAAGTGCTCACTACACATTTAGATAAGCTCCTTGGGGGTCTAGTTTCCAAAATGGGGTCACTTGTGGGGGTTTCTACTGTTTAGGCACAAACAAAGATGCCCGCAGAACATTCCATCAAGTCTGCATTCCAAAATGGCGCTCCTCCCTTCTGAGCTCTCCATGCGCCAAAACAGTGGTTCCCCCTCACATATGAGGTACCACGTACTTAGTACAAACTGGACAACAACTTTTGCCATCCAATTTCTCCTGTTACCCTTGTGAAAATAAAAAATAGCGGGCTAAAAAAAATCATTTTTAAGGAAAAAAAATGATTTTTTTTTTTATTTTCACTGCTCTGCGTTATAAACTTCTGCGAAGCACTTGGGAGTTCAGAGTGCTCACAACACATCTAGTTAAGTTCCTTAAGGGGTCTAGTTTCCAAAATGGTGTCATTTGTGGTTTTTTTTCACTGTTTAGGCAAACATGGGCTCTCCAAACACAACATGGTGTCCACTAACGATTGGAGCTAATTTTCATTTAAAAAGTCAAAGGGCTCTTCTTCCCTTCTGATCCCTGCTGTGCGCCCAAACAGTGATTTATGACACATATGAGGCATCGCTGTACTCAGGAGAAATTGCTTGACAAATATTAGGATCCATTTTATCCTATTGCCCATGTAAAAATGAAAAAATTGATGCTAAAAGAAAATTTTTGTTGGAAAAATTGAAAAGGTCCATTTTTCCTTCTATGTTGCTTTAGTTCCTGTGAAGCACCTGAAGGGTTAATAATCTTCTTGAATGTGTTTTGAGTAGCTTGAGGGGTGCAGTTTTTAGAATGGTGTCACTTTTGAGTATTTTCTGCCATATAGAGCCCTCAAAGTGACTTCAAATGTGAGGTGGTCCCTAAAAAAAATGGTTTTGTAAATTTAACTTCCTAACAAAAAAATTTGTTTCCAAGATTGTGCTAATGTAAAGTAGACATGTGGAAATGTTATTTATTAACTATTTTGTGTCACATAACTCTCTGATTTAACAGAATAAAAATTCAAAATTTGAAAATTGCAAAATGTTAAAAATTTTCACCAAATTTCCATTATTTTCACAAATAAACGCAAAAATTATCGACCTAAGTTACCACTAACAAGAAGCCCAATATGTCACGAAAAAAAAGTCTCAGAATCGTTAATATTTGTTGAAGCGTACCTGAGTTATTACCTCATAAAGGGACACTGGTCAGAATTGTTAAAAATGGCCAAGGTCATTAAGGTCAAAATAGGCTGGGTCATGAAGGGGTTAAGGTTAACTAAATTGGTCCTGAAGGCTCCTATATATATATAATGGCATGTGGGGGTTCCATACTGAGACCAAGCAGTCAATATATGCATAAGAGGCAATCTAGCAACAAGTCATACATAGAATCAAACATGAACTTAGAGAAGCCTAAAAATGAGTTAGTAGAGATCTAGATTATAACAGCCGTGTTCAATAAACATGCAAAAGAAGTAGTAAGCTGGGTAAAAGAGTCCAACAGAGGACCTAAGTCATAAGAGAGTGCAAATAGCAAAAAAACTAATGCATACTATAAGGCACAGTGGCTGAATATCAGTAGGCTGTTAAATAGATTGTTTATGCTCATACAGTGGGTACGGAAACTATTCAGACCCTTTACATTTTTCATTCTTTGTTTCATTTAATCCATTTGGTAGATTCAAAAAAGTTCATTTTTTTTCTCATTAATGTACACTCTGCACCCCATCTTGACGAAAAAAAACAGAAATGTAGAAATTTTTTCAAATTTAATAAAAAAGAAATACTGAAATATCATATGGTCATAAGTATTCAGAACCTTTGTTCAGACACTCATATTTAAGTAACATGCTGTTCATTTGCTTGTGATCCTCCTTGAGATGGTTCTACTCCTTCATTGGAGTCCAGCTGTGTTTAATTAAACTGATAGGACTTGATTTGTAAAGTAACACCTGTCTATATAAGACCTCACAGCTCACATTGCATGTCAGACCAAATGAGAATCATGAGGTCAAAGGAACTGGCTAAGGAGCTCAGAGATAGAATTGTGGCAAGGCACAGATATGGCCAAGGTTACAAAATAATTTCTGCTGTACTCAAGGTTCCTAACAGCACAGTGGCCTCCATAATCCTTAAATGGAAGAAGTTTGGGACCACAAGAAGTCTTCCTAGACCTGGATGTCCAGCCAAACTGAGCAATCGTTGGAGAAGAGCCTTGATGAAGAGGTAAAGAAAAAACCCATAATCACTGTGGCTTAGCTCCACAGATACAGTAGGGAGATGGGAGAAGATTTCACTAAGTCAACTATCACTGCAGCCCTCCACCAGTCAGGCCTTTATGGTAGAGTGACCTGACGGAAGCCTCTCCTCAGTGTCAGACATACGAAAGTGCGCATAGAGTTTGCTAAAAAAACACATGAAGGACTCCCAGACTATGAGAAATATTATTCTCTGGTCTGATGAGACAAAGATAGAACTTTTTGGTGATAATTCTAAGCGGTGTGTGTGGAGAAAACCAGGCACTGCTCATTACCTGCCCACTACAATCCCAACAGTGAAACCTGGTGGTGCAACATCATGCTAAGGGGGACCTCAAACTAGGCCGAAGGTTCACCTTCAACAAGACATTGACCCTAAGCACACATTTAAAATAACAAAGGAGTGGCTTCAGAACAACTCTGTGTCCATTATTGATTAGCCCAGACAGAGCCCAGACCTAAATCCAGTTGAGCATCTCTGGAAGACCTGAAAATGGCTGTCCACCAACATTCACCATCCAACCTGATGGAACTAGAGAGGATCTGAAAGGAAGAGTGACAGAGAAACCCCAAATTCAGGTGTGAAAAACTCGTTGCATCATTCCCAAAAAGACTCATGGCTGTGCTAGCTCAAAAGGGTGCTTCCACTCAATAACATGTGATATTTCAGGGTTTATTTTAACCTTAAAATGTGTATCGGGGGCAATTTAGGCCCCGGTGCATACTTTTATGCTATTATCTGCAAAATTACTTTAGTTAGAATTTTGAAACTCTAGGTATTCCTCAAGTATGTAGTTGCTGGTAATATCCAATAGCTCATCAAAAAATTTTGATAGGCATTTTGGTGTAACAATGCATTTTTGAGGAAAAACACATCTGTAAGGAATGTGGGCCTTTTGGGCCCCTACTATTTTTATCATGTACTCAGCAATGTTTGCGTTTCAAGTTAGTTTATTTGTAGTCAGGGTTGCTGGTGGAGGGTCGGGGGGTGGATCATGCCATGTGAGGATGTCATATGATTTTGGGAGGGAGTGATAAGGCCATGACATCATCTGAGGTTCTTCTGAACACAGTAATGAGCTGTGTAGAGAATACTGAGGACAGTATACACTGTGAGCTAATTGCTGAAGGACCTGTGATGATATGAGATATATGTTGGGAGGAAGTCTGATTCATTTTCAGTCTCTTTGTTTCTATAAGAATCTTGCAAAGGGTAGAGCTTGTGAGCCACAAAAATCCAGAGAATTCTACACCACCTAAAAGAAAGTATAAAAGGTAAAAGCTGCTGAGGACGAGAGGAGGAAGGGGGCACTTTACCCTTACAGTGTGTTACACACAAGCAAATAGTGCACAACCCTGATTGTGTTCAATGTCTGTAAAGAACATTCTTCAGAAAAGATAACATGTGAAAATTGTTTGGAAGACCAATAAAATTGAAAAGAAAAAGTTAGAAAAGAAATGTAGCTGAGCTTCAGCTAGTTTACTCTAGATTTATATACCTTTGTGTGTTTCTCATATCTTTGTTTGAAATTTGGAAAAAAAATGTTTTTTTGGTGTTTTCTGCAAAAATTATAATTAAAATGTTGTGCATTATTCATATCTAATTTTGCAATTTTGAAATAAACTTCTAAAAGTTATTTACGTGAGTTTCTGGTAGAGTTCGAGTTCCCGCTGCTGCACAAGGGGAGTCTCGAACCAGTTCCACTGCAGTCCCCATCTATCTCCGGCCGCAGTGGAGCCTGCTCAGCAAAGACGTCGGTCCCAGCATCTCACCCGGTCTAATACTGTGCAGAGACTTGCTGTTGCCTCTTCAGGTTCTGCTATTGTAGCCACTACTGGCGACGAGCAGACTTCTTTAGGTCTAAGTCCTTTGTTGCTTCATCTGAGCATGCCCAGGGCAAGAGCTCCCATTGGAGATCAGGGGTCACATGCTCAGATACAGCTGCCACTCCTATTGGTCCTTCAGGAAGGTCCTCCGGCTGTTGATGTTCTGAAGCAGCTTTCCATTGGTCCTTCCTGGAAGGTCTTTTTCTCGTGGCTGCTATAAAAGGCTGTCCTTACCGCACGGCCGTGTGCTAGGATCAATTGCATTATGTGCTTTGCGCCAGTGTGATCATGCACGCATGTGGTTAGGGCTCGGCTGAAATAAGCCCATAGAATACCGGCACCACCGGTGAGGAGATTTGAGTGCATGTGGTTAGGGCTTGGCTGAAATAAGCCCCTAGAATACCGGCTTCTCCGGTGAGGAGATTGCTTGATTGCGTTTCTGTCTGCATGATCACGGACTGCTATCCGCACAGCAGTTATCTGTGTATCCCTGTGGTGTTAACAGGACACAGTATCTATCTCTGCTCTTTACCTCAGTGACTCTGTGGTGTAACAGAGTTCGCTTATATCGCTATATAGCGCTGGGCATTCCCTCTAGCAGCTCTGTGGATTAACGCTATGGCGTTTATTTTAGCGACTCTGCGGGATAACAGAGTTCGCTACTTACGCCATCTTACTAGCAGCAGGCTCTGCCTGCACAGTGGACCCCGGGCTGCGAACACACCTCTCTACATTATTTATTAGGTGCGTTCCGCAGACCCTAACATAATCCTAGCGCCAGGGTCTGGCTAGTAAATGGCAGATGACCAGCGTTTACCGCAGTACATCCAGCAGCTGGAGGGTAGGTTGGCGGCTCTTGAGCGCACAACCTCAGCTGTGGATGTTACCGCAGTCGCTGTTCAGGCTGCTAGCGTGGCTGCAGCCAGTTTGTCCTGTGCCACCTCTGCCCCTACATTATCCCACCTCCCGCTTCCTGACAAGTTTGCCGGTGACAGCAAGCAATTTCGGGGATTCGTGAGTCAGTGCTCTATACAGCTCGAGCTTCTGGCTGCACGTTTCCCCACTGATCGGGCACAAGTGGGTTTTGTACTGTCTCTACTCTCGGGCAGAGCATTGGAGTGGGCAACGCCGCTGTGGGAGCGCGACGATCGTGTGGTGCTGAGTGCTCTTCGTTTCCTGGAGGCTCTTAAAAAGGTCTTTTTAGGACCTCAGGTCACCCACGATACGGCCTACAAATGCTGGCATTGGCACAGGGTTCGTCTTTGGTCGGTCAGTTTTCCGTCCAGTTTCGGACTCTGGCCTTAGAGTTAGACTGGTCGGATAAAGTTCTCATTCCAGTCTACTGGCGAGGACTGGCTGACCATGTTAAAGACGCTTCGGCTACCAGGGAGATTCCCGCCACACTGGAGAAGCTTATCTCCATATCTACCCGCATCGACCTCCGTTTTCACAAGTGGAGGTTGGAGCGGGCCCAGTGTAGGCAGAGGATTCGGTTGGCTCCCTCCTTTGCCAAACCTCTCGAATCCCCGATCTGGCATCCGAACCCCAGAAGGCCACAGAGGTTCCTTGTACAGGACCTAAGTCTCGGGCCGTCCGAGTATCCGTGGTCTGTAACCTTTGTCAGCAGACAGGACACTATGCAAACAAATGTCCACAGCGATCGGGGAAGCGATCGCGTCTAGTGGCCCTGGGAGGAGGTTCACTAGAGACAGCGGCATTTTCCTCCAAGATGACATTTAAAGGGACAGTCACTGTAGACTCTTCCACACTTACAGTCGAAGCTTTGTGTGGACTCAGGAGCAAAGGGGGATTTCATGTCATCTACCTTTGCTCGTCGCCACGCAATACATCTGGTAGCGCTCGACAAACCAGTGACTGTCCGGGTAGTGAATGGGCTTTACATTGCCTTCACCAATTACACATCAGACTGTCCCTCTTACTTTGTCTGTACCCTCTTCCCATCAGGAGATTATTTTCCTTCTCGTCCTTCCCGAGGGAATAGACGAAATCCAACTGGGAGTTCCCTGGCTGTAATGTATGTAGTACAGTTCATATAGCGTCTTGTGCTTGGGTGCGATGAAAATACATGAGACACAGGTTTGATATAGAAAGTCTTGTATTACTTCATACAAGTTGGCAAAAATAGTCACACAGTTTGCAGACACAGAAGCAGGAGACACAGCAGGCCAGAGTAATCTAAGCTCAGCAATCACTCTCCACAACAGGTTCAGGATGTTCTTCTCTGTTACCGTAAGTCCATGCAAACGTGGGTCTTTCAAAGAGCAGGGTTCAGAGTCCACAAGTGCTTCAGAGTTCCTCAGTAGGAATAGCTGGAGTACAAGGTCCAAGGCTTTAGGAGTCAGGTCACAGGTTCACTGCAGGCTAGATTCTGAAGCACTGATTGCTCAGCTGTGGCTGCTTAAGAAGCAAAAGGAGAGAATAAGGGCGGGAACATGCAAGCTGGAAACTCCATTTTGACTGAGGGCAAGATAGCTGCAGCAAGACAGAAAGTAAAATGGCTGACAAAACAAACTGAGTTTCAGGAACATGTACACAGAACCTTACATTACTCCCCCCTTAGGGACAACCTCCGGATGACCTCAGGCCAGGCTTGTGTGGGTACCTCTGATGAAACTGACGGAGCAAGCGAGGAGCATTAACGTTATTGACTGGTTCCCATGAGTTGTCCTCCACTGGGTAGCCCTGCCATTTAATCAGATATTGTAACTGATTTCTATACAACCTGGAATCTAAAATCCTTTCCACCACAAATTCTTCCTGACCATCGACTAGCACTGGGTCAGGGCAAGGAGAAGAACGTCCAGGAAACGTATTGGGTGTCGCAGCCTTTAGTAGGGATACATGAAAGACAGGGTGAATTCTCATAGTTCTGGGCAGTTGAAGACGACAAGCAACGGCACTTATAATTTACTGATTTTATAGGGTCCAATGTACTTATGTCCCAACTTAGACGATGGAATCCTTAACTTAAGATTTCTGGTTGACAGCCAGACCAAGTCTCCTACCTTGAAAGCTGGTGCAGGTTTACGAAATTTATCTGCTGCTTTCTTGTACCTTTCCTGAGCCGATTCCAGATTCTCCTTTAGAAGATCCATATTCTTCTGTAAAGACGTGATTCTTTCAGCCACTGCTGGTAAAGGCGTTTCTATGGGAAATCGTGGTAGAATGTTAGGATGATAACCTAGATTAGAGTAAAAAGGAGACTGCTTAGTGGAGGCACTCTGAGAGTTGTTATACGAGAACTCAGCTAATGGAAGTAGATCCACCCAATCATCCTGTAGGTGGCAGATAAAGCAGCGGAGATACTGCTCCAGGGTTTGATTGGTTCGTTCGGTCTGTCCATTAGTCTGGGGATGAAAAGCAGAAGAAAGGTTTACTTTAATGTCCAATGCTGCACAGAAATTTTGCCAAAACCTAGAAGTGAATTGCACCCCTCGATCCGAAATAACCTCATCCGGTACTCCATGTAAGCGAAACACATCTTTAATCATCAAATCTGATGTCTGTTTTGCAGTGGGTAAGCCGACACAAGGGATAAAATGAGCTGCCTTTGTTAGACGGTCAACCACCACTAGAATGGTGTTCTTCCCTTGAGAGGTTGGTAACTCCACAATGAAGTCCATAGAAATGGATCCCCACGGGCGGGACGGGGTGGGAAGAGGCTGTAACAGACCAGTTGGTGAGGAGCGAGGTGTTTTGCATCTTGCACAGACTTCACATGAAGTGACATAGTTTAAAACATCCTTCCTGCAAGTGGGCCACCAAAAGAAACGAGAGAGAAATTCCTGTGTCTTTAGAATTCCTCTATGCCCAGCTATCTTGGAATCGTGGATGAGTTGCAATACTCTCAATCTGACTGTTTCAGGAATATACAGGCGTTGTCCCTGAATCCACACACCATTCTTAAAGACAAGACTTACGTCCCTTGGGGGTTGTGCCAAAAAGGAATCCGCATGGTATGCTTCCTTGATGTCCTTAAGTAGGTCTTGATTATGAATTACTCCTAGGAATCTAGAGTCAGGAAGAATAGTCTTAGGAGGAGTAATTGGACGTGTCTCTGCTGAGTAAATCCTAGAGAGTGCATCAGCCTTTCCATTGCGCGATCCTGGTCTATAAGAAATGATAAAATTAAATTGGTTTAAGAAAAGATTCCAGCGAGCCTGGCGAGGAGTCAGGCACTTAGCCGACCTGATAAACTCAAGGTTACGATGGTCTGTCAGGACGACTATTTGCTGTGCAGCTCCCTGAAGAAGGTGTCTCCATTCTTTGAAGGCGGCAATAATGGCCAACAACTCTCTATTGCCCACATCGTAGTTCCTCTCAGCCGAAGACAACTGCTGGGAAAAGAAGGCACAGGGATGCAAGACATTCTTCTCACCTGTTCTCTGAGAGAGTATAGCTCCAACGGCACAGTCTGAAGCATCCACCTCTATTATGAAGGCAAGCTCGGGGTTGGGATGTACTAAGATAGGTGCGGTGGTAAATTTATCTTTTAGACGGGAAAATGCTTCCTGGGCTTGGGGAGTCCAGGAGAACCTAGACTCTTTCCGGGTAAGTTGGGTGATAGGTGACACTACCTCAGAGAAATTTCTAATGAAACGTCTATAGAAGTTGGCAAACCCGATGAAGCGCTGTACCTCCTTCACATTTCTAGGACTTGGCCAATCCTTGATGGCTTGGGTTTTGCTTCCATCCATACTAATTCCTTGTGTAGACAGTACATACCCCAGAAATTGAATTTCGGTCCTATGGAATTCACACTTTTCAAGTTTGATGTAAAGATGATTTTGTCTTAGACGTTCCAAGACCATTCTCACATGTCCATGATGTTCCTCTGTGGAGTTAGAAAAAATTAGAATATCATCCAAATAAATTACCACGAATGTATCTAGGAGATCCCTGAAGATGTCATTCACCAAGTGTTGGAAAGTGGCTGGGGCGGTACTCAGACCAAAAGGCATAACTAGATATTCAAAGTGTCCATAGCGTGACCTGAATGCAGTCTTCCATTCATCCCCAGGTCTAATACGGACTAAGTTATAGGCCCCACGAAGATCTAGTTTAGAGAAAATTTTGGCATGTCGCACTCTCTCCAATAACTCAGGGATTAAAGGCAATGGATAACGGTTTCTAATAGTAACCTTATTGAGTTCCCTATAGTCTACGCATGGTCTCAGAGATCCATCTTTCTTCTTTACAAAGAAGATGGGTGCACCTGCAGGAGATGAAGAGGGGCGTATGAAGCCCTTGGCTAGATTTTCGTCTATGTAATCCTTTAAAGCCTTTAGCTCGGGCCCCGCCAGGGGGTAGATCTTACCAAAAGGTATCTCTGCTCCAGGCAATAATTCAATTGGACAATCATATGGACGGTGAGGAGGAAGCTGGTCAGCGTTCTTCTTGTCACATAAATCCACATAGTCCTGGTATACAGCTGGTAGTTCAGGGACTGACATGGTTCCTTTAGGAACAGAGCAAGCTGAAACTTTTGGACTCATCTGTTTCTCTGGAAAGTGTAATTCCTTGGTCTCCCAGTTAATGGTAGGATTCTGAGCCTGCAGCCATGGTAGCCCTAGAATAATGGGAAAGTGGGGAGAAGAGATAAGCATAAAGGACAGTTTCTCTTGATGATCTTTACCCATAAGAACCCTCAAAGGCTCTGTTTCCTGATCCACTGGTCCAGAGGTCAGCAGGGAGCCATCCACAGTTTCCATCTGTACTGGAGTAGCCTTCTTCACTGAACGTATCCCCTGTTTCAGAGCAAAGGAGACATCCATAAAATTTCCACTTGCCCCTGAGTCGATCATAGCAGAGCTAGACACCCAAGCTGAGTCAACCCAGAGTTTGATGGAAAGAAAGCAATGAGAATTGTTTTTCTTACAACTCAGCTGGGACACCGCTGAGGAAACTTGAAAAATGGCAGCGTTTACACAGTCAACGTCCTCAGAGGTAACGGAGTTTAAGTCCGAGAAATCAAGATCTGTTGCTGCAGATCTCTCTGGAGCCTGAGGCTCGGACCTGACAGATCCCCTCTCGCAACACTCACAATGAATGAGTGCTGCAGTAGTCTTACGAGAACGGCTGGGGCAGTTTATAATGAAGTGCCCTGACTTACCACAATAGAAACATAGATTCTCCTTAAAACGATGTTCCTTGCGTGCATCACTAACCCGTCGTTGTAAAGAGTCTACCTGCATGGGTTCAGGTTCAGGTTCCCGTGTAATCCTACTCAAAGGTTCCTTAGCTGGAGAGGAAGGTAGGAAAAGGTTAGTGCGATTGCTTTCGAACCATCTCTCTTGCCTGCGTTCAGTCAGACGAGTATCAATACGGATGCAGTAGTTAATAAAGTCACCTAACGCAGTGGGAGGGTCGGCACGAGCAAGTTCATCCTTAATCAGTGGAGATAACCCCTTTCGAAAAATAGATTTTTTGGCGGAACTGTCCCAGGTGGTATCAAGGGCCCATCTCCTGAAATCCAAGGCATATTCAGCTACCGAGTGCTTACCTTGGCGCAAAGCTAACATGGCTGCTTCAGCTGTTGCACCTCGATTGGGGTCATCAAACACCTGCCCCATGGCTGAAATAAAAGCATCAAGGTGATTCAAACAATCATCCTCAGTCTCAATCAGAGGGTTTGCCCACATCAAAGCCTTGTTGGTAAGCAACATAATTATAGTAAGCACCTTAGATCGTTCAGTGGAAATTGTGAAGCATGTGCAGAAAAAAAAAGATTGCATTGGTTAATAAATCCCCTGAATTTCTCACGTTCACCGCCAAAACGAAAAGGGGGCAACTTGGGAATCCCAGAACTCGGGGCTACGGCAGGAGCCTGGACTCGCTCTTCTAGAACCTCAATCCTGGCTCGCAAATCCTGGGCAGTCTGTCCAAACACTTGCAAATTGTGATTAGTGAGGTCCTGTAGGCTTGAAAAACGGGTCTTTATATTCTGCAAATCTGCAAGGATATTATCAGTCACTCCGCAAAGTTCCTTTATGCGGGCCTCCATTTTCCAGATCTTTTAAGACAGGAGTACTGGAAGAAGAGGAGAGGAGAAAAAAAAAAACAATAGTGTTTACCTGTGGTAACACTGCAGAGAGAAAAAAAAATTAAGGGAACTGCTCACCTGGAATGGTTGTGAGAAGTCACAACCACTATCATCACAGAAAGTTCACCCGGACATCTGATATCCACAGTTACAGCAGACAAAAAAGAGAAAAGAAAAAAAAAACAATAGTGTTTACCTGTGGTAACACTGCAGAAAAAAAAACACTTAAGGGAATTGCTCACCTGGAATGGTTGTGAGAAGTCACAACCACTGTCATCACAGAAAGTACAACCGGACATCCGATATCCACAGTTATAGCAGACACAGCCTTTCCAGACCCAGCAGACACTAACGTTTTGGCTTCAGAATCTTGTAATGTATGTAGTACAGTTCATATAGCGTCTTGTGCTTGGGTGCGATGAAAATACATGAGACACAGGTTTGATATAGAAAGTCTTGTATTACTTCATACAAGTTGGCAAAAATAGTCACACAGTTTGCAGACACAGAAGCAGGAGACACAGCAGGCCAGAGTAATCTAAGCTCAGCAATCACTCTCCACAACAGGTTCAGGATCTTCTTCTCTGTTACCGTAAGTCCATGCAAACGTGGGTCTTTCAAAGAGCAGGGTTCAGAGTCCACAAGTGCTTCAGAGTTCCTCAGTAGGAATAGCTGGAGTACAAGGTCCAAGGCTTTAGGAGTCAGGTCACAGGTTCACTGCAGGCTAGATTCTGAAGCACTGATTGCTCAGCTGTGGCTGCTTAAGAAGCAAAAGGAGAGAATCAGGGCGGGAACATGCAAGCTGGAAACTCCATTTTGACTGAGGGCAAGATAGCTGCAGCAAGACAGAAAGTAAAATGGCTGACGAACAAACTGAGTTTCAGGAACATGTACACAGAACCTTACACTGGCTCTGTTCCCACTCCCCTCATATTGAGTGGACCTTCGGTAGGACATTGGGTTGGAGTGAGTCATGTAAGGACAGATGTGTCAGGGAGTGCATTCAGGTTACCACTACAGAGATACCCGCAGATCTTTCTCCTCTTCCCAAGTGCTATCAGTCATATGCAGACGTGTTCTCTAAAAAGGCTGCGGAGACTCTGCCGCCCCATCGTCCCTACGACTGTCCTATTGACCTCTTTCCTGGAGCATAACCTCCTCGGGGAAGGGTCTATCCCCTCTATCTTCCTGAGACGGAGGCTATGTCTCAATATATCCAGGAGAATCTGGCAAGAGGGTTCATTAGGAAGTCGGTGTCACTAGCAGGAGCGGGGTTCTTCTTCGTGCAGAAGAAGAGTGGAGAATTACGTCCGTGTATAGATTACAGAGGTCTTAACGCCATCACCGTTAAGAATAAGTGCCCGTTGCCCCTGATCTCTGAGCTCTTTGATAGGCTCCGGGGAGCAAGGGTATTTACTAAATTAGATCTGCGTGGTGCTTATAACCTGATTCGCATTCGTGAGGGGGACGAATGGAAGACGACTTTTAATACCAGGGATGGGCATTATGAATGCCTGGTGATGCCTTTCGGGCTCTGTAATGCCCCAGCCGTTTTCCAAGACTTTGTCAACGACATCTTCCGGGATATGCTTTCCATCTCTGTAGTAGTCTATCTGGATGATATTCTCATCTTTTCTCCAGATATTGACTCTCACCGGAGGGATGTCTGCAAAGTCTTCAAGCTGTTACGGGCGAATTCCCTCTATGCAAAGTTGGAGAAATGCATGTTTCAGCAGGAGTCTTTACCTTTCCTGGGCTATATCATCTCTGCCCAGGGATTGGCTATGGATCCTGCCAAACTACAGGCTGTGATGGATTGGCAAGAACCCCATTCTCTTAAAGCGGTGCAGCGCTTTATGGGGTTCATTAATTACTATCGCCAATTCATTCCCCACTTCTCCACTTTGGTAGCTCCCTTGGTAGCCCTCACCAAGAAGGGAGCCAATCCCAAATTGTGGTCATAGGTGATCTCCAAGGCCTTTACTTCAATTAAGTTCCATTTTGCTAGCGCTCCCATCTTACATCGCCCCGAGGTTGATAAGCCTTTTTTATTGGAGGTCGATGCCTCGTCCGTTGGTGCTGGAGCAGTCCTTTTTCAAAAGGATGCTCAAGGTCGGAAACATCCTTGTTTCTTCTTTTCCAAGACCTTCACACCAGTGGAGAGGAATTATTCCATTGGGGATAGAGAGTTGCTAGCCATGAAGTTGGCCTTTTCCGAGTGGAGACATCTCCTGGAGTGGGCTCACTTTCCCTTTCAAGTTTTCACTGACCACAAAAATTTGGTCTATTTACAGACCGCCCAGCGGCTAAATTCTTGTCAGGCCAGATGGTCCCTGTTCTTCTTCCAGTTCCATTTCACCCTCCATTTCCTCTCCGGTGAGAAGAACATTCGGGCTGATGCTCTTTCTTGCTCCGTGGTGTCCTCTGAAGAGGTGAAGGAAGAGCCTCGGTTGATTGCCCCCTCAGAGAGCTTAAGAACTGTGGCCCCAGTTTCGCTTGAGTCTGTGCCTCCAGGCAAGACTTTTGTGCCCACCAATTTGCGACCGGAGGTTCTCTCTTGGGCACATTCGTCCAGGGTGGGTGGACATTTTGGGGCAAAAAGGACATCTGAGTTGCTGGCGAGGACATACTGGTGGCCACATATGGTCCGTGACGTCAGGGAATATATTCAGCTTGCGTCTCCTGCGCCAAGAATAAGTCCCCTCGACAACGGCCAGCTGGGCTACTTTTCCTTACCGGTGGCAGACAGGCCTTGGGAGACGGTCGGGATGGATTTTGTGGTGGGCTTACCCAAGTCTCGGGGCTGCACCATCATCTGGGTGATAACCGACCACTTCTCCAAAATGGTGCACTTGGTGCCCTTACCACGGTTACCGTCTGCACGGGCCTTGGCAGCATTATTTATTAGGCATATTTTCCATTTACACGGAATGCCAGACAAAATCGTCAGTGATAGAGGTCCCTAATTTGCGTCTTCGGTTCTGGAGAGAGCTATGTCGTCTACTCAGCATTGAGTTAAATCGCTCCTCGGCATATCATCCTGAGACGAATGGGTTGGTAGAGAGGGCCAACCAAACCTTGGTCACATACTTGCGACATTTTGTTTCTGCCAGGCAGGATGACTGGGCATCCTGCTACCGTGGGCTGAGTTCGCTCTAAATAATGCTGTGGCTGACTCCGCCGGACAGACCCCATTCCTCCTGAACTACGGTCAGCATCCGCGGGTACCAGTGCCCATGCCCATATCTTCGGCCGATTCCAGGGTGGCAGACTGGGCTGTGGAGGCACGGGACATTTGGGACCGCACCCAGGATGCCATTCAGGCCTCGAAAGAGAGGATGAGGTCTTCGGCCAATGCCCATGGCGCTCCGCTCCTACTTTTGCTCCGGGTGACCTAGTGTGGCTCTCTGCCCGAAACATCAGGCTACGTGTTGAGTCCACCAAGTTGGCACCTCGCTTTTTGGGCCCCTTTAAAGTTTTTGAGCAGGTGAACCCGGTGGTTTACCGCCTAGCCCTTCCGCCTCGCCTTGTTATCACTGACACCTTTCACGTGTCCCTCCTGAAACCCGTGGCTATTTCCCGGTTTTCCGAGTCTTCTGCCGGGACGTCGGGTTCATCTACCGACGATCATGAGGTGAACGCCATTGTTGGGTGCAAGGTGGTACGAGGCAAAAAATTTTATTTGGTGGATTGGAGGGGTTATGGGCCTGAGGATAGATCCTGGGAGCTTGCCGAGCATGTTCACGCTCCGCAGCCTTTGAGCGCAGCGAGGCCCAAAGAAGTGGGGCCCTAGGAGGGGGGCAATGTTAGGGTTTGAGTTCCCGATGCTGCACAAGCGGAGTCTCGAACCAGTCCCGCTGCGGTCCCCCATCCATCTCCGGCTGCAGTGGAGCCTGTTCAGCAAAGACGTCGGTCCCAGCGTCTCGCCCGGTCTAATACTGTGCAGAGACTTGCTGCTGCCTCTTCAGGTTCTGCTATTGTAGCCACTACTGATCAGCGGCGAGCAGACGTCTTTAGGTCTAAGTCCTTTGTTGCTTCATCTGAGCATGCCAGGGCAAGAGCTCCCATTGGAGATCAGGGGTCACATGCTCAGATACAGCTGCCACTCCTATTGGTTCTTCAGGAAGGTCCTCCGGCTGTTGATGTTCTGAAGCAGCTTTCCATTGGTCCTTCCTGGAAGGTCTTTTTCTCGTGGCTGCTATAAAAGGCTGTCCTTACCGCACTGCCGTGCGCTAAGATCAATTGCATTATGTGCTTTGCGCCAGTGTGATCATGCACGCATGTGGTTAGGGCTCGGCTGAAATAAGCCCCTAGAATACCGGCACCACCGGTGAGGAGATTTGAGTGCACGTGGTTAGGGCTTGGCTGAAATAAGCCCCTAGAATACCGGCTTCTCGGTGAGGAGATTGCTTGATTGCGTTTCTGTCTGCATGATCACGGACTGCTATCCGCACAGCAGTTATCTGTGTATCCCTGTGGTGTTAACAGGACACAGTATCTATCTCTGCGTCTTTACCTCAGCGACTCTGTGGTGTAACAAAGTTCGCTTATATCGCTATATAGCACTGCGGCATTCCCTCTAGCGGCTCTGTGGATTAACAGAGTTCGCACTCTCTGCCACAGCACTCTACGGCGTTTATTTTAGCAACTCTGCGGGATAACAGAGTTCGCTACTTACGCCATCGTACTAGCAGCAGGCTCTGCCTGCACGGTGGACCCCGGGCTGCGATCACACCTCTCTACATTATTTATTAGGTGCGTTCTGCAGACCCTAACAGTTTCTCCATATGAAGACCCCTGTAACGTAAAAGTATAGATTTGTTACGTTAGGCATGCTAGGGTTAATAAATTTGCAAAAATTTCTACATTTCTGTTTTTTTCAGTCAAGATGGGGTCCAGAGTGTACATTAATGAGAAAAAATGAACGTTTTTGAATTTACCAAATGGCTGCAATGAAACAAAAGTGAAAAATGTAAAGGGGTCTGAATACTTTCTGTACCCACTGTATAAAGTGCAGCAGGCATATCAGGTGTATAGGTGTAAAATAGCAGCAAGTAGATATGGTGTCTGTAGTGAATTAAGCTGACTAGGGCATGTTACCCGGCAGTACAGTGTTGTGCCCCCATTATTTGTTTTCTTTTAATTTCTCACATTCATCATACTTATTAGTGTTGAGACCGAGGGATTTCAAAAGATGTATCATATATTAAAAACAGGTTAAAGAAATACATGTGGGTGGAGGAAGGTTCTGCTTTGTTTCCATGTTTTTGCTGACTGACCTACAAACTCTTTTGTAAAGTATCACAGCCTGCGAAATCCTTTATCAAAGAGGCATTTTGTCAAATGTCACGATAGAAGTTAGAGTATGGAGACATAGAAAAGCTTTAGGTGATTTAGGAACATCAAAATCCAGTAATCTCCAAGCCGTGCACTGACAGCACATATTGTAAGTGGGATGTGGAGCGCATATGCGTCATGACTGTGTGATCCAAAAGAGATAAATTCAATATTTAGATGCGTATCATAATTTTATGCATCCTGCATGCCATGGTAGATCGCACAGCCAACACTTAAATAGCTGTATACTCACATACAAGAGCACAATGAAGACCTAGGAAATGAACAGTGTGTTGTGTGACTATGAATATAGTTGCTTGAAAAAAAGAACGGCATTCCTGAAATTAACCCAAGGCTCGGATAGTGTCCGAACTCGTAATGTATAAAAATCAAAAAAAATTCAGCTCTCAGTCTGGTGAAATGTTTTACAGTTTGAAACAAAGTGTCTGAAAAAATGTTTCGGTCGTTAGACCTTCATCAGTAATACACTGAATTCAGAAATCAGGATCAGACATATTTTTTATTTCAAGCATATGCTTGTATCTAAAGAGGAGGTGATCTTATAACTGCCCGCAGGATGGCCACTACTGTCGCTGTGGTGACCAGACACGTTTCTTCCTACACTTTGTTTCAAACTCTAAATAAATATCACCAGACTGAGTTCTGGATTTTTTAGATTTTTGTGAATACCATACTTATTATTAACACTAACACTTCTGCTTCACACAGTACAATTCTTGAAAATTATAATATTTACTAATATTTTATTAGTTATTAACCTTCAGATATGGGGTTAATCTGCAGGTTGCTGAGAGCTACCAGGACAAAATTAAAGGAAACCTGTCAACTATAAAAATGCTATTAACCTGCTAATATGGGGTTAATCTGCTGGTTAATAGCGTTGTGAAAAGGCTCGGCACCTACACTTAGAACTCCGCTGCCGGAAGAGAATGAACTTTACTCCTCCCTTCAGTGCACGGGTTTCAGTCATGGGGCAGCGTTGGCATGAGTTCAGTCACCACTGCATAGAGAGCAAATACTTGCCACCGTGCTGATTCCAGTCACTCAGCATTAGGGTCTGCTGTCAGTCAGTGCTGGGGCACAGCCACCATGCTCTATACACAGAGTGATGCTTATACCCACCCCTGTGCCTGAAACATTTATCTATAATTTATTATTTATCTAATAATATATAGTCTGTCTATCTATCTATTATCTATCTATTTATCTAGCATCTATCTATCTTCTATCTATCTATTATCGATCTGTCATTTCCGTAGTTATATTTTATTATTTTTTTACTGGATCCTCAGAGTGAAACTATATCTATATTTATTAAGTTTCACATATTTATGTGGTTAATTCCTTTGTTGCTCTCAGGCCCAGAGCAGAGATCTGGGGTCTAGGGTATGTCACTATCAGTAATGGTGTGGATAATGGAGGATGTAACAGCACCACCAAACTTAATTTATAATCAGGTTCTAAAAGTTAAAAAGAAAAGGTTTCTTGTTAAGAGATATGGGCACATTCAGGTACAATCATTTTTTTAACTTAACTTAGACTTGAGTTAAACAATTTGCAGGACTCTAGTCAAACATACATGTCCACATCCTGTGCACCTCTTGTGATTAGTAGGTCCCTACAATGTTATGATTTTGTCATGACGTACTTCGCACCATCACATCAAAGAACTTAATAATTAGAAAAGGCATCCCGTAGGCAGGCAGGTATTAAGTTCACAGTTCTCTAGTTTAATTGTAAAAGAGTACCAATATGGCTGCTAGACCCAAGTCTTGTGTATCATTTTGAGTCATCTCCAGCTAAAGCGCATATATTTGGGGCTAAAACTATTATTATTGCAATTGGGATTCATTAAACATATTTCACAGTTTGACTTTAGCAGGTTCTTTGTTTCTTTGCACTTTCCTCGTTGGAAAAGAGTTAGCTGAGCATCCATCACTAAGGAGTGTTTGTAACTTTTTCTCAGTTTTTTTCCTAACTCCTCTGTTCTGGTTTATGACCACAAACCACACAAAATTGGGGCTAAACTTTGATGTGGTCATAAATCTGCTAAAGAGGCTCAGACAAGGCAGATGAAAGAGTTACAAACTCAACTTTAGCACCAGCTCACTGACACATTTTCAACTAATGCATTCTGTAGACAGCTATGTGCATGGAAACAAAAATCCTATAAAAGCCAAATAGTGAGAAATATGTAATGAAACTCAAATGCAAAATTTACTATAAGATTATAATGTATGCAGTTATTATTATTATACATTTATATAGCGCCATTTATTCCATGGCGCTTTACATATGAAAAGGGAAAAATATAGACAGGTACAATAAACATGTGCTGAACAAGGGACACACAAGTACAGAAGGAGAGAGGACCCTGCCCGCGAGGGCTCACAGTCTGCAGGGATGGGTGAGAATACACTAGGAAAGGGTAGAGCTGGTCGTACGATGGTTCAGGAAACTGAGGATCATTGCAGGTTGTAGGCTTGTCGGAACAGGTGGGTCTTCAGGTTTTTCTTGAAGGTCTCCGTTGTTGGTGAAAGTCTGATGTTTTGCGGCAGGGAGTTCCAGAGTATGGGGGAAGCCCGGGAGAAGTCTTGTATGCGGTTGTGGGAAGAAGAGATGAGGGGGGAGTCGAGAAGGAGATCTTGAGAGGATCGAAGGTTGCGTGTAGGTAGGTAGTGGGAGACCATGTCACAGATGTATGGAGGAGAAAGGTTGTGGATGGCTTTGTATGTCATGGTTAAGGTTTTGAACTGGAGCCTCTGGGCAATAGGAAGCCAGTGAAGGGCCTGGCATAGGGGGGAGGCTGGGGAATAGCGGGGAGACAGGTGGATTAGTCGTGCAGCAGAGTGTAGGATGGACTGGAGTGGTGCCAGAGTGCTAGAGGGGAGGCCAGACAGTAGGAGGTTGCAGTAGTCAAGGCTGGAGATGATAAGGGCGTGCACTAGTGTTTTTGTGGTTTCATGGTTGAGGAATGAGCGGGTACGGGAAATTTTTTTTGAGTTTGAGGCGGCAGGAGGTGGCGAGGGCTTGGATATGTGGTTTGAAAGAGAGGGCAGAGTCGATGATCACCCCAAGGCACCGAGCATGTGGGACTGGGGAAAGCGAGCAGCCATTGACATTGATGGATACGTCTGGTGAAGGGGTAGAATGAGGTGGGGGAAAGATGATGAATTCTGTTTTGTCCATGTTCAGTTTGAGAAAGCGAGCAGAAAAGAAGGCTGAGATAGCAGATAGACACTGTGGGATTTTGGTCAGTAGGGAGGTGAGGTCAGGTCCAGATAGGTAGATCTGCGTGTCATCGGCGTAGAGGTGATACTGCAAGCCGTGGGATTCTATGAGCTGTCCCAGGCCGAAGGTGTAGATGTAGAAGAGTAGGGGTCCTAGGACTGAGCCTTGAGGAACACCAACAGACAGTTAAGAATAAGCAAAAAATGTCTCTAAGTTGATCAAATACAGAACAAGAATACATTGCAGATAAAGTTATCTTATCATTAAAAAACCCTCAGTTCAAACTTAACATGGTTATCCAGGATTTTTCTTTACTCTGGGTCTAAAACTAACAAGCAGGTAGTTGCTAACTATGTGCCTGTCTCATCTCTCATCGGCTGAGAGCGGTCACCAATCACTCCTACTGGCCATTCAGCTGCTCCACATTAACAGAGCATCACTCATTTTTCTGGGCTGCTCTGTGGATGGAGCGCAACTTCTGATGTCAAGCTGATTGACAGCTGACTTTGTGCATTTAGGCAGGAGGGAACTAGATGTCAATCAGCATGATGTCGACAGTCATGCCTTCTCAACAGATTGGAAGAGAAGCCACTGCTCTACTGACGTGACATCAGCGGAAGCACCGGCAGGAGGTCTGTGACCGCTTTATGTAGGCAGAGATTGACAATGGGCACAAAAGGCAGGTAGGTAGCAACTACCTTCTTGTTAGTTCTTCGGCACATTGAATAAAATAAATAAATAGTCTTAGAAAACCCCTTTTCGCTGACCACATTGGAAATATAATATTTTACTTACATTTGTTATTGTTAGAACTACTGTACTTCCATAAAAAAATATAAAAAAAAACCTTGCTGTACATTTCTGAGGGATCTTAGCTAATCACTACTGTATTTCTTCTTACCCCTGTTGGCTTACAAACGCTTGCTCAGATATGTTTGGCACTCATGTGTTCTTAATAGGGTGGTGGGAGCAAGGGTCCATTTACACAGACCAACCGGCAGCACAATTCAACTGCCGATCGGTAAATTTTACCTAATTGGTGGTGATTTGAATAACATGCAGTACAAACTATATTTACAGAATCATCCTTTCACTCCTTGAACATTTTGATTATTGTTGTGATTGGCAGACTGGCTACATGCAAGATAATTGTGAAATGAGCATTTTTTATCAAAAGTCATTCATCATAAATGAAGCTTGATCTTCTGCCAAGGTCTGTCAGAAGGAAAGGATGGGGCATGTTAAAATTCCAGTGCCCAATCCTTGTCTTCTATAACATCCACTATTAGTTTGTTGTCCAGTCCCATGTTTGAACAAAATTAATCTAATATGTATAGTTAGATTAGATCTTGTTTATGTAGGCCATTGGCACATTGGCAAATCTTTGAAAACAGCATGCACAATATACTGTACAGTATCTGTGCCATTAGCCTTGAACTAACATTTAGCACATGCTTATGATAATAGCAATACTGCAGAAACTGAGATACTAAACTGATCTGCTGATCAAGCAATGTGAATGTTACCATTTTTCTTAAGACGTGACCAATGTTAAATATAACAAGATTTCAAATTGCTTGTGCAGCATATACCAAATATAGCTGTGTTAATTCTTAAGTACAAATTTGTGTTTCAGACAATCAAGGACATTTTCTTTGCAGTTTAGTCTATATTAGCTATTTAAGGATACTTGCCATGAGGATTTTTCTTCTTGTTGAGCGTTATTTTGTAATTTATTTTAAACAGTATTTTCTAAGGGGATATTAAGCATCCCATAAAGAAAATTAAAATTACTTCATTAAAAACAATAAATCAATAACCATTGTAAGATAGGATTAAAAGAAATTAGTTTTCCAAAAAGACAATAGTCCACACTTATTAAGGCTAATCTAAGTAGTTTAAAAAAAAAACCTAGCTTAGCTTCCATTTCTTCAGAGCATCTACAGGAAGCTTTTCTTTCACTGGTTTATATAAACTCATCAACAACAAGAAAGAAATGTTTAAGAATGATGGAATTTAAAGGATAAATAGAAATGTTATTGATATGCAAATAATAAAAATGTACTGTATATACTCGAGTATAAGCCGACCCGAGTATAAGCCGACCCCCCTAATTTTGCCACAAAAAGCTGGGAAAACTTATCGACTCAAGTATAAGCCTAGGGTGGAAAATGAGATTATGCCCCATATGCTGCCCCATGTATTATGCCCCACAAGATGCTCCATGTATTGTGCCCCATATGCTGCCCCATGTATTATGCTCCACAAGATGCTCCAATAATTGTGCACCATATGCTGCCCATGTATTGTGCCCCATAGATGCTCCATAGATTGTGCCCCCATAGATGCTCCATAGATTGTGCCCCCATAGATGCTCCATAGATTGTGCCCCCATAGATGTTCCTTCGATTATGCCCCCATAGATGCCCCATGTATTATGCCCCATAGATGCTCCATAGATTATGCCCCATAGATGCCCCATGTATTATGCCCCATAGATGCTCCATAGATTATGCCCCCATAGATGCCCCATGTATTATGCCCCTATAGATGCTCCATAGATTGTGCCCCCCTAGATTGTGCCCCCATAGATTATGCACCTATAGATGCTCCATAGATTGTGCCAACATAGATTGTGCCCCCATAGATGCTCCATAGATTGTGCCCCCATAGATTATTCCCCCATAGAAGCTGCATTGAATAGGCCCCTTATGCTGCCGCAGCTGCTGCAACAACAACAAAAAAAGACATACTCACCTCTCGTCGCTGGGGGCCAGGTGATGGTGTCCTGAGCAGGCGGGGACACCGGCGCGCTGTGGGGGACAGGTGAAGGTGTCACCGCTTGCTCAGGGCCCCGGCACCTGCGATATTTACCTGTCACCCGTTCCGCCGCTGTCTTCCGGGTCCTCCAGCAGTTAATGATCAGGCAGAGGGCGCGGCGCGCAGTAACCACATCATCGTGCCCTCTGCCTGAACATCGCAGCAAGAGGTACCACCTGACCGCTGAACACAGGCGCCGGAGACCGTGAGAGAAGAGCAGGGGGGCTGCAGAGACCGCGCCGGCGGAGGGGTGAATTTATAGAACAGCTGCGCTCCGCCTCCCCCCTGTATATGACTTGAGTATAAGCCGAGAGGGGGACTTTCAGCCCTAAAAAATGGGCTGAAAATTTCGGCTTATACTCGAGTATATACGGTAAATAGAATTTTCAAAACATCTCTATTTACTCAGTATCACTATTAATGGTTGTATGAGTTTGTGCTGCCATTCTGAATGCATTTGGGAATGAAAATCATAAAGATCTTTTGCTTTTTTTAGCTATCTTTGGCATTGCTGTCTACCGTTTTCCAAGTTGTGCATGATGGAAGAAAGTACTAGTGCTTCTCACAAATTAGATTATCATCAAAAAGTTAATTTATTTCAGTTCTCAATACAAAAAGTGAAACTCATATATTATATAAAGTCATTACAAACAGAGTGATCTATTTCAAGTGTTTATTTCTGTTAATGTTGATGATTATGGCTTACAGCCAATGAAAACACAAAAGTCATTGTCTCAGTAAATTAGACTACTTTTTAACATCAGTTGAAAAATTATTTTAAAATCCAAAATTTGGCCTAATGAAATGTATGTACAGAAAATGCGCTCAATACTTGGTCGGGGCTCCTTTTGCATCAATTACTGCATCAATGCAGCATGGCATGCAGGCGATCAGCCTGTGGCACTGCTGAGGTGTTATGAAAGCCCAGGTTGCTTTCATAGCCGCCTTCAGATTGTCTGCATTGTTGGGTCTGGTGTCTCTCATCTTCCTCTTGACAATACCCCATAGGTTTTCTATGGGGTTAATGTCAGGCGCGTTTGCTGGCTAATTAACACAGTGATAGTGTAGTTTTTAAACAAGGTATTGGTACTTTTGGCAGTGTGGACAGGTGCCGAGTCCTGCTGGAGAATTAAATTTCCATCTCGAAAAAGCATGTCAGCAGAGGGAAGCATGAAGTGTGGAAAATTTCCTGGTAGACGGCTGCATTGACTTTGGTCTTAATAAAACACAATGGAACTACACCAGCAGATGACATGGCTCCCCAAACCATCACTGAGTGTGAAAACTTCACACTAGATCTCAAACAGCTTGGATTGTGTGCCTCTCCACTCTTCCTCCAGACTCTGGGACCTTGATTTACAAATGAAATGCAAAATTTACTTTGATCTGAAAACAACACCTTGGACCACTGAGCAACAGTCCAGTTCTTTTTTTTCCATGGACCAGGAAAAACACTTCTAGCATTGTCTGTTGGTCATGAGTGGCTTGACACAAGGAATACAACATTTGTAGCCCATGTCCATGATACGTCAGTGTGTGGTGGCTCTTGAAGCAGTGACTCCAGCAGCAGTCCACTCCTTGTGAATCTCTCCCAAATTTTTGAATGGTCTTTTTCAAAGCTGCAGTTGTCTCGGTTGCACCTTTTTATACCACATTTTTTCCTTTTACTCAACTTTACATTAATGTGCTTGGATACAGCACTTTGTGAACAGCCAGCTTCTTTAGCAATGACCTTTTGTGGCTTACCCTCCTTGTGGAGTGTGTAGATGACTGCCTTCTGGACATCTGTCAAGTCAGCAGTCTTCCTCATGATCGTGGAGCCTACTGAAACAGAGTAAGGGACCTTTTTAAATGTTTAGGATGCCTATGCAGGTGTTTTTGTTAATTATTCTAACTTACTGAGATAATTAATTTTGGGTTTTTATTGGCTGTAAGCCGTAATCATCAAAACTAACAGAAAAAAACACTTGAAATAGATCACTCTGTTTGTATGACTCTATATAATATATGAGATTCAGTTTTTGTATTGAAGAACTGAAATACATTAACTTTTGATGATATTCTAATTTTATGAGAAGCACTTGTATGCAGAAGCTGCAGGCCATAGTAGCACATTTAGGCCAAGTAAGCTGCTCACAGTAGGACCAGCACATACATCCTGGTGTTGTGTTGAAAAGTGGCTACTGAGAAATGACTGTACCACTCAATTCAATATAAAGCCAAACTGTAAATATACCTGGAATGAAGACTAGAGGGGTCAGGCTTCGGTACTTTATGCCATTTCACACCATGGTCCCGGCAGTAGAACTAGTGTGACGTTCCCTCGTGAACATCTCTTCAAGGAGTTGTCCACATGGAGTGTAGTGAATTGTTTTGTGCTGCAATTGAAATTAGATGTCACATACCAAGCCTAAGGCATCAAACTGTGGCTGCCCCAACCATCAAAAGGATGTTTTTACAACATTGGGCTACGAGCCAGACAATCAACTGCCACTGCTCTCAAGGGCTATCATGTTGCAGAGTAAGATAGAGGCTCAAATGAAGGTTGTCACTCTTCAGTGAAAAGTCTTACATTTGTCTTTGATGCATTAATAGTTTCCCACATGGGCAATTCCTTGAAGAGGCTTCCATGAGGGAACATGTCCTAGGAACTGTTTTTCAACATCTCAGTTGCAAGCCACATGTTGTTTTTGCTACGGTGAGCACCCTGCAAGACATACACATACCATCAGGGCCTACAGCATCTCCAGACTTGATTCCCATCACATACTTCTGGGATTTCAATGGTCAACAATTGAAAAGGGCTCTTATAGCAGTGGATCTTGATAATTTGAGTGCACTAGTTCAATCAGCATGGCAGAACATTCTCCAGAGAACCAATAATAACCTTACTGATAGCATGCTGTTTTTATAAATCATTATTTTATCAGCATGAGATTGTCTCTAGAGGACTAGTAAAACTGCTGCTATGTAGTCCTCGAAATTCTGGAGCTCTGTTTAATACTGACCCCACCACTGTTTGACAGCTTACTGCCTATGCACACTGTACACAGAGATCTGTCAATCAGTGGTGTCATAAACTTGGATTAAGATGTTCTCAGCAGGCAAAACTATGATTTTATCAAAATCATGGCAAGCAGCACAGTAAGTGACAGATTCTTGGAATCAGAGTCTATTTACTTACATAGTGCTTCTCTCAGGTAGGGCAGTAAAAACCTGATGACAGATTTGTTTTAAGGAGTTGATTTTATTTAGTGATGAGTGAATCCAAACATCCGGAAGTCTTTGCAACTGTTTGGGTTCGGCAGCTCGAATAAAGTTGGTTGAAAGGCTGTAACGCAGCCAATCAACAAGCTTTTCCGGTGTGGGTACTTCCAGCCCCATCACAGAAATGCCAAGCATTGGCATGGCTGTGATTGGCCAAAGCAGTATGTTAAAAAAAATGAATAATAAAAAAAATGGAGTTCCCATTATTTTTGATAACAAGTGCAGGTAAAGCAGACATCTACGGTCTGCAGCCTTCAGCTGTCTGCTTTATCTTGGCTGATTATAAAAATTAGACAGGCCCCCACACTGTATTTTCAATAATTTAAATAAATAATTTTAAAAAATTACATGGGGGCCCTCTTATTTGTGATAACGAGTCAAAGTAAAGCAAACAGCTGGGGTCTGGTATTCTCAGGCTGGGAAGGCCCATGGATATTTGGCTCTCTCAGCCTAAAAATAGCAGCCACAGTTGACCCAGAAAAGGATCATCCATTAAATGTGCCAATTCTGGCTCTTTGCTTGTCTCTTCCCACAGGGTAATATTTTGTGATTGATGTCAGCTGTGTAATGTCCACTGACATCAAGTCCAGGGGTTAGTAATGGAAAGGCGTTTATAAGACACCTATCCATTACTAACCCCATAATTAGCCCTCCACTCTCCTGTCAAGATCACACCTCACCACTTGCGCACTTGACCCACTCCCGTCCCACCTCATCCCTAACTTTGCCACAGTCTTCATCCCTACTCTCACACACCTCTTCAACCTTTCATTTACAAATGGTGTCTTTCCTTCATCCTTCAAACATGCTTCAATCACACCCATCCTCAAAAAGCCCTCCCTCGACCCTCCTCTGCGTCTAGCTATCGCCCGATATCTCTTCTCCCCTACGCCTCAAAACTACTGGAACACATGTATATCTTGAACTGTCCTCCCACCTTTCCTCCTGTTCCCTCTTTGACCGGTTACAATCCGGCTTTCGACCGCATCACTCAACTGAAACTGCCCTAACTAAAGTCACTAACGACCTGCTAACCGCCAAGAGCAAGCGACACTACTCTATCCTCCTTCTCCTGGACCTGTCTTCTGCCTTCGACACTGTGGACCATTCCTTCCTGCTACAGATTCTCTCATCTCTTGGCATCACAGACCTGGCCCTATCCTGGATCTCATCATACCTAACAGACCGAACATTTAGTGTCTCCTCTCACACACCACCTCCTCACATCGCCCCCTGTCTGTCGGTGTTCCTCAAGGCTCAGTCCTAGGACCCCTACTCTTCTCCATCTACACCTTCGGCCTGGGACAGCTCATAGAATCCCACGGCTTGCAGTATCACCTCTACGCCGATGACACGCAGATCTACCTATCTGGACCTGACCTCACCTCCCTACTGCACTAAATCCCACAGTGTCTGTCTGCTATCTCAGCCTTCTTTTCTGCTCGCTTTCTCAAACTGAACATGGACAAAACAGAATTCATCATCTTTCCCCCACCTCACTCTACCCCTTCACCAGACCTATCCATCAATGTCAATGGCTGCTCGCTTTCCCCAGTCCCACATGCTCGGTGCCTTGGGGTGATCATCGACTCTGCCCTCTCTTTCAAACCATATATCCAAGCCCTCGCACCTCCTGCCGCCTCAAACTCAAAAATATTTCCCGGATCCGCTCATTCCTCAACCATGAAACCACAAAAACACTAGTGCATGCCCTTATCATCTCCCTACTGCAACCTCCTACTGTCTGGCCTCCCCTCTAGCACTCTGGCACCACTCCAGTCCATCCTATACTCTGCTGCACGAATAATCCACCTGTCTCCCCGCTATTCCCCAGCCTCCCCCCTATGCCAGGCACTTCACTGGCTCCCTATTGCCCAGAGGCTCCAGTTCAAAACCTTAACCATGACATACAAAGCCATCCACAACCTTTCTCCCCCATACATCTGTGACATGGTCTCCCGATACCTACCTACACGCAACCTTCGATCCTCTCAAGATCTCCTTCTCGACTTCCCCCTCATCTCTTCTTCCCACAACCGCACACAAGACTTCTCCCGGGCTTCCCCCATACTCTGGAACTCCCTGCCGCAAAACATCAGACTTTCACCAACAACGGAGACCTTCAAGAAAAACCTGAAGACCCACCTGTTCCGACAAGCCTACAACCTGCAATGATCCTCAGTGTACTGAACCATCGTACGACCAGCTCTACCCTTTCCTAGTGTATTCTCACCCATCCCTGCAGTCTGTGAGCCCTCGCGGGCAGGGTCCTCTCTCCTTCTGTAGTTGTGTGTCCCTTGTCCAGCACATGTTTATTGTACCTGTCTATATTTTTCCCCTTTTCATATGTAAAGCGCCATGGAATAAATGGCGCTATATAAATGTATAATAATAATAAAATATAATAAATTAAAAAGCGATAAACACACACAGAGCAAAGTCTTTTAATTGTAAAAAGCACTCCCCATCCCACTTTTACCCATTTATTACCTTTAGAAAATAAAATTATCCAAAGAGGTATGCCGTAAATCCAACCCATGTCTCACGACGATCCTCCACTCTGCTACATTCAGATGCAGTGCTGAGCGGTGACATCAGAAATGTGACCGCTCAGCATGGCCATTGGAACACACTGAAAGTAGCATGTGAATCTGTCTGCTGTGATGTGTGCTGACATCAGTAAGATTATCATATTAACAGGCGATGAACTGTGGTAATGTTACTGATGTCACCGCTCTCAGGAGTGGTCTATGATCCCTTAGATCGCCAGGCCAAACAGGCAGCTACCTGTCTGTCAATTCTTAGCCTAATGAGGAAAAGTTAAAATGGCCCCTTTAAATGAAGCTGTTCTGCTAAAATCTGCTCAGTAGTGTTGAGCGATACTGCTCGATATCTAAAAATATCGGATCGGAATGGTATCGCCGATATCACTAAATATCGCCGATATCCGATTCCGATACCGGAAGTCCCATGTAAGTCTATGGGAACAAAATATCGCAACTAAAAAAACCTTTATTTCCTTGTAAACACTAAATATACACACATAGAATACATATATATATATATATATATATATATATATATATAATGTCATTGTGACATATATTATATACATATATGTATAGTTTATACACTTCTACATAGTAAAATATCCTCTGATTCAATTGCCGGGTAAAGCCGGCTTCTGTGAAAAGACAGAAGCACCTGACATGAAATGACACTTGGTGTACATAGGGTTAACCATGTCTTTTCATGTCCTTTGCTATCTGATTTGCACAAACAATTACATCAGTCTATGTGTGCAAAATTTCACACCTGTAGGGGTTAATTAAAGGTATAAATTGTTGTAAAAAAACGGACTTTTTTGCTACGAATTTACACCTTTAATTAACCCCTACAGTTGTGAAATTTTGCACACATAGACTGATGTAATTGTTTGTGCAAATCAGATAGCAAAGGACATGAAAAGACATGGTTAACCCTATGTACACCAAGTGTCATTTCATGTCGGGTTCTGCATTTTCACAAAAGTCTGCAATTGAATTAGCGGCTATTATACTATGTAGAAGTGTATGAACTATAAATATAAATATATATATATGTGTCACAAATTCAATGACATGTATATATATATATATATATATATATATATATATGTATATATATATATATGAGGTGTAAAATTGTTTAAAAAAAATGCGTGGGCTCCCGCCCTATTTTCGCAACCAGACAGACAAAGCCAGCGAATGGGGGCAGATAATAATAGCCCAGAGAGAGACCATTATTTTTGGCCCCCCCTGGCTACTAACATCTGCCCCCAGACACCCCAGAAAAAGACAAATCTATAATTAGATTCGCCCTTTCTGGCACTTTGCCCGTCTATTCCCATTGCCCTGTAGCAGTGGCGAATGGGTTAATATGGGGTTAAAGCCACATTGAAATTGAAAGGTGACCTTAAGCCAGGTTAATAATTGAGAGCTGTCAATTAGACAACTATCAATTATTAATCCTATTGCATGAAATAAAAATAAAACACACACACTTTAATTAAAAATCATTTTAATGAAATAAAGACACATGTTTTTGACCATCTTTTATTTTACTGCAAAAACCATTTCCTGTAATAAAAATAAAATAAAAAAGCAAAATTATTCTTACCTATCCCATGCACAGTCAGGTCCCACGGTGTAATCCTTCAGAAAGGGTAATGTTTACTGCAGGGACCGCAGCTAATGCTGCAGCCTCACAGTAAGCCCCCAAATGAATAAGTTCCTCTCCTGGCTGACAGGAGAGGAAGTGGAAAGCTTAATTGATTGCTTTCCACTTTCACTTCAGGTCAGCCAGGGACACAATCAGTGACGTCAGAGGGAACTGATTAACAAAAATAGGGGTTCCCTTCGAATAAAAAATGGCGTGGGGTCCCCCCTATTTTTGATAACCAGCCAGATGAAGCAGACCGCTGAGGCCTGGTTTTTCAGGCTGGTAAGGAGCCAAGATCCATGGACCTTGCCAGCCTGATAATACCAGGCCACAGCAGTCTGCATATCTTGGCTGGTTAACAAAAATAGGAGATCCCCTCGAATAAAAATTGACGTGGGGTCCCCCTATTTTTGTTAACCAGCCAGATGAAGCAGACTGCTGAGGCCTGGTTTTCAGGCTGGTAAGGATCCAATATCCATGGACCTTGCAAGCCTGATAATACCAGGCCACAGCAGTCTGCTTAGCTTGGCTTTAACAAAAATAGGGGATCCCCTCGAAAAAAAAACGGCGTAGGGGTCCCCCTATTTTTGTTAACCAGCCAAGTAAAATGCAGACTGCTGCGGCCTGGTATTAAAAGACTGTCAAGGCCCATGGATTTTGGCCCTCAACAGCCTGATAATACCAGGCTACAGCAGCCCCACATTTGGCGCATCAAAAGATGTGCCAATTGTGGCACTTTACCCGGCTCTTCCCACTGCCCTGTAGCGGTGGCAAGTGGGGTAATAAGGGGTTAATGTCACCATTGATTGCACGGTGACAATAAGCCCGGTTAATAATGGAGAGGTGTCAAAAAGACACCGATCCATTATTAATACCAAAGTTTTTAAATGTATAAAAAAAAAGACACAGCAAGAAAAAAGTATTTTAATGAAATAAAAGAGACAACACAGTTTTCATTTCTTTTATTATACTCTCATTCCTGCGACGCCATCGATCTCCTGTAAAAAAATAAAAAAAACAAACCAACAGTATACCACCTGTCCGACGCAGTCCATAGTAACGACTGTCCCACGACGATCCAGCTCTGCTACATCGCAATGGCAGGCAGAGCCTGTCATCGCGACGCAGCACAGCTGATTACCTGCTTCCCCGGCGGTGACGTCATCGGACTGACTGCTTTACGGCCGGGATTACCCAGCAGTCACTGCAGTTATCGCGAGAAACTGCATGTGACCGCCGGGGAAAGATGATGGCGGCCATGAAGCAGTCCAGCCCGTGACCGCCGGAGATCTTCTGCCAGGTAAGTGCCGCTGACTCCTGACAGACCCGACCGACGGACACTGACAGTCCCGACCGACGGACACTGACAGTGACAGTGACATTCCGATTCCGGTATCCGATATGACGAAAATATCGGTACTCGGAATCGAAAGCCCGATACAGCTAATATCGGCCGATACCCGATATTTGCAGTATCGTATCGCTCAACACTACTGCTCAGTGCTCACATACAGTAACTGCTGGAGCTAATAACAGCTGTTCGGTGGGGTTACTGGATACTCTAAAAATATTATCATTATTAATACCTGGACAACTCCTTTAAGTGCAGGTATTCCATAAAAAATAGGCTCCTGTCAAAATAAATGGTCAGTTTGATTTTCTCTGTACTCCTTGTTGACAATTTGTCTTCATAGAATTTCATAGACAATATAGTCTTCAGATATACCGCTTTTGTAAAGAAGAAACAAGATATAGAATTAATTGGAGAGTTTTTAAAGAGGTTTTATAGTTTTTTTTCTACAATGGTTTGCACTCATAAAAAATAACCACCTCACCATTTCCTCCCACTCCACTAAGATACCTCTACAAAATGGTTCTTGTTGATAGTCTGATAGGACATCACGACTATGACACATGTGGCTTTTGCAGTCAATCACTGGGCTACGTGTGTTAGGGTCTACGGAACGCACCTAATAGATATAATAGAGAGGTGCGTTCGCAGCCCGGGGTCCACCGTGCAGGCGAAGCCCGCGGCTAATAAGATGGCAAAGTAGCGAACTCTGTTATCCCGCAGAGTCGCAAAAATCAATGCCGTAGCGCTTGTGGCAGTAAGTGCGAACTCTGTTAATCCCAGAGCCGCTAACGGGATGCCACAGCGCTATATGGCGATAGGTGCGAACTCACTTAACTTCAGTGAGCCGCAAAGTAAAACGCTAGGGCGCTGTCTAGCGTCAAAAGCGAACCCTGTTACGTCACAGAGCCGCTGAGAAAAAGTACCGTGTCCTGTCAGGCTCTCAGGTACACGGATAATTGCTAAGCGAGCATAATACGTGGTCATGCGCTTATGTCCTCGCGGGAGTCACCCGCAATCTATGGCGTCTGAACGCCAGACCTTGAATACGGCAATCAAACTCCTCACCGGTTATGCCGGTAATCTAGGGCATCTAGGACACCGACCTGACCAGCTAGCACACCAAACTCCTCACCGATTAAGTCGGTATTCTAGTGGCTTATTTCAGCCGGGTCCCTAACCACACACAACGCATGACCACACTGGCGCATAGCATACAATGGTTGATATTAGCGCATGGCGGCCCAGCCATGCTACCCTTTTATAGCAACAGCTACAGGACCTTCCAGGAACAAGGACCAATGAGAAACCTGTTCCAGAAGACTCGTAGTAACAGGGCCTTCCTGGCGGGCCAATAGGAGCTGCTGCAGTACCTGAGCATGTGACCCCTGATCTCCAATGAGAGATCTCACTCTGGGCATGCTCAGAAGGGAAAATGCAGTACTTTGTCCCAAAGATGTCTGCTCCAGCATTGACTATAATAGCAGATCCAGGAAAGGCAGCAACAAGTCACTGCCCAGTAGTGGAGTGGGCAAGACGCCTGGACCGACGCCTCTGCTGAGCAGGCTCCACTGCGGCTGGAGATGAATGGGAGACCGCAGCGGGACGGGTTCGAGACTCCCCTTGTGCAGCAGCGGGAAATCGAACCCTAACATTACCCCCCCTTCTCTGGGCCTCGCTGCGCTCAAAGGCAGCGATGAGCTGCGGAGCGTGAACATGCTCCCAGGATCTATCCTCAGGCCATAATCCACCAAATAAAATTTTTTGCCTCGTACCACTTTGCACCCAACAATGGCGTTCACCTCATGATCGTCGGTAGATGAACCCGACGTCCCAGCAGATGACTCGGAAAACCGGGAAATGGCCACGGGTTTCAAGAGGGACACGTGAAAGGTGTCAGTGATACCAAGGCGAGGCGGAAGGGCTAGGCGGTAAACTACTGGGTTCACCTGCTCAGAACTTTAAAGGGGCCCAAAAAGCGAGGTGCCAACTTGGTGGACTCTACCCGTAGCCTGATGTTTCGGGCAGAAAGCCACACTAGGTCACCCGGAGCAAACGTAGGAGCGGGGCGCCGATGGGCATCGGCCGAAGACCTCATCCTCTCTTTGGAGGCCTGAATGGCATCCTGAGTGCGGTCCCAAATGTCCCGTGCCTCCACAGCCCAGTCTGCCACCCTGGAATCGGCGGAAGACTCGGGCATAGGCACTGGTACCCGCGGATGCTGACCGTAGTTCAGGAGGAATGGGGTCTGTCCGGTGGAGTCAGCCACAGCATTATTTAGAGCAAACTCAGCCCACGGTAGCAAGGATGCCCAGTCATCCTGCCTGGCAGAAACAAAATGTCGCAAGTATGTGACCAAGGTCTGGTTGGCCCTCTCTACCAACCCATTCGTCTCGGGATGGTATGCAGAGGAGAGATTCAACTCAATGCTGAGTAAACGACACAGCTCTCTCCAGAACCGAGACGCAAACTGGGGACCTCGATCACTAACAATTTTGTTTGGCATACCGTGTAGGCGGAAAATATGCCTAATGAATAATGCTGCCAAGGCCAGTGCAGACGGTAACCGTGGTAACGGCACCAAGTGCACCATTTTGGAGAAGTGGTCGGTTATCACCCAGATGATGGTGCAGCCCCGAGACTTGGGTAAGCCAACCACAAAATCCATCCCGACCATCTCCCAGGGCCTGTCTGCCACCGGTAAAGGAAAGAGTAACCCAGCTGGCCGTTGTCGAGGGGACTTATTCTTGGCGCAGGAGACGCATGCCTGAACGTATTCCCTGACGTCACGGACCATATGTGGCCACCAGTATGTCCTCGCCAGCAACTCAGATGTCCTCTTTGCCCCAAAATGTCCACCCACCCTGGACGAGTGTGCCCAAGAGAGACCCCTCCGGTCGCAAATTGATGGGCACAAAAGTCTTGCCCGGAGGCACAGACTCAAGCGAAACCGGGGCCACAGTTCTTAGGCTCTCTGTGGGGACAATCAGCCGAGGCTCCTCCTCCACCTCCTCAGAGGACACCACGGAGCGAGACAGAGCATCAGCACGAATGTTCTTCTCCCCTGAGAGAAAATGGAGGGTGAAATGGAATCGGGAGAAGAACAGGGACCATCTGGCCTGACGGGAATTTAGCCGCTTGGCGGTCTGTAAATAGACCAAATTTTTGTGGTCAGTGAACACTTGGAAGGGAAAGCGAGCCCCCTCCAGGAGATGTCTCCACTCAGAAAAGGCCAACTTCATGGCTAGCAACTCCCTATCCCCAATGGAATAATTCCTCTCCGCAGGTGTGAAGGTCTTGGAGAAGAAGAACAAGGATGTTTACGACCTTGAGCATCCTTTTGAAAAAGGACTGCTCCAGCACCAACGGACGAGGCATCTACCTCCAATAAAAAGGCTTATCAACCTCGGGACGATGTAGGATAGGAGCGCTAGCAAAATGGGACTTGATTGAAGTAAAGGCCTTGGAGACCTCCTCTGACCACAATTTGGGATTGGCTCCTTTCTTGGTGAGGGCTACCAAGGGAGCAACCAAAGTAGAGAAGTGGGGAATGAATTGGCGATAGTAATTAATGAACCCCATAAAGCGCTGCACCGCTTTAAGAGAGTGGGGTTCTTGCCAATCCATTACAGCCTGTAGTTTGGCAGGATCCATAGCCAATCCTGAGTGGAGATGATATAGCCCAGGAATGGCAAAGACTCCTGCTCAAACACACACTTCTCCAACTTCGCATATAAGGAATTTGCCCGCAAGAGGTCGAAGACCCTGCAAACATCTCTCCGTGGGTGTTCATATCTGGAGAAAAGATGAGAATGTCATCCAGATAGACTACCACAGAGGTGGCAAGCATGTCCCGGAAGATGTCATTTACGAAATCTTGGAAGACGGCTGGAGCATTACAGAGCCCGAAGGGCATCACAAGATATTCGTAATGTCCATCTCTGGTATTAAACGCCGTCTTCCATTCGTCCCCTCACGGATGCGGATCAGGTTATAGGCACCACGAAGATCCAGCTTGGTAAATACCCTTGCTCCCCGGAGCCTATCAAAGAGCTCAGATATTAGGGGCAAAGGATATTTGTTCTTAACGGTAATGGCGTTAAGACCCCTATAGTCTATACATGGTCGTAATTCTCCATTCTTCTTCTGCACAAAGAAAAATCCTGCCCCTGCTGGTGACACTGACTTCCTAATAAACCCTCTGGCCAGATTTTCCTCGATGTATTGTGACATGGCCTCCGTCTCAGGAAGAGAGAGAGGATACACTCTTCCCCGAGGGGGCTCCGTTCCAGGCAAAAGGTCTATAGGACAGTCATAAGGCGATGAGGCGGCAGAGTCTCCTCTGCCTTTTTGGAGAATACGTCTGCGTATGACCGATAAACCTTGGGAAGGGAATCAATATCTATGGGTATCTCCGTTGTGGAAACCTGAACGTCCTCTCTGAGACATTTGTCTCTGCAATGATCACCCCAACCCAGTATTCTCCCAGAGGACCACTCAATATGGGGAGAGTGGTGGCGAAGCCAGGGTAATCCCAACAAAACCTCATCTATTCCCTCAGGAAGGACAAAAAGGGATATATTCTCCTGATGTGAAGGAGACATAGACAGAGGTAGAGTGACAGTCTGGTGGGTGATTTGTGAGGGCAAGGATTGCTCCATTCAACACTCTCACCAATATTGACTCGGCGAGCGTCACCAGCGGTATGGAATGGCAAGAGGCAAAGGAGTAGGACATAAAATTCCCCTCTGCCCCAGAGTCCACACAAAGCTTGGCGGGAAGGGTGGATGAACCTAGAGAGATTAACCCTTTAAGGAGCATCTTCGGAGCAAAATCCCTCGCGTCTAATGACCCTGCACCCATGGTCACGGAACATGACCGTTTACTTATTCGCTGGGGACATCGGTTGGCATAATGTCCTGACTGCTGACACACTCTACAGACCACGGATACTCGAGTGGTCCGAGACTTAGATCCCACTCGAGTATTCTCCACGGTCTCTGGGGAGTCAGAGCCCGAACGGGAAATTCCAGAGGTTTGGCAAAGGTGGGTGCCAGCCGAAACCTCTGCCTACACTGGGTCCGCTCTAACCTCCGCTCGTGAAAACGGAGGTCGATGCGGGTAGATATAGAAATGAGTTTCTCCAGTGTGGCAGGAATCTCCCTGGTAGCCAAAGCGTCCTTTACATGGTCTGCCAGTCCTCTCCAGAACACTGGAATAAGAACTTTATCTGGCCACTCTAATTCAGAGGCCAAAGTCCGAAATTGGACTGAGAACTGGCTGACCATGGACAAGCCCTGTGACATTGTCAGCAGTTGGAGTCCCTGTATCGTGCGTGACCTGAGGTCCTAAAAAGACCTTTATCAGAGCCTCCAAAAACCGAGGAGCACTCCGCACCACACGATCGTCACGCTCCCACAGCGGTGTTGCCCACTCCAACGCTCTGCCCGAGAGAAGAGACAGTACAAAACCCACTTGTGCCCGATCCGTGGGGAAACGTGCAGCCAGAAGCTCGAGCTGTATAGAGCACTGACTCACGAATCCCCGACATTGCTTGCTGTCACCGGCAAACTTGTCAGGAAGCGGGAGGTGGGATAATGTAGGGACAGAGGTAGCAGAGGACAAACTGGCTGCAGCCACGCTAGCAGCCTGAACAGCGACTGCAGTAATATCCACAGCTGAGGTTGTGCGCTCAAGAGCCGCCAACCTTCCCTCCAGCTGCTGGATATACTGCCTTAGACGCTGGTCATCCGCCATTTTACTAGCCAGACCCTGGCGCTAATATTATGTTAGGGTCTGCGGAACGCACCTAATAGATATAATAGAGAGGTGCGTTCGCAGCCCGGGGTCCACCGTGCAGGCGAAGCCCGCTGCTAATAAGATGGCGAAAGTAGCGAAACTCTGTTATCCCGCAGAGTCGCAAAAATCAACGCCGTAGCGCGTTGTGGCAGTAAGTGCAAACTCTGTTAATCCCAGAGCCGCTAACGGGATGCCACAGCGCTATATGGCGATAGGTGCGAACTCACTTAACTTCAGTGAGCCGCAAAGTAAAACGCTAGGGCGCTGTCTAGCGTCAAAAGCGAACCCTGTTACGTCACAGAGCCGCTGAGAAAAAGTACCGTGTCCTGTCAGGCTCTCAGGTACACGGATAATTGCTTAGCGAGCATAATACGTGGTCATGCGCTAATGTCCTCACGGGAGTCACCCGCAATCTATGGCGTCTGAACGCCAGACCCTGAATACGGCAATCAAACTCCTCACCGGTTATGCCGGTAATCTAGGGCATCTAGCACACCGACCCTGACCAGCTAGCACACCAAACTACTCACCGATTAAGTCGGTATTCTAGTGGCTTATTTCAGCCGGGTCCCTAACCACACACACGCATGATCACACTGGCGCATAGCATACAATGGTTGATATTAGCGCATGGGGCCCAGCCATGCTACCCTTTTATAGCAACAGCTACAGGACCTTCCAGGAACAAGGACCAATGAGAAACCTGTTCCAGAAGACTCGTAGTAACAGGGCCTTCCTGGCGGGCCAATAGGAGCTGCTGCAGTACCTGAGCATGTGACCCCTGATCTCCAATGAGAGATCTCACTCTGGGCATGCTCAGAAGGGAAAATGCAGTACTTTGTCCCAAAGACGTCTGCTCCAGCATTGACTATAATAGCAGATCCAGGAAAGGCAGCAACAAGTCACTGCCCAGTAGTGAGTGGGCAAGATCGCCTGGACCGACGCCTCTGCTGAGCAGGCTCCACTGTGGCTGGAGATGAATGGGAGACTGCAGCGGGACGGGTTCGAGACTCCCCTTGTGCAGCAGGGGAAATCGAACCCTAACAACGTGTTGATCGCTGAATGTGTGCATTATTTTTTGTTTTGTGTTTTTACGTTTTGGAGAAATAACTGAATTCCACAGTTTTGTAATTTAAAAAGTAGGTTTTAATCAAAAATGTGTTGTCTACAACATTCTTGATGCTCGTTTTCATGGTTGGTCTTATTTAAGAGTGACTTTTTTATTTATTGTAACTTAGTATTCCTTGCAAAACAATAGGAATTGAGATCAGATACTGACATGTACTTTTGGCTGGTGACAGGTGCCTATTTACACAAACCACTACTCACATCTTTGGTTTTATCAGTGATTGTTTCTGCAATCACATTTTGTTTCTGCTGCCTTTCTGCATTAAATTGTTGTAAAAAGAACAAAAGATCCTATGTGGCTAAAATAAAGTCTGAGGGAAACACTGTCGACAGCATAGTTTTGCTAATTGTGCTGTACTTGTACTTTTAAAATTTCAAAGATTGCAAAAGAAATACAATTAATGTGCAGTATCAACTGAAGTGCCCTGAACAATGTGTTCAGTGGCTTAGTACTGAAATAGTTCATTACACTATCACATCCTGTGGTTAAAAAATAATGAGGTCAGCTGCAAAATACTTACATGGCTTCAAGATATTGTTGATTTCCATTTCAGTGCGTTAACAAGGTATTGTGTTGCTCACTATAAAATTCACTTTGATGAAAATGGAGAGCTGAGATTACTCAGAAATATAACCCTGACAGTTGCTTCAAGATTTTGCTGAACACAGTACCGCTCTTGTATGAAGCTGGTAAACCGGAAATACTCAATATATTTCATGTGTTCTTTTCAAAATGAAATCTCAACAAATCTAACAAAAAACATAATCTGTAGTAAAAAAGGTCTTCTGATCTAAGAAAGTTATCACTTCTCCATTGCTGAGGTCCTAGCTGACCGCTAAAACAGTTTCCCCTGTTCTTCCTTGACTTTCCACGGATGCTGTCGGAAGTAGTTGAATAGATTCGTAAGTTGTATATGGACCCGGTCACTCCAGTCAAGAGCTCTCCTCTTTGTGTTATACATCTAATGGTATGCAATTTGTTTTCACATATATTTTACATTGCTCCTACTATAACAACTTTATATTTTTAAAGTCCAACGTAAATGATTAGGATATTTCTTTGATACCTGGGTTTTTCCTTTCTAACGCTCATTTTCTTCAGATTATGTATGACAATAGGTGTATTATTCACAGTCGATTTACTAATCTAATAATTATTTTTCTCTTGATGTCACCAGGCCTCCCTGTAGTGTCTTTCAGAGGTTGTGTGTATACACAACAGGCAATCTGCGGGGGCAGAGCTACAGATGAGAGAGAGGAGCAGTTTTAACCAATCATGAGATGAGGTTTTATCAGACTCCCACTCCCTGATCACAGCTGTGCCTTATTGTATTTGTAGAAAAAGCAGCCAAGCCACAAGCTCTGAGAAAAATAAATAGCAAGTAATCTCCCCTAATAGAGTTTTGAGCTCAAGAATGGACAGAATTTTAAAGCTTAAGACATGAGGTTAGGTGAAATAGCCAATCATATTCTTCATAAACAACCATATGCTCATACAAACTAAACACTTTCAAACCATTGTTGCCTTTTGCCTTATCAGGGGCCAATGTGCAACACTGAATCAGGTCTTTCCTTTTTTACTTCTTTTCAGCAACAAACTAATTACTTCCACACGATGCCAGTAAGCGCCCTGGTTGCCCATCTGTTTTATAATACAATATAATGTACAGCTTTTTCCAACAAAGTTTCCTTTCTCCGTTAAGCCCCGCCTACTTCTGCATGCATCTTGCGTACCTATCTTTAACATTGGGTACTCAGGACATTCGGATGTATGCGGATGCGTTGTTTTGACGTGCCCGCTGACCGCACGTGAACGCAACAAGTTGGGTTTTGCGCAGACGACAGGAGCATGAAAACGACGCATCCGCATGCATCTGCATGTCCTGCGTACCCAATGTTAAAGACAGGTATGCAGGATGCACACAGAAGTATGCAGAAGTAGGCGGGACTCAAAGGAGGAAGTACACAGCCCTCCGCAAAGCCCCGGTACGCAAATGTGAACCCGGCCTTAGACATTTCTTGGCTTCAACAGCACTATGGAATGCACTACCCCAGACAATCCTTTCGTCATTCACGGTGACCACGGTTTATCTATGTCATGAAGATACATCAAATGCAAGCCCATTATATCACCTCACTAATCTAACTTTCCTTACTTTTCTCTTCCTATATTTTTTTAGAATCTGGATCTTTCTCTAGGTAGTTTTACTTACACTCAATGCACTCAGTACCAGTTCATATCCGTAGTCTCTAAGACCGGTGATTGGCTCATGCAGCTTCACGTGAATGCCCTTACTTATTATAAAAGATGGCTAGACCATGCACTACAAACATTTTTAACCTCATGTGTCACCTCGATTTCTACATACACAATGTTCCAAATTATTATGCAAATGATATTTTTCTCTGATTTTCCTAAGTGGTCGGTGCAAATGACAGTCAGTCTAATAAAAGTCATCACCCGTTAGAGTATACATCGAATTTTATTGAAGATACCTCCCAATATTAACAGTATAATCTCCAAAATGAATAAAAACTCAAAATGCACTGCTCCAAATTATTAGACACAGTAGAATTTCTAAACATTTAATATGTTTTAAAGAACTGAAAATGCTCATTTGTGGAATTTGCAGCATTAGGAGGTCACATTCACTGAACAAAAAAGGTATTTAACTCCAAAACATCCTAACAGGCCAAATTACATGTTAACGTAGGAACCCTTCTTTGATATCTCCTTCACAATTCTTGCATCCATTGAACTTGTGAGTTTTTGGAGAGTTTTTGCTTGTATTTCTTTGCATGAAGTCAGAATAGCCTCCCAGAGGTGCTGTTTTGAAGTGAACTGCCTCACAGATCTTTTGCTTGATGATACGCCAAAGGTTCTCTATAGGGTTGAGGTCAGGGGAAGATGGTAGGCCACACCATGAGTTTATCTCTTTTTATGCCCTTAGCAGCCAATGACTCAGAGGTATTCTTTGCAGCATGAGAAAGTTCATTGTCATGCATGAAGATGATTTTGCTCCTGAAGGCATGTTTCTGCTTTTTATACCATGGAAGAAAGTTGGCAGTCATAAACTCTATATACTTTGCAGAGGTCATTTTCACACCTTCAGGAACCTTAAAGGGCTCTACCAGCTGTTTCCCCATGGTTCCGGCCCAAAACATGACTCCTCCACCTCCTTGCTGATGTCGCATCCTTGTTGGGACATGGTGGCCATCCACCAACCATCCACTACTCCATCCATCTGGACCATCAGGGTTGCTCAACACTCATCAGTAAAGAAGACTGTTTGAAATTAGTCTTCATGTATGTCTGGGCCCACTGCAACCGTTTCTGCTTGTGAGCACTGTTTAGGGGTGGCCGAATAGTAGGTTTATGCACCACAGCAAGCCTTTGAAGGATCCTACACCTTGAGGTTCGAGCGACTCCAGAGTCACCAGCAGATTCAAATATCTGTTTGCTGGTTTGTAATGGCTTTTTAGCAGTTACTCTCTTAATCCAATGAACTTACCTGGCAGAAACCTTCCTCATTCTGACTTTATCAGCACGAACACATCTGTGCTCATGTTCAGCCACAAATCTCTTAACAGTACGATGATCATGCTTAAGTTTTTGGGAAATATCTAATGTTTTCATCCCTTGACCAAGGCATTGCAATATTTGATGCTTTTCAGCAGCAGAGAGATCCTTTTTCTTTCCCATGTTACTTGAAAACTCTGGCCTGCTTAATAGTGTGGAACATCCAGTTTTCCTTTTATTGGGTTCACATGGCAAACTAATTATCACAGGTATCTGAGATTGATTTCAGTGATCCAAAAAACCCTGAGACACAATACCGTCAATGGGTTTCATTAACAAAAAAAAACAAAAAAACGCTATGACACTTAAACCAATTGTTAGGGTCTGCGGAACGCACCAAATATAAGATGTAGAGAGGTGCGTTCGCAGCCCGGGGTCCACCGAGCAGGCGGATACTGCTGCTAGTAAGATGGCGCAAGAAGCGAACTCTGTTATCCGCGCAGAGTCGCCAAAATAAACGCTGTAACGCGCTGTGGCAATATGTGGGAACTCTGTTATTCCACAGAGCCGCTTGAAGAAGTGCTGCAGCGCTATATGGCGATTTGTGCGAACTCAGTTAACACCACTGAGTCGCAAGGTAAACACGCTAGGGTGCTGTCTAGCGTTGAAAGCGAAACCCTGTTGCGTCACAAAGCCGCTGAGACAAACTTCTGTGTCCTGTTAGGCACCCAGGTACACAGTTGACTGCTAAGCGAACATAGAAAGTGATCATGCGCTAATGTCCTTGCTGGAGTCACCCGCAATCTGTGGCGTCTGAGCACCTGGCCCTGAATACGGCAATCAAACTCCTCACCGGTTATGCCGGTAATCTAAGGCATCTAAGACACGACCCTGACCAGCTAGCATACCAAGCTCCTCACCGATTAGGTCGGTATTGTAATGGCGTATTTCAGCCGCCCTTACCACACACACGCATGACCATACTGGCACAAAGCATATAACGGTAGATACTAGCGCACGGCCATGCGGTAAGGACAGCCTTTTATAGCAGCCACGAGAAAAAGACCTTCCAGGAAGGACCAATGGGAAGCTGCTTCAGAACATCAACAGCCACAGGACCTTCCTGATGGACCAATAGGAGTGGCAGCTGTATCTGAGCATGTGACCCCTGATCTCCAATGGGAGATCTTGCCCTGGGCATGCTCAGATGAAGCAACAAAGGACTTAGTCCCAAATCTGCCTTCTCCAACACTGGTTGCAGCAGCAAGTCTCTGCACAGTACTGGGCCGGGCAAGACGCTGGGACCAACGTCTCTGCTGAGCAGGAACCACTGCGGTCGGAGATGGATGGGGGGACCGCAGTGGAAACAGCTTGATATTCCCCCTGTGCAGGAGTGGGAACTTGAACCCTAACACCAATTTGCATAATAATTTGGAACATGGTTTAGATTGTAGCTGGACCCCCACTCTTGCTTGAACTGTTGAATCATGTGTTACTTTGTAATGTCTGATATTGTTTGTACATATATCCTCTGAATCGTTAAGTGTAGTGTAAATTATTTGTAATGATTAATAGGTTTGTGTTATAAATATTACTTATGATTAAGCTACAGCAAGAAGTAGACAAATGACATATAATGTATATGTGTGTGGCGGGGTGAATAGGAATGGTGCTCTATGTTAATCTTAGTAAAGTTATTAATGAATCTCAAGTGAAAAACTTCTTTATTCTTCAAGTTTCTGCAACATTCTTACTTGAATTTGGTCCATCAGCATCTATCTCTGCTGGCTGGCACTGCCACACTTACTCTATTGGCTGCCATAGCTAAGCAAATTATAGTTATGCCCCTGTAAGTAGTAGTAAAACTCACTTAGTAGCTGGGTTGCACAGTCAATCATACAAAGTGTATTAATTTTGCTGGGTATTTTGGCTTGTGATTCCAACTTCATCCTACCCTGTGATTCCCCCTGACATTGACCTCTGCTAGTTTGACTCTGATTTGACAGCCACTGCTATGTTTCCTAATGTTGTCCCTGTGGTTGTCTCTCCAGTTACTGACCCGGATAGTCTGACCATTCTTGCTTTTAACTTATACCTTCAGCCAGCAGCTACTGCATGAATGCTTCCGGGAGCTGCTAAGCAAAGTGGCTTTCACTAATATCTGTTTGCAGTAACCTTTTGAGCCAACATCCTCAGATATATCCCTATAGTTTCTAAGATAATTTATTGTAACATTTAGGTACACTTAAAACTGCTGTATATAGATTAATATTTTGATCGTTACATAGAGTACAATATGATGCATTTAAACAACCATGGAGCTCATATAAACACTTTTTTTCTTCTAAAAAAAGTCTTTTCAGCCTACTCAGTCATTTAAGTTAAAAGATTTTAAAATGTGCTAAAGTATCAATTTTACATTGACAGCAGAAAAGTTAGAGACATCATTATTTGTTACATGTCATGCAAAGGTATTGTTTGTTGAGGCTCATTATTATACTGGGAGTTGCTGACACTACATCATGCCTGAACGCCACTGCATTCACCACCTGCTCCCACCCTTAATTATTATGTTGTGTTTCGGTGTGAACTAGATAATCAATCACTACTTAAGTGCCTGATAATCTTCTCCTGTGCCTCCTCTGCCAATAATCTTGTACATGCTTTCATTTGTCCCATTACCATTTATATTTAACACCAAAGCTCTGTATATTGCTCATACATGGAAAAAATGAGTAAAAAATATATACATCAACTAGAATCTTGGTATTCCAAAGATCATAGGTATCACTGTGATATGCAACAGTAATTCTGCTGGCATGGTGTTATTGGAATCATAGTGGAATACAAAAATCTTTCCTGGATTAAGGAATGATTATTTTGAAGCTGAGCAAATAAGAATATTGGCACAAGTTATTAGTGGTAATGATTACACTCCATTGTGACAAGTGGTGCCTGCTTGACACAAAATGTCTTGGTCTACACAAGGATTGGTGGGACAGCACTTGTATTTTTTTTCTAAGCACTCGATAATGAAAGGCCTATATTAGGGCTGCATGCCTCTTCAATGCTGCTCTGTGAGGCATTGTTTTCTACCCATTGCCAGCATAATATGAGATGTGATGGAGCACACCATAAGTTAGGGTTCTATATTACAATTCTAAAATGGATCTTTAAGTACTGTCTCTATTCGGCTGACACTCAATTATATATTTTTCACACGACATCACCACCACTATACTACAAAACACCAGTGATTGTTATCGTTAACATGTCTTCTACTTGTATCTTCACAAAACTGAGCTTCTTGTGTTTCCAAGCCCTAAATAAGCTTGATAATTTTGTTTCTACGTCTTGCATTTTCATGGTTCCTAAGCAGCTTGCCCACTATCTTGGGTTTGCGTTTGGCTCAGAACTTTTCTTCACTCCCTTTTAACCAAACACGTGCAAACTCATGTCAACTTCAAGTAAAAAACATCTCCAGAATCTATTAAATAAATAAAAGAATAAGTGCTGTCATTTTGATTCATTCTTGCCTTGACAACAGCAACTCTTTACTAATCAGTCTTCCCATCCCTCTCTCCTTCCAATCTCTACTGAATGCAGCGGTTAGGCTCATATTTCTGTCCAGCCGCTACACTGATGTCTCCACCTTGTATCAGTCACTGATAAATCCACCTTTGGTTCCAATAAAGAATATAACATAGACTTATCTCAATCACATACAAAGCTCTCCACAATGCTATGGCTGCCATACATTTCCTACTTCATCTCTGTCTACCACCCTACCCATCCTCTTATTTCTGCTCTAATAGAACCTATCACAATTTTTTTTAATCCACCATATGGTACTGGAGACATGGACACTTTTATTTAGTGCATCTTTTTATGGTACCTACTGTGGAGGCATTTTTCATGGCATAATTATACACAGTAGCATAAAAACTTGCCCCTTGAGAATCTTATGAGCAACCTTGGTATAACCATATGGCAGATTTAAAAAACAAAAAGCAAGCAAAATATATTTTTGGGGAATATTTTGGGGAGCAGTGAGAATAAAATAGGAGAAAAACTGGCCAGTATTGACCTGCTGACAGGTCCTCTTAAAGGCTAACATGTTGAACACTTCCAACTTTTGTCTCCAAGATTTTTCTTGTTTTGCACCTGCTCTGTGAAATGGTCTACCTCAGATGCCAAGGTCAGTTCCCAAAGTTCACAGTTTTATACATGTCATAAAACACATCTTTTTAATAGATTATTTTATTAAAATTTGAGAGTCCTCGATGGTAGATACCTTTTAATGGCCAGCTGAAAAGATGGTAGCAAATAGCAAACAAATAGCTGATTTATACACAACAGGACATAGGAATAGTGCAGTAATAAGACAAGTGACGTGAAGCATAACTATCAATATGGGAAAGGCAGGAACAGTTGTGACAATAAATATTAGAATAGATCCTAGATAAGGAAGTTTTATTGTCTTCTGATTGAGGTCTGGTTCTGTGTTGTGATGCCCCTAAATGGTCTGAGGAGGACATTCCTTAATTGATTCAAAATACATAAATCCACGGGATACATTCATTCCTGGTCTGAATTGTGTCAAAGGTCGTCATAAGTATGTACTCCCAGACTCTTCTGTCTCTCTGAGATTTGAAGCTAGCATTCAATGCCAGCAATTTCATGTCCATGATTGAAAACATTGAAACGTAAACCAGTGATCCCAAAAACGTGTCTTTGCATACCACAGTATTGATTGGAGTGGATATGGACATGTCAACCTCTAATAGATTCATTACCTATTGGGCTCCCAAATTTAGTGCTCTGATATTTTTGACTATTCCATAGACATTTAACAGAGTGGAAGTCTGGTATGTGCACCTCCATTCTATTCAAGACTAGTCTCTGCAGAACTTGTATCTTTTGAAACAGATAATTACAATTATAAGCAATGTTCTTGAAACAAATTATTTCTAAATATACACTTTGTTTATCTTATTTGTGTCTTTACACAATGCATGATACTATATTTGCAGTAAGAAAACTGCCAAATTAATACATATTGTATCAGTCTCTATTCTTTGAAGTTGCCATTTACAGCAGCATTCTGTCTTCTGTGAGACAGATAATTATTCACAGACAGCACAAAACATAATTTGAGGATATCTTCTCATTACAGTATTAAAAATAACACATCGAATAACAGACATTTAATATTATTCTAATTACTGTACTGATAAGATTTTTTTCTCTTTGTACAATGAAGATTTTGGATCTGGATCATACAATGTCAATTTGCGGCCAAGAAATAATTTTAGTTTTAATGTTCAGCTATGATAGAGCAGCACATGCATGCAGTTTGCTAACAACACAAACATATATTTCAATTAAGTGCATCTCCTTTCTTTCCTTTATAACAGTCTGTTGCTCTAAACCATGTTGGTAAGTTAAGGCATTCATAATTATAGTGAGTGGCCTAGAAGATATAAAGTCCTGCAGCTTCAAGGTTATTCCACATACTCTGAAACAGGGTCAAGTTTTCTAAAGGTTTACCAGCAGCGACTGGCTGTCAAATTTCAGCATGGGAGGCAATCACAAAGCACTGGCCCACGAGTTGCAGCATCTCATCTGATCATTTTCTCCCCGCTGCATTCGGCTGCGTGTAGGTGCCGGACAGCATCCTAATGCTGTTAACCTGCTGATTGACCCCATATCTGCAGGTTAACAGCATTATTCCTGGTGACAGATTCCCTTTAAGAATAACAGTGGCTGGTGTTGTTTTCATACCGGAATTGCACAGACATGTGCAATCCTATATACAATTTTGAGTTGTTAGGGACAAGAATATCCTTCAGAAGGAAGTAGCATTAGTATAGTTATTTTTTACATCACTGATTGGTGATGTAGTGTAGTTTAATGATATAAAACCATGATAGGCTTGCAAATAATTGTCTGTCTCAGATGTGTAACATCAGAATCCTAAGTACAAATCTATTAGTCCACTATATTCAATATTTCAGACGCTAAATGGTATCATCTTCACCAGGGAACTGGCACATACGACATAGCTGAATGGAACAGAACCAAACGTACACATAGATATGGGAACCAAGCTAAACATTTTACATAGATACAGTACTTGACCCCATTTTACAACATATGCATGGTACCAGAAACAAATTTACTATATAAAAAACAGAGGAGAACCAAGCTTATTGCATAAATATGGTACCAGAGACAAATTTATTATATAGATACAGAAGCAGAAAAAGTTTACTACATAGATACAGTACCAGAACCAAACTTTCCATATAGATATTGTATAATATCAAAATTACTACATAGATATGGGAACAGAATCAAGGGTATTTCAAAGATATGGGAGCAGAACCAAGCTGACTCCATAGATTCAGGAACAGAGCCAAGCTTACCAGTGGCAAAACTAGAGTCCCTTGGGCCCAGGTTCAAAGTTTGACCAAAGCCCCCACCTCCATGTTGGTCAGATGTATTGTCCTTTGTAGTGTTCTAGATCCTATTAAGACATATGTGCTCACACTCCATATGATAATTTCCCCATCAGGGCACATTATCCCTGGTAATCATGTCCCTTGTCTGTAATAATGTCCCCCTTCATGACTCCTTTTTACAATAATGTCCTTCATCTTGACTCATTCCTGTTATAATGTCCTCCATCCTGGGCCACTTTCTGTCATTATGTCCCCGTTCTGGTCCCTATCCTGTAATAATATTCCTCATTTAGGTTCCCTTCCTGGTATAATGTCCTCCATACTGTGCCCCTTTCCTGAAATAAAGTCCCCCATCATGAGTCTCATCCTGATATAATATTGCCCATCCTTAGCTTCTTCCAGTAATAATGTCCCCCATCCCTGGTCCCTTCCTGGTATAATGTCTCCCATCATGCCCCCTTCCTATAATAATGTACCACATCCTGGTATAATATCCATTCTCATGGGCCATTTTCTGGTATAATTACCACCATCCCATAAAAATTTTCCTCAGTGTGTGCCCCTTCCGTTATACTATATCCCATCCTTGACCCTTCCTGGTGTAATGTCATCCTTTTTCAGCCCCTTCCTTGTATAATGTCCCACATCCTAGGCCCCATCATGGTATAATGTCCTTTCTGCTGCTCTTCTCCAATACATTAGAAAAGAAACAATTTTCCTTACCTTACTACAATCCCATGACAAACAACATCCTCTTCTATAGCTTGCAGCTGACATCAGTGTGCCAGCCATGCCGTCACTGCCATGCATCACTCATGACGAGAATACTGATGCCAGTTTCTGATTGGACAGCAACATGTGTTGCAGTGCAGGGAGCTGGCAGTTGTCTGTGCCAAAATACACTACATTTCCTCAAGCTCCCAGCCATCTAAAGTAGGCGTTGTGGGCCCACCTCCTGCATGGTCCTGGCCACTGTACCACACCCTACACTCATTCTTACCATGTGCATAGAGACTTATTCTATTCTTTAATATTTTTTTCTGATTTTGACATGGCAGATTTTTACTTATTAGAGTATAGAGTAAATGAGGAATTATCCAAAGTATGTTTTGAATTTTCTTGGTTGGGCATTCTTTCAACTAAGAATTTAGTGAATACATATCAGCAGTATGTCAGTCTGTGCCCATGAGGTTACGGAAGAGATGGCTTTATTATTGTTCCTTCCATTGTGCACAACTGTCCTTTGTTTATGACATCCAGTGCATTATCCTGTTATGAAAAATTTATATTATTAATCTCAGTATTGGCATATCAGTTGTTTTGATTGAGCTGACCACACACACTTTTCAATTACAAAGAGCAGCATGGATTATTTTAAGTGAAAGCAGGAGTACATCCATAAGCTGTGTCATCTTCCTACATCATTCAATTGTAAATGGATTCAGATCAGTCAGAAGAACAGCAGCACATTTAAATACCATCAAATGGTAAGTAGCTATGTGATATTGATGTGCGCTGTTCTTTATTCACAGAGAGTAACACAATGTAGGACAGTACATGTTGTCTTAAAGAGGCAGTGATGTCAAGGGCCAAAAATAAATATTCCGTATATGTTTTCATTCTGTAGCTTATACTTGTAGTGTATTTATAAAGAATGATCTTTACCAAGTGGCATATCATTTACGAATATGTTTGAAGACCAGATCACATTTACACAAATATTTCATCATTTTATAAACCTGCTTTATTCTAATATACCCTTGATAAGTTGATTTAAACAAATTTGAAAGGTGAAGTAGACTTTTTTATGCTGCTTTTAGATGGAACACATACTATGCTTTTTTTGCCTTCATTTATACAAGATATCTCAGGCAATCTTGCTGTTCCATTGATAATTTGTGGAATTGGTCATAAAAATCAAATTTGCACCATTTGATGAGGTGCAAGTCATTCTCATGATTACAGTCAAGCTTTCGATGTGTTCTGCTATATCCAAGCATTAGGATCAGAAACTACTAGCTTAGAATATGTACAGTCATGGCCAAAAGTTTTGAGAATGACACAAATATTATATTTTCACATGATCTGCTGCCCTCTGGTTTTTATGTGTGTGTTTGACAGATGTTTTTATCACAGACAGAAATATAATTGCAAACATATGAGTAACAAAAGCTTATATTGACAGTTAGAATGAGTTAATGCAGCAAGTCAATATTTGCAGTGTTGACCCTACTTCTTCAGGACCTCTGTAATTCTCCCTGGCATGCTCTCAATCAACTTCTGGACCAAATCCTGACTGATAGCAGTCCATTCTTGCACAATCAATGTTTTCATTTTGTCAGAATTTTTAGGTTTTTGTTTGTCCACCCGTCTCTTGATGATTGACCACAAGTTCTCAATGGGATTAAGATCTTGGGAGTTTCCAGGCCATGGAACAACATTTCTATGTTTTGTTCCCTGAGCCATTTAGTTATCACCTTTGCTTTATGGCAAGGTTCTCCATCATGATGGAAAAGGCATTGTTGATCGCCAAACTGCTCTTGGAGGTTGGGAGAAGTTGCTCTTGGAGGACATTCTGGTACCATTCTTTATTCATGGCTGTGTTTTTAGGCAAGACTGTGAGAGAGCCGATTCCCTTGGCTGAGAAGCAACCCCACACATGAATGGTTTCAGGATTCTTAACAGTTGGCATGAGACAAGACTGGTGGTAGCGCTCACCTTGTCTTCTCCGAATGAGGCGTTTTCCTGATGTCCCAAACAATCGAAAAGGGGACTCATCAGAGAAAATAACTTTTCCCCAGTCCTCAGCAGTCCACTGCCTGTACCTTTTGCAGAATATCAGTCTGTCCATGATGTTTTTTCTGGAGAGAAGTGGCTTCTTTGCTGCCCTCCTTGAGACCAGGCCTTGCTCCAAGAGTCTCCACCTCACAGTGCGTGCAGATGCACTCACACCTGCCTGCTGCCATTCCTGAGCAAGCTCTGCACTGCTGGTAGCCCAATCCCGCAGCTGAAACACTTTTAAGAGACGGTCCTGGCGCTTTCTGGTCTTTCTTGGGCGCCCTGAAGCCTTTTTGGCAACAATGGAACCTCTCTCCTTGAAGTTCTTGATGAAGCGATAGATTGTTGACTGAGGTGCAATCTTTCTAGCTGCGATACTCTTCCCTGTTAGGCCATTTTTGTGCATTGCAATGATGACTGCACGTGTTTCTTTAGAGATAACCATGGTTAACAGAAGAGAAACAATGATGCCAAGCACCAGCCTCCTTTTAAAGTGTCCAGTGGTGTCATTCTTACTTAATCATGACAGATTGATCTCCAGCCATGTCCTCATCAACACCCACACCTGTGTTAATGGAGCAATCACTGAAAAGAGGTTAGCTAGTCCTTTTAAGGCAGGGCTGCAATGATGTTGAAATGTGTTTTGGGGATAAAGTTCATTTTCTAGCCAAATATTGACTTTGCAAGTAATTGCTGTTAAGCTGATCACTCTTTATAACATTCTGGAGTATATGCAAATTGCCATTAGAAAAAGTGAAGCAGTAGACTTTGTAAAAATTAATATTTGTGTCATTCTCAAAACTTTTGGCCATGACTGTATGTAGAGTAGCATTTTAGTAATGTGTTGTAGTATCAATATGACAATTGCTGCAGGTCACCCTCTGCGTTCATTTGAAATGAGTGCAGAATTCTCTAGTTTTCCATGCTATAATTGGCAGAGCTGAATGTCAAAAACTACATATTGTGTACATTAGTCACAATGATCTGGTTTAAAAAGGAGATCTATGAAATGACTAAGTTTGAAGTTGAAGAATTTCTGTTGCCCTCCTCATGAAGATAGAATTTTGATCACAGGGGAAGGGAGGTTTGTGACCTCATCCAGATGGTCATATTTAGGATTTTGTTCACACAAATCTTGCATGCAAGCATGTATTTTAATATAAATAATATTAATATAGCATTCCTATAGACCAGGGGCGTACATAGAAATAATGCACCCCTCCCAAAAAAAAAAAAAATTAACAGGTGCTCTTAACTCCAAGCATGCATGTTATAGATATAGGACAAACATTGTCCAAGAAAGACATTGCCTTGAAATTACCGCAAAGGGACACATTAAAAAAAAAAATCACCGCCGGGCCCAGCTCACCATCTTGCGTCTCCACACAGCCTCAGCTCCTCAAGCTCCGCCTCCAACAGCCGGTAGCAGCAACTACTTCCGGCCGGGCCCAGCATACACGGCTCTCTCTGGCTGGAAAGCTACGTCACCCAGGAGGCATGGCGTCCTTAAGCAAATCCAGCCAGAGAGTTCAGCCAGGAGCAGTTCAGGACTGGAAAGGAGAATTTAGGAGAAGTAAGGTACAGAGTGATGGCAGCGCACGCATTTAATTAAAGGCTCACAGCCATTGCTGTCTGACTCCGACGGGCCACCTCACCCCTCAGGGCCCCATAGCAGTCGCGTGTCCTGCTGCCATTGGTGGTACGCCACTGCTATAGCCCTATATTGTGCCTGTGTGTGTGTGCCTTCATTCTTTCTATGAAACTTAACTACTTAGGTAAATACAATGCCTTGATGTCACATCAGTTCCTTATGCCTCCGTGTATATGGATGTGGAATGATTGATAAATTAAAATACATGAGTTAAGTTATTTTTTGAGTGAAACATGATTTAGAAATTATGGCATACTCTAGGTATTGCTACAAAGCGTCTTTATCGTTCTTTGTTGTTAATCTTAGGTCGTATTTGCACAATGGGGTATTTCACAAAGTGTAGAGTGTTGGTTTGGCTATGCCAAGACAATACCACAGTCTTCCAAACTATTCTGAGTGCATCTTTAGCATTTCCAGTTGAAATCCTGCTGCGGTGTCTGACATAATAATTTAGGCCTATTTAAATTGACCTGTTTCATAAGATCCTTGCTTGGCTGTCAGCCAGCTTTGTTGGTGAGTTTCCTGACATTTTCTTTATTATTTCTGCTGGACCCTTATATTAGATACAACTTGTGTGTGTTAGGGTTCGAGTTCCCGCTGCTGCACAAAGGGGAGTCTCGAACCAGTCCCGCTGCGGTCTCCCATTCATCTCCGGCCGCAGTGGAGCCTGCTCAGCAGAGACGTCGGTCCAAGCGTCTTGCCCACTCCACTACTGTGCAGTGACTTGCTGCTGCCTTTCCTGGATCTGCTATTATAGCCAGTGTTGGAGCAGACGTCTTTGGGACAAAGTCCTGCGTTTTCCCTTCTGAGCATGCCCAGAGTGAGATCTCTCATTAGAGATCAGGGGTCACATGCTCGGGTACTGCAGCAGCTCCTATTGGTCTGCCAGGAAGGCCCTGCGATTACTGATGTTCGGGAACAAGTTTCATTGGTCCTGGTTTCTGGCAGGTCCTGTAGCTGTTGCTATAAAAGGGTAGCATGGCTGGGCCGCCATGCGCTAATATCAACCATTGTATGCTATGCGCCAGTGTGGTCATGTGTGTGTGTGGTTAGGGACCCGGCTGAAATAAGCCACTAGAATACCGACTTAATCGATGAGGAGTTTGGTGTGCTAGCTGGTCAGGGTCGGCGTCCTAGATGCCCTAGATTACCGGCATAACCGGTGAGGAGTTTTGATTGCCGTATTCAGGGTCTGGCATTCAGACGCCATAGATTGCGGGTGACTCCCGCGAGGACATTAGCACATGATCACGCTTTATGTACGCTTAGCATTAACTGTGTACCTGAGAGCCTGACAGGACACAGCACTTTTTCTCAGCGGCCCTGTGACGTAACAGGGTTCGCTTTCAACGCTGGACAGCGCCCTAGCGTGTTTTCTTTGCGACTCAGTTGTGTTTAGTGAGTTCGCACACATCGCCATATAGCGCTGCGGCTCTCCTTCTAGCGGCTCTGTGGAGTAGCAGAGTTCGCACTTATTGCCACAGCGCGTTACGGCGTTTATATTGGCGACTCTGCGGGATAACAGAGTTTGCTTCTTACGCCATTTTACTAGCAGCAGGCTCCGCCTGCACGGTGGACCCCGGGCTGCGAACGCACCTCTCCACATCTTATATTTGGTGCGTTCCGCAGACCCTAACAGTGTGTTTCTACTTTAATATGATTACATGAGCCTGTTTCCGGTTTTGATTCATTTGGCCAGTTCTCTGACCCAGCCTACTATTTACAATTCATCCATATATTAGGGATTATTTTAGAGACAATGACAATGTTGAACCAGAATTTAAGGTAAGGGGATCAAGGTTGACGCGTGTACCATAACTTATATTTTACCAATGCCAGCTCAGTGCCTCTCTGGCAGTCGTCTTTCCACTTGCTGTCAGACTTTTCCTGCCCTTGAGCCCAGCTACTACTTGCAAGTGTGATTTGGCAATGCTTCTTGAATGTACAGTTTTATATTATCATCCTGTAACTGTCACATGTGTATTAATTGTCATCTAGGCTTGTACCAGTTTCCAAGCTCTAATACTAATCCACTTGGGCAGCAGTTTACCCCATAAAATCTACAGGTTCTATGACTTGTTTTCAGACAAACATACTACATAAGGTTGATAGTGTGGATGTGCCCTTATACATAGCATCTACGACATTTAAGACTGGCTGCTGATAAAGTTTCATTTTTTGATACTTATATTCTTCAAAATAGCTAATTAATACATTTTTTGATGGACATTAAGTTTGTAAAAAGTTTATTCTTAACATTATTCACACCAAACATTGTATAGCTAATTACACTAATTACTTGCTGGCTGGCCATTGTCTTAAATTTTTGGGGTTGTTTGCACAAATGTCGTGCAGCTGCAGGAGTGATAAACTGGCTGACTGAGACAGTCGAAGTACCCATGGGAAAATCTTTCCTCTCTGTTCACACTGCACTGATTAAGCATTTGTATACAGTTCAGGAAGCAGTAACAGTGTTTCCCACTTCTGTCCCAGCAATGAATTAATTGTGAGGTGCAGGAATTTAACAGACCCAGATCAGCTGTACAGTGTAATCAGAAATCCTAAATTCCCCTGTAACTGGGGATAATGTACCAATCCCAGTTACAAGGGGAAATAAGAAATAAAAAAAACTGTTATTATTTTCAAATTCCCCTAAGACTTTAAAGAAATTATGTGTGAAATAAAAGGTAAAATAAATATGAATAATAATAAATAACAAAAACTATCTAGCCTATATATGAAATCTATTTAATATATATTATTAACATTTTCACCTGATATCGCCCAAAAATGTATGAATATGAAAATTGCATAAAAATAAGGCCCCATTTAACACCAAAAAGATGAGGCAAAATTATTTAAATATGCAAACAAGAAAACAAAAGTAAAATGTAAGTGCTTTTAAAACTGCACATACGATAAAATTTGAAAATGAGCTGATTAGGAAAGGGGAAAATGGTTTGATCTTTACATGTTTTTAGTAAATCTTTAAATAAAAAATAGGAGCTAAAGTATTTTAGATATGTGTTGTGACAAATGATATAAAACTGCTGTAAAACATTAGAGGAACGTAGGGTGTATGTTTATATTGTTCCTGTAGTATACTCCACATAAATACTCGTAAAGGATTTGTGGAATGTGTATCTATGTTTTTCTGGCTTCATAAACACTTACTATCAGAATTACACTTCTATGACTCATCACTTTAACTTTGCTTTTTTTTGGCACATAACCTACATAACCTAAATTGCAGTCAGCACAATACTTAAAGAATAATAGACTAAAATTGTAGCTCATTAAATATACCCCATTAAAGCACATGTAAACAAACTATTTTCAAAACCCGATTTTATATCAAGAATAAATATAAAAATGCCTTTTTTGTATTTGTGTTCTGTTCCCATGCAGTGTAATGTTGGCTCTTCATGTTGAATTGGTCTATAGAAAAGAATTGAAAGAAAATGTAACTGATTATAAAAATAGATCTCTGGTTGCCTGTTAAGCTAAATCAGAGGGTCAGAGGTACAGTGACAGGTTGCACTGAGAAATGCTATTTTAGGTTAGTGAGCCCAGTCTTGGAATAATTTTTGTGCTCACAAACGAAGGAGTGCAAAGCGGCAGATAATGCTGACAGTAGATTGCAGAGCTATTGTAGTCTGGGAGTGAGAGCAATAAATCAAATCCTGTCACTTGGATCACCGGATATAGTGGGATAATTGGGCTCTATTGGGAAGGAAAGGACATCCAGTCAGTGTGCTACAGACTTCATTTTTCATGGAGAATTAAACTTTGATCAAAGCAACTTTCTTTGGCTGAGAAATTGAGACTTAAAAGCATTATAAGCAAACATAAACACTCTATTTTCTCCTATATTTTCTCCTATGTAACTTTGTAACACAGAAACTTACGTCTTTCACTCTACACAAACCAAACTTTTCATTACACTTCCAAATTTTTATTGATAGGCAAGGGTTAACAGATGGCAAGTTGCTGCATTTACAAATGGGATGATGTTTTTCATGACCTAAATAAAACTGCAGAAATAGAAAAGTAACTGTATCTCACAAGCAATATCTGCCTTTTTTAAAAGAAATACAGTGATATATATATATATATATATATATATATATATATATAGTCAGGACTGAAAATGTTGGTACCCTTGAAATTGTTCCAGAAAATGAGGTATTTCTCTCAGAAAATTATTGCAGTTACACGTTTTGTTATACACATGCAAATGTATTTTGTGTGTTATGGAACAACACAAAAAAACATAGAAAACAAAGGCAAGTTAAGACATAATACCACAAAAAAGGGCATGTCAATCCGACAACCAGATAAAAAGGAGAAGCGCTGTGTTAAGGGCCTGCGGAACGCACCTAATAGATATTAAGGAGAGGTGCGTTCGCATCCCGGGGTCCACCATGCAGGCAGAGTCTGCTGCTAGTAAGATGGCGTAAATAGGCAGTTTGAGCGAACTCTGTTATCCCGCAGAGTCATAGATGTAAACGCCGTACCACTATATGGCAATATAAGCGAACTCTGTTAATTCACAGAGCCGCTGTAACAAAGACTGTGTCCTGTTGGACTCACAGGGAACACAGATGACTGCTAAGCGGATTGCAGTCTGAGGTCATGCAGTCAGAATCCAAGCAATAATCTCCTCACCGGAGTAGCCAGTATTCTAATGGCGTTTTCAGCCGAGCCCTGAACACGTGCATACAATCTCCTCACCGGAGGTGTCAGTATTCTAGGGCTTATTTCAGCCAGACCTAACCACATGCATACATGACCACACTGGCGCAAGCACGTAACAGATTTGTTACAAGCGCACGGCCGTGCGGTAAGGATAGCCTTTTATAGCAGCCACGAGAAAAAGACCTTCCAGGAAGGACCAATGGGAAGCTGCTTCAGAACATCCAACAGCCACAGGACCTTCCTGAAGGATCAATAGGAGTGGCAGCTGTATCTGAGCATGTGACCCCTGATCTCCAATGAGAGATCTTGACCTAGGCATGCACAGATGAAGCAACAAAGGACTTAGTCCCAAATCTGCCTGCTCCAACACTGGTTGCAGCAGCAAGTCTCTGCACAGTACTGGGCTGGGAAAGACGCTGGAACCGACTCTCTGCTGAGCAGTAACCACTGCGGCCGGAGACGGATGGGAGACCACAGCGGGAACAGCTCGAGATTCCCCTGTGCAGGATATTGAACTCGAACCCTAGCGCGTTGATTCAATCTTTGCATTGTGTGTCTGTGTGTGCCACACTAAGAATGGAGAACAAAAAAAGAAAAGAACTGCCTGAGGGCTGAAACCAAAACTATAGAAAAATAACAAGAATCTTAAGGTTACAAGTTCATTTCCTGAGGTCTTGATGTTCCTTTGTCCATGGTTTGCAACAAAATAAAGAAGATTACAATCCATGACACTGTAGCTAATCTCCCTAGATGTGGATGGCAGAAAAAAAAATATTAAAGGTTATAGAACACAGGATAGTCCAATTGTGGATAAGCAGCCCCAATCAAGTTACCAAGAAATTCAAGTTGTCCTGCAGGCTTAGGGAGCATCAATGTCAGCGCAAACTACAATATCAGCGCAAACTATCTGTCGACATTTGAATGAAATGAAACGTTATGGCAGAAACCCAGGAGGACCAACCATAGACCCAGAGACATAAAATAGCTAGACTGCAGTTTTCTAAAATGTAGTGAGTACACCACCTTGTGCATATATGATACCAAGATAAAGCTTTTTGATAAGCACGTCATTCTACTGTTTACCCGCAAACAGAACGAGGCTTACAAAAAAAAGAACACAATACCTATATTCAAATATGGTATAGGTTCAAAGACGTTTTGGGGTTGTTTTGCTACCTCTGGCACTGGGTGCCTTGACTGTGGCAAGGTATCGTGAAATCTGAAGATTACCAATGGATGCTGGGTTACAATGTAGTACCCAGTGTCAGAAAGTGGAGTTTGCATCCTAGCCCATGGGTCTTCTAGCAGAACAATGACCCCAAACATACTTCAAGAAGCTCCCAGAAATGGATGGAAACAAAATGCTGGAGAGTTCTAAAGTGGCCAGCAATGAGTCCAGATCTAAATCCCATTGAACACCTGTGGACAGATCTTATAATTGCTGTTAGGATAAGACACCTTCAAATATGAGAGACCTGGAGGAGTTTGCAAGAGATGAGTTGTCCAAAAATTCCGTTGAGAGGTCTAAGAAGTGTTGTGAATGTATTGGAGACGACTTCGGAGCTGAAGCTCCCTCTGGTGGTTGCTGAGGGTATTGAGCCTATGTTGAACACCAAGAGTCCTACACCTGCAGTGGACGAGTGGTTGTCAGGTGGTACTGACTGGCCTGATAAAAGTGAGCTGACCTCCCATGATCCTCGCCGGTGATCAATTGTTCTTCCTGGTCTAGGTTGGAATTCAGCTTGCTTTTCTGCTGTCTCCTGCTTGCATTCAGATAAGTCTATTTCAGTTTTTTTTTACTGTGGTTTGAATTCCTTGCTTTTTGCTGCATTGCTTTTTGTCTTCAGCCGGGATCCCTTTGGGGGGCTTTGGCTGGTCTCCGTTCGTTTTTTTTGTATTTGTTCTTTTGCTCAGTTCTTGTGATATATTACTGCTGGGTTGCTACGTATCTGCACCAGAGATCTGATATAGGTAGTCGAGACCATGTGGTCTCGGTATTTTTGGATTCAGAAGTGTTGGAGTTTTTCCTAGGGTTTTTCTGGGTTGCAGACAGTATTCTCTCCTGTGCTGTCCTATCTAGACAGTTTTGGGCCCCAGTGTTTGCTCAATCTTTTTTCTGAAATATTGCAGAAACAACAGCCATGTAGTCTCAAACACTGTAAACAACTTTATTGATGCACAATGGCGTATAAAAAATACAGGATACCAAAGCCATGAAAACAGGAAAATGACACAAGGCAAAGCGACCTAATGTGGAATTACCCATAAAAAACAGGAGATGAAAACAGGCCAGCTATAGGAACCTGCTCAAAAATATGTAGGCCCGGGGCAAATACAAAATTATATCATTATGCCATAATACAATAGTATTTAGCAGATGCAGGGTAGATAATAAAATGGCACTAACTGACTGGCAACATCATAAATATGAATGTGGTTCATATACTAAAGAGTATGAAAATGATGCACTGTGCCTATATATATATAGGCTAAATATATGATGACTATTATCCCCACAGTGCAACAATTGATAATGATATACACCACTAAATATGAAGGAATAATGATGCCAGACAGGTAGTGTGGTAAATGAATACCCTATGCTGGACCCAGCACCTGCACACAGGGACTAGTAACAATCATGTCCCAAATGAAAATGACAAGGCATACCGCTGAATCCCTAACACAGGTGATTGCGCAAACGATGTACATACGTGCAGATAAACAAAGCCATAGAATCAGCAGTAATTACCTCGGGCCAAAGCAGTGGACCATCAGGCCATCCCCCGACGCGCGTTTCGGAGCTGGGTACTCCTTCTTCAGGGGGCGTATAGCTAACTGAATGAGCCATCCATTTATATCCAAGCTGCCGGAAATGAAGCAGCAAGGAAACAGCCGTGCAGCCCCATCAAAGCGCCTCCCCTACATGTGTCACCGCTGGCAAAAGAAGTCTCATAGCCGAGAAGGGGAACGCCATGGAGAGGGAGGCGGCCACAGTGGACCGCCGACACATGCGCCAATAGCAAAAAAGGGGTATCGTCGCCATATTGGAAAAGGGAAAATATACAGGCAGCATAATGCTGTATGTTAACGCAAACCAAAATGGACCGCATAGATCCCATCATCCAAATGTATGCCCACAATCCCTGTGGGGCCCACATGGTAGGACATACAGCAGACAGGGAACAAGTTGGCCGCAGGTATTGCAAGAAACAGTTAAAAAGTATCACGCTTTCATATATCCTATAATATATAAGAGGTGGCAAACACATATTGCATACAAAAAACACACACAAGAAAAAAATAATTATTGATGCAATACAATAAACAGCAATACAGCCTTAGCAATAAAAATAAATGTCAAACAAAAAGAAATATAGCAAAAATGTAATAATGGCATAACCACAACAATGGATATATATTAGTAGTCTCATAATGAGACAGAAATCTTTTTTCTGTCTGTGTTCGTATTTTCATCTTGTCTAACCGCAATTATATGTTTGGGGGCTTCCTATTTCTTTGGGGCTCTTCTGCGGGGCAGTTAGCTTTCCTCTTTCCTTCTTCAGGGATAGCTATCTCTCCGGCTGTGACGAGGCGTCTAGGGCTCCGTAGTAACGTAACATGGCTGCTTCTAGTTGTGCGGTTAGTTTAGGGGTCTGCAACCTATTAGTTTCCAACCTCTCTGGCGTTAGGCTGCCTATGTGGTTTTTTGCTCCTGTCTCCTCAGTTACCTAAACATAACAGAATCATTGGCCAAAACTGAAAATTCTATGGTACTCAATAGAAGGGAAAAATAGTAAAGGGAAAAGGAAACAAAAAAGTTGTCAGAGTTGTCAGAAATTTATTTTTTCTGTTTGTTACATTTTTTCCCCCTTTTTCTCTGGGGACTGAGGAGGAATATTTTTATTTTTTTTTCCTCAATGGAGGTCAAGCATTTGTCCGATCGTGTGGAACAGCTTGCTGCTGAAGTTTGGAGTATTGCTATATATCTTGCTGGGTTGCCTGCTCTGGAACCTAGGATCCCTCTGCCAGATTTATTTTTGGGGGATCAGTCTAAGTTTTTGAACTTTAACCCCTTCACCCCCAAGGGTGGTTTGCACGTTAATGACCGGGCCAATTTTTACAATTCTGACCACTGTCTCTTTATGAGGTTATAACTCTGGAACGCTTCAACGGATCTGCGCGATTCTGAGATTGTTTTCTCGTGACATATTTACTTTACGTTAGTGGTAAAATTTCTTCAATATACCTTGCGTTTATTTTTGAAAAAAATGCAAATATGGCGAAAATTTTGAAAATTTTGCAATTTTCAAATTTTGAATTTTTATTCCCTTAAAACAGAGAAATATGTCACACAAAATAGTTAATAAATAACATTTCCCACATGTCTACTTTACATCAGCACAATTTTGGAATCAACATTTTTTTTTCTTAGGAAATTATAAGGGTTAAAAGTTGACCAGCGATTTCTCATTTTTACAACAAAATTTACAAAGCCATTTTTTTTAGGGACCACCTCATATTTGAAGTCACTTTGAGGGGTCTATATGGCAGAAAATACCCAAAAGTGACACCATTATAAAAACTGCACCCCTCAAGGTACTCAAAACCACATTCAAAAAGTTTATTAACCCTTCAGGTGCTTCACAGGAGCTGAAGCAACGTGGAAGGAAAAAATGAATATTTAACTTTTTAGCCACAAAAATGATCTTTTACAAACTTTTTTTTTATTTTCACAAGGGTAAAAGAATAAAATGGACACATAAAGTTGTTGTGCAATTTCTCCTGAGTACGCCAATACCCCATAAGTGGGGGAAAACCACTGTATGTGTGCACAGCAGAGCTCATAAGGGAAGGAGCGCCGTTTGACTTTTTCAATCTAAAATTGGCAGGAATTGAGATTGGACGCCATGTCGCGTTTGGAGAGCCCCTGATGCGCTTAAACAGTGGAAACCCCCCACAAGTGACACCATTTTGGAAACTAGACCCCCTAAGGAACTTATCTAGATCTGTTGTGAGCACTTTGAATCCCCAAGTGTTTCACAAAAGTTTATAATGCCTGGGTGTGAAAAAAAAAAGAAACAATTTTCCACAAAATTATTTTTTAGTCCCAAATTTTTGATTTTTCCCAAGGAAATTGGACCCCAAAAGTTGTTGACCAATTTGTCCTGAGTACGCTGATACCCAATATGTGGGGGGGGAACTGTTTGGGCGCACGGCAGGGCTTGGAAAGGAAGTAGTAACGTTTTGGAATGCAGACGTTGATGGGGGTCATGTTCCGTTTGCAGTGCCCCAGATGAGCCTAAACAGTAGAAACCCCCCACAAGTGACCACATTTTGGAAACTAGACCCCCTAAGGAACTTATCTATAGCTTTGGTGAGCACTTTGAACCCCCAAGTGCTTCACACAAGTTTATAATGCCCGGGCATGAAAATAAAAAATCCTATTTTTTTCCCACAAAAATTATTTTTAGTCACTAATTTTTTATTTTCCCAAGGGTAACAGGAGAAATTGGACCACAAAAGTTGTTGTCCAATTTGTCCAGAGTACGCTGATACCCAATATGTGGGGGGGAACCACTGTTTGGGCGCACGGCAGAGCTCGGAATGGAAGGAGCACCATTTGGCTTTTTCCAACCAAAATTGGCTGGAATTGAGATTGGATGCCATGTTGCATTTGGAGAGCCACTGATGTGCCTAAACAGTGGAAACCCCCCACAAGTGACCCTATTTTGGAAACTAGACCCCCTAAGGAACTTATCTAGATCTTTGGTGAGCAATTTGAACCCCCAAGTGCTTCACACAAGTTTATAACGTAGAGCCGTAAAATTAAAAAATCATATTTTTCCACAAAAATGATCTTTTCACCCCAATTTTTATTTTCCCAAGGGTAACAAGACTCCAAAAGTTATTGTGCAATTTGTCCTGAGTACGCTGATACCACATATGTGGGGGTAAACCACTGTTTGGGTGCATGGCAGAGTTTGGAAGGGAAGGAGTGCCGTTTGACTTTTTCAACGCAGAATTGGCTGGATGCCATGTCGTGTTTGGAGAGCTCCTGATCTGCCTAAACAGTGGAAACCCCCCAAAAATGACACCATTTTGGAAACTAGACCCCTCAAGGAACTTATCTAGATGTGTGGTGAGCACTTTGAACCCCCAAGTGCTTCACAGAAGTTTATAACGTACAGCCGTAAAATAAAATTATTTTTTTTTTTTTACAAAAATGATTTTTTCGTCCCCAATATTTTATTTTCACATGGTAACAGGAGAAATTGGACCTCAAAAGTGATTGTCCAATTTGTCCTGAGTACGCTGATACCCAATATGTGGGAGAAAACGACTGTATGGGTACACGTTGGGGGTCGGAAGGGAAGTAGTGACGTTTTGGATTGTAGACTTTGATGGAATGGTCTGGGGGCGTCATGTCGCATTTGGAGAGCCCCTGATGCGCCTAAACAGTGGAAACCCCCCACAAGTGACCCCATTTTGGAAAATAGACCCCACAAGGAACTTATCTAGATGTGTGGTGAGCGCTATGAAGCCCCAAGTGCTTCACAGAAGTTTTTAACGTACAGCCGTAAAAACAAAAAATTTTTTTTTTTTACAAAAATTTTTTTTTTCGCCACCAATATTTTATTTTCACAAGGGTAACAGGAGAAATTGGACCCCAAAAGTTGTTCTCCAATTTGTCCTGAGTACGCTGATACCCAATATGTGGGAGAAAACTACTGTATGGGTACACGTTGGGGCTCGAAAGGGAAGTAGTGACGTTTTGGATTGTAGACTTTGATGGAATGGTGTGGGGGCGTCATGTCGCATTTGGAGAGCCCCTGATGCGCCTAAACAGTGGAAACCCCCACAAGTGACCCCATTTTGGAAAATAGACCCCACAAGGAACTTATCTAGATGTGCTGTGAGCGCTATGAAGCCCCAAGTGCTTCACACAAGTTTATAACGTACAGTCGTAAAAACAAAAAAAATCATTTTTTTTTTAAAAAAATGATATTTTTGCCCCCAGTTTTTTATTTTCCCAAGGGTAACAGAAGAAATAGGACAAATTGCACAATAACTCTTAGGTGACAGAGTACGCTGATACCCCATGTGGGAGTAAACTACTGTTTGGGCGCATGGCAGAGCTCAGAAGGGAAGGAGCACCGTTTGACTTTTTCAACGCAGAATTGGCTGGAATTGAGATCAGACGTCATGTCACATTTGGAGAGCCCCTGATGTGCCTAAACAGCGGAAACCCCTCAATTCTAACTCCAACCCTAACCTCTACACACCCCTAACCCTAGTCCCAACCCTAACCACAAACGTAACCCAACACACCCCTATCCCTAATCCCAACCATAACCCTAATACTAACTTTAGCGCCAACCCTAACCCTAACTTTAGCCGCAACCCTAACCTTAACCATAACCCTAATGGGAAAATGGAAATAAATACATTTTTGCAATTTTATTATTTTTCCCTAACTAAGGGGGTGATAAAGGGGGTTTGATTTACTATTTATAGCGGGTTTTTATGATTGGCAGCTGTCACGCTAAAAGACGCTTTTTATTGCAAAAAATAGTTTTTGCATCACCACATTTTGAGAGCTATAATTTTTGCATATTTTGGCCCACAGAGTCATGTGAGGTCTTATTTTTTGCGGTACGAGTTGACGTTTTTATTGGTACCATTTTTGAGCCTGTGACATTTTTTGATCGCTTTTTATTTCGATTTTTGGGAGGTTAGAATGAACAAAAATCAGCAATTCATGAATTTCTTTTGGGGGAGGCATTTATACCGTTCCGCGTGTGGTAAAATTGATAAAGCAGTTTTATTATTCGGGTCAGTATGATTACGGCGATACCTCATTTATATCGTTTTTTTATGTTTTGGCGCTTTTATAGAATAAAAACAATTTTATAGAAAAAATAATTATTTTTGCATCGCTTTATTCTGCGAGCTATAACTTTTTTATTTTTTCGCTCATGATGCTGTGTGATGGCTCGTTTTTTGCGGGACAAGATGATGTTTTCAGCGGTGCTATGTTTATTTATATCCGTCTTTTTGATCGCGTGTTATTCCACTTTTTGTTCAGCGGTATGATGATAAAGCACTGAATTTTTGCTTTGTTTTTATTTATTTTTTTTAAGGGGTTCACTAAAGGGGTTAACTAGTGGGACAGTTTTATAGGGGGGGTCGTTATGGACGCGGCGATACCAAATATGTGTACTTTTATTGTTTTATTTTTTTTATTTACAGGAAAAAATGAATTTAATCGGGAATATTTTATTTTTTTTTTTACTTATTTTGGAATTTTTTTTTTTACACGTTTATTTTTATTTCTTTTACTTTTTTACATTGTCCCAGGGTGGGACATCACTGTAAAATGTGAGATCGCTGGTCTCACAGTGTGCACAGCATTCTGTGAGACCAGCGATCTCACAGGCAGCGCTGCAGCTTCTCAGTGCCTGCTCTCAGCAGGCACTGAGGAAGCCGCCTCCCTCCAGGACCCCGGCGCCATCTTGGATCCGGGTCCTGGGAGGGAGGAAGCACTCAGAATAGCGCGATCACATCGCGCTGTTCTGGGTCTCAGGGGGGCGCGCAGGGAGCGCTCTCCCTGCGCGATGCCCCCCTGTGCCCCCAGTACACCGTGATCATGTTTGATCGCGGTGTGCAAGGGGTTAATGTTCCGGGAGCGGTCCGTGACCGCTCCTGGCACACAGTCCCGGGTGTCAGCTGTGATAATCAGCTGACACCCGCGGCGATCAGCTGCGCTTCCCCCAGGAGCGCAGCTGATCGCTATGACGTACTATCCCGTCCATGGTCAGATTGTCACGGGTTTTATGGACGGGATAGTACGTCTAATGTCAGAGAGGGGTTAAAAATAACTGTAAGTTGTTTTTTGCTTTGAAGCCTAAATCCTCAGGGAACACAACGCAGCAGGTTCAAATTGTCATCTCCCTGTTGTGCGGTGACCCTCAGGATTGGGCATTTTCCCTGACACCTGGGATCCTGTTTTGAATGATGTTGATGTGTTTTTTCAGCCTCTGGGGTTATTGTACGATGAACCTAATGTTACTGATCAAGCTGAAAAAACCTTGTTGGCATTGAATCAGAGTCAAGAAGCCGCTGAGCTGTATTGTCAGAAATTCAGAAAGTGGGCAGTCCTTACTAAATGGAATGATGATGCTCTGGCAGCTCTTTTTCGGAAGGGTCTGGCAGAGACTGTAAAGGATGTTATGGTGGGATTCCCTGTCCCCTCTGGTCTCAATGACTCTATGTCATTAGCTATTCAAGTTGACAGACATCTGTGCGAGTGTAGAAATATGCGTGAGATTGCGATGCCTTGCGGGCCAGGCCCTGAGCCCATACAGTGTGATGGAGTGACTTATGGGGCACAGCATCATGAATTTCGTAAGCGTAATAAGTTGTGCTACTATTGTGGTGACGCTTCTCATGCTATTTCCGTCTGCCCCAAGCAGGGAAGACGTTTTGCGCGCTCAGTTGTTTTGGGTATTGTTCAGACTAAATTTCTGTTGACTGTTACCTTGATTTGCTCCATGTCCACATTTTCAGCTCAGGCTTTTGTTGATTCAGGGGCAGCTATAAACCTGATGGATTTTGATTTTGCCAAACATTGTGGTTTTCCTATGATAACCTTGCGGAAGTCTATTCTTTGCTGGCCATTGATTCTTCCCCCTTGGTGGAGAATAAACCCCAGTTTTCTACACAGGTGATAATGCGGGTTGACCCGGACCACCAAGAGAATTGCAAATTTTTGATGTTACATAATTTACATGACATTGTTGTACTGGGTTTTCCTTGGTTACAGACTCACAATCCTGTTTTGGATTGGAAATCTGTGTCTGTGACCAGTTGGGGTTGTCAATGTGTTTGTTCTGACACTCCTATTTTTTCTGCCCCCCCCAGTCTCAAGATGTTTTTTCTGCCTCCCCCAGTCTCAAGATGTCCCTGACTATTTGACAGATTTTTCTGATGTGTTTAGTGAGAGTAAGTCTGCATCCTTACCTCCTCATAGGAGTTATGATTGCGCTATTGACTTAGTACCGATTGTAAATTTCCCAAGGGTCGGCTCTTTAATTTATCTGTACCTGAGCATGAGGCTATGCGATCTTATATCAAAGAGTCTTTAGAGAAGGGTCATATCAGACCATCCTCTTCACCCTTGGGCATCCTCTTTTTCTTTGTGGCAAAGTAGGATGGCTCATTGAGGCCGTGTATTGATTGTCGTCTCCTGAATAAGATCACTGTTAAATATCAATATCTGTTACCCTTGATTTCTGACCTATTTTCCAGAGTGAAGGGTGCTTGTTGGTTTACTAAGCTTGACCTCAGGGGGGCATATGATCTTATTCGCATCAATCACGGAGATGAATGGAAGACGGCCCCAGAGGGGCATTTTGAGTACCTAGTGATGCTTTTTGGGCTCACTAATGCCCCTTCCATCTTCCAATCCTTTATGAACAATATTTTCCGGGATTTCGTGGATAAATTTCTGATCGTTTATTTGGACGATATCTTGATTTTTTCCAATGACTGGGATTATCATGTGGAACATGTTCGGACTGTATTCCGGATTTTGAGAGACAACGCATTGTATGTGAAGGGATCAAAATGTCTTTTTGGCGTACAGAAGGTTTCATTTCTGGGATTCATTTTGTCTCCGTCTGTAATTAAAATGGACCCGGTCAAAGTTCAGGCCATTTGTAATTGGGTTCAACCCACTACATTGAAGGCTCTTCAGAAATTTTTGGAATTTGCTAATTTTTATCGTAAATTTATAGTTAATTTCTCGGGTATTGTTAAACCACTAACTAATTTGACCAAGAAGGTCTGAAGAAGTGAATTGGTCTCCTGAGGCAGTTTCTGCGTTTCAGGAGCTTAAGCGGAGATTCACGTCTGTTCCTGTTCTGCGTCAACTTGATGTTTCTCTAACATTTCAGGTGGAGGTTGATGCTTCTGAGATTGGTGCAGGAGCCGTTTTGTCCCAAAGGTATCCGGAGACCTCTAAGAGTAACCCTTGTGCCTTTTTCTCTCGAAAATTTTCCCCAGCAGAACGTAATTATAATGTGGGTAATCGGGAGTAATTGGCCATGAAGTGGGCTTTTGAGAAGTGGAGACATTGGCTGAAAGGAGCCAAGCATCAGGTGGTGGTCCTCACGGATCATAAGAACCTGGTTTATCTTGAATCAGCCAAGCGACTTAATCCTAGACAGGCCAGGTGGGCCTTGTTTTCACACGTTTTAATTTTGTGGTCTCATTTCTAAGAATGTTAAGGCAGATGCACTCTTGAGGAGTTTCTTCCTGGATTCTCCTGAGGTAACTGAGCCTGCTGTTATTCTGAAGAAGGGTGTGGTTCTTTCCGCTATCTCGCCCAAATTGAGACAGGCTTTGGAGAAATTTCAGGAGGATAAACCTGAACGTTGCCCTGCTGGGAAATTGTTTGTCCCAGACCAGTGGAGGAAGAATGTGATGTCTGAGATTCATTGCTCCACGTTGGTTGGCCATCCTGGTGTTTTTGGTACCAGAGATTTGGTGAGTCAGTCCTTTTGGTGGCCCACTTTGACGTCAGGAACTTTGTGCAGTCCTGTGGAACTTGTTCTCGGTCCAAACCTTGCTCTCGCTCTAGTGTTTTGTTAATGCCATTGCCTGTGCCCAAGAGGTCATGGACCCATATCTCTATGGATTTTATTTCCGACCTCCCTGTCTCTCAGAGAATGACTGTTATTTGGGTGATCTGTGGTAGGTTTTCCAAGATGATACATCTTGTGTCACTACCTAAGTTGCCACCTCCTCTGAGTTGGTGCCCTTATTTTTTCAATAGGTGGTTCAGGTGCACGTCATTCCAGAGTTCATTGTGTCTGACAGAGGAGTCCAGTTTGTGTCCAAATTTTGGAGGACATTTTGTTCCAAACTGGGAGTTCAGCTGTCTTTTTCCTCTGCATTCCACCCTCAGACCAATGTACAGACTGAGAGAACAAACCAGACCTTGGAGACTTATTTGAGATGTTTTGTATCTGCTGATCAAGATGACTGGGTCTCCTTTTTGCCCTTGGCTGAGTTTGCTTTGAATAATAGGGCTAGTTCTGCCACCTTGATGTCTCCATTTTTCTGCAATTTCGGGTTTCATCCTCGATTTTCTTCAGGGCAGGTGGAGGCTTCTGTCTGTCCTGGTGTTGACTCTATTATGGAGAGAATGCAGCAGATTTGGGATCAAGAAGTGGATAAGTTGTCCCTCTCTCAGAAGAAGGCCCAGCGGTTTGCCAACCGATATAGGACTGATGGTCCTCGATTTAAAGTGGGTGACTTGGTTTGGTTGTCCTCCAAAAATATCCCTATGAAGGTCGCATCTCCAAAATTTAAGCCAAGGTTCATTGGACCTTATAAGATCGTGGAGATTATTAATCCAATTTCCTTCCATTTGCTTTTTCCAGGAACATTCAAGATACACAACGTATTTCACAAATCTTTTTTGAAGAGATTAGTCGAGCAAGTGGTTCCTAAGGCTGAGCCTCCTGATCCTGTTTTGGTTGAGGACAATTTGGAGTATGTGGTTGAGAAGATATTGGATTCTCGTTTGGCCAGGCGGAGACTCCAGTACTTGGTGAAGTGGAAAGGCTATGGTCAGGAGAACAATTCTTGGGTGTTTGCTTCTAACATTCATGCTGAAAGACTGGTCCATGCCTATCACCGAGCTCATCCTGATCATCCTGGTGGCACAAGTGAGGGTTCGGTGACCCCTCCTCAAGGGGGGGTACTGTTGTGAACATATTGGACACGACTTCGGAGCTGAAGCTCCCTCTGGTGGTTGCTGAGGGTATTGAGCCTATGTTGAACACCAAGAGTCCTATACCTGCAGTGGACGAGTGGTTGTTAGGTGGTACTGACTGGCCTGATATAAGTGAGCTGACCTCCCATGAGTCTCGCCGGTGATCAATTGTTCTTCCTTGTCTAGGTTGGAATTCAGCTTGCTTTTCTGCTGTCTCCTACTTGCATTCAGATAAGTCTCTTTCAGTTTTTTTTTACTGTGGTTTGAATTCCTTGCTTTTTGCTGCATTGCTTTTTGTCTTCAGCCGGGTCCCCTTTGGGGGGCTTTGGCTGGTCTCTGTTCATTTTTTTTGTATTTGTTCTATTGCTCAGTTCTTGTGATATTTTACTGCTGTGTTGCTACGTGTCCGCACCAGAAATCTGACATAGGTGGTCGAGACCGTGTGGTCTCAGTATTTTTGGATTCAGAAGTGTTGGAGTTTTTCCTAGGGTTTTTCTGGGTTGCAGACAGTATTTTCTCCTGTGCTGTCCTATCTAGACAGTTTTGGGCCCCAGCATTTTCTCAATCTATTTTCTGTCTGTGTTCGTATTTTCATCTTGTCTAACCGCCATTATATGTTTGGGGCTTACTATTTCTTTGGGGCTCTACTCCGGGGCAGTTAGCTTTCCTCTTTCCATCTTCAGGGATAGCTATCTCTCCGACTGTGACGAGGCGTGTAGGGCTCCGTAGGAACATCCCACGGCTGCTTCTAGTTGTGCGGTTAGTTTAGGGGTCTGCAACCTATTAGTTTCCAACATCTCTGGTGTTAGGCTGCCCATGCGGTTTTTTGCTCCTGTCTCCTCTGCTACCTAAACATAACAAAGATGTCATGGGTGCATCGTCACGAAGATTGTCGCGATTGCACATTCTGACTTCTCGCAGCTGAGTTGCTGTTTCTTTGTGTTTGGTAATGAGGGAGTTAATTTTACCTAGCTCTTTGCTAAGACTAGGTCCAGCCTCGCCCGGCTGCTTTTGATTATGTTCTAATTAGCTTCCTTTATATAGCTGCCAGTCTGCTGGTTAGATGCCGGTGAAAGCATTCATACAGACTGCAGATAGGATCGGTTCTGAGAAGACTTAAGCTAAGAGCTCTTTTGTTGTTTCTCCTCACCTTGCTTATAGTTTATCTCCTAGACCTTTGGTGTTCCCTCTGTGTTTTAATGTTGTATGCAAGACAGTATTTACTTTATCCCCTGTCTGTCTCGTTTGTCTATACTGTTTGTTAACCTTTACCTGTCCATTCCCTATGGTGGTAATCAGGGTCCTTCTAAGGACTAGATTACAGTGGTCAGGGATTTATAGGAAACAGGGTTTACGCTGGTGGCCTGGACCTCTGTACCATTAACAGTACCTCCAGGTAGAGGGACTAGTCAGGACCCCAGTTTAGGGTCAGCATAGACCCCGGTCCACCTCTAGCCAGAGACAGCGTGAAAAGGATTCAGTATTGACCCACAGGATATTATGTCAGGTAATACTATGCTATATATACATGTTAATGTTACCTATTTATATGTTATATAGAATGTTGTCCCACTTGATAGATTACTGACATTATATATTTATACATCTGCTAGACAGCGTGACATTTTCACCGGCCCAAACTATAGATTCTCCCCAGCTACCATGGATCCAGTAGCCCAGCTTGCCCTGCAGTTGCAGAAATTGTCCATGGAGTTTACGGACATTAAGTCCAAGGTTTTGTCCCCCCCGGAGCAAACCAGATCTGAACCTAAGGTTGCTCTCCCGGACAGGTTCACTGGTGGGCGGGACAAATTTTTTACCTTCCGGGAGGCATGTAAATTGTACTTTCGGCTACGGCCTCGGTCATCGGGGAGTGAGGAGCAGAGGGTGGGAATTGTCATCTCGCTCTTACAAGGGGGCCCTCAATCCTGGGCGTTCTCTCTTCTCCGGGCTCTCCGGCCCTCCAGTCAGTAGATCGATTTTTTGCTGCCCTGGGGCTGGTGTATGATGACCCGGATCGGGTCTCCCTTGCTGAAACGAAGTTACGTAGGATACAGCAGGGAGATCGTCCGGCGGAGGAATTTTCTTCTGAGTTCCGTAGATGGGCCACAGATACTCAGTGGAATGACCCAGCTCTTAGGAGCCAGTTTTGTCAAGGGTTATCTGACAAATTAAAAGATGTTTTGGCTCAGTATGATTCTCCTCCGTCACTGGAGGCTGCTATGGCCCTTGCTATTCGTATTGATAGACGGCTTCGGGGGAGGTGCGAGGTAACTCCGCCCCCTGTTATTACTCCACCCACTACTAAAGTCCCTTATATGGAGGTTCCCCTGGTCTGTTCTGAGGAACCTATGCAGTTGGGTGGGACATCATTTTGTAGGAGGGAATCGCGGTGCGCCGCAAGACAAGAAGGTGTTTCTTCTGAGGGAGAGAGGGGCATTTTGTTGGGGGGTGTCCCTCCCGTGCCTCATTGAGCAAAAAAGTCACCGAAAGACTGTTAATCCCAGGTTGTGTGGTGGACGACAACCTGGGAGTAGTTATTTCGTCCCCAGGTCCGTCTCAATTTCTCGTGCCTGCGGAGGTGGTGGTTGGTGCGAGAGTTGAGAGGATTTCTGTTCTTCTTGATAGTGGGTCTGGGGCTAATATGGTGGACGCTCGGTTTGCCCAGGTGCAAGGTATGCAACTGAGTGTATTGGCCAAACCGATCCCTATACTTTCTATTGACGCCAGACCTCTCGGTCAAGGTAGCTTTGTACAAGCTGTTCATAACATAGACCTTCGAGTAGGGGCAATACATAAAGAACAGTTGTCTTGTTATGTGTTGGAGGGTCTTCCTACTCCTATTGTGTTGGGACTTCCCTGGTTGGCTAAACATAACCCAGTGATTGATTGGCAATCCAGAAAGATAAGCCAGTGGGGTGAATTTTGCAAGAATAACTGCATGAACACGGTCATCGGTGCGGTCGTGCCTAGGACTTTGCCTTCTTTTCTGGAGGACTTTGGGGAGATGTTCTCAGAGGAGGGGTGTCAAAAGTTACCTCCTCATCGCACGTATGACTGCTCAATAAAATTGCTTCCTGATGCCTTATCTCGTAGTTTCCCAGGGGCCGGAAGGACGGATGACCCGGTTCCTATCCTTCAGGAAGGAGTGGTGGTGTCAGCTGTGTGCTCTGAGCTTGAGGAGGAGGTGTTGGAGGCTCAGGGGGACGCCCCTGTAAGACCTCCAGGGAAACTGTTTGTTCCTAATCAGTTAAGACAAAAAGTTATCGAGGCACATCATAGTTCTGCTTTAGCAGGACATCCAGGGAGTAAAGCAACTGTGGATCTCCTTTCTCGCCGGTTTTGGTGGCCTAACTTAAATAAAGAGGTAATAACTTTTGTCGCGTCCTGTGGAGTTTTTGCTCGCTCTAAGACCCCACATACCCGTCCATCTGGGGTTCCTGAGGAGGAACGATTCTCGTCGTCACTTGCTTCAGTTTGGAGAGGAGTGCTGAATGGTCTGAGTACTATGGGGAACTGTTTCAAGCGGAGGTCTGATAGGAGGAGAGTGTCTGGTCCGGACCTAGGTGTGAACGATCTGGTGTGGTTGTCTACCAAGAATATAAAACGCAAAGTTCCCTCCTGGAAACTGGGTCCCAGGTTCATCGGTCCATACAGGATCAGTTCTATAATTAATCCTGTGGCATTTCGTCTGGACCTCCCTCCTACGTTTAAAATTCATAATGTATTCCACAAATCGTTGCTTAAGAGGTACGTGGCGCCAGTTATACCGTCACTTCTACCTCCTCCTCCAGTGGTGGTCAATGGTAACTTAGAATTTCAAGTGTTGAAGATCTTTGACTCACGTCTGAATCGCCGGTCCCTTCAGTATTTGGTTCATTGGAAGGGATATGGTCCTGAGGAGAGGACGTGGGTCTCTGCGTCTGAGATTAACGCAGATCGATTGGTTCGGACCTTCCACACGACTTACCCAGACAGACCTGGCCCTGAGGGTCTGGAGGCCCCTCGTAGAAGGGGGGTACTGTCATGGGTGCATCGCCACGAAGATTGTCGCAATTGCACATTCTGACTTCTCGCAGCTGAGTTGCTGTTTCTTTGTGTTTGGTAATGAGGGAGTTAATTTTACCTAGCTCTTTGCTAAGACTAGGTCCAGCCTCGCCCGGCTGCTTTTGATTATGTTCTAATTAGCTTCCTTTATATAGCTGCCAGTCTGCTGGTTAGATGCCTGTGAAAGCATTCATACAGACTGCAGATAGGATCGGTTCTGAGAAGACTTAAGCTAAGAGCTCTTTTGTTGTTTCTCCTCACCTTGCTTATAGTTTATCTCCTGGACCTTTTTTTTTGTTCCCTCTGTGTTGTAATGTTGTATGCAAGACAGTATTTACTTTATCCCCTGTCTGTCTCGTTTGTCTATACTGTTTGTTAACCTTTACCTGTCCATTCCCGATGGTGGTAATCAGGGTCCTTCTAAGGACTAGATTACAGTGGTCAGGGATTTATAGGAGACAGGGTTTACGCTGGTGGCCTGGACCTCTGTACCATTAACAGTACCTCCAGATAGAGGGACTAGTCAGGACCCCAGTTTAGGGTCAGCATAGACCCCGGTCCACCTCTAGCCAGAGACAGCGTGAAAAGGATTCAGTATTGACCCACAGGATATTATGTCAGGTAATACTATGCTATATATACATGTTAATGTTACCTATTTATATGTTATATAGAATGTTGTCCCACTTGATAGATTACTGACATTATATATTTATACACCTGCTAGACAGCGTGACAAAAGAAGCTTGCTGATGGTAACAGGAAATGATTGATTGCAGTTACTTATTCAAAAGGTGTGCAACCAAATATTTGTTTTTTTTTCCTCTGTTTTTTTGTGTTGTTTCAATACACACAAAGGAAATAAACATGTGTATAACAAAACATGTGTAATTGCAATAATTTTCTGGGAGAAATACTTCATTTCCTGGAATAATTTCAAAGTTGCCAACACTTTTAGCCATTGCTGTATATGCATACATATATGAACAGAAAAAATGGCACAGCATAAGCTTCAGAATAATGGTCAGGTGCCAGTCCACTGGTCTTAAGGTACTGCCACACTTAACGATCTCGTTAGCGATCTCAATAACGACGCAAGCTAACGAGATCGTTGGTGTGATCGCTTTTAGGTCGCTAGTATCTGCCAAACAGGAGATCTCATATACGACTCATCAGCGGTCAGCGATCTCTTTAACGACTTTGGCGGTCGTTAGGATCTGTCATTAGCATGTACTGAGCGCTTCTGATTCATAGGAATTTCCAGCATCGCTCCTGCTCTCTGCATCCTGCTAGCCTGCTTTGCAACTTCTGCGATCCTCTCTGTGACGCAAAAGAGAACTTACAGATATTGCGATCCTCTCCGTGACGCAAAAAAAAAAAAAAAAAAAATGCGTCACAAACGAGGTCGCTCGTCGTTCGCAAAAGGTGCCAAACACAGCGATATAGGCTCACCAGCGGGACGCCAACGATCAAAAAACGGTCCAGAACGCTAGTGAACGATCAGCGACATCACAGCAGGGGCCACATCGTTGCTACATGCCACACACAACGAGGTCGCTAACGAGATTGCTAAATAGTGACGTTTTAGTGATCTCGTTAGCGATCTCGTTAGCGATCTCGCTTAGTGTGGCATACCCTTTAGTCTAAAAACCAATAATGAGAAAATGCAGGCAACACTTGCACAAGCCAAGCACAATCACACTTGCACAAGCCAAGCACAATCACACTTGCACAAGCCACCAAATTCAATTTACTGCTGTATGGGTCCTTAAAGCGTGGATCCAGAAGAAACTAAATGCAAAACTATTCTTTGGTACTTGGTACTAAGTTTCTATATTTTGATGTGCAAAGTATTTGTAGGAAATGTTATAAATTCTTGTAGTAAACTAGACTGTGGATGTATAGAAGACATATGCAAATTGATTTATCAGTTGAGGTTAAATGATATTTACTGAAACTAGTTATTTTTAACATTGTAGACATAATTACTCTTAACCCCTTACCTCTGCAGACAATTTTCATTTGTTCATTTTCATTTTTTTTCCCCTTCTTACAAGTGCCATAACTTTTTATATTGTCGTTATCTTAGCCATATGAGGGCTTGTTTTTGTGGTTTTGAATAATCGCCATTCATTTTATCATAAAATGTACTGATAAATGGGAAAATAAATTCCGAGTTAGATAAATTTATGGAAAAAATGCAATTCTGTTATGTTGTTTTTGAGTTTTGTTTTTATGGTATACATTTTGTGGTAAAAATTACACTGAATGATGATTCTCCATGTCAGTACAAATACTGTGATACCAAATCTACACATTCTTTTTTTTATTTAGGTGGAGAATAGTTTTGGTTTATATCACCATTTTCCAAGACACATGTCATTTTTTTCCTCCAATTGAGCCATGTGAGAGCATGATTTTTACATGACAAGCTGACAGATACATTAGTATCACATTGTAATAGATGCATTCTTTTTGATCATTTTTTATTGCATTTTTTTAAGCAATGGTGACCGAAACACTGCAATTCTGGCATTTTTATTTTTATTTTATTTTTAAAGGCGTAGTGATATCAGCTACAACTGCGGCTGTTTGACACGTGTGAAGTGAGCTCAGCCCCTAAATCCTCTCAACACGCATTGAGTTCGGGCAAGTGGCATGGTCATATGGTAGGTCTGAATTCTGTGCTCTCCCTTGCTGCTAACACAGGCAACATTTTCTCTCCAAGATTGGAAGAGCGCAGGGACAATAAAGCTATCCAGTTTCCCAGCCAACTTCAGGGTTGCACTTGCAAGTTCTATAACAAAAAAGTTACCAAGTGCGCACTAGGGTGGTCCTTAATACAAGCAAAAAATTATTTTGCCAATTTTTTGAAGGGCAATCCTCTGAATTGATTCGTTTGGGTAAAAAAGTAAATAAACTATGAACATTTTAAAAATCTTTCAATTTTACAGGTCCCTCCTTACCAATCAAGATATGTAGTCGTTTTAACATATCTTGGTAAAAATTAGCTATTATGATCGGCAATTACAAATCATGTTTATTTCTCAACAAATGTAATTACTTTTGGTGCATGACAATCAAATACTTGTTTTATATTGGGACTTCTTAATTGCAGTTCATGAGGTTCTATTTTGTTCTATCTCCATATCATTCTCAATATTCTTTGACTACCAGCAGCAGAAATTGTTTAGGTTCTTATATTTATTGTGTGCAACTTTTTATATTCTTCCATCAAAGCTACTCCTCATTTTGCAGTATCATTAGTCGCTCTCATACCACTGATAGTTTCTTTTAACAGCCTGACAATCTTCAACTGCAGACCATAGATCTACATCTTTGGACAGGAATGAGGATGAAATGCTAAATAACCTGTAGGTTTTCGGGTTGACAAAGTCTTCCAAGTTCTTTGCTGCAACTGATGCTGAATCAACAGTTATTTTCTTGGGAGGATGTCCTGCACTTGGTGTTTTTAAGGCTGTCACCATCACACGTTTTGTGTCATTTGACACAGCATCATCAAACAAGGATAGTGTGATCAGTTCCTCAGACAAGTGCCATAAGTGTCTATTCATCTTCTTCATCACGACTTCTGTCAATGAGTTGTTCATTGTACAGATAGATGTATTTGAACAGCTGGAGATTAATGCATGAATCTGATGGTGCTGATGGCACCAGGAACCACACCTTCACATAGATCAAAACAATGAGCTGAAAAATGGCTGGGATAACCTTTTCTTCCTCATTTGTCAGCACTAACTGATTCCTGAACATCCACATTTTTAGCACCTTTGCCATCCATCTGGCTCAATGCTGGAGCTATGAATGAAATTCCTCTAGATAGAAAACCTCCAAGGAAAATGATTGTTAGTTCCAATAATTCTCAGTAGACCTTGCGGTGTTAATACTGAAACAGTTGCATATCTGCAAAGGCTATGATTTCAGCGGCAATGTGGAAAACTGCTGTTGTCATGATCTGGTCTGATAGTGCTGTCTGAAAGATAGTCAAGTCAATGATATGCCAGTTGTTCTTTGACCTGTTGAAAATAGTTTTTTCACGACCTTACAACGGACCAAGGCAATGAACAACCACTGCTTCCAGCGCTATTTCTAGAACATGATGTCGGCATGCAAACCACAGCATGTACTTGCCAAGCTTCTGCTTTAAATGTTTGCATGTTCCATCTCTGAAACAAGCGTTGCCAGATATGGTATCAAAATACATGCACTTCACATTGTCAGTGACGTTCCAGGTCACTGATGCAGCATAAACAGCATCCTGCCACAAACAGATCTTTTAAACGAGTTGCAAATGGGACTCCGCCATGGCAAAAGTCCAGAAATTTTGATTGTAACCCTAAATCTTTGTGTATCTGGCTGAATTATTTTCTGCATTTTTAGTTTACACACTGAAACAGAATCAAGGGATACCTACTGAAGAAAATATACTTTTGAGAGTAAGGACCACACTGGTGCACACTCCTTACCTAGGAAACCAATCACTCTGAGATAGCTAGTAACCTACACAATGAGCTATGAACTATAAAATCAAAATCCCTCTGTTCTTGAGAATATTTTTGAAAATAAGTACATTTCATATTAGCTTGCTTTTACAAGCAATTTGAAATGTTAACCATTAATGAACAAAGGATCACACCTGTAGTGATCAGAAACTAGTTAACATCTTTTACTGTCACTGTTATGCCAATGATCAAAAGTTCATGCTTGTTTACCATCATAAACACCGTCTTCTACTGTTCAGGATTTGACATCTGAAGATGCTGCTTTGATGTTGATAGTTGTATACTTTCCTGAAAATGGAGTATACAGACACAAAGTATGTTTGTCATTTGGTTTGTGCTACCATATGTAGCCACAGTTCACTTTGATGACTCTTTTTAGGAGCATATGCCCTCAAACAGGTCCGTTTTGATCAATATAAATTTACAACAACCAGGGAAATTATCATCTGTTTGTAAAATGGTTTGTGTCTACTAAAATACACAATCGCTTTGTGTTGTGATCTATGGGCACATAGCAGATGGTTTTCAGACATCTGTGTGATAGAGACATGGTATGCAATGATTGTAAACCAGCAATTCCTTGCAGGAATATAAATATTGAGGACACTAAAGTATGCATTTTCTATTACAGTTCATTTTGTAAATTATCATTTGATTCTATAGATTAATAATTTTAATAATCAAGTTAGATGTTATATTTTGCTAATGGCGGCTTTGGCTGCAGTGTGAGTTATGTTAGTGGAATGGACACATGAATTTGCCAGTGTTATTTCCTCCCCAGCTGTCCTCAACCCTGTTCTGACAGTTAAAGCTTGTTAGTGTAACAGAAATACGCAGAGTTCTATAATAAAGGAGATAGATCAAAAGAACATCTTCCTAACAGCTGTGACAGAAAACATTTCTAAAAATAAATGTAAAAATTGTATTGGGCAAGCCACAACCGGTACATATTTAAGGATAACTCTACCATTATTTTCAGAAATATCACAAGTTTCCTGGACATAACTATAAATGTTTCTTGTCTAGACTACTTAAAATCCAGATCTTTGTTTATAATATATACAGGATATATTAGTGAACTGCAAACTTTGTTTAAGTTTAGTATATTTTTTTTCTAAAAATCATTCCCTCCATTGTTAATTGCAAATTAATGAAACTTTACACAGATTTTGTTCAGCCGGTACACAATAATTGAATTACAAGTACGTTGGCCTCTGTCTTGTTTTTTTTCTTTTACCTGTTATAAAAGGTATTGATGTATAATTAATAAACTTTATTTTTATATAGCACTAACATATTCCGCAGCGCTTTACAGTTTTGCACACATTATCATTGCTGTCCCCAATGGGGCTCACAATCTAAATTCCCCATCAGTATGTCTTTGAAATGTGGGAGGAAACCAAAGTGCCCAAAGGAAACCCACACAAACACAAGGAGAACATGCAAACTCCTTACAGATATTGTCCTTGGTGGGATTTGAACCCAGGAATCCAGCGCTGCAAGACTGCAGTGCTAACCACTGAGCCACCATGCTTCAGATTAGCTCTATTTCTTCAAAAAATAACATGTTAATTTGATATTGCAAAATTGCTTATGAAATGATGGCAAATAACACAAATAACATTAAGAATGTAAAAGTTTCAGTTGCACTCATACTTAAATCCCTCCACTTCATAAAAGAACAGCAGTACCAACATTTTACTTCAAGTTTAGAAAATTTATCGGTCCAGGAGTTTCAATGTACCAATGTGTCCACCCATTGCTTTTATGGCTAATATTATTTGGAATTTCAATAATTTTTTTTACAATATGAATAAGAATTATCCTGAAATGCAAGCAAGGTTATAAATTACATTATAACCTATATATATATATATATATATATATATATATATATATATATACAATATATAAACACATAGCATGAATATCTCTTGACAAAGTATCAGGAAATCATGTTTTTGATCAAGCCTGGTCATCCATCAAGCCACTCTTCTAGGGATATGTCAAGCTCAGAAGAAAGACAAAGAAGAACATATCCTTATGTCTATAATATGGCAGTCAGCATTCTGTTCTTGAGGTCAGGACAAGATAACAGTGCAAGGGTTCTGTAAGTGACTTCTCTGGAAGGGCAGAAGGGAAACGTGAAATTAATGGAATCTGTCAATGGGATCAATCCTCCTAAGTTGTGTATATGGGCTGGTAGGACATAGGCAGCTGAATAAAATGATAACTTGATATCTGTGATCCAATGCCTTTTCCAGAGAAATCCACATTTTTGAGCTGTTCAAAACTATGGGCCAGACACTAATCTTCATGAGAATATGCCTCCATGGCTTAATTTAAATGAAAAGGTGAGTTACCAGCGTGATGGCAGCTTCTTGTGCTCCTGATCTCACTGCAGAGCTATGTGTGACTATAACCGACACATCTGAAGGTTCCTCTCAGCTTCTATCTCACAGGCAGACATTGCTGTAATATTGCTGCAATACAACAGAGCTGTGAGAGCTGCAGCAAATGTGTTTGTAAGAAGAGAAATTTCAGTTCTCCTGCTAGGTGTTAGTTACTTGTCTTACACTGGTATCTGTCCCTTCGTGTAAAATAATCTCTGGATGCAGATTCTCTTGCAGATCAGCGTCCTTTCCATAGTCCTGAACAGCTCATTTACATATAAGAAAAAGGTGGATATTTCTGGAATGAGACTTCAGATCGCAGATATCAAGATATCATTGTATTAAACTTCCTATGACCTGCATGTCCATATAGATGACTTAGGAGGGTTATTCCTAGTGAAAAATTCCCTTTAAGTTTGAAGTAGAAGGTAAAACTCAGAAGGTAGTGAAAAACAGCCAATAAATAGGAATCTAGCTTAAGTAATATTATATATTATGCAGAATTAGAATATATTTAGATGTGCTAAAGAATGATACATATACCAACAGGTACATAAAACATCAACTTTCCAGTTTATGTACAGTTTACAAAAATGCCTATGACTATGAAAGTGCTATATTTTTCTCACACTCCTTCTAATATAGATATACATACAACCATGTGAATGAGGCTTTAAACTTTCCTATTTTGAAATTACCTATTTGTATGGGTAGGTTTTTCACACCAAAAACCAGTTCAGCACTTTCTATTGCATATGAAATATCTATTACCTTAAATACACATTTCTTGTAATGTGAAGAATTTTGCTGAACTCTCAATACACGGTTTATTTTCCCACCGAGTGTGATTACTATTCTTGGCTTGCCCATAAACTGCTACTTGTAAATGGAGTCGATTGTAAGTTTATGCCTCTTGCTATCCTTACCTTATTATAGCCCAATAGTATAATAACACACCACATAATATAAATGCATTTATAACATGCTGTGTGAATATTTACAACATTAGTAGCTGAAGTATTCCTACCAGTAAGAAGCACACTTCAAAGCACTTTAGCTGCCAACTCGTGAACACAAGGATACATGCTGGATAGCTGATGCATTCTCTGCTTTCAGAATACATGTGCATTTGTAGATAAAAATTCTAGAATAGAAACAGTTCTATTTAAACATAAAAAGGCATGGATGTTACTAATTTCTGGTTCCGTAACATATTACTGTACAGTGTTGATGGATGTTTAGTTATTTGTCCAGAAGACTTGACAAGTGTTCTGCCTTGTTAGTGAGAGAAGTGTAACATCCATCTGTTCTAGATATGTGACAGGGTCTGACTTGGATAAAGTCAATCCAATGTACTCTGTCACATGGTGAGATATATTTATAAGGAAACCAAATTTTAATTCCAGTGGAAAGATAGTAAAATATTTGTCATATAATATGACGATGTCTTTATTTATAGTAGAAAGACAACTTAGACATAACATTTCATTTGCAGAGAATTACATTGTAGAAATGTATGTCATTTAAAGCAAGCAAATGTTTTAGATGTCTTTTCGGCTGTGGTCTAACTAACTATGGGTGCATGTTTGTCTCATTTCCCAAACATTTGCATGAGTACAATGTGTTGAACAAAAGTTAAAAGCTTGTTTTATTCCATAGTCATACAGCATGCATTAGTAAATTTGTTTTATCTTTTTTGTTAATTACTGCAACTTATCACCTGAACCATAGCACAGCAATGTAGTCTTGCATCTGCAAGTGCAGCATATAGTTCATGAGGACTGTGGACTCGTAACCATGTGTTCACTGAATTCTTTGATAGTTATGAGCAAAATTACAGTATTTTGTAACACTTGGACCACCTAGTCTGTCTAAAACAATTGCAACCCCCCCTTTCTACATCTCAATCCCCCAAAACTGCCAGAGCTAGTACTCTTCAAGCCTTCATTTACTCCCTCACTTCTCAAGCTTACCACATGGATTTGTTTAAGAGCCACCATTTCTGCGTTGTGATGAGTAATTTCAAAGAAATGCAATTTCCTGATGCAATCGGAAAAATATACAGTCTTTACCAATGAACAATATTTCTTACGATTAGAAGAGCTTGTTATTATTATTATTATTATTATACATTTATATAGCGCCATTTATTCCATGGCGCTTTACATATGAAAAGGGAAAAATATAGACAGGTACAATAAACATGTGCTAGACAAGGAACACACAAGTACAGAAGGAGAGAGGACCCTGCCCGCGAGGGCTCACAGTCTACAGGGATGGGTGAGAATACACTAGGAGAGGGTAGAGTTGGTCGTGCGATGGTTCAGTACACTGAGGATCATTGCAGGTTGTAGGCTTGTCGGAACAGGTGGGTCTTCAGGTTTTTCTTGAAGGTCTCCGTTGTTGGTGAAAGTCTGATGTTTTGCGGCAGGGAGTTCCAGAGTATGGGGGAAGCCCAGGAGAAGTCTTGTATGCGGTTGTGGGAAGAAGAGATGAGGGGGAGTCGAGAAGGAGATCTTGAGAGGATCGAAGGTTGCGTGTAGGTAGGTAGTGGGAGACCATGTCACAGATGTATGGAGGAGAAAGGTTGTGGATGGCTTTGTATGTCATGGTTAAGGTTTTGAACTGGAGCCTCTGGGCAATAGGAAGCCAGTGAAGGGCCTGGCATAGTGGGGAGGCTGGGGAATAGCGGGGAGACAGGTGGATTAGTCGTGCAGCAGAGTGTAGGATGGACTGGAGTGGTGCCAGAGTGCTAGAGGTGAGGCCAGACAGTAGGAGGTTTCAGTAGTCGAGGCGGGAGATGATAAGGGCGTGCACTAGTGTTTTTGTGGTTTCATGGTTGAGGAATGAGCGGATCCGGGAAATATTTTTGAGTTTGAGGCGGCAGGAGGTGGCGAGGGCTTGGATATGTGGTTTGAAAGAGAGGGCAGAGTCGATGATCACCCCAAGGCACCGAGCATGTGGGACTGGGGAAAGCGAGCAGCCATTGACATTGATGGATAGGCCTGGTGGAGGGGTAGAATGAGGTGGGGGAAAGAGGATGAATTCTGTTTTGTCCATGTTCAGTTTGAGAAAGCGAGCAGAAAAGAAGGCTGAGATAGCAGACAGACACTGTGGGATTTTTGTCAGTAGGGAGGTGAGGTCAGGTCCAGATAGGTAGATATGCGTGTCATCGGCGTAGAGGTGATACTGCAAGCCGTGGGATTCTATGAGTTGTCCCAGGCCGAAGGTGTAGATGGAGAAGAGTAGGGGTCCTAGGACTGAGCCTTGGGGAACACCGACAGACAGGGGGCGAGGTGAGGAGGTGGTGTGTGAGAGGGAGACACTAAATGTTCGGTCTGTTAGGTATGATGAGATCCAGGATAGGGCCAAGTCTGTGATGCCAAGAGATGAGAGAATCTGTAGGAGGAGGGAATGGTCTATGGTGTCAAAGGCAGAAGACAGGTCCAGGAGAAGGAGGACAGAGTAGTGTCACTTGCTCTTGGCGGTTAGCAGGTCGTTAGTGAATTTAGTTAGGGCAGTTTCAGTTGAGTAATGCGGTCGAAAGCCTGATTGTAACCGGTCAAATAGGGAACAGGAGGAAAGGTGGGAGGACAGTTCAAGATATACATGCTGTTCCAGTAGTTTTGAGGCGTAGGGGAGAAGAGATATCGGGCGATAGCTAGACGCAGAGGATGGGTCGAGGGAGGGCTTTTTGAGGATCGGGGTGATTGAGGCATGTTTGAAGGATGAAGGAAAGACACCATTTGTAAGTGAAAGGTTGAAGAGGTGTGTGAGAGTAGGGATGAAGACTGTGGCAAAGTTAGGGATGAGGTGGGACGGGAGTGGGTCAAGCGCGCAAGTGGTGAGGTGTGATCTTGACAGGAGAGTGGAGAGCTGATCTTCTGTCATAGTGGTGAAGCTGGTTTTGGAAGAACAGGGCTGAGTGGCTAAGAGGGGCATTGGGGGCTGCGGGCCAAAGCCTTCTCTGATAGTATCAATCTTTTGCTTAAAGAAAGAGGCAAAGTCTTCGGCAGAAATGAGAGGAGAGGGAGGAGGTGCTATGGGATGGAGTAGAGAATTGAAAGTGTTGAAGAGCTGTTTAGGGTTGTGAGACAGGAAGGATATGAGAGATGCAAAGTAAGTTTGTTTTGCGGCAGAGAGCGTGGACTTGAAGCTGGCAAGGGACTGCTTGTATGCGTTGAAGTGCTCGGTAGAATGGGTTCTCTTCCATCTCCGCTCGGAAGCCCGTCTCAGTTCTTTGGTCAGGCCGGTCAGCCAGGGCTGCCTGTTGATTGTACGAGTTTTGCTCTGCATGAGGGGGGCGGCCGAATCAAGTGTGGTTTTTATTGTGGTGTTATAAAATGTGGCAGCAGCATCTGTGTCATTAAGTGAGGCTATGTCTGTGAGAGGGAGGAGGGACTCAGAGAGCGATTGTAAATTGAGGTGTTTGAGATTTCTGCGAGGGTGGGTGAGTTTGTGGAGTGGGGGATTCGTATTAACAGAGTAGAGGGAAGAGAATGTCAGTAGGTTGTGGTCAGACAGGGGGAGTGGGGAGTTAGTGAGATTAGTGAGGTAACAGAGACGGGTGAAGATAAGGTCCAGCGTGTGACCGCCTTTGTGAGTGGCCGCAGAGGACCATTGAGTGAGGCCAAGGGAAGCTGTGAGCGAAAGAAGTTTAGAGGTAGCCGGGGTGGAAGTGTCAATGGGGATGTTGAAATCGCCCATGATGATGGTGGGGATGTCAGCAGAGAGGAAATGGAGTAGCCAGGTGGTGAAGTGGTCGAGAAAGGTGGAGATGGCTAGTTCCGGGGGGCGGTAGATGACAGCCAGTTGGGGGTTGGAGGGGGAATAGATCCGGACGGAGTGCACTTCGAACGAGGGAATAGCAGCGGAGGGTGGAATTTGAATAGGGGTAAAGGAGCAGGTATCAGACAGGAGTAAGCCAACTCCTCCACCACGTTTGTTGCTGGGGCGAGGGGTGTGAGAAAGATGAAATCCGCCATAGGAAAGCGCAGCTGGAGAGGCTGTGTCAGAGGGAGTGTGCCAGGTTTCAGTGATGGCAAGGAAGGAGAGTTTGTTGGTGATAAAGAGGTCGTGGACAAATGACAGTTTATTGCAGACGGAGCGTGCGTTCCATAGTGCTCCGGGTAGGGGGACTGGGGGAGGGGTGTGTGGATGGATAGGTATGAGGTTGACAGGGTTGCAAAAACGTGTGGAAGATCGTGGCAGGGTGTTAGAAATGAGTGTGGGGATGTGATGAGGAGGGCCAGGATTTGGGGATACATCGCCAGCGATGAGGAGTAGCAGACAGAGCGTTAGAAGGTGAGAGAAGGATAAGCCATGGTGTGGCCGTGTGTGTCTTGGTAAAAAGGATTGTATGTGGAGGAACAGTTCTGAGGGAAAGGTGAGATGGCTTGGGAGAATGGAGGGGGAAATTACTAATTCCTTACTAGGTGGGGGGATTACAGGGGATAGGAAGAAAGAAAGGAGGATGGGGGTGAAAGTGATAAGAAAATGAAACATAGTGGTTTTAAATTATGTTACCTTGCAGCCAAATTCCAGTTAAATTCTAGTCTAATTCACAGTAGTGTAATTAAAAATCTGTAATTTGAAATATGGGATTTGAAATATGTGGAGCAGACTAAAGACTGGAGCAGACCCATTGCACTGAATAAATCTGCAGCTAATGGCAATCAAGTGTGAGTGGAAAGTGGGCTGAGACTGCTCAGGCCAAATGTAGAGTTAAGGAAAGGTCATAAAAGGGGGGAGGGGTTACACAGACCACTCAGATGTGTGGTGAATAGAGTTGAGCATTCCGATACCGCAAGTATCGGGTATCGGCCGATATTCGCTGTATCGGAATTCCGATACTTAGTTCCGATATTTTCCATATATCGTATACCGGAATCGGAAGTTCCCATAATTCTTTGAGAGGCAATGTGATTTTAGTCAGCCAATGAGGAATCCTAAGAAGTGTGGGCACATCCTGTACTGCTGCGGTCATGTTAACTAATGGCATGGCTGTGATTGGATGCTGAAATGATGTCAGAATGCACTATAAAAGGCGCCGCCGACATTTTAGCGTCACTGTGCTGTGAATTCAGTAAGGGACAGAACGCTGCTCTGCTGACTCTGAGGGACAGTTAGAGATTGCGATTTTGTGTACTGTGCTCTAGGCAGGCTAGTTTACCAACCGCTGTGTAAAGCTTCCTTTTGCCAGTGTTGTTTTAACAGCTCTGTGCAAGGTGTGTGTGTGAGAGTGCAGGTGACGCTGCAGTTTGCTCTGCATCCAACGCTGTTTGTAGGCATCTGGACGTGTCACTCACAGACTCATTTTTTTTCTTTAGTGTAATTCTTGCTGCTCCATTCAATTGAAATTATAGTGTGACGCGCTTCCATCCGTATCCAATACATTGGTTGCAAACACTATAGAATTACAGAAAGGAGCCTTTCAGAGATAGTGAACAGTTGTGTTCAGTGTTCACTCTAGTCTGTGAGTTTTTTTTTTTGAGTGCAGATCACGCTCCAGTTAATTCTTCAACCACTGCTGGTTGTAGTCTGCTGAACGTGTGTCACTGCCTCATCCTTGTCATTTTTCTCTAATTGGTGCTGCTCCATTCCATTTCAAATAACTCAAATCTATTAGTGTGACGCGCTTCCATCCGTATCCAATACATTGGTTGCAAACACTATAGAATTACAGAAAGGAGCCTTTCAGAGATACTGAACAGTTGTGTGCAGTGTTCACTGCAGTCTCTGCGTAATAACCACACTTAGGCCTTATAACTTTTCTGACTTTCTTTAACAATCTACCAAGATGAAGAAGGCAGGGAGTAAGGCACGTGGTCTTGGCCGTGGAGTTTCAGCAGGGAGAGGACGTGGGGATTCTGTGGCTGCTGCCGCCCCCAGTGACACAGCATCCACCAGTTTTTCCCGTGAGCGTTCCTTTATGAGCAGTTTTGTAGGAGCTCAGCGTACCCCCCTGCTGCGGGAAGAACAAATTGAAGTCGTTGTTGGTTGGATGGCAGCCAATGCATCGACTTCAATTGCTTCCACCTCCTCTCAGGACCACAACACTGTTGAGCAACCATCTGTCTGTTCACCGCCTGTCAAATTGCCCAGGCAGTCAGAGAGTTCTGAACTGGAGCCAGCTGAGTCTCTGCTTCTGTTCTCAGAATCTGTTGGCTTGCAAACAGGGGCCCAGCCAAGCAGCATTCTGGAATTTGAAGAAGAGGGAGTATGCAGTGATGCGCAACAGCTGTGTCTCTCTGAATCTGAAGAGGCGGGTGAGCCAGTGCCGATGGTCAGCACACCGCAGAACACATCTGATGATGATGAGACTCAGTTGCCAGTTTCTGTTGAGCATGGTGCTGTCCAGACCACCCAACAGCAGCAGGTGTTGGAAGAGGGTAGTGGAGATGATGAGGTCCAAGACGCAACATGGCGTGAGGAACAGGAAGGTGGTGGGAGCAGCTCTGAGGAAGAGATTGTCCCAACAGTACAAACAGGAGGGAGAGGTAGGCTGCAGACTCGGTTGCCTGTAGCCTCCAGTTTGGCACCTGTTGGGAGCAGTTCTCTTCCAAAAGTCAAAACGGGCGCTCCCAGGACTTGCACTTCGTGGTCCTTTTTTGACACACTTGCAGATGATATTTGCTATGTCAAATGCAAGCTGTGTAAGCAAAAAGTAAAAAGAGGTAAAAGTGTCAGTAACCTCAATACCACTAATATGTGGAAACATGTGCGGACAAAGCACGTAGTTGAGTTACAAAGACACACTGGAGATGTAGGCCAACCTACAGCAGCACCTACATCTTCAGCTCGTGTTGGAGCCTCTTCCTCCAGCTCACACACAGCTGGTTCGGCTTCCTCACACGATCGACATGGAAGAACCTCGGTCACTGTTGTCCAGAGACAAAGTGTTATTCCACCCACAGCTGCAAGTTCCCTGTCATCCTCACACTCCCAGGCCACAAAACAGCCATCGGTAGCACAGGCATGGGATAAAAGATGGCCATACTCGGCAAACCATCCACGAGCACAGGCTCTGAATGCTGGCATTGTAAAACTCCTGTCCCTTGAAATGCTGTCATTCAGACTGGTGGAGACTGACAGTTTCCGGAACTTAATGGCATTGGCAGTCCCACAATACAATGTGCCAAGCCGATTTTATTTCAGCAGGCAAGCCGTCCCTGCTCTGCAAAAGCATGTTGAGGCAAAAATTAAACATGCGCTACTAAACGCCGTCAGTAGCAAGGTCCACCTGACCACCGATGCGTGGACCAGTACCCCTGGCCAGGGACGATACCTTTCCCTCACTGCCCATTGGGTCAATGTTGTGGAGCCGGGTACAGATCTTGCGAGTGGCGCTGTACGTGTTCTGCCAACTCCAAGAATTGCAGGAATCCAGTCTGTACACATTGACTCCTCCTCCTACTCCAGTTCCTCAGAATCATCGCTGCAGGAGCCGTCACGGTCTACCTCCACATGGACCCGTGAACGCTTACCTGTTGCGACCGATATGAGCACAGTCGTGGCCAAACGTCAACAGGCCGTCCTGAAATTAATTTCCATGGGGAATCGAAGCCACACAGCGCAGGAGGTCTGGAATGCCATCAAGCAGGAGAGCGACGTGTGGTTTTTGCCAGCGAATCTCCAGCCAGGCTTGGTAGTGTGTGACAATGGCCGAAATCTGGTGGCAGCTCTGGCCCTTGGCAACCTCACTCACATACCATGTCTGGCACATGTGCTCAACTTGGTCGTGCAGAGTTTTTTGAGGGACTATCCGGTTGTTGATGCACTGCTGCACAAGGTTCGCCTAGAGTGCGCTCACTTGCGACGTTCCAGCATGGCCAGATCGCGCATTGCAGCTCTGCAACGCAGATTTCGCCTTCCTGAACATCGCATCATATGTGATGTACCCACCAGGTGGAATTCCACGTTACATATGTTGGAGCGGTTGTGTGAGCAGCAGCCAACAGTAATGGAGTATCAGCTGCAACAGGCGCAATCAACACGCAATTTTGCACCGTTCACACTTCACCACTACTGAGTGGGCCTCTATGAAGGACATCTGCCACGTTTTGCGTGCGTTTGATGAGTCAACGCGGATGGCGAGTGCAGATGATGCACTAGTCAGCCTGACTGTCCCCCTTATCTGCCTGCTTCAAAAAACACTGCAAGCACTAAGGGATGAGGTTTTGGAAGAAGTCGAGGATGAGGAGACACAAATTCCATCACCTTCTGGACAGTCAGCGCAAAGTGGTTCCTCCCAAAGGGCCTTGCAGGGCTCACTTTGTGAGGAGGATGAGGAGGAGTCAATGGAGGAGGAAGAAATCGCTACAGAGGGAGGTACACAACGCTCTAGTCAGTATGTAGAGCGAGGGTGGGGTGATGCAGAGCAGGTACAGATGACGGCTCTTACAGAGGACAGCGTTTGTTGGCCAATTGGGAGTCTGCAGCACATGGTTGATTTCATGCTGCAGTGCCTGAGAAACGACCGCCGCATCGCCCACATTCTCACCACGTCTGATTATTGGGTGTACACCCTCCTAGACCCTCGCTACCGGGACAACTTACAAAGCCTCATCACACCGTTGAACCGAGAGCGTAAAATGCGGGAGTACCAAGACACACTGGTGAAATCCATAATGTTCTCCATTCCAGCCGAGAGCAGTGCTGCTGATACTGCTTTACAAAGCAGCTCTGTGCGTGGAGGCAGTGGAAACAGCTCTGCAACAAGAGGGAGCACAAGCAGCGCCTCTGCACAGGGGGGCAAGACCAGTATGTTCCAAATGTGGCGAAGTTTTGTGGCAGCGCCACCAATGTCTACACCATCCGAGACGCCTCCAGTCACCAGGAGGCAATGTTTCCGTAAGATGGTGACAGACTACTTGTCTTGCCCTCTCAGTGTACTCCCAGATGGCTCTTCCCCTTTCAAGTTTTGGGTCTCTAAGCTGGATACATGGCCAGAGCTTAGCCAGTATGCATTGGATGTGCTGGCTTGCCTGCTGCCAGTGTATTATCAGAGATTATGGGGCCCCTTTCGTTCCCTACCCGTCCTGGGCGGCCCTCCGAGTCTCTGCTCGACGAGCTGTGGGTGAAGGTTTGTGGAATTTACTTGGTACCTTCCAGGTAGTCTCTCCCTGTATCTCCTTGGTAGCCCCATATCTTTCAATGAGGTCTACCATTTGGAGACCATCAGTAGGGGCTGCCTGTCCAAGCCATGTTTGAAGGGTGTGTGGCAAATTTCTCAAGAATTTATCAGTCACTATACGATCCAGCATAGCGCGGGGTGACAACACCTCCGGCTGCAACCACTTTTCTATCAGGTGTATCAAGTCATAATACTGTGACCGAGCTGGCTCGGAAGGGGAAAAGTTCCACTGGTGTACTCGCTGTGCCCGGACCAAAACATTTACCCCAAGACGTGCAAGTATCTCACTCTTGACGCTCTCATAGTCCTCCTGTTGCTCGGGGGGTAGGTCCCTAGAGGCTTTTGCGGGTCCTGAATTAAAAAAACGGAGCCACGATCTCGGCCCACTGGTACCGGGGCAGTCTCTCCCTTTTAGCCACGCCTTCAAACATCTCCAGGTACACCTCAACGTCATCTGATTGCTCCATTTTTCGGATCGCTGTACGCACCGCTTTCCGGACATCCTGCCATCCCCGGGCAGCTCCTGCTGTCTGCGGCGCTGTGATGTGCTGCATCACTAGACTATTGGTTTCCTGTTGCTGTCGATTAAATATCTGCTGCTGCTCCATAGCCTGCTGCTGTATAGCCTGCTGCTGCTGCTGCATAGCCTGCTGTTGCTGCCGCATGGCCTCCTCCAGCATTTTTACTGTGTTCTCCATCTTGGGACAGTTATCCACCGGGTTTTGCGTCACTTTATTTACCTAGGACATTTACTGTCATGCAGGAAAAAACAGCCTGACCTCACTGCGTTGCCCGCATTGAAGCCACCAATTGTAGGGATCCGCTCTGGTAGGCAGGGCTGGGCCGCAGTAATGAGGCAAACACACCGCCTTTTACTTCAAATTTCAGTGGTTTTAATCATGAGTTCAACAAAAAGTCCAGATAACAAAATAAAAACAGAACATAAATCACCCCAGTTTGCAGAACCAATGGTGCCAGACTCACCCTTGCTTGGGACGGGCTTAACTAAGCGGCTGCAGGTCAGCAGAGACCGCCAGGTCCCATTCCGGGTGGTCTGGTACTCGCTTCCTGGTGCACACTGGCACACAGTAACAAAACAATCTTCCAGGCTGACTCCAGCCAAACTCCTTCCTTCCACACACCAACTACAACAGCTCCTTGTTTTATAGGCCTACTCCACACCCTCAGGTGAGGTACACATCAGATGACCAGATCACGTGACTATGACCTTATCACAGGTCCTTGTGATCATGGAAAATCCTGAGCAAACTTCAGTCTGCTAGAAGAAATATATCTCACATCCAGCAAGATCCCCTTTGGTGTACCACAGCGGCAAGAAGTCTCCTGTTCCCTACACATGCACAGAAAAAACCATGTCGAACATGCTCCAAATAGGGAAGAGCCGTCACCCTGATTGTTATGCTTAAAACAGGAAAGATTGAAGTTTTCAAGGGCTAAAATGAAAAATTTTAATAAGAAATATGGACAAATATTGATTTGTCATCACAGCGCATATCTGCACATGGCTAGTAGAAATGGTAACAAAAAATAAAACATAGTGTTTACTTTTTTAAATTAATGCATAAAAATACATTTCATAATTATCAATTAATGCTTCTTAAGGAACGTTATCTGTACCTGTAAGATAATGCAGTCAATGGATGTACGAATCATAAACATCATCATCATCATCATCCTCACGAGTTTTATTAATGACAGACATAATAAAATACACAGACTGAGGACAACTGTAACTTCACACACCATATATGAAATGGCCATCATGTAAACCTGGTAATAATGCGCAATAATAAATAATTACACCAAGAAAGTGCATCATGCATACAAACAATAGGTAGTTAGACCTGCAAGTGCTGTTGAAACAACCTCAACAGATTTAAATTAATAATGCTATATAGATATCACAGTGCATAGTTACTCATGGACAATGTCGATCTAATACTGTACCTCAATAAAGGCAGCGTCACCCATGATGCTTGTTTGTCTTGTAGATTGTTGAAGAGGGAATTTTTTTTTTTTTTTTTAAAGTTCCATTTTTTTGGATTTTCAAAAACAAAAAGGCCACATAAGGCGGTACACATCTCGGTCGCAGCCGATATGGTCATAAAATAAACATTCTAAAAGTCAAAGTAACAAGAGAACAAAAAAACGAAACTCGTTAATAATTGTAAGGAAACCCCTAACTTGTAGGATTCCTCCCGTCATCTTCCTTCTCTAACTTTGCTGTGATCCTGATTAAACTATTTCACTCGTCACCCTTCTGTGGCGTGTATTTTTTCAAAATCTCGCCACCTTTACATTCATTTCTCCGATCATGTTAAAATATAAGGCTTTCCTCAATATCACCATGATCGTTCATCATGATCCCATGTTTACTCATTAACGCTGTAATATGTTGAGGAATGTGATTTGCTTTCGCTAGTCGTGCTAATAGTATCCCTGATTTGCTACCATAACGATATAGATCGGCTCTATAATTCAAATTAATGGTTCTCTCGCGTCGATCTACCCATAGGTCAAAGTCAGCCTTAGCCTGCTTCCATCTATTTTTATCCTGTGTCCATGAAGTTGTCATACTAGGCCTCTGCCTACACCCTCCTTGACCCTGTGCTCCAACACCGCCAGTTGTTGCTCGGAAGTGCTGTTAGCACAGTCAACACTTGCTCCTGTGTTACTGGGGTTCAGTAATGTCAGCTGTTCCCCTGCTGTGTGTACGGCAAAAAGTCCTGCTGCCTCCACCCTGTTCTCTTCTCATCCCTGGGCTCCAACACCGACAGTTGTTGCTCGGAAGTAATTGGCAGGGGTACTGACTCCTGCCTAGCCTGGTTACAGCACGACAGCTGTTTCCTGCAGTGTCAACGTCAATTAGCCTACAATAAGTTGTCCTGTCGTGTTACTTTCGGGTTAGCCGACTGTATGGTGCCTGCAGTTTAGGTGATTCCTATGTGTGCTGTGTGATAAGTAAATAAAGGCTGTTTCCGTTGTGACAATAAGACAAGCACCGACTGTAGGACTGTGTGATTCGGTAACTGTGGACGGCTTGCGGCCTGTCAAATTACATTTTCATGGGTGCCTTGTGCTACCCGTCCGGGTTCCAGTACCGTCAACTGGTTTCTCGCAGTGCCTTTGGCCTAGGTGCCTCCAT
>JARQOD010000001.1:640372014-640484462 GCA_033576555.1 Oophaga sylvatica
CCGAGAGCGTAAAATGCGGGAGTACCAAGACACACTGGTGAAATCCATAATGTTCTCCATTCCAGCCGAGAGCAGTGCTGCTGATACTGCTTTACAAAGCAGCTCTGTGCGTGGAGGCAGTGGAAACAGCTCTGCAACAAGAGGGAGCACAAGCAGCGCCTCTGCACAGGGGGGCAAGACCAGTATGTTCCAAATGTGGCGAAGTTTTGTGGCAGCGCCACCAATGTCTACACCATCCGAGACGCCTCCAGTCACCAGGAGGCAATGTTTCCGTAAGATGGTGACAGACTACTTGTCTTGCCCTCTCAGTGTACTCCCAGATGGCTCTTCCCCTTTCAAGTTTTGGGTCTCTAAGCTGGATACATGGCCAGAGCTTAGCCAGTATGCATTGGAGGTGCTGGCTTGCCCTGCTGCCAGTGTATTATCAGAGATTATGGGGCCCCTTTCGTTCCCTACCCGTCCTGGGCGGCCCTCCGAGTCTCTGCTCGACGAGCTGTGGGTGAAGGTTTGTGGAATTTACTTGGTACCTTCCGGGTAGTCTCTCCCTGTATCTCCTTGGTAGCCCCATATCTTTCAATGAGGTCTACCATTTGGAGACCATCAGTAGGGGCTGCCTGTCCAAGCCATGTTTGAAGGGTGTGTGGCAAATTTCTCAAGAATTTATCAGTCACTATACGATCCAGCATAGCGCGGGGTGACAACACCTCCGGCTGCAACCACTTTTCTATCAGGTGTATCAAGTCATAATACTGTGACCGAGCTGGCTCGGAAGGGGAAAAGTTCCACTGGTGTACTCGCTGTGCCCGGACCAAAACATTTACCCCAAGACGTGCAAGTATCTCACTCTTGACGCTCTCATAGTCCTCCTGTTGCTCGGGGGGTAGGTCCCTAGAGGCTTTTGCGGGTCCTGAATTAAAAAAACGGAGCCACGATCTCGGCCCACTGGTACCGGGGCAGTCTCTCCCTTTTAGCCACGCCTTCAAACATCTCCAGGTACACCTCAACGTCATCTGATTGCTCCATTTTTCGGATCGCTGTACGCACCGCTTTCCGGACATCCTGCCATCCCCGGGCAGCTCCTGCTGTCTGCGGCGCTGTGATGTGCTGCATCACTAGACTATTGGTTTCATGTTGCTGTCGATTAAATATCTGCTGCTGCTCCATAGCCTGCTGCTGTATAGCCTGCTGCTGCTGCTGCATAGCCTGCTGTTGCTGCCGCATGGCCTCCTCCAGCATTTTTACTGTGTTCTCCATCTTGGGACAGTTATCCACCGGGTTTTGCGTCACTTTATTTACCTAGGACATTTACTGTCATGCAGGAAAAAACAGCCTGACCTCACTGCGTTGCCCGCATTGAAGCCACCAATTGTAGGGATCCGCTCTGGTAGGCAGGGCTGGGCCGCAGTAATGAGGCAAACACACACGCCTTTTACTTCAAATTTCAGTGGTTTTAATCATGAGTTCAACAAAAAGTCCAGATAACAAAATAAAAACAGAACATAAATCACCCCAGTTTGCAGAACCAATGGTGCCAGACTCACCCTTGCTTGGGACGGGCTTAACTAAGCGGCTGCATGTCAGCAGAGACCGCCAGGTCCCATTCCGGGTGGTCTGGTACTCGCTTCCTGGTGCACACTGGCACACAGTAACAAAACAATCTTCCAGGCTGACTCCAGCCAAACTCCTTCCTTCCACACACCAACTACAACAGCTCCTTGTTTTATAGGCCTACTCCACACCCTCAGGTGAGGTACACATCAGATGACCAGATCACGTGACTATGACCTTATCACAGGTCCTTGTGATCATGGAAAATCCTGAGCAAACTTCAGTCTGCTAGAAGAAATATATCTCACATCCAGCAAGATCCCCTTTGGTGTACCACAGCGGCAAGAAGTCTCCTGTTCCCTACACATGCACAGAAAAAACCATGTCGAACATGCTCCAAATAGGGAAGAGCCGTCACCCTGATTGTTATGCTTAAAACAGGAAAGATTGAAGTTTTCAAGGGCTAAAATGAAAAATTTTAATAAGAAATATGGACAAATATTAATTTGTCATCACAGCGCATATCTGCACATGGCTAGTAGAAATGGTAACAAAAAATAAAACATAGTGTTTACTTTTTTAAATTAATGCATAAAAATACATTTCATAATTATCAATTAATGCTTCTTAAGGAACGTTATCTGTACCTGTAAGATAATGCAGTCAATGGATGTACGAATCATAAACATCATCATCATCATCATCCTCACAAGTTTTATTAATGACAGACATAATAAAATACACAGACTGAGGACAACTGTAACTTCACACACCATATATGAAATGGCCATCATGTAAACCTGGTAATAATGCGCAATAATAAATAATTACACCAAGAAAGTGCATCATGCATACAAACAATAGGTAGTTAGACCTGCAAGTGCTGTTGAAACAACCTCAACAGATTTAAATTAATAATGCTATATAGATATCACAGTGCATAGTTACTCATGGACAATGTCGATCTAATACTGTACCTCAATAAAGGCAGCGTCACCCATGATGCTTGTTTGTCTTGTAGATTGTTGAAGAGGGAATTTTTTTTTTTTTTTTTTTTTTTTAAAGTTCCTTTTTATTTGGATTTTCAAAAACAAAAAGGCCACATAAGGCGGTACACATCTCGGTCGCAGCCGATATGGTCATAAAATAAACATTCTAAAAGTCAAAGTAACAAGAGAACAAAAAAACGAAACTCGTTAATAATTGTAAAGAAACCCCTAACTTGTAGGATTCCTCCCGTCATCTTCCTTCTCTAACTTTGCTGTGATCCTGATTAAACTATTTCACTCGTCACTAGGGTTGAGCATTCCGATACTGCAAATAGCGGGTATCGGCCGATATTGGCTGTATCGGAATTCCGATTCCGAGTTCCGATATTTTCGTCATATCGGATACCGGAATCGGGATTGTCACTGTCACTGTCAGTGTCCGTCAGTCGGGTCTGTCAGGAGTCAGCGGCACTTACCTGGCAGAAGATCGCCGGCGGTCACGGGCTGGACTGCTTCATGGCCGCAATCTTCTTTCCCCGGCGGTCACATGCAGTTTCTCGCGATAACTGCAGTGACTGCTGGGTAATCCCGGCCGTAAAGCAGTCAGTCCGATGACGTCACCGCCGGGGAAGCAGGTAATCAGCTGTGCTGCGTCGCGATGACAGGCTCTGCCTGTCATTGCGATGTAGCAGAGTTGGATCGTCGTGGGACTGTCGTTATGGACTGCGTCGGACAGGTGGTATACTGTTGGTTTGTTTTTTTTCTTTTTTTACAGGAGATCGATGGCGTCGCAGGAATGAGAGAGTAATAAAATTAATGAAAACTGTGTTGTCTCTTTTATTTCATTAAAATACTTTTTTCTTGCTTTGTCTTTTTTTTATACATTTAATAACTTTGGGATTAATAATGGATCGGTGTCTTATTGACGCCTCTCCATTATTAACTGGGCTTATTGTCACCGTGCAATCAACGGTGACATTAACCCCTTATTACCCCGCTTGCCACCGCTACAGGGCAAGTGGGAAGAGCCGGGTAAAGTGCCACAATTTGCACATCTTTTGATGCGCCAAATGTGGGGCTGCTGTAGCCTGGTATTATCAGGCTGTTGAGGGCCAAAATCCATGGGCCTTGACAGTCTTTTAATACCAGGCCGCAGCAGTCTGCATTTTACTTGGCTGGTTAACAAAAATAGGGGGATCCCCATGCCGTTTTTTTTCGAGGGATCCCCTATTTTTGTTAACCAGCCAAGCTAAGCAGACTGCTGTGGCCTGGTATTATCAGGCTGGCAAGGTCCATGGATATTGGATCCTTACCAGCCTGAAAAAACAGGCCTCAGCGGTCTGCTTCATCTGGCTGGTTAACAAAAATAGGGGGGACCCCACGCCAATTTTTTTCGAGGGGATCCCCTATTTTTGTTAATCAGCCAAGATATGCAGACTGCTGTGGCCTGGTATTATCAGGCTGGCAAGGTCCATGGATCTTGGCTCCTTAACAGCCTGAAAATCCAGGCCTCAGCGGTCTGCTTCATCTGGCTGGTTAACAAAAATAGGGGGGACCCCACGCCAATTTTTTTCGAGGGGATCCCCTATTTTTGTTAATCAGCCAAGATATGCAGACTGCTGTGGCCTAGTATTATCAGGCTGGCAAGGTCCATGGATCTTGGCTCCTTAACAGCCTGAAAATCCAGGCCTCAGCGGTCTGCTTCATCTGGCTGGTTAACAAAAATAGGGGGGACCCCACGCCATTTTTTTTTCGAAGGGAACCCCTATTTTTGTTAATCAGTTCCCTCTGACGTCACTGATTGTGTCCCTGGCTGACCTGAAGTGAAAGTGGAAAGCAATCAATTAAGCTTTCCACTTAAGGGCTCGTCTCACATAGCGATATCGCTACCGAGATCGCTGCTGAGTCACTAGTTTTGTGACGCAGCAGCGAGCTCACCAGCGATATCGCTGTGTGTGACATTCAGCGACGATCAGCCCCCCTGCCGGGTATCGCTGATCATCGCTGAAATGTCAGGACCTTTTTTTGATCGCTGGTTTCCCGCTGACAGGCACACATCGCTGCGTGTGACAGGCGGGAGAATAGCGATCCGCTGGTAACCAAGGTACACAGCGGGTTTCCAGGTGCGGGGCTGTGCCTAGAAACCCGCTGTGTACCTTGGATACCAGCGCCCTGATGCAGGGAGCTGGTATCCAAGGTACACAGCGGGTTTCCAAGCGCTGCGCGGTGCCTGGAAACCCGCTGTGTACCTTGGTTACCAGCGGATCGCTGGTCTCCCGCCTGTCACACGCAGCGACGCGTGCCTGTCAGAGGGAAACCAGCGATCAAAAAAAGGTCCTGACATTTCTGCGATGATCAGCGATACCCGGCAGGGGGCTGATCGTCGCTGAATGTCACACACAGCGATATCGCTGGTGAGCTCGCTGCTGCGTCACAAAACTAGTGACTCAGCAGCGATCTCGGTAGCGATATCGCTATGTGAGACGGGCCCTTAAGCGATGTTACCCGCAGTGTCGCTGTCCCAGATCGCTGCCTGAGCTGCCTGTTTGGCAGCTCAGCAGCGATCATGTAGCGATACACCAGCGATCCTGACAAGTGCATATCGTTGTCGGGATCGCTGGTGTATCGTTATGTGACACCCAGCCTTTACTCCCCTGTCAGGCAGGAGAGGAACTCATTCATTTGGGGTTTACTGTGAGGCTGCAGCATTAGCTGCGGTCCCTGCAGTAAACATTAACCCTTTCTGAAGGATTACACCGTGGGACCTGACTGTGCATGGGATAGGTAAGAATAATTTTGCTTTTTTATTTTATTTTTATTACAGGAAATGGTTTTTGCAGTAAAATAAAAGATGGTCAAAAACATGTGTCTTTATTTCATTAAAATGATTTTTAATTAAAGTGTGTGTGTTTTATTTTTATTTCATGCAATAGGATTAATAATTGATAGTTGTCTAATTGACAGCTCTCAATTATTAACCTGGCTTAAGGTCACCTTTCAATAGCAAGGTGGCTTTAACCCCATATTAACCCATTCGCCACCGCTACAGGGCAATGGGAATAGACGGGCAAAGTGCCAGAAAGGGCGAATCTAATTATAGATTTGTCTTTCCTGGGGTGTCTGGGGGCAGATGTTAGTAGCCGGGGGGGGGCAAAAATAATGGTCCCTCTCTGGGCTATTATTATCTGCCCCCACTCACTGGCTTTGTCTGTCTGGTTGCGAAAATAGGGCGGGAGCCCACACATTTTTTTCAGCAATTTTACACCTCATATATATATATACATGTCATTGAATTTGTGACACATATATATATATTTATATTTGTAGTTCATACACTTCTACATAGTATAATAGCCGCTAATTCAATTGCCGGCTTTTGTGAAAATGCAGAACCCGACATGAAATGACACTTGGTGTACATAGGGTTAACCATGTCTTTTCATGTCCTTTGCTATCTAATTTGCACAAACAATTAAATCAGACTATGTGTGCAAAATTTCACACCTGTAGGGGTTAATTAAAGGTGTAAATTCGTAGCAAAAAAGTCTGTTTTTTTTACAACGAATTTACACCTTTAATTAACCCCTACAGGTGTGAAATTTTGCACACATAGTCTGATTTAATTGTTTGTGCAAATCAGATAGCAAACGACATGAAAAGACATGGTTAACCCTATGTACACCAAGTGTCATTTCATGTCGGGTGCTTCTGTCTTTTCACTGAAGCCGGCTTTACCGGCAATTGAATGAGAGGATATTTTACTATGTAGAAGTGTATAAACTATACATATATGTATTATATATATGTCACAATGACATGTATATATATATATATATATGTATTCTATGTGTGTATATTTAGTGTTTACAAGGAAAGAATCGGGTTTTTTTAGTTGCGATATTTTGTTCCCATAGACTTACATGGGACTTCCGGTATCGGTATCGGGTATCGCCGATATTTTAGTGATATCGGCGATACCATTCCGATTCCGATACTTTAGGATATCGGAAAGTATCGCTCAACTCTACTCGTCACCCTTCTGTGGCGTGTATTTTTTCAAAATCTCGCCACCTTTACATTCATTTCTCCGATCATGTTAAAATATAAGGCTTTCCTCAATATCACCATGATCGTTCATCATGATCCCATGTTTACTCATTAACGCTGTAATATGTTGAGGAATGTGATTTGCTTTCGCTAGTCGTGCTAATAGTATCCCTGATTTGCTACCATAACGATATAGATCGGCTCTATAATTCAAATTAATGGTTCTCTCGTGTCGATCTACCCATAGGTCAAAGTCAGCCTTAGCCTGCTTCCATCTATTTTTATCCTGTGTCCATGAAGTTGTCATACTAGGCCTCTGCCTACACCCTCCTTGACCCTGTGCTCCAACACCGCCAGTTGTTGCTCGGAAGTGCTGTTAGCACAGTCAACACTTGCTCCTGTGTTACTGGGGTTCAGTAATGTCAGCTGTTCCCCTGCTGTGTGTACGGCAAAAAGTCCTGCTGCCTCCACCCTGTTCTCTTCTCATCCCTGGGCTCCAACACCGACAGTTGTTGCTCGGAAGTAATTGGCAGGGGTACTGACTCCTGCCTAGCCTGGTTACAGCACGACAGCTGTTTCCTGGCAGTGTCAACGTCAATTAGCCTACAATAAGTTGTCCTGTCGTGTTACTTTCGGGTTAGCCGACTGTATGGTGCCTGCAGTTTAGGTGATTCCTATGTGTGCTGTGTGATAAGTAAATAAAGGCTGTTTCCGTTGTGACAATAAGACAAGCACCGACTGTAGGACTGTGTGATTCGGTAACTGCGGACGGCTTGCGGCCTGTCAAATTACATTTTCATGGGTGCCTTGTGCTACCCGTCCGGGTTCCAGTACCGTCAACTGGTTCTCCGCAGTGCCTTTGGCCTAGGTGCCTCCATCTCGGTATCCGAGTTCCAGCAACGTCTGCTGGTCCTTGGTAGTGCTTTGGAGCACAGGTACCTCCTGCTTAGTAACCGTGTCCCAGTAACGTCAGCTGGTCCTCGGTTGTGCCATTGACTCTTTTCCTTCTGCTGCCCCTCCAGGTTCCAGCACAGTCAGCTGGTCCTCGATACTTCCATTGTCTCTTGTACCATCTGATACCCGTCCGGGTTCCAGTAACGTCAGCTGGTTCTCGGAAGTTAGTCAGCCTTCTTGTACCTTCAGCTACATTTACAAATTGAATATTTTTTAAATGTTTTGTTGGGTAATCACTATGGATCTCCAACAATGAAGACGACGACCCTGATGACCACCCCGAAGAAGATGACGACCACAAGGACGACAAGCATGAAGCCAACCAGCCTGAACACCATCACAAAGAAGAAATAAAAGATTACCCAGAAGAAGATCACCAACAGGACAAAGAAGGTTAAGACAAACTACAAGATACAGAACAAGAGACAGAAGAACAATAAGCAGAAGATGAAAAAGCATAACAACATGAAGTATAAGACCAAAATGAAGAGCAAAATATATGCTCTAAATTATAAGCAGAACAAGACTAAGCAGTGTATGGGGGTGAGTCCGTTCCTCCTCGTGGTGCCCCTGGAAAATGCCTGCTGCTGCAGGCTAAACTCAACACCGACAAATACTGTTGTAATTTAAAACTTTTGTGACAGCAAGAACGCAAGGATGAAAAATTCATACTTTTACAGATTACAAGTACAGGAATCTCTGTCAAAAATAAGAATATGATGAAGAAGATGAAGATGAAGTAGAATATGAAGAAGAATAATAGTTGAATAAGAACAATATGAGTAATGTTAACAAAAAGATGAATAGCAAGAAGTTTAAGAAGAAGATAAAGAAGGTGAAGATGAAGAATAATTTGATGAAAAAGATGATGCTGCTGAAGATTATGAAGGAGAAAGTGTGTCAAAAGTTAAAAAGGTGAAGAGCATGGAAGTTGTGAAACATACATATTTGCCAAAATAGAAAAAAGGTTAACAACATTGTCAATTTGTTCGTCAATCCGAACATCTTTACAAAAAAAATATTAATGCTATTCCATTGGATTGGGTTAAACATCTATGCCTTTAATGTCTCCTCAACCTCCCCCAATACATTCTACATTACTCTTTGTTGTTTTCCTTTATGTACAATTAGCCAACAAGGCAAGAATGGGCTTTTTTTAATTCCGATATTTTTTTCCCATAGACTTACATTGGATTTCCGGTATCCGTATCGGGTATCGCCAATATTTATTGTGTATCGGCGATACCATTCCGATCCGATACTTTTGGATATCGGAAAGTATCGCTCAACTCTAGTGGTGAAGATAAGAAGAATGGAGTACAATTATGTACACAGGAAGAGGGGTGAGCAAATCATACCATTAAACAAAGCAATACACATGATGCATTTAGGAACATAGAAAAGCTGGGGTTTTCATACCATTAAACAAAGCAATACAAATGATGCATTCAGGAACATAGAAAAGCTGGGGTTTTCATACCATTAAACAAAGCAATACACATGATGCATTCAGGAACATAGAAAAGCTGGGGTTTTCATACCATTAAACAAAGCAATACACATGATGCATTCAGGAACATAGAAAAGCTGGGGTTTTCATACCATTAAACAAAGCAATGCACATGATGCATTCAGGAACATAGAAAAGCTGGGGTTTTCATACCATTAAACAAAGCAATACACATGATGCAATCAGGAACATAGAAAAGCTGGGGTTTTCATACCATTAAACAAAGCAATACACATGATGCATTCAGGAACATAGAAAAGCTGGGGTTTTCATACCATTAAACAAAGCAATACACATGATGCATTCAGGAACATAGAAAAGCTGGGGTTTTCATACCATTAAACAAAGCAATACACATGATGCATTCAGGAACATAGAAAAGCTGGGGTTTTCATACCTGTGGGAACAGAAGAACATCTCAGTCACAAGGTGATGATGACAATGCTGTAGGATTGATTGTGGCCAAATGCATTCTAGAATTCTAGTCTAATTCACAGTAGTGTAATTAGAAATCTGTAATTTGAAATATGGGATTTGAAATATGTAGAGCAGACTAAAGTCTGGAGCAGACCCATTGCACTGAATAAATCTGCAGCTAATGGCAATCAGGTGTGAGTGTTCCAACGTGATTTTATTTTTGCAAGAATCACAACACAGGGCAACCAGTTAAAGGTTGAATTTTGGCTTTGCATTAATAAAGGCACATAGAGTTTGCTAGTTTCTCTTTATTCCGACAGCTTAATTTGGAGACATGTTCATTTGATTTTTTGTTATTAGATTCTGTACTAACTTTTTCATTCATGTACATAGGTTCATTCATTTCCTCTCTTCAGCCTGGCTTACACTGTGACGGATGAAGCTTTTGGAACACTATTAACCTGCTAATTAATCCCATATCTGCAGGTTAATAACTTTTTTTTCACATTACAGGTTCCCGTTAAGTCAATTTTTGCCGATGTGTTCTGTTAAGGTTTTAACCAGTAAAACAGTGGGGTAGATTACTTAGCAGAATAAGGCGGTGTAGAAAAATATGGCAATTTTGCAAAATAATAGATACATTTTAAATATTTTTTATGTTATAGCCTCTGTTTTGATATATTGAATGGTGGAGGTTCATGCTTGAGAGTCCCATTATCATTTAAACTAAAAAATTAGGGCTTTAATTTTTGTAGTGGGTAATTTGCATTGACTCTAGATTGTTAAGAAAAGTGATCAGATGAATTGCAAAAAATTGCAATGTCATTTCTTGCATTGAAAATTAATTACAAAAAAAAAATCACACAGAATTTTAGCCATGTCACAAACTTACCTGCTTACACAATTCAGTGCTTTTCTTGTTGGCTCAGGACAAAGTGTTAATGAGATCAAGGCAATACAGTCATGGCCAAAAGTTTTGAGAATGACACAAATATTATATTTTCACATGATCTGCTGCCCTCTGGTTTTTATGTGTGTTTGACCGATGTTTTTATCACAGACAGAAATATAATTGCAAACATATGAGTAACAAAAGCTTATATTGACAGTTAGAATGAGTTAATGCAGCAAGTCAATATTTGCAGTGTTGACCCTTCTTCTTCAGAACCTCTGCAATTCTCCCTGGAAAGCTCTCAATCAACTTCTGGACCAAATCCTGACTGATAGCAGTCCATTCTTGCACAATCAATGCTTTCATTTTGTCAGAATTTTTAGGTTCTTGTTTGTCCACCCGTCTCTTGATGATTGACCACAAGTTCTCAATGGGATTAAGATCTTGGGAGTTTCCAGGCCATGGACCCAAAATCTCTATGTTTTGTTCCCTGAGCCATTTAGTTATCACCTTTGCTTTATGGCAAGGTGCTCCATCATGATGGAAAAAGCATTGTTGGTCGCCAAACTGCTCTTGGAGGGTTGGGAGAAGTTGCTCTTGGAGGACATTCTGGTACCATTCTTTATTCATGGCTGTGTTTTTAGGCAAGACTGTGAGAGAGCCGATTCCCTTGGCTGAGAAGCAACCCCACACATGAATGGTTTCAGGATGCTTAACAGTTGGCATGAGACAAGACTGGTGGTAGCGCTCACCTTGTCTTCTCCGAATGAGGCGTTTTCCTGATGTCCCAAACAATCGAAAAGGGGATTCATCAGAGAAAATAACTTTACCCCAGTCCTAAGCAGTCCACTGCCTGTACCTTTTGCAGAATATCAGTCTGTCCATGATGTTTTTTCTGGAGAGAAGTGGCTTCTTTGCTGCCCTCCTTGAGACCAGGCCTTGCTCCAAGAGTCTCCGCCTCACAGTGCATGCAGATGCACTCACACCTGCCTGCTGCCATTCCTGAGCAAGCTCTGCACTGCTGGCAGCCCGATCCCGCAGCTGAAACACTTTTAAGAGACGGTCCTGGCGCTTGCTGGTCTTTCTTGGGCGCCCTGAAGCCTTTTTGGCAACAATGGAACCTCTCTCCTTGAAGTTCTTGATGATGCGATAGATTGTTGACTGAGCTGCAATCTTTCTAGCTGCGATACTCTTCCCTGTTAGGCCATTTTTGTGCATTTCAATGATGACTGCACGTGTTTCTTTAGAGATAACCATGGTTAACAGAAGAGAAACAATGATGCCAAGCACCAGCCTCCTTTTAAAGTGTCCAGTGGTGTCATTCTTACTTAATCATGACAGATTGATCTCCAGCCATGTCCTCATCAACACCCACACCTGTGTTAATGGAGCAATCACTGAAAAAAGGTTAGCTGGTCCTTTTAAGGCAGGGCTGCAATGATGTTGAAATATGTTTTGGGGATAAAGTTCATTTTCTAGCCAAATATTGACTTTGCAAGTAATTGCTGTTAAGCTGATCACTCTTTAAAACATTCTGGAGTATATGCAAATTGCCATTAGAAAAAGTGAAGCAGTAGACTTTGTAAAAATTAATATTTGTGTCATTCTCAAAACTTTTGGCCATGACTGTAGATATCACTGATGATTGAAATTTAAGAGCTACTGGTTGCTTTGGGTGGGGGCTGGTGCTTGAAATCATTGTCTTCATTTGTTAACCAAGGTTACAAGATATGAGCAGATCCATTGAATTCTAAATTTGCCGATTTTGCCAAATTTTTCCCAAAAAATTGATTTGCAGTAAATGCAGTTGCACAAATCTCAATACTGGAAAGCTTGTAATTGCTCAGAAAATACATGATGGAGATAGAGAAAACCCTGCTGACCATAAAAGTTTACACTCTAAAAAAGAAAGAATGAGAGTTACCCAGTGACTCTGGAGATGGAAGATCACTCTGTTATACAAATTGTGCCCCACTGGGAACTGCTGATTTCTGATGGCCCAGTTACTGACCAACACCAAGGTATGATCTATCTGCTGTCATTGCTGCGGGGCTTTATTGTTAGACCCTGTTTGACAAAGCAAACTGACTGCTCTCTAATGTTTCAGAAGTGTGGTAAATGGTGTCAGGCATATGTTTTTTGTGAACCACAAATCGTATCTCAAAATGTTCAAATTCGCTTAAAACCATGAATTTCAGGAAGTTCGAATAGAACTCGATCCTCTGCTCATGTCTGTTACCACATTCTGTCATCAATACTTTGCATCAAAAGGTGCTTACAAACGTACATTTCTACTTGTAAGATTCCCCTTAAAGCAACTACAATATTTATCAGAACTTCAAGAATTTCAAAGAGAAATGGACTGGGGAAGTGCTTGCTCAGGAATAATACCAAACAGGTGTGAGTGCATCTGCACGCATAGTGAGGTGAAGGATTTTATAGACTGGCCTGGAGTGAACAAGTGCAGCAAAGAAGCCACTTCTCTCCAAGGGAAATATCAATGACAAACTTACATTTTGCAGGAAATACTGGAATTGGACTGTAGCGGACTGAGAAAAAATATTTTCTATAATGAAGCCTTCAAACTGTCTGGATAATCTGGAAGAATGAAGAAAATGAAAGCACTACCATGAGATCTGTGTCATGCCAAAAATAAAGCATCCTGAAATCATTTATGTGTGGGGTAGATTTTCATCTAAAGGAGTGAGCTAACTCTTATTTTTGCCTAAGAATGCAGCCATGAATAAAGAATGGGATCCACACATTCTTCAAGAGCAACTTCTTCCAATGAGCAAGGAGCGATTTGGTGATGAACAATACTGTTGGACCATCATGTCACAAGGAAAGTGTTACAGTGATCAAAAGATTGATTTTTGGGGGTCAACGGCCAGAAAATTCCCCAAATCTCATTCCCATTGAGAACCTGTGGTCAATCCTAAAAAAGCAGGAGAACAAACAAAAACACAGACATAATAAACTCTGAGCACTAATTAAGTAAAAATGGGTGGTCATTAGTCAGGATTTTCTCCAGAAGCAGATGCCAGCTCAAATTGCAGAAATCTTAAAACATATGGGACAACGCTCTAAATATTGAATCTGCATAAACTTGATGAATTTGTCAATAACAGTTTAAAACTTATGAAATGCTTATAATTGTGCTTCAGTGACCAAAGAAACATCTGACTAAAGTCTTTAAAAACACTGAAGTAACAAACTGTGTGAAAACCAATATTTGTGCCAGTCTCACTTTTGGCCATGATTGTATATCACTTCTTCAGTTTGTTTAAGCTTGAGGATAACCTGAACACCTCTGCCTCTTGGTTTTAGTGATCTGATGGTGTCTCATGATCCAGATACCCACGGAGCAGCACTACTTTACCAGGGGCTATAAACATATTAAACATAATTTAAAAGTCTAATTACTCTTTAAAGATAGTTGCCATTTTTGGCAAAACTGTTGTTGGTTGTAAGCCAGCCAATCTGAAAAAATGATATTGTTTGTGCCAGTTTTGATGTTGTTTGTGCCAGTTTTTGTAAAAGTGAAGTAAATTGTCTGAACGCTAGTTAGAGGTGCTGTTGCGTTAGTGCCTAAGGATCAAGCCGTAGGCTTGTGAAGATCTTTAGTTTTGCAAGTGATGCAATTGTAATCAAAGATAACAATAAAAAGAGGCTTCCATAAAAGAAACATTATTTTTTTCAGCAATTATAAATATTTAGCAAATATATCTCAAACTGGCATTCTGTCAGTAAAGGATAACGTGACATTCCTCTGATGTGAAAAAAAGGCACGAAACTAGCCAAAAATTAGCCAGCAATCAAGTTCGTTATTAGAGAAAAATTTTCAGATGTCAGAAAGCTGCCTTGTCCTCTCATCCTTTATTATATATGATGTAAAGTATGAGGAATGTAAATTTCATCTCTTACTCAATGTTCAACAGACCATGTTAATTATTGTCAGCTTGGGATGAAGACACTAAAAGAATCGATCATCCAAGTAAGATGCCAAACTGCTTCCTATCAAGGAGATTCATATCCATGGATACACTTCTGAGAAAATTGTTCTAGGCAGCTCGCACATAGTCCAACATCCTCTCATCTCTGAAGCTCAAGCAGAAAAATACAGTCAGACAGGCGAATATCTATGCACAGTGGAACATATGATGAAAGGTAGATGTTAAATGAATGCATTATTTATAGACAGGCTGCTAGAAATCAGCTTCATTTATGACAGCGAGCATTGTTTCTCTTTAAATAGTTTTAAAATTGGAAAGTTTGACATGAGAAACTTTGGCCTGAGCCACGTACATACAGTAGGTGCATTAACAATTTTTACTAGTACAATTGATTTACCATCAGATAACAATGCATATGTTCCTTCTGCGTGTACTTTGAAATTGCCATCTACATTTTCATCTATTATTTCACTGAGCAGTTCTGTTGAAGATTTAAAGCAGGCTGATTTTTTTCTATGACAGCTGCAGTCGGTTTAATGCACAATGTCATGAAAGGACAGAACAATGAAAATATAAAGCATTGAGCTTGTTGCATATGTATGGCTTGTTCAGAGTGCCATCTAAATTTTGTCATTTTGTGAAGCCTAAAATACATTTGGGATTACAGAAGATTTACCCTTCAACGTATGTATGCGACAATATACAATGTAAAAGGAAACTCATTCTTAAGCACTACGGCCTTGTTTTACTTTCATATTTCTGTATTCATAAGTAATTCCTCTTTTTTTTAGCTTGGAGAATGAGTTCTCCAACTTCCAACTGTAGAAACTGGGGAAGTGATAATTTGGCTTATTAATAATCAATAGTTATCTGTATCATAGTGGTATTCACATAAAGCACAACATTTTTTACATTTTATTCATATAGTAACCCTATCAGGTATGTGAAGAACATTAGCACTACTAGTACAATTATTTTTATTATTATCGGCCTTCAGCTCATCTCAAGCAATGGTGACTTGATGGATGAACGCTCTGTAGGAAGATCGATCTTGTGCAAGCCTAGATAGGTCCACCAGGTTTTCTCTACTTTTATCTTGATATTATGAAGCCATCAGGTCTTCCTCTTCTCCTTGTTCCTTCTATTCTTTTGACCATGATGTCATTCTCTAGTGATTGCTGTCTTCGTAAGCTTGGTGATCCTTGCTCCTTCGAGTGACATGTCTGACAAGGACATATCTATTATTAATCATATACTTACTTATATAGTTCCATTATACTCCACAGACATCATAATCACTGTAGCCATTGGAGTTCACAATATAAATTCCATATCACTGTGTCAGTGGAGTATGGGAGGAACCCACACAGACACATTGAAGATGTCCTTGGTGGGATGTGAACCCAGGACTCCAGCGCTGCAAAGCATCAGTGCTAACCACTGAGCATCATGCTGCAGTGAAAAACAATGTTTTTCTTATTTTGGAGAAACTGGAATATTTAGTGAACTGCATGGAAACACCAGTTAATCTTCTGTACTTTGTACAACTTACAGAGGTGTTCTCATCAAAAATAGCAACACTCACCCAATTTAAAGGCTTCCATGCCTGAAATGGGCAGACATCTAGATTGTTGGACCTTTGATTACTCCAAGCAGGAAAAAGTTAAATGGTGTCTAAGGCTGTGTTTCCACCATCAGGAAACACAGCGTATATGACGGAGCGGAAATTCCGCTCCGTCTAAGTCCCGCCCCCTTTCTGACGCGCGTTATTTCCGGAGGTGTTCAGGACACCTCCGGAACACCTCCGGAAATAACGCAGGGCTACATAGCCCTGTGTAAATTCTGTTGCGGCGACGCACCGTCGCCGCAAGACGCTAGGACATGCTGCGGTCTGAAAAGACGCGCCGCATGTCCGTAAACGCAGGTGTGCCGCCTGCGTAATTTTGCGCATAGTGGAGATGGGATTTCTTGAAATCCCCTCCACTATGCTGTAACATCTGGACGCTGCGTGTTTGGCGCTGCGCCAGCGCACAGCGCCAAACACGCAGCGTTTCCTGACCGTGGAAACTCACCCTAATATTCCATAACCACTCAGATGGCTGCAATGAGGCACCTATTGTAATGGTAAAGCCAATCAGGGAGAATAGGATCAGTATGCTCTTATTCTCTTTGTGCACTGAATAATCCTCCTGTTATTTGGACAATGTATGGTGGTGTTATTCGAGCACCACTCTTTATTGTACACCAGACTGCATATAGAACATCAAATGCACATGCAATAAACTTATATTGGGATTTTTGTTTTGTTTTGTTTGTTTTTTTGCTGATTTTCACATTTTAATCCAACCCACTGTAAAATACAGACACATAATAGATACTGCATTGGTATATCGACACTATGTCATCAGTTTAATCATCGGTAATACGAATTGGCTTTTTTCTAGATAAAAAAATAGAGCTACATAAGACATCCACATTAAAAAACATAAGAAATAGGGATAAAATATTGCAAATCAAACATTTATGTTTCAGTCACAACGGGCATTTTATATTCATGAAACAAATGAACTATAGATTGTGAGCCTTTGCGGGCAGGGTCCTCTCTCCTTCTGTACTTATGTGTGTCCTGTATTGCTCATATTTATTGTACTTGTCTATACTCGCCCCCTCTCACATGTAAAGCGCCATGGAATAAATGGCGCTATAAAAATGAATAATAATAATAATGTGCTTTTCTTCAAACACGTGCCTCGTTTATACTCCCATGAGAAGAGCCCTATCGGGTAACACTAGCTCACTATTAGGACTCATTTAGATACTTGTTTTTTAATGTATATGTTTATGGATGGAAAACATGCTCATTATAGTCAATGATATTGTACACATGTTCATGTTTTTTGTTTTTAAACATAAAAATAATTGAAGACATAAGTTTTTTATTCAAGTTATAGTTAAAACTATCCATATGAGTCTACGGGTCAGTGAAAATCCTGGACAGCACATGGATGGGCAATCGTCGTGCTATCCACTTTTAGCATTGTAACTGGCAGGAGACAATTTTCTTTTTATGCTCTGAGAAACTGAAATAATGATACTAAATCTGGTATACTTACCAGACACTGCTTAATTTTTGTGCAAAAGAAAAATAACTGAGGTCTGAATGAGGTCGAAGGGACAGGAAGAAAATGGCTGGTATACTGATGAATAATACTCTTGTTTGGAAGCAGTGCCTGATTGTTTGGAAGGGTCTCCACATACTCTAAATTTGCTCTTCAAGCCTGAAGTTCTTACCAATGATCCAATCTGAGGCCTTTTCAACTACCAGATGTCTGTGCAACTAATGCAACTTATAGGAAATAATCATATGCAAAGTGATATTGTTTTAATAATGTATCTAATAGTTTATGCATTTTTTACACTGTTATTTGCTACCCAATTGGAACAAATGACCCTCATTATTTCTAACTAGAATAGGCCAATTTAGAGGCTAATTGAAAAGAGGCACCAAGCTTTACACCATATTGTTTCGAACAGCTGCTTCATTCCTGGGAAGAAAAAGATCTTAGCGACAACTTTATTTTTTCCTTCTTATGAAAATCACGGTATTGTTGAAGCATTTACTAAACCAACAAAGAAAAATGTGCAGCTTATGTATTTGGAGCTCTTTTAATATGCTGCAATTCTGTAGAAAGTGTGATGAATTGTAAAGATTCTCATACATCCATCTACTTTTATTCCTCTCCATTATCCAACATGTCTTTGGATCTAATGGCACTAAGATCAATGTATGACATCTGCCTACAGTAAGAATGAAGAAGCAGTTGTCTTATTTTCGAGCATGCTATTTCATGCTGAAGCAACGTTTTTGATATTGCCTGACATATAAAAGAAAATATATCTGTCAGATACTTTTTTAGGCTGCACTTTTTCCTTTTTTAACCTGTCTTGCTCAAAATAGAGCATAATGAGAAGTTATGTTCTAAATTTTCAATACATATTGAGGAAGATTTACTCATTCTTTTCTAAATTTATACATTGTAAAACCAGAGCAGACAAGTGAAACTGCACAAAATGTTTCCAACTTCACACTTGTTCAAGCTATATAATAAATTTGGAGTATCATGCTGGGCATGTTAGACTCCTCTTGCTGTCTAACTTTACACTAGATTTTTGTGCGAAAAAAAATACATGCAATTTTACTTGAATACTTTTAGCCGTGATGGTTCTTACAGCAACTTTTCAAAAATGACAAGAAAAAAGGTTCAAAATTGTCATAAATAGATACTAAATTTGTCACACAAGGTTAACTCCACTTTTTTGTGCAATTTTCGAAATAACGACAGCACCTTCAGTTTAGAGGGATTTTCCAAAGTGCTGGATGAAACTGTTACCCCCCCTCAAAAATAATATTGATGAAAAGTTGAAGAGGTTGAGGGAAAGGTCAGTCTATTCAATTCTTACTTCTCTACAGTATTTACACAAGAAAATCCAACAACAACAGATGACATAATCAGTGATACCATAAATTCTCCATTGAATATCACTTGCTTAACCCCTTAGAGACCACCAATACATATTTTTACTGACCTGAGATATAAGAGACTAACTGTTAGATACCAGGATTCTCCCAAGCCTTGTCTGCCTCTGCAGTCTCCCATTCTTCCTCCGCAGGAGCTGCTCAGCAAAGACATCAGTCTCAGTGCCTTGCTCAGACTTGTGCTGTTCGCTTAGTTACTGCAGGCTCTCCAGCTAAAGCTATAGAAACTACCAATAGGCAGCGGTAAACAGACATTCCAGAGGCTAAGTCCAGAAATCACCCTACTGAGCATGCTCATATGGCGACCTCTCATTGGTGGTAGCTCGTCAGCTGCTCTGGTGAGGTGGCAGTTCCTGATTGGTCCACGAGCAAGGTCCTGTCTGACTGGACTTAAGGGGAGCATATAAAAGGATCCTTTGGGCGTACTAGGATCCTTTATGCTTGTGTGTGTTAGTGGATACTTTACCACCTCGTGTGCACATGTTCCATTGCTAGCATGGTGATTGTGTGTCTAGGCAGGCAGTGTAGGGTGGGAACTCCCGCTTGGCTCAGCATCTGACTCTGGGCGTCCTTAATCGCATGAAGACACAAAAAAATCCCAAAAACTGTAATTTTCAAATAGCTCTAGATACAGCAAAATCACAATACATCCCCAAGAGCAAAATAAACCAAAGGGACCAGAGTTTTCAATATAGCAAAAACATTCTTTATTACATAAATATCAATAAAATTACAAAAACACTAGACAGAGTAACCACCAATAAAGCGGGAAAAATTGCGGATCAGGAAAATACCTATGCCCAGTTGTAAGTTACAACTGGGCATAGGTATTTTCCTGATCCCCAATTTTTCCCGCTTTATTGGTGGTTACTCTGTCTAGTGTTTTTGTAATTTTATTGATATTTATGTAATAAAGAATGTTTTTGCTATATTGAAAACTCTGGTCCCTTTGGTTTATTTTGCTCTTGGGGATGTATTGTGATTTTGTCCTTAATCGCATGTGCCGTTTGCAAAGCTGAGTGTCAGAGCGAGCACAACAACCAGTCGTATTGAGGGGAAGTTATAGGGACCCTCAACTAATTTCATAATCCGCTATACTCCTGTGATGTTTAACAGGATATAGCTCAAGTGCTCTCTGTTTTAAGACCGTTCTGTGGAGCAACCGAGCAGGCACTTTGCACTCTTTCCACATGGAATGACCTTTAACTTTGTGTGTTTATGGTGCTTGCATGCAGCATCGCTCTGCCATTATTTACTAGCTGCGGTTCCTCCATCATCGCACGATGGACCCCGGGTTGCGATCGCACCTTCTCATAATTTATATTTGGTGCGATCTGCAAACCCTAACACTAGCATCCCCCAATGTGTGCTAATCCAGCAGCTGTCAGCTGACAACATGCTGCATCAGATGCAATCAGTGTGTGCTGTTTAACCCCTTAGATGCTGCTGTAAATAGTTACTACACAATCTAGAAGGTTAACAGAGTGTGAGGTCTCCGATTTCAATTTTATCTCCATCAGCATCCTGAGATCATGATTGTATGATCCTGATGTTTGCCATGGCAATTCTCTGCAAAATTATGCCCTTAGAGACTGCAGCCTATAGAAGTTAGCAATATTTAGGTGGTAAAAATAAATGTTTTCATTACTGTCATGATACTTTGAATTAATTCCTGAAAAGCTCTGCAGGGGGTAATAAACTATCTAACAGCAATTTTGATTAAGTTGAGGGGTGTTGTTTTTAACTCATTTCTGATTTTGGGTGTAATAGTACGCCCATATCGGAATCCCTCCCTTTGACGTTGGGTTCCAGGGTTGAGCCCACATCTTTCCCAGCACATGTCAGCTGTTTTGAATGCCTTTAACAGCCACAGGTGGTATCGCGATCCACCCACGACTGTTTACCCGTTAAATCAGAGATTGACACCTGCATTTAACTCACGCTTCTGGCAAGCATGCCAGAAACCCCGCCCTTTGGTGACTCTGTCACGTGGCCACGGGTCACCGATGGATTGGCACAACAACCAGAGGTCTCCAGCTGACCTCTATGGTTGTCATAACCAGATTGCTATGAGCGCCGCCTGCTGGTCGGTGCTCATAGCAAGTGAGCATTTCTGCTACATACAGGCGCCTGTTGGCCAATCGGACAACTGCAGCTTCTAGTCTCCCATAAAGACTATTGAAGCATGCAAAAACTAAAAAAACATTTAAAATTTTTTAAAAAATTATAAAAGTTCAAATCACCCACCTTTCATCCCATTAAAAAGAAAACAATAACAAAAAAATAAAACATACACATATTTGGTATCAACGCAATCAAAATCGCCCGATCTCTCAATATATAAAAAAAATTAACCCGTTCGGTAAACGGCGTAATGAGAAAAAAATTCAAAATGCAGAAAATATGTTTTTTTGGAAAACGCTACATTGCAATAAAATGCAGTAACAGGCAATCAAAAGATTGTATATATTCCAAAATAGTATAAAAAAAGTCAGTTCAGTGTACAAAAAAATAAGCCCTCATCCAGCCCCAAATCACGAAAAATGGAGACGCTATGTGTCTCGAAATATGGCGCCATTTTTATTTTTTTTTTACCGCACTTTGGATTTTTTTTCACCACTTAAATAAAAAATAACCTAGACATGTTTGGTGTCTATGACCTTGTAATGACATGGAGAATCATAGTGGCAGGTCAGTTTTAGCATTTAGTGAACATGCACTTTCTCCACATTTGGAATTTTTACCCATTTTCCTGTAAACGATATGTTAAAACTAATCATGTCGTTCAAAATTAAAACTTGTCCCACAAAAAACAAGCCCTCACATGGCCATTTTGACCATAAAGTAAAAAGGTATGGCTCTGGGAAGAAGGGGAGCAAAAAACAAAAATGCAAAAATGGAAAATAGTCCAGAAGTTAAGGGGTTAAAATGGTATCACTTTTGTGAGTTTTCCAATTTCTAGGACCCCAAAGTCACTTCAAAACTGAATAGGTCCCCAAAAAATAAGTTTTGAAAATTTCCTTCAGTTTTTTTTTTTATAAATTTGCAAAAAATTCTACATTTCTGTTTTTTTTTTCAGTCAAGATGGGGTGCAGAGTGTACATTAACTCCTTTCTGTCATCTGACGTACTTTCCCGTCCATGCGCCCTGGGACTTAATTCCCAAGGACGGGATAGTACGTCAATATGCGATCAGCTGCGCTCCCGGGGGGCACTAAGTGCCAGGAGCGGTCACGGACAGCTCCCGACACATTAACCCCTGGCACACTGCGATCAAAGATGATCCCAGTGTACCGGGAGCATAAGGAAGCATCGCGCATGGAGGAGGTTCACTGCGTGCTTCCGTGAGACACTCAGAGCAGCGCGATGTGATTGCACTGTTCCGAGGCCTCCTCCCTGCAGGACCCTGGATCAAAGATGGCCACAGGGTCCTTCCGGGTCCTGCAGGGAGGCGGCTTCCTTAGTGCCTGCTGAGAGCAGGCGCTGAGAAAGCCTGCTGCAGTGCCTGTCAGATCGCTGGTCTGACAGAGTGCTGTGCAAACTGTCAGACCAGCGATCTGATATTATACAGTGATGTCCCACCCTGGGACAAAGTAAAAAGTGAAAAAATAAAAAAAATATGTAAAAAAAATCCTAAATTAAGAAAAAAAATATTCCTAATAAATTCATTTATTTAATGTAAAAAAAAAACAACAATAAAAGTACACACATTTAGTATTGCCAGGTCCATAACGACCCGCCCTATACAACTCTCCCACTAGTTAACCCCTTTAGTGAACCCCTTAAAAAAAGGCAAAAAAACAATGCTTTATCATCTTACCGTCGAACAAAAAGTGGAATAACACGCGATAAAAAAACGGATATAAATAAATATGGTACCGCTGAAAACGTCATCTTGTCCCGCAAAAAATGAGCTGCCATACAGTATCATCAGCGAAAAAATAAAAAAAGTTTATAGCTCGCAGAATAAAGTGATGCAAAAATAATTATTTTTTATATATAATTGTTTTTAAAAAAGCGCCAAAACAGAAAAAAAATGATATAAATGAGGTATCACCGTATTTGTAATGACTCAAAGAACAAAACCACTTTATCGATTTTACCACACGCGGAACGGTATAAACGCCCCCCCAAAAGAAATTCATGAATTGCTGGTTTTTGTTCATTCTGCCTCTCAAAATCGTAATAAAAAGCGATCAAAAAATGTCATGTGCCCACAAATGGTACCAATAAAAACGTCAACTCGTGCCGCAAAAAATAAGAGGTGGTGATGCAGAAACTATTTTTTGCAATAAAAAGCGTCTTTTAGCATGTGACAGCTGCCAAACATAAAAACCCGCTATAAATAGTAAATCAAACCCCCTTCATCACCCCCTTAGTTAGGCAAAAATAATAAAATTTAAAAAATGTATTTATTTCCATTTCCCTTTAGGGTTAGGGTTAGGGTTGGGGCTAAAGTTAGGGTTAGGGTTGGGTGTTATGTTTCGGTAGCTGAGGAGAAATAGCAAAAATAGCCAAAGTAGCAATACAACAGACAGGCTGGAAACTACTGGGTTGCAGAACCCTAAACTAACCGCAACACTAGAAGTAGCCGTGGGACTTACCTACGGTGATCCTAGACTCCTCGTCACAGCCGGAGAGATAGCTACACCTGAAGGCAGAAAGATGAAAGCTAACTGCCCCGTAGCAGAACCCCCAAAGAAATAGGAAAGCCCCCAAACATGTAATGGCGGTTAGACAAGAAGAAAAAACGAACACAGACAGAAAATAGAATGAGCAAACGCTGGGGCCCAATTCTGTCTAGATAGAAAAGTATAGGAAAGAATTCTGACTACAACCCAAAAACCTTGACAAAAATAACAACACTTCTGATTAACAAAAAAACTGAGATCACACAATCTCTTACCACCTAAATCAGATCTCTGGTGTAACACACAGCAATTCAGCAAATAAAAAGTGACACAGGAACAGAGCAAAAGTGCAAACACAAACTGAGCACAAATGCAGCCCCAGGCCCCAAAAGGGGACCAGGCTGAAGTCCACTGCAAGGCAGCAAACCAGCAAGGAAAATCCAACCAGAGGAAAAAAACAGAAGTCACTTATCTGAATGAAAGCAGGAATGCAAGCTGAGCTCCAACCAAGACCTGGAAGAACAATTGATTACCGGCAAGGCTGATGGGAGTTCAGGTCACTTATATCAGACCATTCGGACCCAGCTGAAAGTCATTCAGCAATTGGTTCATTACTCTCAGCAACCACCGGAGGGAGCCCCAGCTCTGAAGTCGCCTCCAATGTGTTCACAACAGTTGGGGCTAAAGTTATGATTAGGGTTAGGGTTAGAATTAGGGTTAGGGATGTGTTAGGGTTAGGTTTGGGGTTAGGGTTATGGTTAGGGTTGGGACTAGGGTAAGGGGTGTGTTGGGGTTAGGTTGGAGTTAGAATTGGGGGGTTTCCACTGTTTAGGCACATCAGGGGCTTTCCAAATGTGACATGGAGTCTGATCTCAATTCCAGCCAATTCTGCATTGAAAAAGTCAAACGGTGCTCCTTCCCTTCTGATCTCTGCTATGCGCCCAAACAGTAGTTTACCCCCACATATGGGGTATCAGCGTACTCAGGACAAATTGCACAATAACTCTTGGGGTCCAATTTCTCCTGTTACCCTTGGGAAAATAAAAAATTGGGGACGAAACATATCATTTTTGTGGAAAAAAATATGATTTTTTATTTTAATGGCTCTGTTATAAACTTCTGTGAAGCACTTGGGGGTTCAAAGTTCTAACCACACATATAGATAAGTTCCTTGGGGGGTCTAGTTTCCAAAATGGGGTCACTTGTAGGGGTTTCCTCTGTTTAGGCACATCAGGAGCTCTCCAAACGCGACATGACACCCGCAGACATTTCCATCAAAGTCTGCATTACAAAAGGTCACTACTTCTATTCCCAGCCCCGACATGTGCCCATACAGTAGTTTTCTCCCACATATGGGGTTTCAGCATACTCAGGGAAAATTGGACAACAACTTTTGGGGTCCAATTTCTCCTGTTAGCTTTGGGAAAATAAAAAATTGGTGACTAAAATATCATTCTTGTGTGAAAAAAATAGAATTTTTTTATTTTCATGCCCAGGCATTATAAACTTCTGTGAAGCACTTGGGAGTTCAAAGTGCTCAACACAGATCTAGATAAGTTCCTTAGGGGGTCTAGTTTCCAAAATGGGGTCACTTGTGGGGGTTTCCACTGTTTAGGCATATCAGGGGCTCTACAACCTGAACATGACACCCATCAAAGTCTGCATTCCAAAACGTCATTAATTCATTTCCGAGCCCTGCTGTGCACCCAAAAAGTTTCCCCCCCACATATGGGGTATCAGCATACTTAGGACAAATTGGAAAACTTTTAATGTCCAAATTCCATGGAAAAAATCAAAAATTGGGACTAAAAATCATTTTTGTGGATTTTTTTTCCCACCCAGGCATTATAAACTTTAGTGAAACACTTAGGGGTTCAAAGTGCTCACAACAGATCTAGATAAGTTCCTTAGTGGGTCTAGTTTCAAAAATGGTGTCAGTTGTGGGGGGTTTACACTGTTTAGGCACATCAGGGGCTCTCCAAACGTGACATGGCGTCCAATCTCAATTCCAGCCAATTTTTGTTTGAAAAAGTCAAACGGCGCTCCTTCCCTTCTGAGCCATTCCATGCGCCCAGACAGTGGTTTTCCCCCACATTTGGGGTATCGGCATACTCAGGAGAAATTTCCAAATAACTTTATCTGTCCATTTTCTCCTTTTACCCATGTTAAAATAAAAAAAATGTTTGTAAAAATTATTTTTGTGACTAAAAAGTTAAATGTTCATTTTTTCCTTCCACGTTTCTTCAGCACCTGTGAAGCAACCTAAGGGTTAATAAACTTCTTAAATGTGGTTTTAAATACCTTGAGGGTGCAGTTTTCAGAATGGTGTCACTTTTGGGTATTTTCTGCCATATAGACCCCTCAAAGTGACTTCAAATGTGAGGTGGTCCCTAAAAAAATGGTTTTGTACATTTTGTTGTAAAAATGAGATATCGCTGGTCAACTTTTAACCCTTATAACTTCCTAACAAAAAAATTTTGGTTCCAAAATTGTGCTGATGTAAAGTAGACTTGTGGGAAATGTTATTTAGCAACTATTTTGTTTTGTGAATGGACTTGAAATGAGTTCTGAGCAGAGGCTCCCTCTGGTGGTTACAAGCGGTACTGGACTGTCCAGTGAAGATTGTGAGGAGTGGGAATCAGGTGTTACTGACTGGTCTTATATAAGGGAGTCGCCTTCCCATCAGGGTTGCCGGTGATCAATTGTTCTGGTCTCACTCCATGATTCCTGTTTCCCTTGTAGCCTGCTGTGTCGTGTCTGCATCTCCTGCTAACAGATAAGACATTTTCTTCTTTTTGTTTTTGTGCTTTATTTTTGCATTTTGTCCTGCACTTCTGTGGGGGCCTTCAGGGTCCCTCCGTGGGCTTTTGCCCTCTCAGTTTAGTTCAGCCACTGATGTTTGTACTTTTGCTTTTTCCAGTTTCTTCAGTGGCTGCTGTTTTGATTTTGTTACACCAGAGAACTAATTTAGGTGGTAGAGGTCATGTGATCTCAGGTGTTTTTGAAATTAGTAGAGTTGGTGCTTTGCAGGGTTTTTTGGGATTGCAGTAAGTACCCTTCCTATCCTTTTCTATTTAGTTAGTTTGGGCCCCAACGTTTGCTCATACTATTTTCTGTCTGTGTCAGTATTTCTTCTTGTCTAACAGCCATTACATGTTTGGGGGCTTTCTATGTTCTTTGGGGATCTGCTCCGGGGCAGATAGCTTATCTATTTCTATCTTTAGGTGTAGTTAGTTTCTCAGGCTGTGACGAGGCGTCTAGGACCAACGTAGGAACGCTCCACGGCTGCCTCTAGTTGTGGTGGTTAGTCAGGGTACTGCAATCTCATAGATTCCAACTGCTCTGGTGTATTGCCTTTTTTACCTGCACTCCTCAGTTACCGAAACATAACAGTATCACCGGCCTAAAATTTAAAGTTGTATGGTACTCACAGAAGGGAAAAATATTGTGAAAGAAAAAACGGTTGTCAGAGTTGTCAGAGATATTTTTCTGTTTGTTGCATTTTTTTTTCCCTCTGTATCTCTGGGTGCTGGGGAGGATTTTTTCTCTCAATGGAGTTTGCACAGTTGTCTGGCCGTGTGGATCAGCTTGCCACTGAGGTTCAGAGTATTGCTGCATATCTTGCTAGGTTGCCTGTTGTGGAACCTAGGATTCCCATGCCAGATTTGTTTTTGGGGGATCGAGCTAAGTTTCAGAATTTCAAAAATAATTGTAAATTGTTTTTTGCCTTAAAATCTAAGTCCTCAGGGAACGCAGCGCAGCAGGTTCAAATTGTCATCTCTCTCCTGCGCGGCGATCCTCAGGATTGGGCTTTTTCCCTGACACCTGGGGATCCTGTTTTGAGTGATTTTGATGCATTTTTTCAGGCTTTGGGGTTATTGTACGATGAGCCTAATGTCACTGATCAAGCTGAAAAAGTCTTGTTGGCATTAAATCAGGGGCTTGGTGACGCTGAGTTATACTGTCAGAGATTCCGTAGGTGGGCAGTCCTGACCAAGTGGAATGACGACGCTTTGGCGGCCCTTTTTCGGAAGGGTCTGTCAGATAATGTAAAGGATGTTATGGTGGGATTCCCTGTCCCCTCTGGTCTCAATGATTCTATGTCATTAGCGATTCAAGTTGACAGACGTTTGCGTGAGCGGAGAAGTATGCGTGGAATGGTGTTGCCTTGTGAACCTGCTTCTGAGTCCATGCAGTGTGATAGAGTGGTGTCTGGGGCACAGCGTCATGAGTTTCGAAAGCGCAATGGGTTATGTTTCTACTGTGGTAATGCCTCTCATGCTATTTCAGTCTGCCCTAAGCGGGGAAGACGTTTTGCACGCTCAGTTGTCTTGGGTAGTGTTCAGACTAAGTTTTTATTAACTGTCACTCTGATATGCTCTCTGTCCTCGTTTTCTGCTCAGGCTTTCGTTGATTCTGGAGCAGCTATTAACCTGATGGATTATGATTTTGCTAAACGTTGTGGGTTTCCCTTGATACCCCTACAGAAGTCTATTCCCCTACTGGGGATCGATTCTACCCCTTTGGCTAAGAATAAACCTCAGTTCTCTACTCAGGTGATAATGAGGGTTGAACCTGATCATCAGGAGTGCTGCAAATTTTTGGTTCTGTATAATCTGCATGACATTATCGTACTGGGTTTCCCTTGGTTGCAGTCTCATAATCCTGTTTTGGATTGGAAAACTGTGTCTGTAACCAGTTGGGGCTGCCAATGTGTTAATACCAACACTCCTGTTTTTTTTGCCTCCCCCAGGCTCAGGATGTTCCTGACTTTTTGATTGATTTTTCTGATGTGTTTAGCGAAAGTAAATCTGCATCCTTGCCTCCCCATAGGAGCTATGACTGCGCTATTGAATTAGTGCCTGGTAGTAAATTCCCTAAAGGTCGCGTTTTTAACTTGTCTGTACCTGAACATGACGCTATGCGGTCTTATATCAAGGAGTCATTGGAGAAGGGTCATATCAGACCATCCTCTTCATCCTTAGGTGCCGGTTTTTTTTTGTGGCCAAAAAGGATGGTTCATTAAGGCCGTGTATTGATTATCGTCTTTTGAACAATATTACTGTGAAATATCAATATCCGTTACCCTTGATTTCTGACCTGTTTTCCAGGGTGAAAAATGCTACTTGGTTTACCAAGCTTGACCTCAGGGGGGCATATAACCTTATTCGCATTAAGCACGGGGATGAATGGAAGACGGCATTTAATACCCCTGAGGGGCATTTTGAGTACCTTGTGATGCCCTTTGGGCTCACTAATGCTCTTCTGTCTTCCAGTCCTTCATGAATGACATTTTCAGGGATTTTGTGGATAAATTTCTGATTGTTTATTTGGATGATATCTTGATTTTTTCCAATGACTGGGACTCTCATGTGAAACATGTTCAACTGTATTCCAGATTTTGAGAGAGAATGCTCTGTATGTGAAGGGATCAAAGTGTCTTTTTGGCGTACAGAGGATCTATTTTTGGGATTCATTTTGTCCCCATCTGTTATTGAAATGGACCCGGTCAAGGTTCAGGCCATCTGTGATTGGGTCCAACCTACTTCATTAAAGGCTCTTCAAAGATTTTTGGGTTTTGCCAATTTTTATCGTAAATTTATTGGTAATTTCTCGGTTATTGTTAAACCTTTAACTGATTTGACCAAAAAGGGTTCTGATGTGGTGAATTGGCCTCCTGAGGCAGTCTCTGCATTTCAGGAACTTAAGCAGAGATTCACTTCTGCTCCTGTTCTACGGCAGCCTATGTTTCTCTACCATTTCAGGTGGAGGTTGATGCCTCTGAAATTGGGGCAGGTGCCGTTTTGTCCCAAAGAGATCCAGAGACCTCTAAAAGTAACCCTTGTGCCTTTTTCTCTCGAAAATTTTCTCCTACTGAACGTAATTATGACGTGGGTAATCGGGAGTTATTGGCCATGAAGTGGGCTTTTGAAGAGTGGAGACATTGGCTGGAGGGAGCCAAACATCAGGTGGTGGTCCTTACGGACCATAAGAATCTGGTTTATCTGGAATCTGCCAAGCGACTTAATCCTAGACAGGCCAGGAGGGCCTTGTTTTTCACACGTTTTAATTTTGTGGTTTCATTTCTTCCTGGCACTAAGAATGTTAAGGCGGATGCCCTCTCGAGGAGTTTCCTGGCGGACTCTCCTGAGTTATCTGATCCTTCTGTTATATTGAAAGAGGGTATAGTTCTTTCCGCCATCTCGCCCAATTTGAGACTGGCTCTGGAGGGGTGTCAGGAGGATAAGCCCGAGCGCTGCCCTGTTGGGAAATTGTTTGTCCCGGACCAGTGGAAAAAGTGTGTGATGTCTGAGATTCATTGTTCCGCGCTGGCCGGTCATCCCGGAATTTTTGGTACCAGAGACTTGGTTAGTCGGTCCTTTTGGTGGCCTACCTTGTCTCGTGATGTCAGGGAATTTGTGCAGTCCTGCGGGACTTGCTCTCGCTCCAAGCCTTGCTCTCGCTCTAGTGGTTTGTTGATGCCATTGCCTGTGCCCAAGAGACCATGGACCCATATCTCTATGGATTTCATTTCCGACCTCCCTGTTTCTCAGAGAATGACCGTCATCTGGGTGATTTGTGATAGGTTTTCCAAGATGATACATCTTGTGCCATTACCTAAGTTGCCTTCCTCCTCTGAATTGGTGCCTTTGTTCCTTCAGCACGTGGTTCGTTTACACGGCATTCCTGAGAACATTGTGTCTGACAGAGGAGTCAGTTTGTTTCAAGATTTTGGAGGACCTTTTGTTCTAAACTTGGTGTTCAATTGTCTTTCTCCTCGGCGTTTCATCCTCAGACCAATGGTCAAACTGAGAGAACAAACCAGACATTGGAGACTTATCTAAGATGCTTTGTTCTGCTGATCAGGATGACTGGGTCTCTTTTTTGCCTTTGGCTGAGTTGCTCTTAATAATAGGGCTAGCTCTGCCACTTTGATGTCTCCATTTTTCTGTAATTCTGGGTTTCACCCTCGATTTTCTTCAGGACAGACGGAGGCTTCTGTCTGTCCAGGTGTTGACTCTGTTGTGGAGCGTATGCAACAGATTTGGGACCAGGTAGTGGAGAGGTTGTCCCTCTCTCAGGAGAGGGCCCAGCGGTTTGCTAACCGGCATAGGACTGATGGTCCTCGGTTTAAAGTGGGGGACTTGGTCTGGTTGTCCTCAAAAAATATTCCTATGAGAGTGGCATCTCCTAAATTTAAGCCTAGGTTCATTGGACCTTATAAGATCATGGAGATTCTTAATCCTGTTTCTTTTCGTTTGCTCTTCCAGGGACATTTAAGATCCATAACGTGTTCCACAAGTCCTTGTTGAAGAGGTTTGTTGAGCCAGTGGTTCCTACTACTGTGCCTCCTGACCCTGTTTTGGTTGAGGGCAATCTGGAGTATGTGGTTGAGAAAATATTGAATTCTCGTTTTTCTAGACGGAAACTCCAGTATTTGGTTAAGTGGAGAGGTTATGGTCAGGAAGACAATTCTTGGGTGTTTGCTTCGGACATCCATGCTAGGAACTCATCCGTGCGTATCATAGAACTCATCCTGACCGACCTGGTTGCTCAAGTGAGGGTTCGGTGACCCCTCCTCAAGGGGGGTACTGTTGTGAATGGACTTGAAATGAGTTCTGAGCAGAGGCTCCCTCTGTGGTTACAAGCGGTACTGGACTGTCCAGTGAAGATTGTGAGGAGTGGGAATCAGGTGTTACTGACTGGTCTTATATAAGGGAGTCGCCTTCCCATCAGGGTTGCCGGTGATCAATTGTTCTGGTCTCACTCCATGATTCCTGTTTCCCTTGTAGCCTGCTGTGTCGTGTCTGCATCTCCTGCTAACAGATAAGACATTTTCTTCTTTTTGTTTTTGTGCTTTATTTTTGCATTTTGTCCTGCACTTCTGTGGGGGCCTTCAGGGTCCCCTCCGTGGGCTTTTGCCCTCTCAGTTTAGTTCAGCCACTGATGTTTGTACTTTTGCTTTTTCCAGTTTCTTCAGTGGCTGCTGTTTTGATTTTGTTACACCAGAGAACTAATTTAGGTGGTAGAGGTCGTGTGATCTCAGGTGTTTTTGAAATTAGTAGAGTTGGTGCTTTGCAGGGTTTTTTGGGATTGCAGTAAGTACCCTTCCTATCCTTTTCTATTTAGTTAGTTTGGGCCCCAACGTTTGCTCATACTATTTTCTGTCTGTGTCAGTATTTCTTCTTGTCTAACAGCCATTACATGTTTGGGGGCTTTCTATGTTCTTTGGGGATCTGCTCCGGGGCAGATAGCTTATCTATTTCTATCTTTAGGTGTAGTTAGTTTCTCAGGCTGTGACGAGGCGTCTAGGACCAACGTAGGAACGCTCCACGGCTGCCTCTAGTTGTGGTGGTTAGTCAGGGTACTGCAATCTCATAGATTCCAACTGCTCTGGTGTATTGCCTTTTTTACCTGCCCTCCTCAGTTACCGAAACATAACAATTTTGTGTGACATATTATTCTGTTGTAAGGGAATAAAAATTCACAGTTTGAAAATTGCAAAATTTTTAACATTTTGCAAATATTTCCATTTTTTTCATGACTAAATGCAAGTTATATCGAAGAAATTTTACGACTATCATGAAGTACAATATAACTAAGAATCGCGAAGAACCGCTGAAGCGTTCCAGAGTTATAACCTCATAAAGAGACAGTGGTCAGAATTGTTAAAATTGGCCAGGTCATTAACGTGCAAACCACCCTTGGGGATTAAGGGGTTAATGAAAAAAAATGAACTTTTTTAGAATTTACCAAATGGCTGCAATGAAATAAAGAATGAAACATTTAAAGGGTTCTGAATACTTTCCGTACCCACTGTAAAAGTAAGTTTGAGACTGGACTAGAGTAAGGCCACAGATTATTTTTTTCAAAGATGTTTGATACAGATACAGTACAGACCAAAAGTTTGGACACACCTCATTTAAAGATTTTTCTGTATTTTCATGACTATGAAAATTGTACATTCACACTGAAGGCATCAAAACTATGAATTGACACATGTGGAATTATATACTTAACAAAAAAAGTGTGAAACAACTGAAAATATGTCTTATATTCTAGGTTCTTCAAAGTAGCCACCTTTTGCTTTGATGACTGCTTTGCACACTCTTGGCATTCTCTTGATGAGCTTCAAGAGGTAGTCACTGGAAATAATCTTCCAACAATCTTAAAGGAGTTCCCAGAGATGCTTAGCACTTGTTGGCCCTTTTGCCTTCACTCTGCGGCAATTGAAGTTCAATGTAGATAAGTATGAGGTCGTGGACTTAGCAGAGAAAATAAAATAAACAATTATGTACTAAATGGTAAAACTGTTAATGGAAAACTTTGGTGTTTGGATGGACAGCTAACTCAACTTAGTCCAGGTTCACATCGCCTTAGTGCAGTCCGTTTAACGCATTCGTTAAACGGACTGCGCTAACGCTAGTCTTTTTTTATCGCGTTTGTGTGATCACGTTAGCGCATCTGCTCTTTCAACGCTAGCCGTGACAGACCCTCGAACGTGGTAGAGCGCATCTGAGGGTCCGTCACAGCATAACGGGACATTCTTAAGGAATACCGATTTTGCCATGCGTTTGCGATACGCTAGGTTATGGCAGTCTATGGATGCGTTACGGATGTGTTACATCGCGTTAATGCCATTTTGTAATGCATCCGTTGAACGGACTGCCATAATGCGATGTGAACCTGGCCTTAGTGACCACTGCCAGGTAGCTTCTAACAAGTTACATATAATGGGATGACCCAGCCTATTTTGACCTTAAAGACCTTGCCATTTTTTGCAATTCTGACCAGTGTCCCTTTATGAGGTAATAACTCAGGAACGCTTCAACGGATCCTAGCGATTCTGTTTTTGGTGACATATTGGGCTTCATGCTAGTGGTAAATTTAGGCTGATAATTTTTGCGTTTATTTGTGAAAAAAATGGAAATTTGGCGAAAATTTTGAAAATTTGCAATTTTCAAATTTGTAATTATTATTCTGTTAAACCAGAGTTATGTGACACAAAATAGTTAATAAATAACATTTCCCACATGTCTACTTTACAACAGCACAATTTTAGAAACAAAATTTTTTTTGTTAGGAAGTTATAAGGGTTAAAATTGACCAGCGATTTCTCATTTTTACAGCAAAATTTACAAAACCATTTTTTTAACTGACCACTTCACATTTGAAGTCACTTTGAGGGGTCTATATGGCAGAAAATGCTCAAAAGTGACACCATTATAAGAACTGCACCCTTCAAGCTACTCAAAACTACATTCAAGAATGTTATTAACCCTTCAGGTGCTTCACAGGAACTAAAGTAACATGGAAGAAAAAATGGACATTTTAATTTTTCCAACAAAAATTTTCTTTTAGCATCAATTTTTTCATTTTTACATGGGCAACAGGAAAAAATGGATCATAAAATTTGTTGGGCAATTTCTCCAGAGTGCACAGATACCTCATATGTGGTTATAAACCGCTGTTTGGGAGCACGGCAGGGAAGGAGCGCCATTTGACTTTTTGAATGAAAATATGCTGAAATATTTAGCGGTTGCCATGTCGCATTTGGAGAGTCCCTGTGTGCCTAAACATTGGAGCTACCCCACAAGAGACCCGATTTTAGAAACTGGACCCCCCAAGGAACAAAACCAAGATGCACAGTGAGCACTTTGAACCCCCAGGTGCTTCACAAATTGATCTGTAAAAAAAGAAATCACTTTTTTTCACAAAAATTTTCTTTTAGCCTCAGTTTTTTTCTTTTTCACAAGGGCATCAGGATAAAATGGATCCTAAAATTTGTTGGGCAATTTATCCTGAGTACACAGACATCTCATATGTGGTCTTAAACCACTGTTTGGGCGCACAGCAGGGCACAAAAAGGAAGGAGCGCCATTTGACTTTCTGAATGAAAAATTACCTCCAATCATTAGCGGACACCATGACGCGTTTGGAGAGACCCTGTGTGCCTAAACAGTGAAAAAAAAAACACATGTGACACCATTTTGGAAACTAGACCCCTTAAGGAACTTATCTAAATGTGTTGTGAGCACTCTGAACCCCCAAGTGCTTCACAGAAGTTTATAACGTAGAGCAGTGAAAATAAAAAAATCATTTTTTTCCTCAAAAATGATTTTTTAGCCCGCTATTTTTTATTTTCAAAAGGGTAACAGGAGAAATTGGACAAAAAAAGTTGTTGTGCAATTTGTCCTGAGTACACCAATACCCCATATGTGGGAGGAACCACTGTTTTGGCGCATGGGAGAGCTCAGAAGGGAAGGAGCACAATTTTGGAATGCAGACTTGATGGAATGTTCTGCTGGCATCATGTTGCATTTGCAGAGCCCCTGATGTGCCTAAACAGTAGAAACCCCCAACAAGTGACCCCATTTTGGAAACTAGACTCCCCAAGGAGCTTATCTAGATGTGTAGTGAGCACTTTGAACCCACAAGTGCTTCACAGAAGTTTATAAACACAAAGCAGTGAAAATAAAAAAATAATTTTTGTTTCTCAAAAATCATTTTTTAGCCCGCTATTTTTTATTTTCCCATGGGCAACAGGATAAATTGGACCTAAAAAGTTGTTGTCCAGTTTTTCCTGAGTACGCTGGTGCCCCATATGTGGGGGGTACCATTGTTTGGGCGCACGGCAGGGCTCAGAAGGGAAGGAGCGCCATTTAACTTTTTTAACGGAAAATTAGCTCCAATCATTAGCGGACACCATGTCGTGTTTGGAGAGCCCCTGTGTGCCTAAGCTTTGGAGCTCCCCCACAAATGACCCCATTTTGGAAACTAGACCCCTAAGGAACTTATCTAGATGCTCAGTGAGCACTTTAAACCCCCAGGTGCTTCACAGAAGTTGATAACGCAGAGCCATGAAAATAAAAAATCATTTTTTTTTCTCAAAAATTATTTTTCAGCCCCCTATTTTTTATTTTCACAATGGTTACAGGAGAAATTGGACCACAAAAGTTGTTGATCAGTTTGTTCTGAGTACGCTGGTACCCCATATGTGGGGGGAACCACTGTTTGGGTACACATCAGGGCTGTAGTGATGCTTTGAAATGCCGATTTGATGGAATGGACTGCGGGCATCATGTTACGTTTGCAGAGCCTATGATGTGCCTAAACCCTAGAAACCCCCCCAAGTGACCTCATTTTGGAAACTAGATCCCCCAAGGAACTCCTCTAGATGTGTAGTGAGCACTTTGAATCTCCAAGTTCTTCACAGAAGTTTATAACGCAGAGCCGTGAAAATAAAAAATCATTTTTTTTCCACAAACATGATCTTTTAGTCCCCAATTTTTTTTCCCAAAGGTAACAGGAGAAATTAGACCCCCAAAATAGTTGTGCAATTTTTCCTGAGTACGCTGATACCCCATATGTGGGGGTAAACCACTGTTTGGGCACACGTTGGGGCTCAGAATAAAGGGAGCACTGTTTGACTTTTTGAACGCAAAATTTGCAGGAATCAATGGTGGCGCCGTGTCGTGTATGGAGACCCCCTGATGTGCCTAAATAGTGGAAATCCCTCAATTCTAACTTTAACCCTAACCCCAGCACACCCCTAACCACAACCCTAACCCCTACACACCCCTAACCCTAATCAAAACCATAACTCTAACCCCAACACACCCCTAACCCTAATCCCAACCCTAACCATAACACTAACCACAAGCCTAATCCTAATCCCAACCCTAACCCTAATTCCAAACCTAACCCTAATTCTAACCGTAACCCTAATTCCAATCCTAACCCAAATTCCAACCCTAACTCTAATTCTAACCGTAACCCTAATTCAAACCCTAACCCTAATTCTAACCGTAATGCTAATGTGAGGTTCACATTACGCTTAACCAGCCCGTTCAACACATAGCGTTCCCAGGCTGGTAACGGTATAGCATAACGCAATCGCGTTATGCTATACCCGCTAGCGCAGATGAATCAGCAGATGATTTATCTGTGCTACCGGTGACATAGCCCAGACGCTGCAGCCGTCACTGAATGATGGCACATCGCGAATGCATGCCGCTTTACGGCATGCGCCGCGATACGCCCGCAAATGGGGGTGAATGGCAGCGTTAACGGACTGCCATAACGCAATATGTACCCAGTCTAACCCTAACCCTAATGCTAACCCTAAGCCTAAGGCTAACCCTAACCCTAAGGCTAACCCTAACCTAACCCTAACTGTAATTCTAACCGAAATAGAAAAAAAAATATTTTCTTTATTTTATTATTTGTCCCTACCTATTGGGGTGATAAAGGGGGCGTTTATTTACTTTTTTTATTTTAATCACTGTGAGAGTTTATCACAGTGATCACAATAGATGTATTGAATCTGCCGGCCGGCTGGCGGGCGCACTGCGCATGCGCACGCCATTTTCCAAGATGGCGGCACCCTTGAAGAGTCCCGGACGGATGCCGGGACGGACCCAGGGACACCAGAGGACCGAGGAAGGTGAGGGGAGCAGAGGAGGGGTGATCAGAAGGCGGGGAAGCGGACCAGAGCGGAGGGGAGCAGAGAAAAGGAGGAGGGGAGCAGATAGTGATGGCGGTGACCGATTGCCGCCATGAATCGGTGGCGGTGGCCGATTGCCGCCATCACTCGGTGTGGGGGGGTCAGATCTCAGTCTCCAGCCATGGCAGATGCTATTGCAGCATCGGCAATGGCTGGATGGTAATATTTCACAAAATTTCATTGGTGAAATATTACAAATCGCTGTGATTGGCTATTTCTCTTTTAACAGCCAATCACAGCAATCGTAGCTTTGTGGGGGTTAAGCCAACCCCCCTGTGGTGAAGCACAAAGCGTCTTGGGCCTGCGGGTCGGGTGACCTTTCAGTGAATTAACACAAATGGAATTATATACTTAACAAAAAAGTGTGTAACAACTGAAATTATGTGTTATATTCTAGGTTCTTCAAAGTAGCCACCTTTTGCTTTGATGAGTATTAATTCATAGTTTTGATGCCTTCAGTGTGAATGTACAGTTTTCATAGTCATGAAAATACAGAAAAATCTTTAAATGAGAAGGTGTGTCCAAACTTTTGATCTGTACTGTATACAATATATTTTACTATGTGGTCATAGATCCATTTTAAACACTGTAGTGGTGTATTAGTTTTTCAACCATTGAAATTCTTTGCAAGATTTGTAAGAAGAAATGTTACTTCATTAGCACAATGCACTGAGCATCACAGCAAAACAAAGCTGTAAGTGTGCAGGTTATGATAACAATATTTTGGCAGTAGCCAATGAAATGACAAAGCCGAAGAACTGTAAATGTAAGAAATCCAATAGACATATTACAGTGAGAAAACACTGTGTAGAACAAATGTTATACTTCTATCGTTGCCTATAATATCAAGACGGCGCGCCTTCCTCTCTTGTGTTTTGTTTCATTCTTCATTCATAAAGCAGGACTTGATTCAGATGAATAAATGGAAAATCATCAAAAACTGAGAGTTAGCTCTTCATGCACTGAGTAACAAATGAAAAGTACTCTTAACTGCTGAGAAATGAAGGAGATGTGGAAACAAATTTGCCGACATGCTGTTAACTTGATTATGGGGTTTGGATCTCACTCATACTTAGCAACTTACCACTCTACAAGAGATACAAATGTCTATTTCTTGTGAGAAAAGAGCATAATTAGCAGAAAAGTAAAGATATAATACAAATATAATGTATTTGTTTTTATAATATTATAATTTATTGTTAGAACTAAATGAATACAAAAATGTTACCCACTAGCGAGAAGGAACACTGCGGAAAATCTATTTTGCAGATCGGCGTCAAATTAACACAATGTGAATCAAATGTACATTTCTATGATCTGAGGTCTCGCAACAACCTAGATCATAATAAACACATGTCAAAAAATAAAAAATTATACTCACTCGGTTGTCATCTGTCCTACTCTGCAGCCTGCTACATTGCAGGCATCGTCTTTGGTTTGGTCATCAGTGCAGTCTTCACTGGGCCATTTTAGCTGTCATCTAATACCTGGTGTCTTTGGCATCTTCTGTGCTATCTATCTCTTGGTGTTATATCATCAACCCATGAGGATAGACTCCCTAATTTACCAAGACAAAGGTTGGTTAAAGTCCAATTGTTGACTGAGACAGAAGCTGTGTGCTGCTTTTAAGGTGACGATGAGCCCTCTTCCCTTTTGGAACCCATGTAACGTTGCACAGGTTGCACCAAAGGTACTGTATGTCCGCCCTAGAATCCCCAGTTGCCCCCAATTAGATTTCCTGATTTGATGGTGTGTTCCTTTTCAGCTGTAATTTGTGCCATTTTATTTCTTCTGATTGGTGCAGTAAGCTGTTTTGTGATCAATGTCACAGCGTGCAACCTGGTGTCTGATTGGCATCAGAGCAGTCAATAAGGGCTGCTACATCAGTCAAAGATCAGATTTCACATAAACACTGTGCAAACTAAAGTTACACTGAGAAAAGGAACAGAAGACATACTAGCTTGGCCCATGTGAAATTTTAGCACATTGGTCGTTGGGGGTGCAGGCAATTTCAGAAAAAGCAAGCTGGTCAAATGTAAATGTATTTCATGAGATGATGAACACAGACAAGTATTTATATATGTAGCTTTGTAATACAATAAATTGGTTTGATAAGTAGAGGCTAAAAAATGTCTTCTGGTTGAGGTGCCACCTGCAGGTCATTGTGTCTGTAAGTTCACGAAAATAAATGTTTAAACTGTATTTAATGATAAAATCATGAATGTATGATTTGTTTGTCTCTTTTCTTGCTGAAGGGATCAAGTTTACCTTTCAAATGGTGTATCATTTGTTGTGTGTGGGCAAAGTAATCAGCAAAAAAGCAGTGCATGTTTACAAATGTGTTTGCATATGTGACTCACCATTTGTGTGTGGGTCGAAGTAATCACTGAAGAAGCAGTGCATGTATACAAATGTGTTTGGATATGTGACTCACCTGCAGTGAAGTATGCAATCCTCCAATGTGCCTGAAATAGGCTGGGCAGGCACTAGAGCAAGCTGGAAAGACCCAAGGCAAATGTTTGGATTTGTTTGTGATGTCTGTAAGCAGATTTGTGGTAGTGTGCTTTGGGGTAGTGTGCTGCCATCTGCAGGTAATTTGACATTTCAAATGGTGTATCATTTGTTTGTGTGGGTGGAGTATGAACGGAGCAAGTGTGCAATTCAATAGGCAGTGCATGTTTACAAATGTGTTTGCATATGTGCCTCACCTATAGTGAAGTGTGCAATCCTCCTATTTGGCTGAAATAGGCTGGGCAAGAAGTTGGTCATTTGTCCTTACTGTAAGTTTATGAAAATTAATGTTTAAACTGTATTTTGTGATCAAATCATGGATGTGTTTATGTTTAGCTATTTTCTTGCTGAAGGGGGGCAAGTTTACCTTTCAAATGGTGCATCATTTGTGTGTGTGGGTGCAGTATGAACGGAGATACAAAGTAATCACTGAAAAACAGTGTTTAGAAATAATAGAATAGATTACATGTCTCCCTAACTCCCCTAGTAGCAGGAGGCAGTAATGATGCAGGTATAACAAAAATTATGTTTAAAATGACATTTTCATTAGCTTTCACCGCCCCCACATGACCCGACCCCTTAGGCTATGGACCTCCAGTGCTTAGTGGCAGATATGGGCCTGATTATAAAGTGGACACAAGAATCAAGTTTCTCAGAAAACATCAGCCTAAAGGGTATGCCATGCACACTAAATGAGATCGCAAGCGAGATCGCTAACGAGAACACTACTGCGTCAACATTTATGACGCAGTAGTGATCTTGTTAGCGACTTAGCTGTGTGATTCCAAACACAACTCATCAGCGATCTGTGATTCCAAACACATCTCATCAGCGATCTGTGATTCCAAACAGATCTCATCAGCGATCTGTGATTCCAAACACATCTCATCAGCGATCTGTGATTCCAAACACATCTCATCAGCGATCTGTATAACGACCTCTGCGGTCGTTGGGAAAATCTAGTCCCACCTGCGACTCTGGTGAAGTCGTTTATAAAGGGTGTCACACTCAGCGATTCAGGCTCACCAGCGGGACACCAACGACCAAAAAACGGCTCAGAACGTTTACAAACGATCAGCGACATCTCAGCAGGGGCCACATCGCTGCTACATGCCACACACAGTTAAGTCGCTAACGAGATCGCTACTGCGTCATAAATGGTGACACAATTGCGATCTCGTTAGCGATCTCGTTTGCGATCTCGCTTAGTGTGGCATACCCTTAAGGTGGATCATCTAATCAGATTTAATTGGAATTGCCAATTTATGCAAATAGCACAGAACAGCAATGTGAGCTACTCTAACAATGCAGTTTGCAGCCAATCATGACGAACAATTGTTACATCTATACCAGTGCAAATTGTCTCTTCAGAGAGGTAGAGGACTAGAACTCTAGCACCACCTATTGGAAGTAGCAATCCTAAAAGTCAATGTTGACCCTTTAACGAGCCTTGTTACATGACTTAGGATAAAAGCAAAACCAGAATCTCAATTTGCAGACAATTTGTTTCGGGGTACTGCCCCTTGTGAGTGTAAAGTGTGAGATTTGGTTTGGCTGTGTGAGAGGTGTCAGACAGATATCCAAGAAGTATCATTTCTCTAATTCTCTAACAACAGAATGGCTAGAATCATATAGGAATGCCAGGATGCGCTTTGGGCATATAGACATCACAGGAGGGGCTGTGGGCATATAGTTAGTACTGGAAGGGCTGGGGCTGCCACTGCTGTCATCTTCATTAGTAGGAATGGAGCAAAGAGTTCACTGACTCCAGGGTTTGTCAGTGTCTTCAGTGCATGCGTCATAGTGTTCTGTACTGAACGCTATGTGTGCATTCTCACAGTCTCAGGAGCAATTAAAAGGCTCAAAGCCAGCCTGAGCACTGTGGTCCCTGAGACTCTGCCCAGGGTTCCCCACTCTTTCCATAAGGCAGAAGAGCTAACCAGTAAGTCTCAATGTCACGCTAAACATCAGGGTACAGTATAATTTACTGATAATATTGTAACAGTAGACTTGTCATCATAATTAAATATTTGGTTTGTATTTGGAGCTCTTCATATTCACTAGGTGGTTTGGCCACTTCATTTTTATTCTAACAAATGCGTTGGAGGCATGATTTTGTGGCCCTAAATAATATTTAAGAATTACATGTCCTCTTTATGTAATTGTTAGTGCCACTATCTACACAGGCTGCACATCTCTTATATTCTCAATGTAGTATTTGATGCAAGGGCAAGTGACAAGTTCTGCCCATCATTCTCATCGAATTTAAACAGTTTTTCAAAATGTTTTTCCGGAAACAGTACTAAAGGCCAGAAGAAGATGCTTGATTTCCTCTTGACATTGTCATTACTTGAAAAGGTCAAATAAGAGAACCACAAAGATGCACAGTTCACTTAGTCTCGAACTTATGAAAAGATTGCAAACAAGTCAAGTGAATGACCTATCATAGAGCTTGTGATGTAACTTCTGACTTTCAGCCTGTCAGAAATTGAGGTCACAAGATGACGCCATGGAACCGGAGCAGCGCCAAAAAACGGTGAAGACGCTAGGATGAGTAGAAGACTGATGGCGAGAACCTTACATTAGAAGGTTACACTTTTATTTATTCATAACAATGACTTGTTAACCTATGGAGCAGTGATCTCCAACTGTGGCCCTTCAGCTATTATGTCACTACAACTCCCAGCTCGCATGCATTTGTCAGGGCATACTGTGAATATATCATCTTTTTATATTAGTCAGATATGTAAGGCTACAACACAGTGAGGCATTCAAGTTGCCACATTCACACTGTGTACACTGAGTAATTTATGCACCTAGTTCAGTGTTACATATTAATTTGTACCAAAGATTACAAAACAATATTCCCACTTGCGCTAAAAATTTAGACAGCCCGGTGAATTCTTTTCTTCTTGCCACTGTCATATGAAATACTATTTATGTTGTGAAGATATGAGATGCATAATAATTTTCTCCGGGATGGAGTTTGGATTCTAATTTTTTTTGTAGATTCCCGAATCTCTTTGTACTTGTGAAAACAACTGCATTTGTGCCATGGAACATTTGGAGGTGGCTATTTTTATTTATTGATACAGCAGAACTGTCATCAGCAATTAAGTTGTGTTAATGTTAAAATATGAAAATAAAATGACTGTAATTTCCCATTAAGAGAAGATTTAAAATGTGTGAAAAGAGATATGAGGGAAAATGAAAACTTCCAATATGATTTTTATTTAAAGGAAATGACTCAGAGGAATTTAGCATCGCATTTGTTCTTTACCACGTGTCCTAACCTGTGTGCATGATACAGATAGCTCTTAAAAGCACCTTCCAAGTTTTCGTTCCCAGCATATAATTACTACATTTTGGCAGATATGTCTGCGTTAGACATTCTGATGCATATTTAGCAGATGTTATGGAAAGGTAATAGGGTTGTTGCTTTTTAGATGTAGTTAAAAAGAAATGCAAATATGTTTTCAGCTGATTAGACATTTTGATAATCCTAGTTTATAGTCAGATTTTTTTTTAATATTTAACATTGCTTATATAACAGCACCATAAGCAGCAGCTCTATAGATAGATTTTGATCCCTCTCATTAGTCCGCATCCACAATTGAGTTCACAGTGTAATTTCCTTATCAGTATGCTTTTGGAGTGTTGCTGGAAACCAGAGCCCCTTAAAGAAACCCACACAGATACAGAGGGAACATGGAAATTTGATGTGTAGGTTGTTCTTGCCCTCACGGACACCAATGCTATAAGTCACTGGTGGTGAACCATTTTCTGCCCAGGGCCATTTGGATTTTTATATCATCCTTTGGGGGCTGTAAAAGATTACCAATTTGAAATTTATTCTGCTATATTTTTCTTCAAACAATGAATTAATTCACCCTTAATGGGATGGCTGGAGCTGCTTCTCTTTGTTGAGAGTCAGACTTGTGATGTTAGGTGGTAGCGATGATGTTACTACTTGCAACTGCTTTTCCAGGTTTGCATCGGACTGGAGTCAACTCTTTGTTGTGAATTTTGAAATTAATTTGCAGCAGTAAGTTCTGAACACTGGAGACACTGGGGCATATACATTACAGGAGATGCTGATGGACATTTATACATGACAGGAGGGGCTGGGGCATATGTATCACAGGAGACATGGGGGCATATGCATCACAGGAGCATCAAGGAGCATATACATCACAGGAAATGCTTTAGGCAAATATACGTCACAGGAGACTCTGGGGCATATACATCACAGGAGATGCTGGGGTATGCACACATCACAAGAGATGCTGGGAGCAGATAGATATCACAGGAGGGTCTGGGGGCACAAACACATCACATGAAGGGTTTGCAGCATATACACATCATAAGAAGGGCTGGGGTAATATATGCATCACAGGATGGGCTGAGGGCATATAGACATAATAGGTTGGTCGGGGACATATAGAAATCAAAGAGGGGGCTGGGGGCATATAGATATCACAGAACGGGCTGAACTCATATAAACATGCCTGGATGGGCTTGTAGTATTTAGACATCACAGGACAAGGCATATGGACATCATAGGAGGGGTTGGAGGCATTTAGGCATAATAGGGGCTGGGGGCATATAGATATCACAGAATGGGCTGGACACCTATAAACATGCCAGGATGGACTGGGAATATTTAGACATCACAGGGCGAAGCTGGGGCATATGGACATCATAGGAGAGGTTGGGGCATATAGGCATAATAAGAGGGGCTGGGGCATATAGATATCACAGAATTGGCTATCACAGAATTGGCTGGACGCATATAAACATGCCAGGATGGGCAGGATGGGCCTTAGGCATATAGACATCACAGAAGGAGGGGAAGCGGGGCATATAGACATCAGAGTAGGGGTTGTGGGCATCTATAATATAACGCTAGGAGCGTCATTCTGTCTGAAGCCTTTATAGACTGCGCAAGCGCGACACGCCTGCGCAGTCTGGCTCCAGACAGAGTGAGGCATCCAGAGCGGTGAGTACTCTGTATGGCACCGGAGATCGCGGTATGCGTACTGGATGCATACCGCGATCTCCGGCGCCATACTCACATACTTACCTGACCGGGAGGAGCGTTGCCGCGGCGCTTCTCTTCTCCCGGGGCAGGAGACCAGGAGTGCGCGTCGAATCGCACATGCGTAATAGCGCTATCCGGCGCCATTTTGCTGAAGACACATTTACAGTGTGTCTTCAGCAATATGGCGCCGGACCGCGCGGTATGGGCATGCGCGTACTCCGGCGCCGCTCTCCTCCCCTGGCATCCAGCAGAACGGAACAGCGCTGGAGCACAGGGATGAAAGGTGAGTATAAATGTTTGGTTTTTTTGGGGGTATCTGTGCAGTTTAGAGAAAAAAGCAACAGTGAATATATAAAATGTAACTTTTAATAATATGCATTAAAAAATACGGAGTGTGTCACCCACAGCTGTCAAAAAGGGGTAATACATATACCCTAAATTAAATACCAGGAGGACAACCCAGACAGCTATGAAGGATTAAACAATTTTGCCACTAGTGACAAAAAAGTGGCAACTGAATGTCAGGGTGCTAACACATGGGGGAGTAATATAGTGTGGCCCTCCAAAGTGTCAAGGTTAGCACCAGACAATACATATACAACACATAACAGCAGACAGCATTGAGAGCAGAAGGGTCTATGCCTCTCCACCTTTGCGTTATTGCACTTTAGCTTAGTCCCCTGATGAATCCACTAAGAAGAAACGCGTAGGGACATCCTCATAGGGAAAGTGCAGGGCGAACTATTGTGTAGGGCGAGCTGTGGACTGCCCTTGTCAGGGCGGGAGTCTGGGGAATAGTTCTTTATCTAGCCCCACAGGGAATGACAGGGGATTGTCTTCCCATTGATGCACCAGGGACCCTCTGCAAACTACTGGGTTCCTTGAAAACTCCCGTCCCTTCTACACAGCATTGGTGAAATTGTTCATTTTTTATTTCTTCTCACTTCTGTGTCATTTTAGTCACATTATGTGTTGTATATGTATTGTCTGGTGCTAACCTGGACACTTTGGAGGGCCACACTATATTACTCCCCCATGTGGTAGCACCCTGACATTCAGTTGCCACTTTTTTGTCACTAGTGGCAAAATTGTTTAATCCTTCATAGCTGTCTGGGTTGTCCTCCTGGTATTTAATTTAGGGTATATGTATTACCCCTTTTTGACAGCTGTTTTTTATTGGGTGACACACTCCGTATTTTTTAATGCATATTATTAAAAGTTACATTTTATATATTCACTGTTGCTTTTTTCTACAATTAATTTGGTGAATTAAGTCTTATATTTTCTCCAGCCGACACTGGAATTTGCTTATTCTCTCATCTGTGCAGTTTAATAGCGGTGAGGGGGCCATGCATATCAGGATGGGGGGGTGAGGGGACCATGCACATCAGAATTGGGGGGTGAGCGGACCATGCACATCAGGGTTGGGGGTGAGCGGACCATGCACATCGGGATTGGGGGGTGAGGGACCATGCACATCAGGATTGGGGGGTGAGGGGACCATGCACATCAGGGTTGGGGGGGTGAGGGGACCATGCACATCAGGAATGGGGGGTGAGGGGACATGCATATCAGGATTAGGGGGTGAGGGGACCATGCACATCAGGATTGGGGGGTGAGGGGACCATGCACATCAGGGTTGGGAGGTGAGAGGACCATGCACATCAGGATTGGGGGGTAAGGGGACCATGCACATCAGGGTTGGGGGGTGAGGGACCATGCACATCAGGATTTGGGGGGTGAGCGGACCATGCACATCAGGGTTGGGGGGGTGAGGGGACCATGCACATCAGGATAGAGTGGTGAGGGGACCATGCATACCAGGATTGGGGGGTGAGGGGGCCATGCACATCAGGATTGGGAATGAGGGGACCATGCACATCAGGATTGGGGGGTGAGGGGACCATGCATATCAGGATTGGGGGGTAAGGGGGCCATGCACATCAGGATTGGGGATGAGGGGACCATGCACATCAGGATTGGGGGTGAGCGGACCATGCACATCAGGGTTGGGGGTGAGAGGACCATGCACATCAGGGTTGGGGGGTGAGAGGACCATGAACATCAGGATTGGGTGGGTGAGGGGACCATGCACATCAGGATTGGGGGGTGAGGGGACCATGCACATCAGGGTTGGGGGTGAGGGGACCATGCACATCAGGATTGGGGGGTGAGGGGACCATGCACATCAGGATTGGGGGTGAGCGGACCATGCACATCAGGATTGGGGGTGAGCGGACCATGCACATCAGGATTGGGGGTGAGGGACCATTCATACCAGGATGGGGGGTGAGGGGACCATTCATACAGAATTGGGGGTGAGGAAACCATTCATACCAGAATTGGGGGGTGAGGGGACCATGCATTCCAGGATTGTGCAGAGGTGACCTTGCATACCAGGATTGGTGGGTGAGGGGACCTTGCATACCAGGATTGGGGGGTGAGGGAACCATGAATACCAGGATATGGATGAGCAGGTACCATGCATACCAGGATAGGGATGAGGGGTACCATGCATACTAGGATTGGGTGATGAGGGGTCCATGCATACCAGGATGAGGAATGGGTGCCATGCATACCAGATTTGGTGGGGTGAGGGGACCATACATACAGTACCAGCATAGGGATGAGAGGTACCATGCATACCAGGATAGGATGAGGGGTGCCATGCATACCAGGATAGGAGGGGGCAGCACATACCAGCATGGGAGACCATATACTTTAAAAATGCTTTCAGGGGACCATTCACATCAGGATTGGGGGGGTGAGGGGACCATGCACATCAGGATTGGGGATGATGGGACCATGCATACCAGGATTGGGGGGTGAGGGGACCTTGCATATCAGGATTGGGTGGTGAGGGGACCATGCATATCAGGATTGGGGTGAGGGCACCATGCATATCAGGATTGGGGGTGAGGGGATCATGCACATAAAGATTGGGGGGTGATACCATGCACATCAGGTTTGGGGGTGAGGGGACCATGCTCAACAGGACGGGGCGACGGGACCATGCACATTGGGGGGTGAGAAGGCCATGCACATCAGGATTGGGGGTGAGGGGACCATGCACATCAGGATTGGGGGGTGAGGGGACCATGCACATCAGGATTGGGGGTGAGGGACCATGCACATCAGGATTGGGCGGTGAGGGGACCATGCACATCAGGATTGGGGGGTGAGGGGACCATGCACATCAGGATAGGGGGTGAGGGGACCATGCACATAAGGATAGGGGGTGAGGGGACCATGCACATCAGGATTGGGGGTGAGGGACCATGCATATCAGGATTGGGCAGGAGGGAACCATGAATACCAGGATTGGGGGTGAGGGGACCATGCATATCAGGATTGGGGTGAGGGCACCATGCATATCAGGATTGGGGGTGAGGGGATCATGCACATCAGGATAGGGGGGTGAGGGGACCATGCACATAAGGATAGGGGGGTGAGGGGACCATGCACATCAGGATTGGGGGGTGAGGGGGCCATGCATATCAGGATTGGGCAGGAGGGAACCATGAATACCAGGATTGGGGGTGGGGGACATGCATACCAGATTGGGGGGTGAGGGAACCATGAATACCAGGATATGGATGAGCAGGTAACATGCATACCAGGATAGGGATGAAGGGGTACCATGCATACCAGGATTGGGGGATGAGGGGACCATGCATACCAGGATGAGGAATGGGGTGTCATGCATAGTAGATTTGGGTGGGGTGAGGGGACCATACATACCAGGATAGGGATGAGGGGTGCCATGCATACCAGGATAGGAGGGGGGCAGCACATACCAGAATGGGAGACCATGTACCTATAAAAATGCTTGCCACCCGGGCGTAGAACGGGTTCATCACTAGTATACACATAACAGGATGAGCTGGGGGCATATAGACATCATAGGATAGGCTAGGGCTGTTGATGCTGTTTTCTTCATTAGTAGAACTGGAGTGGGGAGCACAGAGTGCACAGACTCCAGGGTTTGTCAGTGTCTTCAGTGCATGCACAACAGTGTTCTTTACTGAACGCTATGTCCGCATGCTTGCAGTCTCAGGAGTATTTAAAGGGCCCACAGCTGGCCAAAGCACTGCAGTCCCTGGGAATCTGCCAAGGGTTCCCCACCCCTGCTATAAAACAACAGAGCTAGCCACTAAGTTTCCATGTTATGCTAAACATCAGTGGTACAGTATAATTTACTGATAATATTGTAACAGTAGACTTGTCATCATAACCAAATATTTGGTTTGTATTTGGAGCTCTTCATATTCATTAGGCGGATTGGCCACTTTATTTTAATTCTAACAAATGTGTTGAAGGCATAATTTTGTGGTCCTAACTAATTTTTAAGAATTACATGTTCTTTTCCTTGAATTGTTAGTGACACCGTCCGCACAGGCTGCATATCTCTCATATTCTCAAAATGGTAGTTGATGGAGGGACACATGACAATTGACAAGTTCTGCCCATCACCCTCATCCAAATTAAACAGTTTTTCAAAATGTTTCTCTCGGAAACAGTACAATAACTCTGGAATAGGTTTTCCTAAAGGCCACAAGTAGATGCTTGATTTCCTCTTGACATTGTCATTACTTGAAAAGGTCAAATAAGAGAACCACAAAGATGCATAGTGCACTTAGTCACAAACTTTTGAAAAGATTGCAAACAAGTCAAGTGAATGACCTATCCATGGAGAGTTCAGTTACAGGCTTATCTTTTATTTATTGAATATTGAAGATACTTGTGGTCAAGCAAATGCACAGAGTGATTTTCTAAGATGCGAATAAAATCCATCATAAAAGAATGAACTCTAGAATTCGTAACATTTGTCCAAATATTTTTATGTTGCCTGATTTCTTAAGTGATGCATGTCTACAGAAATTTCCATTGAATTTATTAGGCATCCTGTAACATTCAAGAAATGTTTCTAATACACTTTTTACCTTTTTTTACTTCTGACTATGAAGTTGTTTCAGAGAACACTAATTAGACTATTATTGTCGAAATATAAATTACATTAATAGGCTTTCTTGTGATGTTGGCATGCCACACTCGCGTAAAATGGAGAAATAATGCCTCCTTGGAAACTTACTTAAAGTGAATCTGTCAGTAGGATCAACTCTTCTAAGCCATTTCTTTGGGCATGTACGTTATAGGAAGCGGAATAAAGTGATACTTTGATAGTTGCTATCTGATGTCTTATTCCAGAGAAATCCACATTTCTTTTATTTAAATTAGCTGCTCAGGACTATGGGCAAGACACTAATCTGCACAAAAATGGGTCTCCAGAGCTTATTTTAAATAAAAGGGGACATTACCAGTGTAAGACATGTAATTAACACAGGACAGTAGAACTGAACTCTGCCTAATAACAAACATGTTAGCAGCTGCAGCTCTCACAACTCTGCTGTATTGCAATACTATGGCAACACGGGATGCCTATGAGATGGAAGCTGAAGCCCTTAGAGGAACCTGCAGATGTTTCAGGTATAACCACATACAACTTTGCAGTGAGATCACGAGACCAGAGAGCGGCCATTAGACATCACACTGGTAACTGCCTCTTTTATGTTAAATAAGTTATGGAGGCGAATTCTCATGCAGATCTGTGTCTGGCCCATAGCCAGTAAACAACTCAATGACATATAACAAAAACGTGGATATCTCTGGAGTAAGAAATTGGATCACAGTTATCAATATATCACTTTTTTCAGCATCATGTGACCTATGTGCTCATATAGACAGCAAAGGAGGGTTATTCCTACTGACAGATTCCCTTTTTAGATACCTCATGGAAAATCTTTAATGAAAGGTCGTAGAGCATAATACATTACATAGAAAACCATTCATTTTGTTAGTAGCATGCAATACTACATTTCAGCTGTGGCAGGTAAAAAGTAAGTCTATCCGCAATTTCCTCCCGCAAGACCAGCAAATCACCAGTGGCTTTGGTTAACAGACCTCCTAAAATAAACTGACTGGCAATATGACTTTAATTTTTAAACAGGTTGATTATTTTACAGTAAAATAACAGTTTTCTATAAGTTAATGCACGATGTGCACTTTTATATAAAGCATGCTCATTTTTTTTAAAATACCTATTTGTTATTTGCTATAAATATGTAATATAACATATAGTTATTAGAGATGAACAGATCTGATAAACTTCAAATTTGCCAAACTGTGCCATGGATTTCACCTGGAAATTTGATTCTACGCAAATTAAATGTTTCCTTTTATGCTACCCTATAGCATAATAGGAAACTTTTAATTTGCGTACCCCGAAGCATAATGAGTGTTAGATGTAAAATAATAAAACAACGAGTATGCACCTCACAGCTAAAATAACTCTTCTGCTGCTCCTTTTTCCCCTGCCCGCTACCTGGTTCTTCACCTCCGTTGTGCAACATCTCTGCTGCAGTAATCTCATACAGCTGGAATTTATAGCCCAGAGTGGACACCAGGCAAGGGATGAGATGTGATAGAGTCACAGGAACCCACTGTGACACTAGTCACTTCTCACTGCCAAGCTGTGAGTCAGTGGTCAAGGATTTTGGGTCAGAAAGCCAGAAGGGTACATCATAATCAGAAGTAAGAGACAAAAGCGTAGTCAGGTAACATTCTGAGGTCAGAGTACCGGCAGGATAATGGATCACAGCTGAAGTGGTTAAACAGGCGGATGGTCCGAACGTCCAAGGTCAGGTAAGGGATCAAGCATACAGAACTCAAGGCACAGGAGAACAGACCTCACAAGCTCAATTTAGGTCTGGCAGAGTTCTGAGAGACACAGCTCAGTTAAGAAACATGGCAATTACTTGGAATAATGAACACTGAGGAGTGGAACTGTGACACCCACGTAGGGAGTATAGAGCTGCAAGGGCCGCCGGAGAGGTAGCCTTGGTCCGTGCAGTCTCAAGCCAGCGGGCTAGAACACTCACTGACCCCGTGTCTCCACATTACCATCGAGTTATGTTTTGCTTTCCTTTTTAGCCTTTACCAGCCCTTTACTGTACAGCAATATGGTGACTGTAGCTGTAGCTACTTACAAAGAAAAATCTGTATTCTCCAGAATGAGGATTTTTGTAAAATTTGAGAAGACTTAAATTCCACTCGAATAAATTAGCCCATCTGTAATAATTATAAGTTTTAATTGAATAATATGTGGCATATAATTTTAGGTACATTTCTTTTATTCTTTATTTTAATCTACTTTAATTTTTAATTAAAATAAAACATTTACTAACCATTAATTTTAATAAATAGGTGTAACGTCATATTAGATGTTTATCACACTAAAGTAAAAAAACTGCTGCTTTTTGTGTCTAGGTGTAAATGAATACAATCAATAATGCTTAACATTTATTAATAATAGATAAGAATAAATGAGGAAAAACAATGCTTACAACAGTAAACTAACTCTGCTGGGACTGATAAAGAACAAATATAACACAGAAGATTAGTAAACCATTGTTTATGAAAGGCATTAAAGGGCAGACATTGCGAAAATGACAAAATGTCAATAATTTCTTGACTAGGTGTTTTTTAAATGAAATGCCAACATACTAAATTAGTAACTAAGAGTTCTCACCAGCTGTACATTGTTTTCTCATTGCAACTGGATATGATCATACTATTATTTGTTGGCAATGTAAAAGAAGATAATGGTGATTTGATTTGCTATTATTATACATCTATCAAATTCAAACTCAAAGAAGCTTTATTTGCCAAAGCAAGTGTACAATAGGGATGGGGACTGTGGGGATGACGGGAGGGGACTGTAGGAACAATGGATGGGGCCACATCCAGGGTGGGAGCTATGGAAGTCCATGGCATATCATAGTTCTTTTTCTTGCAAGCGCTCACATACTGCGCTACTATCTCCCTACGCACTCTTCTAACTATCTATCTATTATTTATCTATATAATCTATCTATATCTATCTATTATCTATCTATCTATCTATCTACTATTATCTATCTATCTATCTGTATCATCTATCTACTATCTATCGATCCACATGGCATGGCGATGATGAACTATCTATCCATCTGTCCCACAGCTATCTATCTATCTAGCTATATATTTATCTATCTATTATCTGTCTATCTATCAATTATCCATCTATTATCTATCTAATAAAAACATCAGCTCGTCCCGCAAAAAGCAAGCCCTCACATAACTCTGTCGGTCGAAATATAAAAATATTATAGCTCTCACAATATGGTGATGCAAAAACTAGTTTTCACAATAAAAAGCGTCTTTTAGTGTGAGACAGCAGCCAAACATAAAAACCCGATATAAATCTAGTATCAATGTATTTGCACTGACCCGAAGAATAAAGTCGCCTAATCACTTATACCGCATGAGGAAATGTGTAAAAAAAAATAATAATTCTTCACATGCTGTTGATTTTTTCATTCTGCCTCCCAAAGACTGCAATAAGGCTTGGCACAAATTTATCCTGCGCTCTGCGCTGAGCACTTACACCTTGTAAATCTCTGAAATTTGTGATTCAGACCGAACCCTTGGCAAAAGATTCCCTATAGTGGGGCAGATGGAGGCACTGTGGATGCCGTCTGACCTATGATCCGGCGGTGTCCATCTTTTTAGGATTGCATAAAGGTGCCATCGGCCACAGTTTTGTGCACTTCTGAAAAGTACACCACTGAACAGAAGCCAGACAGAGACCAGAGTAAATCTGCTGCCTCATTATAGTGAATGGATCCATAGGGGGTTTTATCTGTCATGTCACTCAGAGATTTAGATGGAAACCCCAAAGTAATTGGTCAGTGTAGCGCTCCGGATAAATGTGATCCCAAACGTTATGTAAAATGTTAACAATAAAAGCTTCAACTCAATCCGCAAAAAAAACAAGTCCTCACTCAGGTTTGTCATCTGTTGGCAGCACAAAAGCTCTGGAAAAGCTAAATGGCTCCTCACTCTCCAAAAGAAATTCAGCAAATTCTCCACTCCCAAATCCAAATGCCCCTCTCCCTTCTGAGCCCCAGTGTGCCTAAACAACATTTAGCACCCACATGTTTGGCATTTCAGTAAGGATGAGAGCCTGCCTAATTTACAGGTGCATGTCTCCAAATGTATGAGCTGGGCATAATGTACTGGTGACTGCAACGTACTGGTCTCTACAGAGTACTGGTCACTACAACGGCTGCCTGTTTCTGGAAAACACCCATGGTGTCAATATTGTCACTACATCTGCAGATAAATTCCCAAAGGGTTATAATTTCCTAAATATGGTTGAAGGGAATTCTGCATTTCTAGCACTTAGGGGCTCTTTATTTGGAGTCCGCAAACTAGTCTAGGAAAATCTGCGCTCCAGGAGGCAAATAGCGCTTTATCCCTTCAAAGTCATCCATATGGCAAAGTAGTACTGCACAGTCACATATTTCTACATTCAGCAGAAATTGTGGGCAAATTTTGATGCCATTTTAACCCATTTTCCTGTGCGAAAATGTAAAACATGGGTCTAATACACAATCTTGGTTGTAAAAATGTAAATTATTTTTTCTTCACTGCCCAATGGCATAAAAGTTTGTGACACACCTGTGGTGTCAATATAATCACTGCACCCCTAGATGAATTCATTGAGAGGTTTAATTGGTAAAATGGGGTCACTTATGGGGGATTATGCTGTTCTGGCACCTCAAGGGCTCTGCCAATGTAACATTGCACCCTCAAAGAAGTGCAGCAAAAATGTGCACTGTAATATGGTGCTTCTTCCCTTCTGAACTTTGCACGGTGCCTCAAAAGTAGTTTTTGACCACATATGGGATATCGGTGTACTCAGGGGAAATTTTACAGCAAATTTCCATTTTCTACTTTTGCCCTTGTGAAAATACAAAATTTGTAGCTAAAAAAGTTTTTGTTGTGGGAAAAATGTGATTTTTTTTATTTCCACGGCTTAAGGTTATAAACTTCTGTGAAGCACCTGGTTGTTCAAGGTGCCCAATACACATCTCGGTCCGAAAGGTGTCTAGTTTTCAAAATGATGTTGAGTGTGGGGGTTTCCACTGTTTAGGTACATCAGGGGCTCTCCAAACGCGACATGGCAATCACTAATTGTTCCATCAAATTTTGCATTCAAAAAGTCTAATGGCGCTCCTTTTCTTCCAAGCTTCCATGTGCCCAAAGGGAAATATTCCCCCACATAAAAGGTATCGGCGTACTCAGGAGAAATTGCAAAGAAAATTGTGTGGAACAATTTCTCGTGTTACCCTTATGAAAATGCAAAATTTAGAGCTAAAAAGATTTATCTGGGAAAAATGTGATTTTTTTTATTTTCCCGGCTTAGCGTTATAAACTTCTGTCAAGCACCTGTGGGTTCGAGGTACTCAATACACATCTAGATAAGTTCCCTAAGGTGTCTAGTTTCCAAAATAGTGTCACTTGTTGGGGGTTGCCACTGTTTAGGCACATCAGGGGCTCTCCAGACATGATATGGTGTCTGCTAATTATGCCAACAAATTTTACATTCAAAAGTAAAATGGTTCTCCTTCCCTTCTGAGACCTGCCGTGTGCCCAAACAGCAGATTTTCCCCACATATGGGGTATCAGCTTGCTCAAGAGAAATTGCACAACAAAATGTATTGTCCATTTTCTCCTGTTACCCTTGCAAAAGTAAAAAAAAGATCTAAAGGAAAATTTTTGTGAAAGAAAAGTAAATGTTAACTTTTGCCTTCCACAGTCCAAAAATTCCTGTGAAGCATCTGAATGGTTAATAAACTTCTTGAATGTGGTTTTGAGTACAAATGTGAGGTGGTCCTTAAAAAAATGGTTTTGCAAATTTTGTTGGAAAAATGAGAAATCGCTGGTCAACTTTTAACCCCTATGACTTCCTAATAGAAAAAAAATTCAGTTTCCAAAATTGTGCTGATGTAAAGTAGACATGTGGGAAATGTTATTTATTAACTATTTTGTGCAATATGACTCTCTGATTTAAGGGTATAAAAATGAAAAGTTTGAAAATTGCAAAATTTTGAAAATTTTCACCAAATTTCCATTTTTTCACAAATAAACACAAATCATATCAAAGAAATGTTACCACTATTATATAACACAATATGTCATGAGAAAACATTCTCAGAATCAGTGGAATCCATTGAAGCATTTTAGAGTTATGACCTCATAAAGTGACAGTGGTCAGAATTGTAACAGGCTTCAGGGTGAAGGGGTTAATGGTTTGTCTGTTTTCAGGATTAAAAATGTATGTCCAGATCTGGCATTTAGATGAACCAGATAGTTCTTCACTTGTAACTCGCCTTCATTAATCTAAGTGGAGAGCTGCTTTAAAAAGTATTTCCCAAGGACCTGGTTTGGAGGGTATTACACTGATGACAGATGAATTTCAACAGGAAGTCTGCAATGAATTATCCCTTTAATATAATTGTTCTACAAACTATTAATTGTCAAGAGATTTCTTGTTGTATGAGGGTTGTATGAGGGTTGTACAGACAGAGTGCACTCTTTATATAGGAATCTTTCAGCAGATTTTTGCTATTTATTCTGAGAGCACCATAATGTAGGGGCAAAGACCCTGATTCCAGGCATGTGTCTCTTATTAGACTTGCGTTGTAGTTTCAATACAGTGTTTTATCAGAAATAGATTTATACTAGAAGACTAGGTCTCAAGTACAAGTCAGTCAGGCTCATCTGTATAACCCCACCACCATTGGCAGCTTGCTGATAATATACAGTATATACAAGAAGCTGCCAGTAATTTTAATGGGTTGTACACAGTTCAGGATTCTGACCACTGCTACATCCACAACAGAGAAAACAGACACTCTATCTAAACTACACAACGAAGTCCATTAAGTGATACATCGCTGGTATTAGAGTCTCTCTGCCCCTACATTATGCTGTTCTCAAATTATATAGCATGACTGATGTACTAAGAATACAAGTTATCACCTGTTTGCAGGAGTCACTAATAATGGGGGGGTCCCACCACTTAGACCCTTACCATTCTTAATAATGTGGCTCTAAAGAGTCCTGTTTGAACAGAGAATTGGCCACTAATTTTGTACTAGTGTTTTATACTGGGTATTCGAATATCTACAGTAGTTCATTTGTCAATTAGTAAAGCGATGGTGTCATTAATGCTCTTTTCAAATAGCATGTTCTCAGAATCAGTGGGAAAGCTCTGCAGTGACCCTTTTGACTGGAGTGGTGGTCTGGCATGCATGCCATCCCTCTATTCACTGCTTTTGAGGTAGCGGCATACAACTATATGGGACTCCAGGTGACCAGTCAGCTATCATCTATTCTATGAATAAATGTAATCTTGCATTTTTGGTACAACAATTTGTGCCAAAAACTGTCTTTTATGACTATGCTACACAATTTTGATGCTAATGCTTGGCACTTAGTAAGCCAACTAGTAGGTGACGTTAACTTAGACTAAGTAATCTAAAGATGTGCCAGATTTATCTAACAACATAAACCACTTTGATACGTCTGGTTTATTTTAAGACTCTCTAGTATGATTTTGTACCGTCTAGGACAGTGTTTCCCAAACTCCAGTCCTCACGGACCCCATGGGTCATGTTTTCAGGATTTCCATAGTGTTGCACAGGAGAGAGGATTCCTGATGCCTTGATGATACTTCCACCATCTGCGCTATACAAAGGAAATCCTGAAAACATGACCCGTGGGTCCGCGAGGACTGGAGTTTGGGAAACACTGGTCTAGGAATTAGGAAGCATTGATAAATATGTCCCATTATCTGTAAATCAGGCTGGTGCATGTCTTTCTTTTATAAATCTGTCATATGTAAGCATGAATACAGTAAGGAAAGGAACTATTCTATACATTAAACCAAGGGGACCCATATAAAAAAATAAAAGTTTTCCATTGTAGCAGTAATTCATTTGTAAGAGCCTCATGTATTTTATTGCTCATAACATTAAATATGAAAAATATCAGAAATTGGATTTTAACTTAGTCTAAATGCAATATCAATTGGTGTAAAAATTTAATAACAGTGTTAGTAAATGTAGAAATGATTGTAGAGCACACACATTTGGTGAGTACTAAGACTTTTTCAGTTGTAATAGAATGAGTCCCATAGGTAACTAAACCAAATTGCAGCATAATGTGATACCCTGCAGGTCTTTATACAGTGAATGAAATGAAAATTGTTACAAATGGCAAAGCAGAAATGTCAAGAACAGAAGCTCTGACTTGGGCAAAGCAGGAGATTTGCCTTAAAAAGCCTTTAAAGTTCATCCTGGATCTGTAAAATGGGATGTTGACATAAAACCCATTAGTACTTACAGAAATAGGATATGAAATTTTAGAGTAAGGAAAGCCGTGGGATGAAAATGGCCAATTTACTACTTAAGTAAAGTTATTATTTATGGAACAAAAGCTTTATTCATTTATGTTTATTTCATTTTTTTCAAACAACTGTGCGACAGTGCTGAGACCATCTTTACCACTGTCATGATAAAAAAAAACACATTTTAGAAAATAACAAACAAGTAAGAAATTTCTCTCTGGAAGATGACCTAGTTTTCTGTAGAACTTTACCATTTTGTGCTAGTCGTAGTTTTTTGACAACACCTAGCACTTCATGCTCAGAAACATTAATAAAAAAAATGAGCATGATTTCATTTTGCTGGTAACAGCTTTGAAATACCGCAAAATAAGAAAAAAATAATATCCATATAGCTGGGCTACATTGAGGAAAATATTCTGAAGGCCCAAGATTCACCTGTAAAGATAGTTTTTACTACATTTGTGAAGTGGCTTCAAGGTCAGCTTCAAATGCTAATAAAAAGACCATGGGGTCTTATCATTTCAGAACGTGGGCCAACTGGAAAACCATTTGTGGCCCAATCCAACCTTGCACTGTGCTGCAGATTCTGTAACTACAGGCAAATTTTCAGTTTGTTCTTTTTTATTTGAATATTTTTGAGGGAACTGAGAACTGATTTCTTAAATGTATCCAGTGGATTTTGAAGTGTTCATGCATAAAAGTGGAAACTACATAGATATTAGAAAATACTTGTAGAAAAAGCTAAGAAAAACGCAAAAAACTAAGGAAAAGGCAAAGTACAAATTACATTATTATATAAAATCAAGCAACACTTAAGTCACGGAGAATAAAACTGATACAGAAATGTGGAAAATTTGCCAAAAATAAAAGTATTTCTGTAAAAAGACTAAATTAACTGATTTATATATATATAAAATGTAAATCTAAAAGGCAAGCATTACCTTCAATTACTTATTCATATCGAAGATTATAGAACATATCAACAATTGGTGAAAAGCATTTGTATCATTTCATTTTGCTCTCTCAGAGTGGGCTGTGGTAGATGTGGCTGCTGTTGTATAACATATTATCACTTTCCGTCAATCATTATCATTTGCTCTCAATTTTGTTTCCTTCACGTTCGTTCTAATACATTTATATTAAGTGGGTATGCAAAATGCAGGTATTTAAGAAGATTTAGGCTCCAAGGCAGCATGAAATTGTTTTTTTTTTACCATCTGAACAAGCACAGTCGGGATTTACAGTAATCTCATTCATTCTCTTCTTTTCAGTATACATTACGGTGTATATTCAGCAGAGTACTAATTTAAAAATCAGAAAAAGGAATTTGTAAACTTGCCAATATAGGCACTAACACATATATCCATTTTGCTGGAAACTCTTAAAATACTCTACAAAAATGTAATCCTGGTTATATTTATGTGGCTTCTGTTACTATAGCCAGCTGTTTGGCTCTCACAATTGATCATTTTGTAGTAGTTTGTCAGTAAAGGGTAATTTTCCATTGATTTATTTTAATCTGTTTTTAGATAAATTGTTTAGTTTACCATCCAAAAATGCTTACAAATTGCAATTTGTAGCAATTAGTTATACAACTTGAATCTATAGTAAACTGTGGCATAATGTTGTGTCATCAGGTTTAATAGATGAGAAAATCATTTGATCTTTGACATTTGCATGTATACAGATATATATGTATATTACTTGCTTGCTATTTTCTGGTTCTCCTTTACAAGGTGACATTATGTAATAGCTGAAGGCTAATAAATGCATTTTCTAAATATTTTAAAAAGGAAAAGTACAGAGAAATTCATTTTAATCATTTAACAACCACCGATATGCCTTTTAACCCTTCACGCCACAGCCCCTTTTTGTTTTTGAATTTTTGTTTTTCGCTCCCCTTCTTCTCAAAGCCATAACTTTTTTATTTTTACATCAATATGGCCATGTTAGCACTTGTTTTTTGCGGGACGAGTTGTTCTTTTGAACGACACCATTGGTTTTACACAGCAATTTTTTTTCCATAGGTTAACATTGTACTGTAAATCACTTGCGGATCCGCAGCTGTATGTGCACACATTGCGGATTTGCCTGTGTAATTTTCTGCGCAGATTCTTACTCTCTTGGCAGGTAAAAAACTGTGCGGATTTGATGCGGAATTGATGCGGATTTCATTCGGATTTGATGCAGATTATCATGCGTTTTTTTGCTATGCGGATTTGCCTTACTCAATGTATAGTCAATGGGTGCAGAAACGCTGCAGATCCGCAAAAAGAATTGACATGCTGCGGAAAATAAAACGCTGCGTATCCGCGCAGATTTTTCTGCAGCATGTGCACACCAATTCTCAAATTCCCATTGACCATCATTGGTAATGTACTACACTGTAGATTTGATGCAATTCCGCGTGTCCAAAAACGCTGTGGGTCCGCATCAAAATCCGCAACGTGTGTACATACCCTTATATACCACCGAAATGTACACCAGAGCACCAAATAATCTGTGAGTGAGTAAGTGTATCAATAAAAATAAATATTTGAACCTCTTTATTTGGAGTATTGTATGCCACAGAAATGTACCCAAAGCACTGAATACTCTATGGATAAGTAAGTTAATACAGAAAAATGGTTCAAAGCATTTTTGGACTGTTCTATAACCACAGAGCATGTAATAGTGTATGGATGAGTAATTCAATACAGAAAAATGTTTCAATGCTTTTTTGGACTGTTACAGTATTCAACATCGAAATGTACCACAGACCACGTAATAGTATATGGATGAGTAATTTGATACAGAAAAATGTTTCAATGCATTTTGGGACTGTTATGTAAAACTGAAATGTACCACAGACCATCTAATAGTATATGGATGAGTTATTGAATAAAGAAAAATGTCTCAACACTTTTTGGATGTTATATAACAAAGATATGTTCCACAAAGCACCTAATACTCTATGAATGACAATATATTATTTTTTTTCACCCAAAAATTTAAATTTGGTCAACTACTGCAGGTATATATTTAGCAACCAACTGCAAGCCCTAATCCCTGTTTAGAGACTGTAATTAGCCACTCTCACTACTCCTGCAACTCTCTCTCCCTCCCTAGGTTAAATTCATATTGTATTTGATACATACAGCAAAGCACAAGATTAGTCCTTCGAAGGGCTGTTAGTATGATGGTTCAACTTCAGAACGAGTATCAACAGGACTCTGATTCCTTAAACTGTGCACACACACACCTGGACAAACATGCTCTACCTCCTAGTCTTTGTTGGTGATGACAGCTTTGAGACGCCTCCTTTACAGAGAAACTAATAGCTTATATTGCTCATGAGTGATTTTTGCCCATTCTTCCACACACTATTAAAATCCTGAAGTTTCTGTTCTCTCCTTCTATAAATGTTCGTCCTTCTATGAACTCTGAGCTTTAGTTCCTTCCATATATTTTCTATTGGATTCAGGTCTGGTAATTTGCTGGATCATTCTAGTAGCTTTAATTTCTTTCTCTGAAACAAATTGAGTTTACTTTTCTGTGTGTATGGGATCATTGTGATTGTTAAAAGACTACCCTCATTTAATCTTCATCATCTTGATAGATGGCAGCAGATTTTTATCAAGAATATCTCAGTTAATTTAGTCCATTCATCCGTCCTTCAATTACATGAAGTTTGCCAGTGCCATATGCTGAAAAAAAGCCCCACACCATGATGTTGCCACCTCCAAACTTCACTGTTGGTATGGTGTTTTACATGGTGTGTGTTATGGCATCCAAAGAGTTCAATGATGGTCTCATCAGACCAGACTATATATTCCCAGTATTTCACAGGCTTGTCAAAATGTTGATGAGAAAACTGTAAAGGCCCTTGATTATGCTTTTTTGCTCAGCAATTGAGCTGTGCGTAGTTTGCATGCATACAGGCTATGGGGTGTTAAGGGCCTGCGGAACGCACCTAATAGATATTAAGGAGATGTGCGTTCGCAGCCCGGGTCCACCGTGCAGGCAGAGCCTGCTGCTAGTAAGATGGCGTGAGTAGCGAACTCTGTTATCCCGCAGAGTCGCTAAAATAAACGCCGTAGCGCTCTGTGGCAGTTAGTGCGAACTCTGTTAATCCACAGAGCCGCTAGCGGGAATGCCACAGCGCTATATGGTGATAAGTGCGAACTCAGTTAGCTTCAGTGAGCCGCAAAGTAAAACACTAGGGCGCTGACTAGCGTTTTAAAGCGAACCCTGTTGCGTCACAAAGTCGCTGAGTAACCCTACTGCGTCCAGGTACACGGTTAACTGCTGTGCGGATAGCAGTCCGTGATCATGCAGTCAGAACACAAGCAATAATCTCCTCACCGGAGTAGCCGGTATTCTAATGGCGTTTTCAGCCGAGCCCTGAACACGTGCATACAATCTCCTCACCGGAGGTGCCGGTATTCTAGGGGCTTATTTCAGCCAGACCTAACCACATGCATACATGACCACACTGGCGCAAGCACGTAACGGATTTGATACTAGCGCATGGCGGCCTGGCCATGCCACCCTTTTATAGTAGCAATTGCAGGACCTACCAGAAAAGGACCAATGCGAAACCATTCCAGAACACATGTAGTTTCAGGACCTTCCTGGCGGACCAATGGGAGTCGCTGCTGTAACCGAGCATATGACCCCTGATCTCCAATGGGAGATCTTGCCCTGGGCATGCTCAGACGGAGAAAGCAGGGACTTAGTTCCCGAACTGCCTCTCCAGCACTGGTTATAATAGAGGAAAGAGGAAAGACCGCAACAAGCCTCTGCACAGTGTTAAACTGGGCGAGACCCTGGGACCGACGTCTTTGCTGAGCAGGCTCCACTGCGGCCGGAGATGGATGGGGGACTGCAGCGGGATTGGTTCGAAACTCCCCTTGTGCAGCAGCGGGAACTGGAACCCTAACATGGGGTTGATTGCATTACTTACTGTTTTTCTTTCAAACAATTGTACCTGCCAAATACAGATCTTTATGTAACTCTCCACAGGTTGTCCTTGGCTCTTGGACAGTAGTTCTGATAATTCTTTCCACACTCTTCTGTCTGAAATCTTGTTGGCAACACCTGGTCATGGACAGTTTGTTTTGAAATTATATTCTTTTTATTTCCGAATTATTGCACCAACGTTGCTCTCTGGAACCTTTAGTAATTTAGAAATTCTTCTGTAACCAATGCCATCAGTTTATTTTGCAACAATAAGGTTGTGAAGGCCTTGAGAAAGCTCACTGGGTTTACCCATCATGAGATGCTTCTTGTGTGGTACCTGGGTAATGAGATTTCTTTTTATAGGCTATCAATTCAAGCAGCTGATAATATTTTTCACTAAGTGCTTTCTAATTAATCATAGATTTTAGCTTTTGTCATGACTTTCCATTGCTTTTGCACCTCTCTTGCTTCATGTGTTTAATACTTTTTCTCTGTGTCATTTTTCATTATTATACATATAACTTAATTTATGGACATCTATGGTTTGATTTATTTGCCTGTGTGGATTGGATGGGTTTTTACACCGACAACTGCTGAGAATTTCATGTCAAAAGCACCTTTAGAAATATATTTACTTAGAAAATTGGTGACGTGTTCAACAGTTATTTCAATTTCTGTATATATATATATATATATATATATATATATATGTATATCGAGTGAGTGCATATGATTAAAGTATATATAGGACAATTGCGCAGTAGGATCTGCCGATGCTATATAGGTATATCTAAAAATATCTGTGATATATAAGACAGTTTTGAATATAAAAGTAATCCAAGGATCAAATGGGATAAAATGGTTTAAAGTAGAACAAAGTATGTACTGTGTAACATGAAGTTTGATGTTTCTGTGAAGCTTGAGATCTATATTTGTGCATCACCTCTAGGTTAAAGGTCTTTACTTAAAAGACTCATATTACAGTACTGAAAATTATTGTTGTAAGAAATATAATTATGTCTTTAATCCCTAATTCTATCTTTGTATGTTTGGGAGTTTTTCATTAAATGAACTGCTAAAATTGCTGTATGATTTGTTAACAAGAAGTTTCTTTATATTTTCTTTCATTATTTTTCCATTACACTTTATTATCTATGACAGTTTTTACTTTTTGGAGAAACTATGCCTGGTGCACTAGCTCTAATTAATGAATGAAATACAATACCAGACATAGCTCCCCTTAAAGGGAATGTGGCAACTAAATTTGTACCCCTCTCCAAACTATATATATATATATATGTGCATGTAGCTCTTATAAAGACAAGTCCAGCAGTGCCTTTACATGGCCTGTTCATTACTGAGAAATCAGCATCTTAATTAATATGCAATTAAGATTGTAAATCTGAAACATCTGTCACACCAGCTCTATTCCCCACCCTGCTCTATATTCACCTGCATCAAGGCTCTCAGTCAAGCAGAAGGAGGCAGAGTTAGAAGTGAAATAGAGCTGGAGTGACAGAGGCTTCTCAGTAACAGAGGAATAGGCTGGCCTTCTAAATGTATTGCTGGATTTCTGTTTGAGTTACATGCACATATAAATATGGTTTAGGTTTCCGAAATCCTGATTACAGATTCCCTATAAACTAACAAACTTACGTACAGTATTCGTGGGCCACACAATTACATTGACCAATCTAAAGAGAGACATCGATGTTTAAACCCCTTAATTCCTTTTTAAGTCCTTGTTTTTGTAAATGTAATGTTTTGTTTTATATCCCTTTTCAAATATTCATTCTAAAAGATGCTCAATCTATTTAGCCTTGTGTCATACTTTTAAACCAGATGGTACAGTCTATAAAGACAAGTCCAGCAGTGCCTTTACATGGCCTGTTCATTACTGAGAAATCAGCATTTTAATTAATATGCAATTAAGATTGTAAATCTGAAACATCTGTCACACCAGCTCTATTCCCCACCCTGCTCTATATTCACCTGCATCAAGGCTCTCAGTCAAGCAGAAGGAGGCAGAGTTAGAAGTGGAATAGAGCTGGAGTGACAGAGGCTTCTCAGTAACAGAGGAATAGGCTGGCCTTCTAAATGTATTGCTGGATTTCTGTTTGAGTTACATGCACATATAAATATGGTTTAGGTTTCCGAAATCCTGATTACAGATTCCCTATAAACTAACAAACTTACGTACAGTATGATTATTGGTGGGCCACACAATTACATTGACCAATCTAAAGAGAGACATCGATGTTTAACCCCTTAGTGACAGAGCCATTTTGCAGCTTAATGACAGGGCCAATTTTTACAATTCTGACCACTGTCATTTTATGAGGTTATAACTCTGGAACGCTTTAACGAATCCCGCTGATTCTGAGACTGTTTTTTTGGACATATTGTACTTCACGTTAGTGGTAAAATTTCTTTGATATGACTTGTGGTTATTTATGAAAAAAACGGAAATATGGCGAAAATTTTGAAAATTTAACAATTTTCAAACTTTAAATTTTTATGCCCTTAAATCAGAGAGATATGTCACACAAATTTCTTAATAAATAACATTTCCCACATGTCTACTTTACATCATCACAATTTTGGGACCAAAATTTTTTTTTGTTACGAAGTTATAAGGGTTAAAAGTTGACCAGCGATTTCTCATTTTTACAACACCATTTTTATTTTAGGGACCACCTCACATTTGAAGTCACTTTGAGGGGTCTATATGATAGAAAATAGCCAAAAGTGACACCATTCTAAAAACTGCACCCCTCAAGGTGCTCAAAACCACATTCAAGAAGTCTATTAACCCTTTACGTGCTTCACAGGAACTGAAGCAATGTGGAAGGAAAAAATTAACATTTAACTTTTTTTGCAAAACTTTACTTCGGAACCTATTTTTTTTATTTTCACAACTGTTAAAAGAAAAAATGAACCACAAAATTTGTTGTGCAATTTCTCCTGATTAAGCCGATACCCCATATGTGGGGGTAAACCACTTTTTGGGCGCACGGCAGAGGTTGCAAGGGAAGGAGCAACATTTGACTTTTTCAACGCAGAATTGGCTGGACGCCATGTCGCGTTTGTAGAGGCCCTGATGTGTCTAAACAGTGGAAACCCATCACAAGTGACCCCATTTTGGAAACTAGACCCCCTAAGGAACTTATCTAGATGTGTGGTGAGCACTTTGAACCTCCAAGTGCTTCACAGAAGTTTATAACATAGAACAGTGAAAATAAAAAATCATATTTTTTCCACAAAAACAATCTTTTCACCCCAATTTTTATTTTCCCAAGGGTAACAAGACCCCAAAAGTTTTTGTGCAATTTGTCCTGAGCATGCTGATACCCCATATGTGGGGGTAAACCACTGTTTGGGTGCAAGGCAGAGCTTGGAAGGGAAGGAACGCCGTTTGACTTTTTCAGCGCAGAATTGGCTGGACGTCATGTCGTGTTTGTAGAGGTCCTGATGTGTCTAAACAGTGGAAACCCCCCACAAGTGACCCCATTTTGGAAATTAGACCCTCTAAGGAACTTATCTAGATGTGTGGTGAGCACTTTGAACCTCCAAGTGCTTCACAGAAGTTTATAACATAGAACCGTGAAAATGAAAAATCATATTTTTTCCACAAAAACGATCTGTTCACCCCAATTTTTATTTTCCCAAGGGTAACAAGACCCCAAAAGTTTTTGTGCAACTTGTCCTGAGCATGCCGATACCTCATATGTGGGGGTAAACCACTGTTTGGGCGCACGGCAGGGCTTGGAAGTGAAGGAGCGCCGTTTGACTGTTTCAAACCAAAATTGGCTGGAATTGAAATTGGACGCCATGTCGCGTTTGGAGAGCCCCTGATACGCCTAAACAGTCGAAACCCCCCACAAATCACACCATTTTGGAAACTAGACCCCTTAAGGAACTTATCTAGATGTGTGGTGAGCACTTTGAACCCCCAAGTGCTTCACAGAAATTAATAAACGTAGAGCCGTGAAAATAAAAAATCATTTTTTTCCTCAAAAATGATTCTTTAGCCCGCTATTTTTTTATTTTCCCAAGGGTAACAGGAGAAATTGGACCCAAAAAGTTGTTGTGCAATTTTTCCTGAGTACGCTGATACCCCATATGTTGGGTGAAACCACTGTTTGGGCGCATGGGAGTGCTTGGAAGGGAAGGAGCGCCATTTTGTAATGCAGACTTTGATGGAATGTTCTGCGGGCATCATGTTGTGTTTGCAGAGCCCTTGATGTACCTAAACAGTAGAAACCCCCTGCAAGTGACACCATTTTGGAAACTAGACCCCCCAAGGAGCTTATCTAGATGTGTGGTGAGCACTTTGAACCCCCAAGTGCTTCACAGAAATTTATAAATGCAGAGCCGTGAAAATGAAAAATCATTTTTTTTCTCAAAAATGTTTTTTTTGCCAGCTATTTTTTATTTTCCCAAGGGTAACAGAAGAAATTAGAACCCCAAAATTGGTGTGCAATTTGTCCTGAGTACGCTGATACCCCATATGTTGGGGTAAACCACTGTTTGGGCGCACGGCAGGGCTCGGAAGGGAGGGAGCGACATTTGACTTTTTGAAAGCCACGTCGTGTTTGGAGACCCCCTGATGTGTCTAAACAGTGGAAACCCCCCACAAGTGACCCCATTTTGGAAACTAGACCCCTTAAGGAACTTATCTAGATGTGTGGTGAGCACTTTGAACCCCCAAGTGTTTCACAGAAATTTATAAACGCAGAGCCGTGAAAATGAAAAATCATTTTTTTTCTCAAAAATGTTTTTTTAGCCAGCTATTTTTTATTTTCCCAAGGGTAACAGGAGAAATTAGAACCCCAAAATTGGTGTGCAATTTGTCCTGAGTACGCTGATACCCCATATGTTGGGGTAAACCACTGTTTGGGCGCACGGCAGGGCTCGGAAGGGAGGGAGCGCCATTTGACTTTTTGAACGCCACGTCGTGTTTGGAGACCCCTTGATGTGTCTAAACAGTGGAAACCCCCCACAAGTGACCCCATTTTGGAAACTAGACCCCTTAAGGAACTTATCTAGATGTGTGGTGAGCACTTTGAACCCCCAAGTGTTTCACAGAAATTTATAAATGCAGAGCTGTGAAAATAAAAAATCATTTTTTTTCTCAAAAATGATTTTTTTAGCCAGCTATTTTTTATTTTCCCAAGGGTAACAGGAGAAATTAGAACCCAAAAATTGGTGTGCAATTTGTCCTGAGTACGCTGATACCCCATATGTTGGGGTAAACCACTGTTTGGGCGCACGGCAGGGCTCGGAAGGGAGGGAGCGCCATTTGACTTTTTGAACGCCACGTCGTGTTTGGAGACCCCCTGATGTGCCTAAATAGTGGAAATCCCTCAATTCTAGCTCCAACCCTAACCCCAACACACCCCTAACCCTAATCCCAACCCTAATCCTAACTCAAATCCCAACCCTAATTGTAACCCTAACCTTAATTGTAACCCTAACTCTAATTGTAACCCTAACCCTAATTTTAACCCTAACCCTAATTGTAACCCTAACCCTAATTCTAATCCTAATTATAACCCTAACCCTAAGGCTGGGTTCATTTTGCTTTTTACCAGCCCGTTCAACACATAGCGTTGACGGGCTGGTAACGGTATAGCATAACACGATCTCGTTATGCTATACCCACTAGCGCAGAGGAATCAGCAGATGATTCATCTGAGCTAGCGGTGACGGAGCCCAGACGCTGCAGCCCGCGTCCGAGGCTCCGTCACTGAATGATGGCACGTCGCAAATGCATGCCGCTTTACGGCATGTGTAGCGATGCGCCCTCAAATGGGGTGAATGGCAGCGTTAACGGACTGCGTTACACCGCGTTATACCGCGGTGTAACGCAGTCCGTCTAACGGACTGCCATAACACAGTATGAACCCGGCTTAACCCTAACCCTAATTATAACCCTAACCCTAATGCTAACCCTAACACTAATTATAACCCTAACCCTAATGCTAACCCTAACCCTAATGCTAACCCTAACCCTAATTATAACCCTAACCCTAATTATAACCCTAACCCTAACAGAAAAATGAAAATAAATATAATTTCTATTTTTTATTATATGTCCCTAACTAAGGGGGTGATAAATGGGGGGTTATGTACTGTTTTTTTTATTTTGATCACTGTAATAGTTTATCACAGTGATCAAAATGCACTTTCTGGAGAATGAATGAAACTTTTTTTGAATCTGCCGCCAAGCAGATCGGCGAGCGCACTGCGCATGCGCCCGCCATTTTTTTTTTTGCAGGAAGAAGACGCCGGGATCCTGGGGCCTGCGGGAGGACGGAGGACACCGGTAAGTATACGGGGGGGCGATCGGGGGACCGGGGACCCTCATTTTCTCCCCTCTGATGTGCGATCACATCAGAGGGAGAGAAATCATTTTTTATTCTTATTTTTTTTTGCGATCGCATCTATGCTTGCATAGACGCGATCGCAACACCGGGATCGGTGAATACCGACCCGGATCATGTTCTCTGGGGTCTCGGCTACCCCCGGTAGCCGAGACCCCAGAGAATATTTGCCCATCCCCCCACCAGCACAGCGGCACTTAGCGGCGGGCGCACTGAGCATGCGCCCGCCATGTTCTTCATCGCGCCGGCCCGGCGGGACACCAGAGGGCCCTGGGGCCACATACAGGACATCGGGGGCCACATGGGGCTCCTGGGGACCCTTTTTCTCTGTCCTCTTATGTCCGATGACATCAGAGGACAGAGAAATTAAATGGCACAACTTTTTTTTTTGTTGTTGCGGTCGCCGTTATAGGGTTAATAACGGCGATCGCAACATCGGTGTCGGTAAAAACCGACCCGATTCATGTTTCTCTGGGGAGAAAATGCGCCTCTGGGGGCGCTATTCACTTTTTCCACAGCGCCGTTAATTAACGGCGCTGTGGTTTAAGTACCCTTAATGACCGCCGTTAAAAGGCGTATCGGCGGTCATTAAGGGGTTAAACCCCTTAATTCCTTTTTAAGTCCTTGTTTTTGTAAATGTAATGTTTTGTTTTATATCCCTTTTCAAATATACATTCTAAAAGATGCTCCATTTAGCCTTGTGTCATACTTTTCAACCAGATGGTACAGTCTCCATGGAAGAAGAGTGATTCTTGTTTAGATGCCCAATCATTATTACCAGAATAAAGTGTCTTCTCAAGGAGATTGTTTGTCAGAGTAAACTGAATTTGGAGTGCAGAGAAAAAACGTTCATTGAGGCACAGACATAATGGGAGAACCTACATATTAGTCTTGTGCCTTCACTTAGCTGCTTCTGGAGTTAGAAACTGCAGACAGGGAAGTTTGAAGCCAATAATGCTCACCAATTTAAAAACACAGGCAGTGAGGTTTTAACGTGGTTGAAAGCCATACCGTAGCCATAGAATAGAGGATAACCTGTTGATCGTTGGTGGGCTGACTGCTGAGACCGCCACTAATCCAGAAAATGAGACTAGTGAGTACTGTCTGAATGGAGTTGAGGTGCAGACTGCGTTAAATAGGGTTTTCTGAGTCTTATATGCATTGAATGAAGTAGAGGCGAACATGATCAATCTACTACATTCAGATGGAGCAGTGAAAAATATGTTCTCTAGATGTTTGGTGTTTCCAGCAATTGGACTTCCTAGATAATCCCCTATATTTAAGCTTTTATTTTTACTGCAGGCATGATGTATGCCAGTGTTTCTCAAGCATGTCTTCAAGAAACCTCAACACTGTTATATGAAGCTGCCAATATAATTAACAAAATAAATACATTACTTATGTAGTATTTTTTTCATCGATCCAACCATTTCCTTCCTGTGTTGCAGATTTTTTTCTAATTACTGTGGCTAGAACATGACTACCACTCTGTGGATACAATGGTCACATTCCATATCAAACAAGGTCATCATTGGATCATCTAGATGAGATTTGATGACCACTTTTGGGGCTAATTCTTTAACACTGGCATTGCACATTCCAGTCTTAATGAAGGGCTTTCTGGAGTATGATGCGCTAAATTAATTAAGTGGCTCACACCACTTAATAAATTTGCTACATCTTCTTAGTGGTGTGCGCTTCCGTACGCCTCACCAGAAATGCTATGGCAGGAATAGCCAAACTTTATTCCACTTGGTTCCTCCAAAGCTCATTTCATTTTAGTGGAGCTGCTTCAAACTCAAGTGGAAGCGCTAAAAGTCTCAATATTTTTGTGAAACGCAATGTTGTCCAAAAAAATGTTGTCTTTCGAAACAGTGTTACTCTAATTTTCTATCGAAAACTCATTGATGATGTGCATTTTATTAATACACTAACAAATTTTTAAAAAACTTTTTAATATGTTGTCTATCAAGTTTAGTGTTGCATGTGTGATTCAAGGATTGGTCTGCCTCTAAATGTGGCCTATTGGTGTACTTAAAGGACGGGTTTAGAAAACAGTACTCTAAGTGATTAGTTACATGGTGTAAATAGGGAAAGTGAAAAGTAATAAAGTTTTCTTCAATAACAAGATGTAAAACTCATCTCTAGTTTACGGTAAATATGCATTCCCCATTAAGTTTTCGCTAAAGAAAGCATTAAACAAATGCTATTCCATTTAGGTGACAGTGAAAAATCTCCATACAATCCAGCAGTGAGCTTTGAAAACATGTGCAGCCGAGCTTTACTTAGTTAATTTAAAACTGTGTTTAAAATGTAATCTGCACAATTGAATTTGCTCACCAATAAGTGGCAGCCGTGAACTGCAATGTATCACTCTGCTCCTGTTCTGTTTTGAAAATATGATGTAATGTGATCTATTTCCATGTTTGAGTTATGGTATAGTGGGATAATTACTTTTTTTGTAGCTGGGAATTGTATTTGCTTGTGCTATTAGACAAAATGAGGCTGTCAGAAAAAAATAGAAGACCTATAGCCACTGCACTAAGTAATAAAAACCTGCATCTACTCTCAATTTTTATAGATAAGCAGAATTTGCTTTTATACTCAGATATATGTTGTAAGTTTTCTCACAGTATTAATGAAACATTTGACTAATGCTTTTCAATAAAACTCAGCCGTGCCATGTACTTTCTATTAAATCACTCTTATTGTAAGTCATTGATTTTTTTAAAATCCAGTTAGAAGTAACAATATTATAGTAGAACTACTGTAGGACTGACCAGTGATTAGAATCTTAATATATTATTGTGTTGTGCTTCATTGTTTTACATTTGCTATAATTCGATTAAATGTGTATAGAGTATATGTTACTAAACATGAAACTATACCAGAATATGTCTAGATTAGTATTTTTAAAAAAACATACAGCAATGTTTAACTTTAATAAAACATAAAATATGTTTTTAAATCACCAAATATGACCCCAACCTTTTTTTATTTTAATATATTACAAGTGAAAAAACTAATCAAAATTCTAAATATAAGTTGTTAAAAAATCAGTGAAGAACGGCGTTTCATTATTGTGGGCAAAATACGCAAATTATATGCTAATCTGACTTTCAGTAAAAAGTTGCCACCATTTCCCAACATACCTTGCGGTGCTATTATTTATTTATTTTACTCACAAAGCGTCATTAATTATACCGCACTTCACACATTTTTTTGGAACTGTCCCCCCTGGGCATCACAATCTAACTATCGTATTAGTATGCCTTTGGAATGTGGGGGGAAACCCACGCAAACACGGTGAGAACATACAAACTCCTTGCAGATGTTGTCCTTGGTGGGGTTTGAACCCAGGACCCAAGAGCTGCAAGGCTGCAGTGCTAACCACTGAGCCACCGTGCACAGCATGGAAGTGACATATTTGTTCTGAGCAGAGTGGTCTCTCTGCACACAGCAGAAGCCATCTTCAGTGTTGTGGAGTTAAGTGTGTGCAGCTCCTAGGGACATACTGCTGCTTTTTTAGAAGACTTCTCCCTACCTATAGCTTTGCTATCTACCATTGTCACATTGATCTGTGTTCTGATCAAAAGTCAAAACTCTCCAATCAGAGCAGAGACCAGTGTGACAGTGATAGATATTGGTGCTGCTGGAGAGGCAGTGATAGGTCTTCAAAGCAGAGTTCCCCAGGAGCCGTATGATGACACTACTTGGTCTCTCTCCTTACTGAACAGTGAGATCCATAATAATTTTTGAGATCTTATTTGTTACAGAGGAGATAGACCATATGCGCAGCTCCTGGGGACATCAGTGCACTGTCTGAGAAGACCGATCATCACCTCTCGGGTATGAATGACCATATTACAGTTGTCCCTCCCTTTCAGCAGTCTATCTGCCTATCACTATCATACTGGTCATTGTCCTGATCATACACTGTTATGTAGCTGTCCTTTCATACTATTTACCTGATTGATGTTCAGAACTCGAGTACGATATTGAGGCAGTTTACTAAATGCAAGCAAGTCCCTAATATTAATTTCTGCTTTTCATACTTGTTTAACCACTTCCCACCATGGTCAATTTTCATATATACTGTAAGCTAAAGTTTTATCCTACTCTTCTTCTAAGAGCCCTAACTTTTTTATTTCTAGGTTAATCTAACATTATGATGGCTGTTTTGTGAGGGCAAGCTATAATTTTTAATGACTTCATTCAGTTTACCATAAAATGTACTTAAAAATGGAGTAAAAGTCCAAGTGTGGTGAAATAGTGAAAAAAGGCAGTTCTGCCATTGTTTGGTTTTATGCTGTTAATTATGCATTAAAATAACCTGGCAATATGCTTTTCCAGATCTATTTCATTACAATGATACCTAGCCTGAATATTTTTTTTACAAATGCAGAAATTTGCAAAAATATTGGTTTGTGTCACCATATTCTATGACCCGTAGCATTTTATTTTTTTCATCAATTCAGTTGTGTGTGAGCTTGTTTTTCTTGTGAGGAAAACTGTGATTTTTATTAGAAAATTTTTTTTCGGGGTATATACAATGTTTTATCACTTTTCATTGCATTTTTCTCATGTATCTGACAATAGAAGCATGACAGTTCTGGCTTTATGATATTTGATTGCACTACAGTGTTTACCTGAAATATTAAATCATTTTATATATTGATAAATCAGTCCTTTTCAGAAGTGATTTGATGAAAATCTGATTTTTTTAATGTTTTTAATTTTAACCACTTCACAACCTTATCCATTCGTCATGATTGGGATGGACTTCTCCACCATGGACCTATAGGTATTTCCTGAAGCAGGAGCTGTACGTGCGTGATCACAGCAATGTGTTCAGTGAATCTGACATCTGACACGCAGCCCTCACTGCCAGGAGTCGTTCATGCTCCACTCCTGGCAGTTTAACCCCCTAAATGCTGTGATTTATATCAATAGTAGCATTAAGAAAGTAGGTACTGGGCTCCCTCTTCCTTTCGATTGACGCTACTGCGACTTCATTGCGAGAGGCTGATTGTTGCCATTATGACCCGACATCGTCATGATGACAGCCGGGTCACTAGGGCTAGCACAAAGCATGTTCTAACAAGCTTGTGTCAGGGCAGCACTGACAGTTTATAAAGCACTGCAATGCTCGTGCATTGCAATTCTTCATAACTGTGATCAGATGGCAAAAAGTGAAAGTCCCATAGAGGGACTAAGTAAAAAAAATTGTACAAATATCTTTTTAAAAAATCACAAAAAATAAAGAAAATACAAATATATTGTACCCATAAATAAATATTTTTATGGAGAAAAAAATATAACAAAAATTAAACTTATTTGGTATTGCCGCCTCCGGAATGACCCATCTATAAAATTGTCCCATTAGTTAGCCTCTTCCGTGAACACCGTAAAAATTATATAAAAGCGAGGCAAAAACTATGCTTTTTCATCATAGATAACACCAAACAAAAAGTGTAAGGCCCCATGCACACTTTGCATTTTTAGATGCGTTTCCGCTGCGTTTTTCAACGTGCGGAAACGCATCCAACCCGCAGCACAGTGCACTACCAATGTAATTCAATGGGAACCGCATGTCTGCCTTGCATATGCTGCGGAAAAAAACGCGCCGCGTTTTATTTTCCGCAGCATGTCAATTCTTTGTGCGGAACTGCAGCGGTTCGGCGCCCATTGACTTGCATTGAGTCGGGCACTTCCGCAGCAAAACAGCAGATCTAAAGAAGATCTGCGGTTTTGCTGCGGGTGAAACCGCTGCAGTTCGGGAGGAGGGAAGTGTGTGGGCGGTGCGTGGGCGTGTATAGTGTGCGGCGCTGTGTGTGTGGGCGGTGCGTGGGCGTGTATAGTGTGCGGTGCTGTGTGTGTGGGCGGTGCGTGGGCGTGTATAGTGTGCGGCACTTTGTGTGTGGGCGGTGATTGTGTGCCGGTGTCTGCGTGATTCGGTGTGCGGGGCTGTGTGCGTGATCGATGTGTGGGCCTGTGTGCGGGGCTGTGTGCAGGATCGGTGTATGTGCGGCGGTGTGCGGAGCTGTGTGTGTCTCCGTGTATGCAGGCATCGTCGGATGGGACTACAAGTCCCATCCGGCTATGCCTGCTACAGTGACAGTGACTGACACATTAGTCAATGATTGGACAGTAGTAGTCCCATCATCCGTCTAATGTGCTGAATGTAAAAAAAACAAAAAAACAAAACATACATGACATACAACATATAACATACAAATGACATACAGAACATATAACATACACATGACATACAGAACATATAACATACACATGACATACAGAACATGTAACATATACATGACATGCAGAACATATAACATACACATGACATACAGAACATATAACATACAATGACATACAGAACATATAACATACACATGACATACAGAACATATAACATACACATGACATACAGAACATATGACATACACATGACATACAGAACATGTAACATATACATGACATACAGAACATATAACATACACATAACATACAGAACATATAACATACACATGACATACAGAACATATAACATACACATGACATGCAGAACATATAACATACACATGACATACAGATCATATAACATACACATGACATACAGTCATGGCCAAAAGTTTGAGAATGACACAATATTAAATTTTACAAAGTCTACTGCTTCACTTTTTCTAATGGCAATTTGCATATACTCCAGAATGTTATAAGAGTGTCAGCTTAACAGCAATTTACTTGCAAAGTCAATATTTGGCTAGAAATAAGACTTTATCGCCAAAACACATTTCAACATCATTGCAGCCCTGCTTATAAAGGACCAGCTAACCTCTTTTCAGTGATTGCTCCATTAACACAGTGTGGGTGTTGATGAGACATGGCTGGAGATCAATCTGTCATGATTTAGTAAGAATGACACACTGGACACTTTAAAAGGAGGCTGTGCTTGGCATCATTGTTTCTCTTCTGTTAACCATGGTTATCTCTAAAGAAACAGTGCAGTCATCATTGCAATGCACAAAAAAGGCCTAACAGGAAGAGTATCGCAGCTAGAAAGATTGCACCTCAGTCAACAATCTATCGCATCATCAAGAACTTCAAGGAGAGAGGTTCCATTGTTGCCAAAAAGGCTTCAGGGCACCCAAGAAAGACAGCAAGCACCAGGACCCTCTCTTAAAAGTGTTTCAGCTGCGAGATCGGGCTACCAGCAGTGCAGAGCTTGCTCAGGAATGGCAGCAGGCAGGTGTGAGTGCATCTGCACGCACTGTGAGGCGGAGACTCTTGGAGCAAGGCCTGGTCTCAAGGAAGGCAGCAAAGAAGCCACTTCTCTCCAGAAAAAACATCATGGACAGACTGATATTCTGCAAAAGGTACAGGCAGTGGACTGCTGAGGACTGGGGTAAAGTTATTTTCTCTGATAAATCCCCTTTTCGATTGTTTGGGACATCAGGAAAACGCCTCATTCGGAGAAGATAAGGTGAGCGCTACCACCAGTCTTGTCTCATGCCAACTGTTAAGCATCCTGAAACCATTCATGTGTGGGGTTTCTTCTCAGCCAAGGGAATCGGCTCTCTCACAGTCTTGCCTAACAACACAGCCATGAATAAAGAATGGTACCAGAATGTCATCCAAGAGCAACTTCTCCCAACCCTCCAAGAGCAGTTTGGCGATCAACAATGCCTTTTCCAGCATGATGGAGCACCTTGCCATAAAGCAAAGGTGATAACTAAATGGCTCAGGGAACAAACATAGAGATTTTGGGTCCATGGCCTGGAAACTCCCCAGATCTTAATCCCATTGAGAACTTGTGGTCAATCATCAAGAGACTGGTGGACAAACAAAAACCTAAAAATTCTGACAAAATAAAAGCATTGATTGTGCAAGAATGGACTGCTATCAGTCAGGATTTGGTCCAGAAGTTGATTGAGAGCATGCCAGGGAGAATTGCAGAGGTCCTGAAGAAGAAGGGTCAACACTGCAAATATTGACTTGCTGCATTAACTCATTCTAACTGTCAATATAAGCTTTTGTTACTCATATGTTTGCAATTATTATATTTCTGTCTGTGATAAAAAACATCTGTCAAACACACATAAAAACCAGAGGGCAGCAGATCATGTGAAAATATAATATTTGTGTCATTCTCAAAACTTTGGCCATGACTGTACAACATATAACATACAATGACATACAGAACATATAACATACACATGGCATACAACATATAACATACATTACATACAGAACATATAACATACACATGACATACAGAACATATAACATACACATGACATACAGAACATATAACATACACATGACATACAACACATAACATACACATGACATACAACACATAACATAGAGTATAAACTCACCTATTCCCCGACACCATCCATCTGTGTACCGCTCTGCCTCTGCCGCCGGGAGAGAATGACGTCCCTACAGTTCATTCTCTCACGGCAATGCTGGGTGAGAAAATTACCACGCAGCATTGCCATAAAGTGAGACCATGAACTCAGGTAATCTCAGTGATGCACTGCAGGAGCCATTGTCTCCTGTCAGTGCATCACTGGTAGGACCTACAGAGCAGTGGCATCACCTGATGTCACCGTTCTATAGGGGAGACCGCCGTGGGACCCTCGTTATTAATTGGACTGCGTCGGACAGGGAGTATACGGTTGTTTTATTTTTTTACGTTTTATTACAGGAGATCGAGGGCGTCGCTTGGATCTGAGCGTATAATAAAGAGTAATGAAAACCGTCTTGTGTTTTATTTCATTAAAATATTTTATTCTTGTGTGTGTTGTTTTTTTTTTAACCCTTTATTAATATAAGATTAATAATGGATAGGCGTCTTATTGACACCTCTCTATTATTAACCCGGCTTAATATCACCTTACAATAGCAAGGTGATATTAACCCCTTATTACCCCATATTCCACCGCTACAGGGGAGTGGGAAGAGAGGGGCTAAGTGCCGGAATTGGCACATCGTACAGATGCGCCAATTCTAGGGCGGCTGGGTGCTGGTATTTTTAGCCAGGGGGGGCGCCAATATCCATGGCCCCTTCCTAGGCTATGAATATCAGCCCACAGCTGTCTGCCTAGCCTTTCTGGCTATAAATTATAGGGGGACCCCACGTCATTTTTTTGGGGGGTCATCCTATTTTAATAGCCAGTGAAGGCTAGCTGCGGGCTGATATTCATAGCCTGGGAAGATCCATGGGTATTAACCCCTTCCCAGGCTAGAAATATTGGCCCCGGCTGTTGGCTTTCCCCTCTGGCGCAGAAAAATTGCGCGGGAGCCCACGCCATTTTTTTTCCTATTTTTTTTTATTATTAACTATTGCATTATTTTGTGTGTGTGTGCGCGTGTGTGTCTTTAACTATTTATGTACCATTTTATCTATCTATCTATATATCTTTCTGTCTATCTATATATCTATCTTTCTATATATATATTTCTAACTATCTATTATCCATCTATCTATGTATTTCTATCTATCTAACTACTGGTATCTATTATCTATCTATGGCCGGCGTCACACTTGCGAGTGTGATGCGAGTAAGTCGCACGACTTTCTCGCGTCAACACCTGGCACGGCCGCCCGCTCTCGGACCCGAGTGTGCGGCTGCATAGAAATACATGCAGCCGCACACTCGGGTCCGAGAGCAGGCGGACCGTGCGGGTGTTGATGCGAGAAAGTCGTGCGACTTACTCGCATCACACTCGCAAGTGTGACGCCGGCCTATCTCTATCTGTGTGTGTGTAATGGAGTGTGGGTTGGACAAATGTAAAAGAGGAGGTTGGACAAGAAATGACATCACAAATATATATTTTTTGTTAAACAACATATCTTTATTTAGCTGTTAAAACCGCATACAAAACCGCATGAGAAAAACCGCATCAAAACCGCGCCAAAAACCGCGTCAAAACCGTGCCAAAACCGCGCCTGCGGTTTCTGCCAAGAGGTGCGGTTTCGGCGGGAAAAATCCGCAGGCAAATCCGCAATGTGTGCACAGGCCCTAATAATGCCCAATAAAAATGACTAATGTAAATAAAAATGGTATAGCTGGAAACGTCATCTTGTCCATCAAAAAACAAACTACAATGAAATAAAAAAGTTATAGCTCTCAGAATAAAGCAAAAAGTAATTATTTCTTCTATAAAATAGCTTTTATTGTGTAAAAGCATAAAAAAATTATATAAATTATATAAATGTGGTATTGCTGTAATCGTACTGACCCAAAGAATAAAGCTGACTGATCAATTTTACCACACATGGAATGGTACAAAAAATAAAATAATTCCTGAATTACTGTTGTTTGTTCATTCTGTCTCTCAAAAATCGGAATAGAAAGCGATCAAAAAATGTCATGTGCCCAAAAATGGGATCAATAAAAAGTCATCTCATGCTGCAAAAAATAAGCCCTCCCATGACTCTGAGGAAATTTTGTAGTAAGTTTTGGCACATATTTATCATGCTCCTTCCGCTGAGCGCTTGCACCATGGTTTCCATGTAAATGTCTGATACATGATTCAGATGGAACCCCCAGCGGAAGATTCCCTATAATGAGAGAGATGGAATCACTTTGGACATTGTCAGACTAATGATCCAGCTGTGTACGTTGTTTTAATCATGCATAAAAGTGCGGTGGGCCACATTTTTGTGCACCTCTGAAGCCAGATGGCGTCCAGAATAACTCTGCTGCCTCATTATAGTGAATAAATTCCACGGTTGTTTCATCTGAATCACGTCATTCAGAGATTTAGATGGAAACTCCAATGTAAGTGCTCATCATAAAGTGTAAAATGCCAGAAACCCGCAAATTATGCGCTCCCAAATCCAAATGCCCACTTCACTTCTGAGCCCCACAGTGTGCTTAAACCACATTTAGTGTCCACATGTTTGGCATTTCTGTAGCGATGATAGCCCTCCTAATTTATGGGTGCATGTCTCCAGAAGCATGAGCTGTATGAGCTAAGCATAACATACTGAGCACTTCAATGCTTTGAGCACTACAATGTATGGGCACTACAATAGCAGATTTGCAATTTTCACTCAGCAACATCCACTCTTGCTTGTTTCTTGAAAATACCTATGGAGTCAAATCATCACTGCATCGGTAGATACATTTCCAAAGTGGTATGATTTCCTAAATTGGGTCACTTGAGTGGGATGTTCTGTTCTTTTGGCACTTAGGGTGCTGTATATGGATTCTGCATACAATTCTAGAAAAATCTGTGCTCCAGGAGGCAAATAGTGCTCCATCCCTCTCGAGTCTCGCCTTGTGACTAAGCAGTACTGAACAGCCACATATGGGGTATTTCCATGTTTATCAAATACAGTATTATGTGACACATTTTGGTGGGTGCCATTTTTACTCATTTCTCCTTGTGAAAATGTAAAATCTGAGGCTAAAACATTTTGGTCACTGCACCCCTAGATGAATTCATTGAGAGGTGTAGTTTGTAAATTGTGTCACAGTGGGGGAAATAAGTATTTGATCCCTTGCTGATTTTGTAAGTTTGCCCACTGACAAAGACATGAACAGTCTATAATTTTAAGGGTGGCTTAATTTTAACATTGAGAGATAGAATATCAAAAATAAAATCCAGGATATCACATTGTATAAATTATATAAATTTATTTGCATTTTGCAATGAGAAATATGTGAAGTAATATAGAACATATGTTTCCAATAACTTCCTGGTGAAGTCCGTGTTCAGTGTCCATGCCCAAACAGTAGGTGTTCGGTACGGACGCCGAGATTTACTGTTCGGGTTCGCCCATCTGTAGTCATGAAAAAACAATCTCAGAATCAGTGGGATCTGTTGAAGCATTTCAAAGTTATTACCACATAAATTGAAACTGGTCAGAGTTGTAAAATTTGGCCTGGTCATGAAGGTTGAAGCCAGGCTTAGTGAGAAGGGGAAGTTTCCTTTTATTTTTTTATTTTAGAATGTAATCTCTATGAGATATTTAACCTGGGATTGTATGATTGGTTTTATACTGCAATACTACACTGCTGTAATTGCAAAAATCATAGTCTCCTATGAAGCCTTGCCTGTAGATGGGCTTTACTTGGCTTCCAATATGGTTGCCATAAGAGCAACCATCACAGGTCCGTAGCTGACATGGCAATCCATCAACTCACAGGAGGGAGCAACATTCCTCAAATGTGTCCAGTAAACTGTGTGACACAGTATGACATACATTTTAGCCCACATCAATGTCTATAAATGCTTCTAAGATGAACTTGTTCCTTGTCTGTTCAGTTTTTGAGGAAAGCTGCATTAACAATAGAAGGCGGCCAATCTCATTGTTTTGTGTCAGTCTTTATGTGTACCCATAAAATCTCCTAGAATTTCATTGGTTCAACTATATACCACCTTATGGACCACCTCATACAATATATTGTATTTTGGTATATATTGGCTAAATGTCAATAAAAAATTTTTGACAGTGGTAAAATTGTCATTAAAAAAATCTCAAAACTTGAAAGTATTTGTGCAAAAATCTTGCAACTTTTTGCCCCGTTGCATGGGCCCCAACATCTTTTTTAAATGGTGGTGGTGTTTAGAAGGATGTATGGTTTATATCTGGTGTAGATATCATTTTGTGGCACAGCCAGAAAGGTTGAACACATTTCTTAAAAGGTGTATGCTGTTCCAGAGTGGCATTTGAATCATAGGCTTGATAAATACCCCTAGTTTTTATTGCAAATCATTACCTCTAGAATGTAGAATTTAGGAATGTTTGTCATGAATTGTCATCTAAAGGGTCAGCAATATGCATCTTTTAAAATATGCTTTTTTTTTACTGTTTCCGCAAAGGTAGTGGTTAGGGGGATTTTTTTTATGCTTTTTACAGTTGCCTTTGATGACCTACTTATACAAGTTTCTATAACTTTTTTGACCTTGGTTTTCCCAATCTATTATAATGTGATCCACATTGTTTTAAGGAAGGTAAAATGTGATCAATTCATTTTTGTTTCTATGCCAGCAAAGACTGGCATCATTAGCAGGTGCATTTTTCGCTACGCCAGCTTCTGGCGAGACAAGCACTGCTAGACAGCTAAATAGCTGCAAACTGGCTTTGTGCACATTTATTCATCAAATCTTATTACTAGGCACACAAATAACATTGAAGCAAATTTTAAGCTGTGCATGGATAATACAAGGCAGATAAGCAACATCAAATGGAAACACTGAAGTTGACATAGTTTAATATAACATTCCATTACTTTGTAATATTTTTATTCCAAACCTTTATGTTTTTACAATTGCACCTCCTTTTAAGTTTTTATTTTTGGGTACATTTCTGCATTTCAAAATGGTTTGCTCTGTTTTTATTTTGCTTATGAAATTAACTGTAGACCATCCAAGAACTTCCATGTTTATCTTTGTTATACATTACTAATGGCTAATGATTATACAGATCCTGCAAAGATTACCTTGACTCAAATAATACTGCAATGTAACGTCACAGCACCAAAAAAAAATGATTTGACACCTAAATTGACATTGGTCAATGGCTTCTGTAGTACTGAGTTATCATTATCTTTTTAAAGCCTCATCCGACATCTGATTCTTTCTCATGAGAAAATGGGACTGATTTTTCTGATCAAACACTCAGAGTCTGATCAGAGTGCGGTTCGAGTGTCATCCAATTTTCTCATACGTGGAGAAATTAAAAAAAATTCCCCATATTCTCTATTCTGACCTTCCCTGATAATAAGACCACACTTGGATGTCATCTGAGTGCAGTCCAATATTTTAATGAACCCATAGGCTTGCATTGCTGATTTTGATCTGATCCTTGCATCAAAATTGGACATATCTCTGATCATTTCTGCCGACCAGTTGGTCCAAAGAGAATGTCGGACATGTGAATGCCCCCACAGATGAGAGTGCTATCCGTGGAAAACATGAATAGCACTCAAACTCGAATATTGGATCTCTTAAGTAGTGATGGGCGGAGCTGTGGATGTTTGGGTCCTTTGAGTTCAGCCAAAAATTTAAAAAAAGTTTGAGTTCAGATACCAGTACGTTCCTTGAACTCGAACACCTTTCAAATGAATAGAGGGCTCGAACATCCGGTGACACAGATGACAGTGTTGTAAACATCAGCTCTGTTCGGCAGTAAGTTCATTACCGTCAGTCAGAGCGCTGCATTTGCCACGCATGTAAGCCAGCAGCTCTAACCAGCAGTTAAAAGGTTATCACTGGTATCAGGTGTCGGCTGATGAAAGTACTAATCTGATCAGCATATGCCTGGTCTCACTGATAGCAGCAAGAACAAGCACTGCTGATGGAAGTATTCACCAACCCATGCTGTTCAATAAATAAATAAAATTAAAAAATGACATGTGGTCCCCTCTATTTTTGCTAATCAGCACAAATAAAGCTGAGGGCTGCGGGTTGCAGCCCCCAGCTGTCAGCTTTATTTTGGCTGGTTAGCAAAATAGAAAGGTTACAAGCAGTTTTTTAAAGTTATTTAAATAAATAATTTAAAAATGGCACAGGGTCCCCTTCATTTTTACAACCAGCTATGCTAAAGCAGGCAGTTGGGGGCTGGTATTCTCAGACTTGGAAGACGCCATGGATATTGACCATCCCCAGCCTAAAAATAGCAGCCCACAGCCATCCCAAGATAGGTGCATCTGTACCAATTCTGGTCCTTTGCCTGGCTCTTCCCACTTGCCCTGGTCTGGTAATATTAGTGGGGTTGAAGTCAGCTTTGTAATGTCAGCTGACATCAAGTCCAGGGGTTTGTAATTGAGTGGCATCAATTAGATACCCTATTACTAACCCCATAGTAAAAATTAAATAAAGACACAGAAAAAAAGTCATTTAATTGAAATAAAACACACAAAAAAAATCCTTTATTTAAAATAAACACTACCCACCCTCTTTTGCCCATTTATTATTGTAAATTAAAAGTAATAAAACACTATATTCCTCACATGTCCGATGACAATCCATTTGTCCCACGAAGAGGCCAACTCTGCTTCATCTGGATTGCATGGCTGAGCAGTGGCATACATTGAGTAAACACTGAGCCAAAACTTGTTGATTAGCTGTGCTGCAGCCATTGAACAAACTTTTTCGGGCTGCAGAATCCGAACAGTAGCACGGAGGTCCTGCAGAATGTACGGATATTAGGTGTTTGGTACGGACCCCGAACTTTACCGTTTGGTTCGCCCATCCCTAGACTTAATGAATCCCATGTGAGATAACCTTTGCTACAACTACATCAAATAAGCTTTGCTACATCTGTACTTCATGTATGGCCTCATTGATACGTCAGTTATTTTGCATCAGTGTTTGTATGTCAAAACCAGGAATAGAACTTAAAGGGAACTATAATTGAAAGATTGACACCTGTTCTCTGTTCTGGAGACCCTCATGGCTTTGGCATAAAATTACTGATAAAATACTAATCAAAAATACTAATGTGTGAATGAGGCCTTATTGTGTGTTTATTGTCCTGTGTCATGTCCTATTTCTGACTACTGGCTATCATCTCCTGGTTATATCTCACTCTTTTATGCCATTCTGAAGGCCATGAATTCAGAATCATTTTGCCATCCATTCCACCTTGTATTAAGAATGAAGGTCAATGGAGTTTATTCAAAAATCTAGCTCTAGCTCATGTTGTCATTGATTGAAAAAGATGCTTTCTTATTTTGTACTTTTTTTCTTTTTTTGCACCATTTTTTACTCAGATTGTTTTTATTTGTACTGTTGTGTACTCAATCACTCCAGGTTCATTCTGGAAAATGCATTACTGCATGTGACAGCTTTACTTTTGAAGTATGTCATATTGGATAACTATAATAATACACATTATTTATTTACATACATTGAAAAAAAAATCATGGCAATCCAGAGTATTGGCTGAAGGCGCACAATTAAGTTTCCCAATGTGTAATGTCAATGGGCCTCCTTGAGGCACACTTCTAGAACCTGTGGCATTATTGCTGACACTCGAGGGGCACAGCAGAGCATTTGCACCCAGCTGAATCTGAAATACAGTAATCACTTGATGTAATGCCAGCTCTGTACTCCAATTTTGTAACATATATTATATAAAACATTCTATAAAACATGTTTATGCCTTTCCATGATTTGTATATTTGCAGTTGAAAATATATAAAGCATCTAGGTCACTGAACACAATCTTGATAATAAATCATCTCACTATTTAAAGCTTTGTACATGTGCTGCAAACTAGCATTAAAAAAAGCTTCTTCCAAGCAAACGCTTCTCTCCCAAACCTGCACAAATGAAGCAATATTAGAAATTAATATATAGTCTCTTATTTAGCATAAAGATAAATCGTTATGTTTAAATTAGTTTTCTTAAAGATAGAAAATTTATAGAAATGAAAGGTGCAATGGATTTCCTGCCATAGAGTTTTAAAGTCTAGGATAGGCATTCAATATTTCATCTGTAAGGGTCTGAATGTTTACTCCACCACCACTTATGAGCTGGTTTAAGGGGCTACAGGACTCCAGCAAGCATTACCATTCTTCTCTGTTGTGACAACACCACGCTTATTCTTAATTATGCTAGACATATTATTCAGTAGGCCCAGGGACATGTGCTATTATTCATATAAATCTCAACATTGACACTTGTTGTAGGTTGAATTGATTTTTGATAATTTTTTGAATGCTTTATAACTACCTATTGTATGGTACCTACAGCTTATTCTCTGCTATCCTTGAGGGAAAAAGGCACAGGTTAATTGAACAATCAATGTTTGCTAATTTGATGAATGCCTGCTGACTACTTATTATATCAGTCCATGCACCTTGTTGTTCTCTAAACATTGAAGGGCAAAATGTGCAAACTAGTTGATCACTCAAAAATGAGAGATGACCTCCTCCTACCTTCCACCAAACCTGTGGCCTGAAGGACAGTTGTGGGTATAAAAGTGACCTCTCCACATCTACAGTGAGACTATAGAGGATAACAGCCAAGGCACCAAGGCAGTAATACAGATTTGATCCACTGCCCATCACTGAACCCATAGAGACATATGGAGAACCCAGGTTGTGACAATCAGGTCACCTGACCACATACCTTAAAGGACTGTCAGCTTCCCAACTTGTCTCTGCCTACTAGTCATGATCCACTTTTGGATCTGTGGCAGATCTTGCTTTGCATACTAAAATCTTTTCTTCTTTCAGACCATCGGGGGTTAATGTCAGTCTTTTCCCCTGATGGCTGCTGGTGTAATTGCATGGCTACTGACTTGTCAGAGGAAGGTGGTGACCACTCCCACCATCCTTTAAAAGGTCCCTGAGGCATCAGCTGACTGTTGGTGATATTGCTACCTTTTGGAGACCAACAAAGCTGAAGTCAGGAGCTTGCTGAGCGCAGTGGTACTTCTGCTGTTTCCCTGATTTGGTGCCTTTCTCTGCTGTTCGGTTCATTGCAGCAGAGCAATCTAAGTGTTTATTGTTTAGTTATTTAACCCCTAGGTGTCTGTCTTTCCTTTATGTTGCTTTGTGTAATTCACTTTATTCCCTATCTACCTCCTGGGTAGGGGGTTGGTGAGTTTAGGAGAAAGAGACAGAGCGGTGACTTGGGCCTCACTACCTTCAAGTGTACCCCCAAGTTAAGGAGATCCAGGGCCTCTCCTTAGTCTTAGGGGCAGTTCAGGGGCCCAGGTTCCTCGTCTGTATTTCTGTTACTGTGCATGACACTACTCTCTGTGGGTGCTCACGAAAAGCGGGATGCCACTGGTTGGGGTAGTTGACCCTGGAAGCCCGGAATTTGCAGATGTTCTAATTATCGTCAAGCCAGCAGAAGGGTGAGACTCTGTAATTTGCACCATCTTATGTACTTGCTGGGATTGTACTATATGTTATTGATTGTTGGAGATCCAATAAAGTATCACCCCATTGTGTTACCCTTTCCCTGTGTTATCTGAGTAGTATTCTGCCCATGGAAAAGGAGTATGAGCCTTCAGTGGGATTAGTAATGGACAATGCGGTGTTTATAAAAACAGCCAGGCCAGCGGACGAGAACACCCATTGACTCTTGTGTCTCTACAATGTGTATACTGCTCTTTACAGAACAATGCAGCAGAGCTTGTGCTCAGTATTCCAGATAAGTCCTATTTACTTGAATGGAAAGTACCAAAAATGAAGAGCTTTGCCTGGTGACGAACGAATAGCACACATTGCTTGCTTGACTGTGGTGGTAAGGTTTGCAGATCGCACCAAATATAAATTATGATAAGGTGCGATTGCAACCCGAGGTCCACCGTGTCGTGATGGAGAACCGCAGCTAGAAGACAATGGCGAAGCGAAGCAGCGAGCTAGCACCGTAAACACACTGAGTTAAATGTCACTCGATGTGAACAGAGTACAAGATACGGACTCTGTTACTTCACAGAGCAGAACTACACAGAGAACATGCTAAGCTGTGCCCTGTTAGACGTCACAGGTGCACAGTAGTATTCACGCTAGTTGAGGTCCCTATAACTCACCCCCCACTAAGCTGGTGATTGAGACTGCCATGTCACATGGTTTGTGAAACAAGCACATGCGACGAAGTCGCCCGGTGCAGGTGCTGAGCTCAAGCAGGAGTTCCCACCCTACACTGCCTGACGAGAAGACATTAGCAGTGTCCGTAGCTGCACACGTGTATACAGGATGGTAACTATCCCACCTACAAACACAAGTGTTATCTTAGTGTGCCGATGCGCGAAACCAGAGGAACTTTTATACGCTCCTCGCTCAAGTCCAGTCTGACAGGACCTTGCTAGTGGGTCAATCTGGAACTGGCACGTCACCCGAGCAGCTGACAACTGACCAAAGTCAAAGCGATTTCTTGACTTAGGCCCAGAAATGTCTGTTCGATGCTGCCTATTGCTGGATACCATAGCTTTGACTGGGGAGCCAGCAGTAGCCAAGCGAACAAAATGAGTGTGAGCAACAAACTGGGACTGACATCTTTGCTGAGCAGCATCCACTGCGGCGGAAGCTGAATGGGAGACTGCAGAAGATGACACAGCTTGGGATCTACCCTGTGCAGTGGGAGAATCCCAGCGACTAACAGGTGGACTCTTGAAATAGCAGTTCAGTGAGGATACTGAAAGGGTCACCTCTACAATCCATTATTGATTGTCTATGCTAGGCAGAGGTTATCACTTTTATTTAATTATAATATCATATGAATGCTGGTGATTTTGTAGTAGACTTAGACTTAGAAGTTGAAACAGTCAATATCCATCTGATATGCTAGCTAGCTCTGAATGTTGCAGTTAACACCTTAGGATGCTATGGTTCATGATGTTTGCAGGATCTAAGTGGTTAGATAGAAGGAATGACCCCTCTCTGTAAGCCCCATACGGACAGATATTAGAGTATATTGTTTCTGCAATCAAGTCTTTTGGGGGCAAATGAAAGATGTCAAAATAAAAATATGAAAAATATGAAACAATTGAAAATATAAAAATCTATATCTCCCTTCCTTCTCACTTGGTTCATTAAAAAAACATAAAAATAAATTAAATAAACATAACTGGTTTTGGACTTTAACAGATCTATTGATATACATCTGTTAAAGTCCAAAACCAGTAAAATATTACATTTAATCCACAAGGTGAATGTCATGATAAAATAATCCCTGAATTGCTTATTTTGGGTAACAAATGACATTCAATGGAAGTGTCATAAAAATCATTCAAAAATTGTTATACCAATAGAATCTCTCAAAAAGTTAGAGTTTCAGAATATGGTGACCCAAAAATAAATTTTTATTTTTACAAAAGACTTTTTAAAAGTGGTAAAAGCAAATGTCTATGTCTAAAAAGATATACTGTATAGTCAATAACAAATTTACTAATGTATCAAGAATTTTTTAATTAATTTTACCTTTACCCAAATGTCTATTCTATTTTTCATTGAAATCTCTCTGAATTAACCCAATTTCATATTATTTTTTTTGTTTTGAACTAAATTCTTTACTATGCCAAGATTTTTGTTAAGAACATCAGGTCATCAGTGTTTGAGAAACTCGACCACCCCTTTTGGCATCAACTTAATCACATCAACACTATTCCGAATCAGATACACTCCTGTTTCTAGTATTAAACTGAATAACTAGTCACCTTGTTACTGTGTCCAAATGCTTTTATGCTCCAATGTTTGGATATTTAGGTATTGAGGGCAGGTGTATTAGCTTACCTTTCTTTAACTTAATTTTCCAATCAGTGCTTAGTTGGACAAATATTTTTTAGCTGGATCCTGTCACAAATTCCACTCTTTTCTGTAGTTTTGTTACTTTGTGTCGGGGCTGTCAGTCTGTGCTGGGTCTGTGCTGCCATCACCTGTGTTCATTTTCCTTAATCAGGATTCTATATAGGCATGCTAGTTCCTCCCCCAGTGTCATTCGTACACTTGCTGTTGCCTGTGGAACATTGATCCCTCTACGCTCTGTGCCTGACCTTGATTCTCTTCCTGGACTCCAACCCTTTGCTTGTGACCTGACGAAGGCAACGTGCCGAAATGCGCGTTGGGGTGGGCGTCTATCCAGGTGGTCAGGTATAGTTATTATAAGTTATTATTTGATGTCAGTATTATATTTCTATTATCTATTATCCTGGTCTCTGCTACTACATTTGGGGCACTAGTGCCGTTGTGGCGCTTTGTGCACCCCACATATGGTATACCTTGTTTCCAACATTTATTATTTGTGCATTTTTTTGCACCTGTGAACTTTTTACACATGCAGATTCAAGTATTTTATTACCACTCAGTGGTCATTTGGTGCCTCACATTTACACATTGATAGAATTTTGTATTTTGTCTGCACATTTTTGCACATTGCATATGTTTTATTGCAATTTTTGTATACCTCTGTGGATTGATATCGTCTGGGTAGTACTGCCCTCAATTATATGTACGGATTTTAATTGTTTTTATATTGTCATTTTCACCATTATCATTTGCTTGTTTATTAATAAAATTTTATATTATTATTACCATTGGGATTTTTGGTCGATGTTTGTGTCTGGTAGTAAAGTAGTAAGTAGTATACATATTAACTGCCGTAACTCGCGTCACAGATCCCATTGCTGTACATACTCATTACCTTATAGATAAATGGGATTCCAAGATTTGTCAAAAGTAACAATGAAGCAGACACCACCTGTAAATTGATGGAATTCTAACGAAAGTACATGTAAGACAAATGAAATTCAGAAAAGAGGAAAGACGTACAAAAGACCTGTTGCAATTGCTAAATTTTAATAATGTAAAGACCCAACGTAATTGCCCCTGAGGAAGCCAAGTCTTGTGATAGTAACTCAAAAGCAGCACGCCCTCTGCCTTGGAGTTATATTTAACGAAGAACATTCCTTTATTCCCTGTATCCAATCACTCACTCACTCACTCATGTAGCCTGCATCTTAAAAACATCTCTACAATCCGACCTTTTCTCACCTTTTAAACTGCTAAAACGCTTATTGTAGCACTTATTCATTTCTCTATGGACTACTGCAAATCTTTTCTGATCGGGCTCCCTCTAGCCAAACTTTCTGCTCTCCAATCTGTCCTGAATGTGGCAGCCAGAGTCGTATTTCCTTCCAGCCGTTTCACTGAAGCCTCCACTTTGAGCCTGTCAAACTGGTTGCCCATTGACTACAGAATATAATATAAACTCATATCTCTCACCAACAAGGCCTTCCACAGTTGTGCACCACCCTATATCTCCTCCCTCATCTCTGTCTATCACCCTACAAGTTCCATTCGTTCTGAAACTAACCCAAGACTAACAACCTCCATATTCCGAATCTGGCTCCTCCGTCTCCAAGACTTCTCCCCTGCTGTGCCAGTGCTCTTGACTTGAATGCACTACCCCAGATGATCCGACTGATACCTAGCCCCACGTTTTTAGCATGCTTTAAAAAATCTCTTTAAACAAGCCTATTACCTCAACTCACCTAACTATACCCTGCTACCTCCTTCTAAATATTATTCAGAATCTGCTCCTTCCTATACATCTGTCTCCACATCCTCCATGCACACGATAACTGCACTTGATAATTGCACTTAATTGCACTGGCTGATGACCGGATCATGCAGCTTTATATGAAGTCTCATATTTATTATAATTGATTTATAATTGATTTTATATATAAATCTGAAATAGCATGCACTTTTCACCTATTATGTCCCTGTATTTCCTTGTACTGTAGACTATAAGCTTGCGAGCAGGACCCTCACTCCTAATGTAACTGTTTAAACTATCATACCTTGTATTGTATTTATTATTTGCATATGTCACCGCTTAATTGTAAAGTGCTGCAGAATATGTTGATGCTATAAAAATGCAATTATTATTATTATATTATTATTTTTTATTATACATGGGGTCCGCTTTCCCATATGATACTTTCTCTATGAGCCAATTTACATGGATGACATGGCACATAGCTATTGCTTATTTTCTTTTATATAATCTGTTAATACTGAATTATATATTGTCTATAAATGTACATTGCACCTATCTACTGTACAGAATGCAACTTGATATCACTTTAGGGGTAGTGTTCATCCATACATATCCTGGATTTCCACCACATTCACGTGGCTCTATTGGTCATTATGCCGGTTGTGTGGGTTGCATTCTAGAACCAATTTTTGGCTTTGGAAACAAGTTTAAAATGTTTTTATCGGTCTTGTCTTGGTTTTGTGTTTTCTAGTTAACAAAGATTTACTTTATAACTGTAGGAAGTGCAACCAATCTTTTGTACGTGTATTTCCTCTTTTTTTAAAGGTTGCAGAATGGCAAAAATTGACTTAAAATAGTGAATGGCATAAAATAGCAAGGTAACCATTACATGATAAATTCTCTGAAACTCAAACAGCATCACTCTGTGTTGCCTATCAGTCACTATTTATTTCCTGTATCAGTCATGTTATTTTATTGACATTTGTTGTCATTTGGCATAAATTGTCATCAGTTGAGGCATAAAGTAATCTGACATGAATGGCCTTTATATATACTTTTGCAATCCCAGAAAACCAATTAAGTTGTAGTGAAGATCTTCTTAATCTTTGCACAGTTTGTTAGTTTGTTAGGTGCTATATAGAGAACTATATTTCTTAACATACTCCTAAAATAAATGCAAAATGGCGATAAATCTGTTGTGCAGTCAAGTACTCCACATTTATGCAGAAAGATTAAACTGCAAAATTGGCTATTGTAATTAGAGCAGATTTCAAATGCTATTAAAAGTTCTAGCAATGTATTCCAAATCAACAATGATCAAGAGCAGGAAGCTAAAACTATTTTGGTGGAGATTATGTAATTAAATAGGAACAAAAATAATCACAAATAAAAGTAAAGACACTTTCAAAATTGTTTAATTAGATTATTATCTTGACAGAGGAGATTTTAATTAAAGAAATAAAAACCTGTCCCTTTAACTAAGTTCTACTTCAATATTATCTTATCTTTAATTAAGTTCTGTTTTATTACAACTTCATCAGTTTCAAATCAAATAAATTACTGAAGAATAACTTTTCTCCCATCAATGCTTACAGTCTACAGTTCATTTTTTATGAGCTTCCATCTATGTGCATTTGTACGTATATTACCATGACCTTTACTACTCTTAGTTGTGTGTATTGAAAAATCATTGCATACATTTTTTAAGAATAAATATGAATTTTAGTTTGTAGGATTGCAATATTCAAAAATATAAAGAAAAATATATATATATATATATATATGTATATATAAATATTTATATATGTATACATGATACATATGTCCAAAAAAGTTAATTCTAAAAAATATTTGCACAGTGACCAAATCTTTGTGATTTGGGCTCTGAATGCCACTATTTTTTATTTAAAATGAAAGCAACTGGAATGCAATTTAAGTGTAGACTTTCAAGTTTCATTAAAAAGGGTTTAATAAAAATACCCTGTGAAATGATTAGGAATTTAAGCTTGTTTTCTAAAAAGCCTCCTCAGTTCAGAGGCTCAAAAGTAATTGGACTAGTTAACTTTACCATAAATAAAATGTTCATTTTTAATACTTTGTAGAGAATCCTTTGCTGTCAATGACTGCCTGAAGTATGTAAACCATGGACGTCACCAAATGCTGGATTTCCTCCTTTGCAATGCTTTGCAAGGCCTTTACTGCAGCTGACTTCAGTTGTTGCTTGTTTGTGGGTCTTCCTTACTAAAGTTTTTTCTAAAGCATGTGAAATGCATGCTTTATGGGGTTGAGATCTGGTGATTGTCTGGCCATTGTAGAATGCTTTACTTCATTGCCTTAACAACTTCTGATTCACTTTCACAGTATGTGTTAGATCATTGTCCATTTGTACTGTGAAGCGCTGTCCAATCAACTTTGCTGCACTTGGTTGAATCTAAGCATAAAGTATAGCCCTGTACACTTCAGAGTACATCCTGCTGCTTCTTTGTACTGTCACATCATCAATAAATACTTTAAACACATGCCATCACACTGCCTCCACAATGTTTTACAGAGGATGCTTTGGATCATGAGTGTCATAGAAAAAATTTAAATCAATGAGATATCTCCAGAAGGAGAAAGAGTTGACAATCCAAACTTCTTTTGGAAATAGGACCACAATTAACATATAGGGAAATAAAAGCTAATTAAAACATCTCTTTGAAGCAGGGACTGCCTGTGATGACTAAATGGTTACAGCAGGGAAAATTTGCAGGAAAAAAGTCAGAAAGTAATTAAACAGGGGAACTAGCGAGAGAGATAACGCTATAACCTCTTTGAGGCAGAGACTCACTGCAGTGCCCAGGTGATTAAAACAGGATATCTATTGTGGGAAACAGCCACACAAACTGGTGATTTGTAGTTTCAAAGAGGAAGGAAAACAAAAATCTAAAACCTCCAGAGACAACTCTTCATCTCATCAAAGAATCCTGATGAGAAAGTTCCAGCCTTGGTGTCTCCAATGTCCAGCTATGAATATTGGGATTTTGTGTCGATCCAGTATTTATGGGATATAGTTTTCCAGTGTCATAGCGAAGAGGCTGGATGTATGCATTAACTCAAAACACTGTAGTGTCAATAGAATATCTCCAACTGACGATGAAATATCTGTCATATTTGGTCTCTACATAGCGGTAAAATCATGATAAAAAATATTACAGCGATGTCTAACGCCAGGAACCTTCAGAGACCAATATTTCTGGTAAATTTGGAATCTCTTAAAATCCTGAAGACTAAGACACACCCTATAGCTCTCCGAAGTCCAACCCTGTTGCGAGTTACCAGAGTGAAGGTGTGTGAGTGCAATTTGTGTTATTAAAAATCTAAAGTCAATTATGATCCTTGTTCAATGCCAGGAAGATACATTGCTGTGTTGGCTTGACCCAAGTTTTCATAGGACGTTTTCACTGGAGCCCTTCCCTCCATAAATCTGAGCCATTTCTGTGGCATCAGGTTTATTGACTTTCTTTTGTTATTCCTTTTTATTTTATGTAATTGTATATGCTGTATTGTTTTGCTCCCCTTGTAAAATCTTTTGTATATTTTTTTTATAAATACTGCCTATCTTTTGAATTAAATATAAAATGTAATAGATCTATTTCTCTTGCTCTGTTAATCGCAGCCTGGAAGCCATACACTAACTGTAATGGTGTCCAAGTAGCCTATATAAGCAATTGTTGGTTGCCACAAGTAGGTTCTTTTGTCATTGCGGAGCTGTCAGTGACAGTACCAGGGGTACATACACATATTCCATGCGTTGCAATCGGGAGTGTTTATACCATACTCTCACTGTTAGTTGTCCAATAACTGGCGTAGTAGTGGAAGCAGCCGACGTCTCATCCATCACTCGTCAGACAATTCCATAACTGTACTGTTGATTGAAGGCAGCAGAGTTGCATTCCCTTGATGAAAAGATAACAGCTTGTGGATCTGCATGACCCCCCAACTATGATCTTTCACAATGAGCCATTCTAAGATTTCTGGATAAGTTGATGTTCATTTTATCTGTTCAAAGACAAATTTTTCACAACAGGGTTGGCTTCTTAAGATGTTTTAGGCAAAGTCTCATCTTGCTTTTCTATCTTTAAGCTTGATTACTGGCTTGTACATTGTGATGAACCCTCTGTATTTGCTCTCTTGAACTCTTCTTCTCTTGGTAGAATTAGATACTGAAAGCATCTACTTCCTGGAGAATGTTTTTCACATGGATGGATATTGTGAAGGGGTTATTCTTCACCATAGAAAGGATTCTGTGATCATATACTATTGTTGTCTTACATGAACGAGCTGGACTTTTTGAGTTTCCAAGCTTACTAGTGGACTCATTTTTTGCAGGATGTACTATGTACTAAGTACAATACCTTCAGTCCATAAGATCCCAACCAGGTCCAGTAGTTCCACTGGCCTTGCACCAGGCAATACTCGCTGTTTCACAAGTTTTGGTTGGCCCACAAATTTTGTATCTCCTTCCATTATAGTCTGTATTTACAGTCCATGCTCCTCCAGATGATGGTTACCATGACCGTAGCACCTGCATCCAGCTCCAACCATTAACAACATATAGTACAGTGATATATGTGGTTAGGTGACCTGACTCTCCCAACCTGGTTGTGAGTTCAGTGATAGGCAGTGGAACAGATCTGTATTCCACCAGATGGACCCATGGTTATATTGGCTGTTCCTATAGAGTCCCTCTGGAGAGGGAGCCAACTACTTTATACCCACAGCTGCCATTCAGGACATTCTATCACAAGATTGGGGGAAGGTTGGAGGAGGTAACCTTGTTAATTATCCTGCATTTTTGTCCTGAATTTTGTAGATTAGTACACAGCAGGAGGCTGATATAATATGCAGTCAGCAGGAATTCCACAAATAACATTCAAAAGTCAACGTATATGCTCATGAAAAAATTGCTGATGTCCAATGATTTAGAGAATATAGGAGCAATACATCTGGTAAAGTTAAGAATAAACAATGCGTTGTGACACAACCCATTAACCCCGTTTACGACCTTGGACGTATCTATATGCTTGTCGCCTGGTACATAGACCCCCATCCAGGTGAACTGAATACAGTTCTCATCTCTGGGCTTCCCCCATCAATGAGTTGGCAGGATCTGAAAGATCCTGCGAGAGAAGCTGCCATAAATAAATATTTTAGGAAAAATGACACATATTTGGTATCACCAATTCTAGAATGACCTGACCTAAAATATTGTATCACTAGTTAACCCCTTTAGTGACCAAATTAAAACAATAAGGAAAAAAAACGAGGCAAAAAATGATGCCTAATCATTGTACTGCCGAACAAAAAGTGGAATAAATCGCGATCAAAAAGATGAATTTAAATCATCTAGTCTTCCAAAGAAGTTGAAGCCATGCAGCTCAATCAGAGTAAAAATAAGAACATTATAGCTCTCAGAATAAAGCAATGAAAAAACAATTAATTTAGAAAATATTTTTATTATGTAAAAGTGCCAAAACATAGAAAAATTATGTAAATAGGGTATCGCTGCAATTATACTGACCAGAAGAATAAAATTGCCTTATCAATTTTACCACACATGCAATGGCAAAAAATACACACAAAAAATCCTGAATTGCTGTTGTTTGTTAACTCTGACTCTTTAAAATTGTAATAGAAAGTGATCAAAACATGTCATGTGCCCAAAAATGGTACCAATGAAAACATCAACTCGTCCCACAAAAAACAAGCCTTCGCATGACTGTCGGTTGAAATATGGAAAAATTATAGCTTTCAAAATATTTTTTTAAAAAAAGCATCTTTTAGTGTGTGACAGCTGCCAAACATAAAGACTATATAAATCTGGTATCGCTGTAATCGCACCGACCCGAAGAATAAAGTTGTCTAATCACTTATACCGCATGAGGAATGGTGTAAAAAATGAATAAAACCAATTCTTGACCTGCTGTTGATTTGTTCATTCTGCCTCCCAAAGATCGCAGTAAGGTTCAGCTCACATTTATCCTGCGCTCTACGCTGAGCGCTTACACCAGTGTTTCTATGTAAATCTCAGAAATACGTGATTCAGACAGAACCCCAGGCAGAAGATTCCCTATAATGAGGCAAATGGAGGCACTGTGGATGCCATCTGACCTCTGATAGGTGGTGTCCATCTTTTTAGGCATGTATAAAAGTGCAGTCAGCCACAGTTTTTGTGCACTTCTGAAAAGAAGGACAAAGCTGAACAGAGGCCAGAGAGAATCCAGAATAACTAACTCCGATGCCTCATTATAGTGAGTGACTCCCTTGGGGGTTTCATCTGAATCACATCACTCAGAGATTTAGATGAAAACTCTGATATAAGTGCTCAGTGTAGAGTGTGATCCCAAAAGTTGTGTAAAATGTTCCAAACAAAAACTTCAAATCAATCCACAAAAATGCAAGTCAACACTAAGGTCTATAATCTGTCAATGGAAATATAAGGGCTTCCACGCTACTGGTAGCACAAAGGCTCTGGAAAATCGCTGTGGCTCCTCGCCTCCAAAAGGAAATCCAGTTAATTCTGTTCTCCAAAATCCAAATGCCCCTTCCCTTCTGAGCACCATGATGTGCCTAAGCCACAGCTAGCATCCACACGTTTGGACATGAGCACGGGTAAGAGATAAAGCCATTTGGCTATTCACCTGCTCCCATTTTTTGCTCTCCCCCTTGGTTTCCTGGCCAAGGCAGAGCAATGGGTGTGGAGGCAAATATTGTGAGATACTGCATGGAAATTAACTGAAAGGAATAGGTGTTTTCACTTTGTCCCTCATGCTTTGGATTTTACTCTGCAATGTTAGCAAATATATTTTTAGGACAATTGTGGATTATTTATACGTTTATATAGGATGACCCTACCCGTGTTCCTTGCTCATGAGATGGCACGTTTTCTTCTATAACTGGTGCATTCTGACCCTTGTCAATTAGCTCTGTATTTGTTTGTTACCTTTTATAATAATTGTGATTGTAGTCCTTTTCTTACATATTTGTATCATTAAAATCATTTTCATATTGATATATTTTTCTGGACTTCTATATTATGGGTTATATGCTCCAATTTTGTTGTGTGTCAATTGTTTGGCATTTCTGTAGCAATGACAGCTCACCTAATTTACGGGTGCATGTCTTCAGAAGCATGAGCTGGGCACAAAGTACTGGTCACTACAACATACAGGTCTCTATAATGTACTGGTCACTACAATGGCAGTTTGTAATTTTTACTCAGCAATATCCACTGCTGCTTGTTGCTGGAAAACAACCATGGAGTCTGCAAACGATTCTAGGAAAATATGCACTTCAGGAGGCAAATAACTCTCAATCCATTCCTCCCGATTCTCGCTGTGCGGCTAAGCAGTACTGTATAGCCATATAAAGGGCATTTCTACATTCAGCAGAAATTGTGTGACAAATTTTGGTGCCATTTTACCCATTTTCCACTGTGAAAATGTAAAATCTGGGGCGAAAACAAAATTTTGGAGGAAAAAATGTTATTATTTTTGTCTTCACTGCCCAATAGTATAAAATTCTGTGACCCACCTATTGTTAGGGTTCAATTTCCCGCTGCTGCACAGGGGGAGTCTCAAACCCGTCCCGCTGCGGTCTCCCATTCATCTCTGGCCGCAGTGGAGCCTACTCAGCAGAGACGTCGGTCCAAGCGTCTTGCCCACTCCACTACTGTGCAGTGACTTGCTGCTGTCTTTCCTGGATATGCTATTATAGCCAGTGCTGGAGCAGACGTCTTTGGGACAAAGTCCTGCGTTTTCCCTTCTGAGCATGCCCAGAGTGAGATCTCTCATTGGAGATCAGGGGTCACATGTTCAGGTGCTGCAGTGGCTCCTATTGGTTCGCCAGGAAGGTCATGTAGCTACATGTGTTTGTAACAGTCTCTCATTGGTCCTTGTTCCTGGAAGGTCCTGTAGCTGTTGCTCTAAAAGGGTAGCATGGCTAGGCCGCCATGCGCTAATATCAACCATTGTATGCTATGCGCCAGTGTGGTCATGTGTATTTGTGGATAGGGACCCGGCTGAAATAAGCCACTAGAATACCGACTTAATCGGTGAGGAGTTTGGTATGCTAGCTGGTCAGGGTCGGTGTCCTAGATGCCCTAGATTACCGGCATAACTGGTGAGGAGTTTTGATTGCCGTATTCAGGGTCTGGCGTTCAGACGCCATAGATTGCGGGTGACTCCCGCGAGGACATTAGCACATGATCACGCTTTATGTACGCTTAGCACTTAACTGTGTACCTGAGAGCCTTACAGGACACAGTGCTTTTTCTCAGCGCCCCTGTGACGTAACAGGGTTCGCTTTCAACGCTAGTCAGCGCCCTAGCGTGTTTTCTTTGCCACTCAGTTGTGTCTAGTGAGTGCGCACACATCGCCATATAGCGCTGCGGCTCTCCTTCTAGCGGCTCTCCTTCTAGCGGCTCTGTGGAGTAACAGAGTTCGCACTCATTGCCACAGCGCATTACGGCGTTTATGTTGGCGACTCTGCGGGATTACAGAGTTTGCTTCTCGCACCATTTTTACTAGCAGCAGGCTCCGCTTGCACGGTGGACCCCGGGCTGCGAACGCACCTTTCTACACTATATATTTGGTGTGTTCCGCAGACCCATAACACCTATAGTGTCAATATGATCACTACATTCCTAGATAAATATATTTAAATGTGTTAATAGTAAAATTGTGTCTCTTATAGGGAGTTCTTCTGTTCTGGCACCTCAGGGGCTCTGCCAATGTGACATGGCACCCTCAAACTAGTTCAGCAAAATCTGAACTCCAATATGGCACTTCTTCCCTTCTAAACTTTAAACTGTGGCTCAAAAGTATTTTTTGACCACACATGCGGTATCGGAGTACTCAGAAAAATTGCACAAATTTTGGGGTACATTTTCTCTTGTTTCCCTTGTGAAAATAACAGAAATTGGTGCTAAAATTAAATTTTTTGTGGGAAAAATGTTATTTTTTTACTTTCACAGCTTTATGTTATAAACTTTTGTGACGCACTTGAGAGTTCAAGGTGCTCACCACACATTTAGATACATTCCTTGAGGAGTCTAGTTTCCAAAAAGGTGTCATTTGTGGGGGGTTTCCACTGATTAGGCACATCAGGGGCTTTGCAAACACGACATGGCACATGCAGACCATTCCATCAAAATCTGCATTACAAAACGTCATTCCTTCCTTTCCAAGCCCTGCTGTGTGAAGAAATAGTAGTTTTTCACCACCTATTGGGTATCTGTGTACTCAGGAGAAACTGCAAAGCAAATTTGGAGGTGCATTTTCTCCTATTACCATGTGAAAATAAAAATATTCTGACTAAAAGGAAATTTTTGTGCAAAAAATGTGATTGCTTAGTTTTCATGGCTCCTTGTTATAAATTTATGTGAGGCACCTGGGGGTTCAAGATGATCAGCACACATTTAGATAAATTCTCTGAGGAGTCTAGTTTCTGTTTAGGCACATCAGGGGCACTCCAAACGTAACACGGCGTCTGCTAATTATTCCAGCGAATTTTGCATTCCAAAAGTTTAATTGCACTCCTATTCTTCCAAGCCTTGCCATGCGTCCAAACAGAAGTTTTCCCCCATGTATAGGGTGTCGGCGTACTCAGGAGAAATTGCACAACAAATTCTACTGTGCAGTTTCTCCTGTTACCCTTGTGAAAATGTAAAATTTGGGTCTAAAAAACATTTTTGTGGGAAAAATGTGATTTTTTTTATTTTCACGGCTCAATGTTATAAACTTCTGTGAAGTAACTGAGGGCTCCAAGTGCTCAACACATCTCAATAAGTTCCCTGAGGTATCTAAGTTCCAAAATTGTGTCACTTGTTGGGGAGTTTCTACTGTTTAGACACAGCAGGGGTTTTGCAATGTATTTATTCTATTTATTCTAGCAAATTTTGCATTAAAAAAATCAAATGGTGTGCTTTCCCTGCCATGCGCCCAAACAGTGGTTTTCCCTCACATATAGGATATCATGCTCAAGAGAAATTGCACAACAAATTTTAGGGTCCAATTTTGCCTGTTACCCTTGTGAAAATAAAAAAATTTAGGGTTCATATTCAATTTTTTTTTTTAAAACATTGAATGTTCATTTTTTTCCTTCCACATTCTAAAAATTTCTGTGAAGCACCTGAAAGCTTTATAAACTTCTTAAATGTGGTTTTGAGCACCTTGAGAGGTGCAGTTTTTAGAATGGTGTCAGTTTTGGGTGTTTTCTGTCATATAGACGCCTCAAAGTCCCTTCATATGGTTTTGTAAATTGAGTTGTAAAAATGACAAATTGCTGGTCAACTTTTAACCCTTAAAACTTCCTAGCATAAAAAAAAATGTTTTAATGATTGTACTGATGTAAATTGGACATGTCGGAATTGCTATTTATTAACTATTTTGTGTGACATAACTTTCTGATGTAAGGGCATAAAATTTAAAAGTTTGAAAACTGAAACATTTCTTGGCAAATTTCAATTTTTTTCACAAATAAACCCAAGTCATTTCAAAGAAATGTTATCACTATCATGAAGCACGATATGTCACAAAAAACAATCTCAGAATCAGTGGGATCCGTTGAAGCGTTCCAGAGTTATTACCACATAAAATTACTCTTGTCAGAATTGTAAAATTTAGAATTAAAGAGCTTTTGCGATAATTGTCCAATTACCTGTGGTCCCTGTAAAAAGAGGCAGCTACATATTAAAGAACTATGATTACTAAACCCTTACTCCAATTAGAATGTGAATACCCTCAAACTAAAGCTGAGAGTCTGCACTTTAAGCCCATGTTAATTATATAACTGTATCTTGAATATGTTTCATGGACAGATAAAATTACAAAACTTGTGTCACTGTCCAAATATTTCTGAACCTAACTACATATTGATAGATATATAACAAATAGCCTGTCCCAGACTGTATTAGAAAATGTGTACACTTAATGGCAGAGTTCTTGTCCCAGGAAAACAATTTCAATATATATTATACAGTACAGACCAAAAGTTTGGACACACCTTCTCTTTCAACGATTTTTCTGTATTTTCATGACTGTGAAAATTGTAAATTCACACTGAAGGCATCAAAACTATAAATTAACACATGTGGAATTATACATTACACTTCACAAAAAAGTGTGAAACAACTGAAAATATGTCTTATATTCTAGGTTCTTCAAAGTAGCCACCTTTTGCTTTGATTACTGCTTTGCACGCAGAAAAGGTGAACGGATGGACTCTACATGCCTGGTTCCCACCGTGAAGCATGGAGGAGGAGGTGTGATGTGTGGGGGTGCTTTGCTGGTGACACTGTTGGGGATTTATTCAAAATTGAAGGCATACTGAAGCAGCATGGCTACCACAGCATCTTGCAGCAGGATGCTATTCCATCCGGTTTGCGTTTAGTTGCACCATCATTTATTTTTCAACAGGACAATGACCCCAAACACATCTCCAGGCTGTGTAAGTGCTATTTGACCAAGCAGGAGAGTGTTGGGATGCTACGCCAGATGACCTGGCCTCCACAGTCACCAGACCTGAACCCAATCGAGATGGTTTGGGGTGAGCTGGACCGCTCACCACTTCAATTTTGAATAACCCTCAACAGTGCCAACAGCAAAGCACCCCCACATCATCATACCACCTCCTCCATGCTTCACGGTGGGAACCAGGCATGTAGAGTCCATCCGTTCACCTTTTCTGCGTGCAAAGCAGTAATCAAAGCAAAAGGTGGCTACTTTGAAGAAACTAGAATATAAGACATATTTTCAGTTGTTTCACACTTTTTTGTAAAGTGTAATGTATAATTCCACATGTGTTAATTCATAATTTTGATGCCTTCAGTGTGAATTTACAATTTTCATAGTCATGAAAATACAGAAGAATCTTTGAATGAGAAGGTGTGTCCAAACTTTTGGTCTGTACTGTATATATACTGCTCAAAAAAATAAAGGGTACACTCAAATAACACATCCTAGATCTAAATGAGTGAAATATTCTCATTGAATACTTTGTTCAGTACAAATTTGAATGTGCTGACAACAAAATCACACAAAAATCATCAATTTAAATCAAAGTTATTAACCAATGGAGGCCTGGATTTGCAGTCACACACAAAATTAAAGTGGAATGTAGTGTCCTTAAAACAAGTAAAAAATGATGCTCAGTTGTGTGTGTGGCCTCCACGTGCCTGTATGACCTGCTTGTTCCTGTATGACCTCCCTAAAATGCCTGGGCATGCTCCTGATGAGGCAGCGGATGGTCTCCTGAGGGATCTCCTGCCAGACCTGAACTAAAGCATCCGCCAACTCCTGGACAGTTTCTGGTGCAACGTGATGTTGGTGGATGGAGTGAGACATGATGTCCCAGATGTGCTCAATCGGATTCAGGTCTGGGGAATGGGCAAGCCAGTCCATATCTTCAATGCCTTCATCTTGCAGGAACTACTGACACACTCCAGCCACATGAGGTCTGGAATTGTCCTGCATTCGGAGGAATCAGGGCCAACCACACCTGCATATGGTCTCACAAGTGGTCTGAGGATCTCATATCGGTACCTAATGTCAGTCAGGCTACCTCTGGCGAGCACATGGAGGGCTGTGTGGCCCTCCAAAAGAAATGCCACTCCACACCATTACTGACTCACTGCCAAACCGGTCATGCTGAAGGATGTTGCAGGCAGCAGATCGCTCTCCCCACGGCGTCTTCAGACTCTATCACATCTGTCACATGTGCTCAGTGTGAACCTGCTTTGATCTGTGAAGAGCATAGGGCGCCAGAGGCGATTTTGCCAATCCTGGTGTTCTGTGGCAAATGCCAAGCATCCTGCACAGTGTTGAGCTGTGAACACAACCCCCATCTGTGGATGTCGGGCACTCAGAAAATCCTCATGGAGTCGGTTTCTAACCGTTTGTGCAGACACATGCACATTTGTGGCCTGCTGGAGGTCATTTTGCAGGGATCTGGCAATGTTCCTCCTGTTCCTTTTTGCACAAAGGTGGAGGTAGCGGTCCCGCAGCTGGGTTGTTGCCTTCCAACAGCCCCCTCCATGTCTCCTGGTGTACTGGCCTGTCTCCTGGTAGCGTCTCCAGCCTCTGGACACTACGCTGACAGACACAGCAAACCTTATTGCCACAGCTCGCATTGATGTGCCATCCTGGATGAGCTGCACTACCTGAGCAACTTCTTTGGGTTGTAGAGTCCGTCTCATGCTACCACGAGTGTGAAATCACAACCAACATTCAAAAGTCACCAAAACATCTGCCAGAAAGCATTGGTACTGAGATGTGGTCTGTGGTCCCCACCTGCAGAACCACTACTTTATTGAGTGTGTCTTGATAATTGCGAATAATTACCATCTGTTGTCCATTCCATTTGCACAACAGCATGTGAAATTGATTGTCAGTGTTGCTTATTAAGTGGACAGTTTGATTTCACAGAAGTTTGATTTACTTGGAGTTATATTCTGTTGTTTAAGTGTTCCCTTTATTTTTTGAGCAGTGTATATATATCCATGCTCATGAAAATTATTAGGATTAGAAATACCGGCTGTAATGCAGTACAATGCACTGGGCACAGGAGCCACTGAGGAAAGAGGCAAACATACTGCACCCCCACTCATCGCCAAGCATGAACAACTTGGCATAGAAACCGCTTGCTACAGAATCAACTAAGCATGGACCCTTTTGTGCTTGCTAGTGTCCATATCATGCTGTACAAGCTTTTACAGGCCATGGCAGTATGTTTAGACCATGCAATCTTACTCTGCACCATGTTAGCGATTGAGAGTGGTTTCATGAGATCTTTTAACTATCTGAAGCAGGATGTCTGGACTGTAGCCCAATGTCATGCACAAGCATTCTGATAGCTTGTTTACATGCTGTTTGATGCCTTAGGCTTCGTATGTCACATCCAATTTCACCTACAGTACAAAACTAATTCTCAAATCTATTCCAGGGGCCATTTTTTAAAACGACAATGACAGGCCCCATGTTGTCCATACAACTATAAGCATCATCCAGTTTCTCTGTACTTGTATGTCATCTTACACATCAGAGATGTTGTTGGTCGGCAAGGCAAAGGTATCTGTCCGCAGTGGATATTGATGATTTGCATACACAAGTGCATTCACAATGGCAGAAAATTCCCCAATCATCAATAACCTCATTGATACCATGCCATGGCACATAAAAGTGGGTAGTTCTGCTCATTGCACTTATAATGAATACTGAATAAATCGATAGGTTTTGAAAAATTTGTTTGTATTTTCTCATCATTTTCATATCATTAACACATTAACCTCTTCATATTGTAATTTTAAAATTGTGGGATAGATATATATATAAATATATACACTGGGGAAATAAGTCTTTGATACACTGCCAATTTTGCAAGTTTTCCCATCTACAAATGGAGAGGTCAGTAATTTTGATTGTAGACACACTTCAACTGCAAGAGACAGAATCTAAACAAAAAATATAGAAAATCACATAATATGATTTTTAAATAATTAAATTGCATTTTATGGCATGAAATAAGTATTTTATCATCTACCAACCAGCAAGAATTCTGGCTCTCACAGACCTGTTAGTTTTTCTTTCTTTCATGTTTGGAGGAAGAAGGATGAGTACAATCCCAAGAACTCTGTCCCAACCGTGAAGCATGGTAAGGGAAACATCATAACTTGGAGGTGATTTTGTGCAAGGAGACAGGATGATTGCACCATATTGAAGGGAGGATGGATGAGGTCATGTATCTCGAGATTTTGGCCAACAACCTCCTTCCCTCAGTAAGAGCACTAAAGCAAGACCAGAAAAACACAGCCAGGGCAAAAAAATACTTACTTTCCCCACTGTACATACATACAGCGGGTGACATAAGTATTGAACACGTCACCAATTTTCTAAGTAAATATATTTTTAAAGGTGCTTTTGACATAGGCAAATCAAAGTATAGATGCCTGTAAACTAAATTATGTGTATTAATGATAAATGACAAAGAGAAAAAGTACAGAACACGCTTACTGAAATTTATTTAATACTTTGTACTAAAGCCTTTGTTTGTGATAAAAGCTTCAAGATGCCTCCTGTATGCAGAAACTTGTTGCATGCATTGCTCAACTGATTTTAGCCCATTCTTCCTCCAAACACTCTTCAAATCCTGACGGTTCTATTGGCTCCTTTTATGAACTCTGAGCTTTAGTTTCTTCCATAAAGTTTCTATTGGATTTAGGTCCAGTGATTGGCTGAGTCATTCTATAAGCTATATTTTCTTTCTCTGAAACCAATTGAGAGTTTCCTTGACTATATGTTTGGGATCATTGTCTTCCTGAAATGTCACCCCTATTTGTACCTTCATCATTCTTGTAGATGGCAGATTTGTATCAAGAATATCTGGGTACATTTGTCCATTCCTCCTTCCTTCATGGTTTGCCAGTGCCGTATGCTGAAAAACTTCCCAACATCATGAAGTTCTCACCTCCAAGCTTCACTGTTGTTATTGTGCTTGTTGGGTGATATATGCAGTGCCTCCAAACATGGTGTGTATTATGGCATCCAAAGAGTTCATTTTGGTCTCATCTGAAGAGGTTATATTCTCCCAGTATTTCACAGGCTTATCTAAATGTTGGAATCATCATGCTGATCTCAGCAATAACCTGGCTACCGATTCCCTTAAAATAAAAAAAATAAAAAAACATTAAAAATTAAGCACCTAGCTTCAATGACTTCATCCAAATGAGTGCAGAGCGCCAAGATATTTCCCTTTAGGCTCAAACTGTAAAAACCATGCAGTACGCAGAAATGGGATAGTGTCCCAGCCGAGCACAAGGCAAGTATGACTATGCCTGGTCTGCATGGTAACGGATGGTAATGCCGCCAATGGAGGACAATGTCTACTCTCCATGACAGTAATGGGTAAGATTACAATCAATGGATCCAGAGGCCATCCGTCTAGAGATATTGGACAGGTAATGATGAGCGGTGATCATGTATGGTTTCGCACAATGGCCTTGCTACACTCTCCTCTTGCATTTATGGAAAATCCAAATGATTAGGAATCATGGAAAGTCACATTTCAGTACTAGCTAATGATTGTGATGACAAAAGGAAAATAAAAGGAAGAACAATTATGGCGATTTCTGCGCATCATTGGTGTGAAGTTTCTACAGTGGTTCAGCAGTTACTAGGCTCTTCACATCTGAGAGGAGTGCGGTGCAGCCACTGGTCTTTGTCAGCTTCGAGTTTCATACAGGCAAAAATGTCACAAACACTGGGAAGGCCATAATTCTCTTGTTCTTTTTTACGCAGAAGCCACTTATCCTCCAGTGCAGGATCTGCTGCCTCTTCCTTGTTATCAGCGCTCTTGGAGAACAACACCCAGCTGACTCCGTCTGAAGGCACATGGAATGGAGATAAAGTCGGACATTTACTGCCAGTTGTTTCGTGCTCAATCTTTCGCTCTGTCGGAGTGGACTAGACAACCCAGATGTTTAATGGAGTTTCAAGCAAAGATATAAAATGCCTAAGGAAGGGTTCACATTCTTCTGCCTTCTTGGTGCAGCTTTGATCTTCAGAGTCTGCTCTGGAGGGATGCAGCCACATGTTATTAGAAGGCTTGGACTTTTCACATTCTCGGATATAAGACTTGTGCTCATGATTTAAAGGGATGCCATTCTTATCCTTTCCTTCTTTCTTCAGGAGCCACATCCGAAGAGCGTCTTTGTCACAGCTTTCATCACAGACACATTTGAGAAGGCAGCGCAGGGCTCATTAGCTTTACAGACGGCTTCCATCCTAAAGTGGGGCTGACACTGCTGCAGGAGCCATGTCTCATTTCCAGAATCCAATGTCTTCTTTCCTCCATGCTGTTCGTTGAGGCACTTGAGGTTCTCTAGATTTTCTATTTCCAGAGCTGCAGCTTTCCCACCGCAGCGATTACCGCAGGACTCCACTTTATGGAGCCAATCCGTGATGCTGTAGTCCTCCACAAATGGCTGGAATACGAATCTCCACTTGTCCACGACGTCGGACGGCTCAATGTGTGCAGGGGAAATTAACCAATCTGACAAATCCATCTCTTCATCTTTGGGAAGCTCAAAATCAAGGTCCTCTACCTTTTCAAAGGAGAAAGAGGAGCTTGAAATCGAACTGTCCCGGGAGCGGACTTTAGTCTTCTCGGGAGAATCGTCCTTGCTCTGCGATTGTAGCAGCCAATTATGCAATTCACCCAACTTCCCCCAGATTTGCTCCATATTAAACGTGGGAAGATTAGGGGCATCCGAGGTCGAGATGGGCTCGGAGAGGTGACTCTTTAACAGCCAGTCTTGCTGAGAAGAGCCGAGGATTTGTAGGGCCGGACACTGGCGGACAGTACTCGCTTGGCCTTTCAGGAGCCAGTCTGACAGAGGAGTGTTCACAAACACAGGGAGAGACTTCTGTTCGATGTCAGCGACATAGCAGTGGTTGAGAATCCAGGGGTTCTGGGAGACAAAGCTGCACGGCTCGGTGCTGACATTTTCTGCCATTTCTTCACAGTGCGCAGTTTTGATCGATCCAAACGACGTGATCGCTTTTCTCAGGGAAGATAAATCTGCCTCAAACTGCATGGTGGAAGATTCCTCTGGTCTCAAGGCGAGACTGCCCAGTCTCTCCAGGCAGACAGTGATTTGATTGGCAAGATCATTGCTGTGAGGGGTTTCTAGCTGGTGAATCAGACAATTGAACTGTCCCAAAAGCCAGTAGAGCTGCTGACTTTGCTGCTGCAGCGCCTCTTCTTTCAGTTGCTGTATTAGATCTGCCTGCTCCAGAAGCCAGATCTCACGGCTGGGCAGACATTCAAGGTGGCGACTGATACAAGACTGGATCTCGGCCTTCACCTCACTGCCATTGTCTTTCACTTGCTGCTCTGCCTTTACGAGTGCCTGAATAGCAGTTTCCAATTCTTTTCGGGCTTGGAGGCATTTTGATAGTGGATCTCGAGCACAGGAACGGAGATCTTGGTCCACATCCATTTCTTTTGGCATTTTGCTTGGTTTCAGCAACACACCGATCTCCCAATACTGATAACAACCCGCCCGGGGGCCGAGACGGGGAGTCCCGTACCGTACCCGTGTGCTGCATATTCACTCCGGGTGGAAAAAAGTGCCATATTCTGAAAAACTGCCCAACATCATGAAGTTCTCACCTCCAAGCTTCTCTTTTGTTATTGTGCTTGTTGGGTGATATATGCAGTGCCTCCAAACATGGTGTGTATTATGGCATCCAAAGAGTTCATTTTGGTCTCATCTGAAGAGGTTATATTCTCCCAGTATTTCACAGGCTTATCTAAATGTTGTTGAGCAAACTTTAAATGGTCTTTAGCCAGTTTTTTGTTCACAAATGGCACGTTGAGCTGAGTGCATTACTTATAGTTTTCTTTGTAACAATTATACTAGCTGATTCAAGGTCTCTCTGTAGCTCTCCACAAGTGATCCTTAACTCTTAAGCCCCCATTACACACAGCGATCTCGCTAGCGAGATCGCTGCTGAGTCACTAGTTTTGTGATGCAACAGTGATCTCCCCAGCGATATCGCTGTGTGTGACATTCAGGAACAATCAGCCCCCCTGCTGGGTATCGCTGATCGTCGCTGAATGTCCTGGATATTTTTTATTGATTGTTGGTCTCCTGCTGGCCAGCACGCATCGCTGCATGTGGCAGGCAGGAGACCAGCGATCAGCTGGTAACCAAGGTACACATTGGATATCCAGGCGCCGGGCGGCGCCTGGAAACCCGATGTGTACGTTGGATACCAGCGTGCTGCTGCAGGGGAGCTGGTAACCAAGGTACACATTGGGTTTCCAGGTGCTGCGCAGTGCCGGAAACTTGATGTGTACCTTGGTTACAAGATCCCTGCACCAGCGGGCTGGTATCCAACGTATTCTGCGGGTAACTAAGCTACGTTACCTGCAGTGTCGCTGTCCTGATCGCTGCCTGTTTGGCAGCTCAGCAGCGATCATGTAGCGACACACCAGCGATCCTGACAAGTGCATATCGTTGTCAGGATCACTGGTGTGTCGCTATGTGTGACAGGGCCTTTAGACAATGTGAGGAACTCAGCCGGCCGCCACACGGTAGCCCGGGTATCACAGCTTCTGATACCACCGCCGCTACCAAATGTGACGGACGATCCCTTTCCTCCCACGTCACCAATGGGACGTAACTCACAGGTACAGCTCTCCGGCGCCCCCCTTTGTCTCTCAGGTCAGTAAGAGAACTGCACCTAGAGCAAATGGCCGCCGGGGAAGGTGTCCTGTTACCCACTGGGTATTCTAAGATTCGTGATCAGAGTAAAAGCATCAGCCCAAGATTAATTTTATGGTTTAATTTGCCTTAAGGGCACACTAGATAATTACAGAAATATACAGTAAAGCTATACAACGTAATTACAATGGATTTGCAGTCAGAGTAAGAATACAACAATAATGTACAAGGCTTAAAGGTATAAGCTATAGATCAATATTACCGGGTTGTATGGTCATGGGGAGGCATGGAGCTCTGCGTTCCCCAGGTGAAAGTCTTCAGTTGCTGGACAGCCCCCAATGCATGTGCTGCAGCTCCATTTGGCAAGTCTGTCCCTGGTGCTTCTGTGTGTGAAAATGGAATGAGAGACCAGCCTCTTCTTGGCTACAGCTTTTAAACCTGTTAGGCCCTTCCCCATTTGCTTTGAAGCATGCATATTAACTGGCCTGCAATTCATATGGAGCAGGAAACAATGGCTTGAGCTTGAGCTATTTACCATACGACTGACCATCTTATTCAGACCCTGGCCTAAACCAATTAGCATGTAAAGGCCTATTGATTCATAGTGGACATCAAAGCTGGCCGTACTGAATATGCTAATAGGCCCTGTGTAGCTAAAAGTCTGTGGCTGTGTGAACTGACAAAATGGAGGCTGGTACAGGCCCTATACAAAATGGCGACAACCTTTTCCTTACACCTCCCTGCTTTTGAGGGCGCTAGGGGGCATCACATTCCTGTGTTCCCCCGTGCGCCCTACCGCACCCTCTCCTTGCCGGGACAACCCATCAGCGTTACCATGGTCACTGCCCTTTTTGTGGCGAATGGTGAAATGGTACTGTTGGAGAGCGAGGCTCCAGCGTAGCAACCTCCCATTCGTCCCAGAGACCATGTGTAACCAGCTGAGAGGGTTGTGGTCTGTTTCCACGGTGAATTGGCGTCCGTACAAGTATGGCTGCAGACGCTGCAGGGCCCACACAATTGCCAGACATTCCTTCTCCATCGTGGAAAGGCCACTTCCCTCGGCAGGAGCTTCCTGCTCAGTACAAAATGGGGTGTTGATGGCCCGCCCTGCCACCAATTTTGAGGAACTCAGCCGGCCGCCACAACGGAAAGCCCGGGTATCACACTTCAACCCTAAACCCTTGCACACAACTTGTTATTTTTTACACTCTGACCGTCTAGTGCTGGGCTGACCTTAAGACCCCAGCAGTGAAAGTACTGCTGGTAGTCTCTAGTGTCTGGGAAATAGGGGTCCCACACACACTATTACCTGATCCCACCGCTGCCACCAATTTTTTTAGGAACTCAGCCGCCGCCACACGGTAGCCCGGGTATCACAGCTTCGATACACCGAGCCGCTACCAAATGTGACGGACGATCCCTTTCCTCCCACGTCACCAATGGACGTAACTCCACAGGGACAGCTTTTACCGCCCCCCCTTTTTTTCTCTCAGGTCAGTAAGAGAACTGCACCTAGAGCAAATGGCGCCGGGGGAAAGGGGTCCTGTTACCCACTGGGTATTCTAAGATTCGTATCAGAGTAAAAGCATCAGCCAAATTAATTTTATGGTTTAATTTGCCCTTTAAGCACACTTTGGTAATTACAGAAATATACAGTAAAGCTATACAACTAAAATTACAATGGATTTGCAGTCAGAGTAAGAAAACAACAATAATGTACAAGGCTTAAAGTATAAGCTAAAAGATCAAAATTACCGGTTGTATGTCCCTGGGAGGCATGGAGCTCTGCGTTCCCCAGGTGAAAAGTCTTCAGTTGCTGGGCAGCCCCCATTGCATGGCTGCAGCTCCATTTGGCAATCTGTCCCTGGGGCTTCTGTGTGTGAAAATGGAATGAGAGACCCGCCTCTTCTTGGCTACAGCTTTTAAACCTGCTAGCCCTTCCCCATTTGCTTTGAAGCATGCATATTAACTGGCCTCAATTCATATGGAGCAGGGAAAAAATGGCTTTAGCTTGAGCTATTTAAAAAACCA
>JARQOD010000001.1:640484562-640612844 GCA_033576555.1 Oophaga sylvatica
TCTCTTTTTTAATATTTACTAACCATTTTTTTTTTAAGGCATTCACATTTGAAGTCACTTTGAGGGGTTATATGGCAGAATACCCAAAAGTGAACATTTCTAAAAACTCCCACCCCTCAAGGTACTCAAACCAATTCAATAATTTTTAACCCCAGGTGCTTCACAGGAGCTGAAGCAACGTGGTAGGAAAAAATGAACATTTAACTTTTTGTCACAAAAATGTTCTTTTGAAAATTTTTTTTTATTTTCAAACGGATAAAAAAGAAATGGACAGATGATTTGTCAATTTCTCCTGGTACGCCATTACCCCAAGTGGGGAAAAACCAGTTTGGGCGTCGTCAGGGCTCAGAAGGGAGAAGCGCCGTTTGCTTTTCAAACCAAATTGGCTGGAATTGATTTGGAGCCATGGCTTTTGGGGAGAGCCCTTGAGTGCCTAAAGTGAAACCCCCAAAAATTGAACTAATTTTGGAAAATAACTCCCAAAGGAATTATTTAGATCTGTGGTGAGCACTAAGAACACCAATGTTTCCTAAAGTTTAATTGCCTTGGCGGAAAAACAAATGAATTTCCAAAAAAAAATTTATTTTAGTCCCCAATTTTGTTTTTCCAAGGAAATTGGACCCCAAAAGTTGTCCAATTTGTCCCGAGTATGTGATCCCCTTTTTGGGGGGGGGAAAAAACTTTTTGGGGGTACATGGCGGGCTGGGAAAAAGGAAGTAATGTGTTTTGGATTTTCGACTTTGATGGGTGTCATGCCTTTTTGTAAGCCCTGATGTGCTAAAACAGTAAAACCCCCACAAGTGACCCCATTTTGGAAATAGACTCCCTGAGGAACTTATCTAGTCTGGGTGGCTTTTAATGTGTTGAAATGAATTCTGGGAAGCTCCTTGGAGGGTTAAAACAGTATGACCATTCAAGAGGTTGGCAATCGGAGTTACAGACTGGTCTTATATAAGGGAGGTTTCCCCCCCTCATGGTTGCCGGCTTCCCTTGGTTACAAGCTGCTGGTCTGTCCATGAAGATTTGTGAGGTTGGAATCGGGTGTTATACTGGCTTATATAAAGGGAGTCACCTTCCCATCAGGGTTGCCGGTGATCAATTTTTTCGGTCTCAATCCTTGAATCCTGTTCCCTTGTGCCTGCGGTCGTGTCTGCATCTCCTGCTATCAGATAAGACTTTTTTCTTCTTTTTGTTTTTGTGCTAGATTTTGCATTTTGTCCTGCACTTTGTGGGGCCTTCAGGTCCCCTCCGGGGCTTTTGCCCCTCAGTTTAGTTCACCACGTGTTTGTCTTTTGCTTTTTATGGCGGCTGTTTTTGATTTTGTTACACCAGAGAACTAATTTAGGTGGTAGAGGTCTGTGACTCAGGTGTTTTTGAAATTAGAAGTTGGTGCTTTTCACGGTTTTATGGGATTGCAGTAAGTACCCTTCCTATATTTTTTATTTAGTTAGTTTGGGCCCCAGCGTTTGCTATACTATTTTCTTCTGTGTAGTTTTCTTCTTGTCTAACCGCCATTACATGTTTGGGGGTTTCTTTATCTTTGGGGGTTCTGCTCCGGGGCGAAGCTTTCCTATTTCTATCTTTAGGTGTAATTGTTTCTCAGGTGTGACAGGCGTTTAGACCAAGTAGGAAAGCCCACGGCTTGCCCTCTAGTTGTGGTGGTTAGCGGGTACTGCAATCTCATAGATTCCAACTGCTTGTGTATTGCCTTTTTCCTGCATCCTCCGCTACCAAATCATAACGTATCACCGCCAAAGCTTTAATATTGTATGGTACTCACAGAAGGGTAAAAAATTGTGAAAGAAAAAAAAAAAGGTTGTCAGAGTTGTCGAGATATTTTTTGTTTGTTGCATTTTTTTTTTTCCCTCTGATCTCGGTGCGGGGAGGATCTTTTCTTCAATGGAGTTTGCACAGTTGTCTGGCCGTGTGGATCAGCTTGCCACTGAGGTTCGGAGTATTTGCTATCTTGCTGGGTTGCCTGTTGTGGAACCCCCCCCAGGTCCCCCTGCCAGATTTGTTTTTTGGGGATCGAGTAAGTTTCGAATTTCAAAAATAATTTAAATTGTTTTTTCCTTAAAATCTAAGTCCTCGGGAACCAGCGCGCAGGTTCAAATTGTCATCTTCCCTGCGGGCGATCCTCAGGATTGGGTTTTCCCTGACACCTGGGAATTCTGTTTTTTGGTGTGTTGAGATTTTTTCGGCTTTGGGGTTATTGTTGATGAGCCTAATGTCATGACAACTGAAAAAACCTTGTTGGCATTAAATCAGGGGCTGATGCGCTGAGTTACTGTCGAGATTCCGTAGGTGGGCAGTCCTGACCAAGTGGAATAGACGCTTTGGCGGCCCCTTTTCCGGAAGGGTCTGGTCAGTATGTAAAGGATGTTATGGTGGGATTCCTGTCCCCTCTGGTCTCAATGATTCTTATGCATTAGCGATTCAAATTGACAGACTTTGCGTGGCGGAAATATGCGGGAATAATGTTGCCTTGTGAACCTGCTTCTGAACCATGCGTGTGATAGAGTGGTGTCTGGGGCACAGCGTCATGAGTTTCGAAAGCGCAATGGGTTAGTTTTATGTGGTATCCTCTCGCTATTTCAGCTGCCCTAAGGGGGGGAAACGTTTTGCACGCCAGTTGTCTTGGGTAATGTTAGACTAAGTTTTTAAAACGTCCCCTTGATAAGCTCCTGTCCCATTTTTTCTAGGCTTTCGTTGATTTGGAGCAGCTATTAACCTGATGGATTATGATTTTGCTAAAGTTGTGAGTTTCCCTTGAAAACCCCCTACAGAAGTCTATTCCCCTACTGGGGATCGATTCTACCCTTTGGGCTGAAAAAACCTCTTCTCTACCAGGTGATAAGGGGTTGAACCTATAAGGAGTGTGCAAATTTTTGGTTCTGTATAATCTGCATGATTTTCGACTGGGTTTCCCTTGGTTACAGTCTCATAATCCGTTTTGGATTGAAAATCTGTGCTGTAACCGTTGGGGCGCCAATGGTTAATACCAACCTCCTTGTTTTTTCTGCCTCTCCCCGGCTCAGGGGTTTCCTGACTTTTTGATTGATTTTTTGATGTGTTTAGCGAAAGTTAAATCCACCTTGCCTCCCCATAGGAGTATGACTGCGCTATTGAATTAGTGCCGGGTAGTAAATTCCCTAAAGGTCCCTTTTTAATTGTTGTCCCCAACTGACGCTATGCGGTCTTATACAAGGAATCATTGGAGAAGGGGTCAAAATCAAAACCTCCTTTCACCCTTTGGTGCCGGTTTTTTCTTTGTGGCCAAAAAGATGGTTCAAAGGCCGTTTATTGATTATCGTTTTTGAACAATATTCTGTGAAATATCAATTCCTTACCCTTGATTTCTGTTTTTCCAGGGTGAAAACGCTACTTGGGTTTACCAAGCTTGACCTCGGGGGGCGTTAAACCTTATTCGCATTAAGCAGGGGAGGGGAAGACGGATTCAATTCCCAAGGGCATTTTGAGTCCTAGTGAGCCTTTGGGTACTATGCCCCTTTTTCCGCCTTCATGAATGACATTTTCAGGATTTTGTGGACAAATTTCTGATTTTTTAAAATTTGGAGTATCTTGATTTTTTTAATGACTGGGACTTCAGTGAAACAGTTCGAAAACTGTATTCCAGATTTTTGAGAAGAAGTCTGTATGTGAAGGGATCAAAGTGTCTTTTGGCGTACAGAGGATCTCATTTCTGGGATTCATTTTGCCCATCTGTTTTGAAATGGCCCGGCAAGGTTCAGGCCATTTGTGATTGGGTCCAACCTACTTCATTAAAGGCTCTTCAAAGTTTTTGGGTTTTTGCCAATTTTATCGTAATTTATTGGTAATTTCTCGGTTTTTTTTAAAACCCCTTAACTATTTGCCCAAAAAAGGGTTCTGATGTTGGTAATGGCCCCTGAGGCAGGTCTCTGCATTCAGGAACTTAAAGCAAAGATTCAACTTCTGCTCCTGTTCTACGGCAGCCCTGATGTTTTCTGCCATTTCAGGTGGAGGTGTGCTCTGAATTGGGGCAGGTGCGTTTTGTCCCAAAAAGATAAGGCCTCTAAAAAAAACCCTTTGCCTTTTTCTCTCGAAATTTTCTCCTACTGAACAATTTGCGTGGGTAATCGGAGTTAAGGCCAGAAGTGGCTTTTGAAGGTGGGACTTGGCTGGAGGGAGCCAAACATCAGGTGGTGGTCCTTAGGGGTGCCCTCCGAGGAGTTTCCTTGCGGACTCTCCTGGTTTCTGATCCTTCTTATTTTGAAAGAGGGTGTAGTTCTTTCCGCCATCTGCCCAATTGAGACTGCTTGGTGGGGGTGTCGGGGATAAACCCGAGCGCGCCCTATTGGAAATTGTTTGTCCCAGACCGGTGGAAAAAGAGTGTGATGTCTGAGATTCATTGTTCCGCGTTGGCCGGTCACCCTGAATTTTTGGTACCAGAGACTTGGTTGTCGGTCCTTTGGTGGCCTACCTTGTCTCGTGATGTCAGGGAATTTGTGCAGTCCGCGGGATTGCTCTCGCTCCAAAGCCTTGCTCTCGTCGTGGTTTGTTGTGCCATGCCGTGCCCAAGAGCCAGGACCCTATCTCTATGGATTTCTTTCGACCCCTTTCCCGTTTTCAGAGAAGACCACATCGGGTAAATTTTTTATAGGTTTTCAAAATGATACACTGTGCCATTACCTAAGTTACCTTCCTCCTTGAATTGGTGCCGTTGTTCTTCAGCACGGGTTCGTTTGCGGCATTCCTGAGAACATTGGTTGCAGAGGATCCAGTTTGTTTCCAGATTTTTGGAGGGACTTTTTGTTTTTAAATGGGTGTTCAATTGTCTTTCTCCTCGGCATTCAATCCTCAGACCAATGGTCAAACTGAGAGAACAAACCAGACATTGGAGACTTATCTAAGATGCTTTGTGTCTGCTGATCAGGATGACTGGGTTCTTTTTTTGCCTTTGGCTGAGTTTGCTCTTAATAATAGGGCTAGCTCTGCCACTTTGATGTCTCCATTTTTCTGTAATTCTGGGCTTCACCCTCGATTTTCTTCAGGACAGACGGAGGCTTCTGTCTGTCCAGGTGTTGACTCTGTGTGGAGCGTATGCAACAGATTTGGGACCAGTAGTGGAGAGGTTGTCCCTCTCTCAGGAGAAGGTCAGCGGTTTTTTTAACCGACATAGGACTGATGGTCCTCGATTTAAAGTAGGGACTTGGTTGGTTGTCCTCAAAAAAATATTCTATGAGAGTAGCATCTCCTAAATTTAAGCCTAGGTTCATTGGACCTTATAAGATCATGGAGATTATTAACCCTCTTTCTTTTCGTTTGCTTCTTCCAGGGACATTTAAGATCCATAACGTGTTCCACAAGTCCATGTTGAAGAGGTTTGTTGAGCCAGTGGTTCCTGCTGCTGTGCCTCCTGACCCTGTTTTGGTTGAGGGCAATCTGGAGTATGTGGTTGAGAAAATATTAGATTCTCGTTTTTCTAGACGGAAACTCCAGTATTTGGTTAAATGGAGAGGTTATGGTCAGGAAGACAATTTTGGGTGTTTGCTTCGGACATCCATGCTAGGAGACTTATCCGTGCGATCATAGAACTCATCCTGACCGACCTGGTTGCTCAAATGAGGGTTCGGTGACCCCTCCTCAAGGGGGGGGTACTGTTGTGAATGGGTTTGAGATGAGTTCTGAGCAGAGGCTTCCTCTGGTGGTTACAAGCGGTGCTGGTCTGTCCAGTGAAGATTGTGAGGATTGGGAATCAGGTGTTACTGACTGGTCTTATATAAGGGAGTCACCTTCCATCAGGGTTGCCGGTGATCAATTGTTCTGGTCTCAATCCTTGAATCCTGTTTCCCTTGTAGCCTGCTGTGTCGTGTCTGCATCTCCTGCTATCAGATAAGACATTTTCTTCTTTTTGTTTTTGTGCTAGATTTTTGCATTTTGTCCTGCACTTCTGTGGGGGCCTTCAGGGTCCCCTCCGGGGGCTTTTGCCCTCTCAGTTAGTTCAGACACTGATGTTTGTACTTTTGCTTTTTGCAGTTTTTTCAGTGGCTGCTGTTTTGATTTTGTTACACCAGAGAACTAATTTAGGTGGTAGAGGTCATGTGATCTCAGGTGTTTTTGAAATTAGTAGAGTTGGTGCTTTTCAGGGTTTTTGGGATTGCAGTAAGTACCCTTCCTATCCTTTTCTATTTAGTTAGTTTGGGCCCCAGCGTTTGCTCATACTATTTTCTTTCTGTGTCAGTATTTCTTCTTGTCTAACCGCCATTACATGTTTGGGGGCTTTCTATTATCTTTGGGGTTCTGCTCCGGGGCAGATAGCTTTCCTATTTCTATCTTTAGGTGTAATTAGTTTCTCAGGCTGTGACGAGGCGTCTAGGACCAACGTAGGAACGCTCCACGGCTGCCTCTAGTTGTGGTGGTTAGTCAGGGTACTGCAATCTCATAGATTCCAACTGCTCTGGTGTATTGCCTTTTTACCTGCACTCCTCAGCTACCAAATCATAACAGGTTTCCCTGCTCCCTCTGGTCTCAATGATTCTATGTCATTAGCGATTCAAATTGACAGATGTTTGCGTGAGCGTAGAGGTATGCGTGGAATAGTGTTGTCTTGTGAACTAGCTCCTGAACCCAATCAGTGTGATAGAGTGGCTTCTGGGGCACAGTGTCATGAGTTTCGAAAACGCAATGGGTTATGTTTTACTGTGGTGACGCCTCTCATGCTATTTCAGTCTGCCCTAAGCGGGGAAGACGTTTTGCACGATCAGTTGTCTTGGGGTAGTGTTCAGACTAAATTTCTGTTGACTGTTACCCTGATTTGCTCCCTGTCCACATTTTCTGCTCAGGCTTTTGTTGATTCGGGAGCAGCTATTAACCTGATGGATTTTGATTTGCTAAACGTTGTGGGTTTCCCTTGATACCCTACGGAAGTCTATTCCCATACTGGGGATTGATTCTACCCCTTTGGCTGAGAATAAACCCCAGTTCTCTACTCAGGTGATAATGAGGGTTGAACCTGATCATCAGGAGAGTTGCAAATTTTTGGTGCTGTATAATCTGCATGACATTATTGTACTAGGTTTCCCTTGGTTACAGTCTCATAATCCTGTTTTGGATTGGAAATCTGTGTCTGTAACCAGTTGGGGCTGCCAATGTGTTAATGCCAACACTCCTGTTTTTTCTGCCTCTCCCAGGCTCAGGATGTTCCTGACTTTTTGACTGATTTTTCTGATGTGTTTTAGCGAAAGTAAATCTGCATCCTTGCCCCCCCATAGGAGCTATGACTGCGCTATTGAATTAGTGCCTGGTAGTAAATTCCCTAAAGGTCGCCTTTTTAACTTGTCTGTACCTGAACATGATGCTATGCGGTCTTATATCAAGGAATCATTGGAGAAGGATCATATCAGACCATCCTCTTCACCCTTGGGTGCCGGTTTTTTCTTTGTGGCCAAAAAGGATGGTTCATTAAGGCCGTGTATTGATTATCGTCTCTTGAACAATATCACTGTGAAATATCAATATCCGTTACCTTGATTTCTGACCTGTTTTCCAGGGTGAAAAGTGCTACTTGGTTTACCAAGCTTGACCTCAGGGGGCGTATAACCATATTCACATTAAGCACGGGGATGAATGGAAGACGGCGTTTAATACCCCAGAGGGCATTTTGAGTACCTAGTGATGCCCTTTGGGCTCACTAATGCTCCTTCCGTCTTCCAGTCCTTCATGAATGACATTTTCAGGGATTTTGTGGATAAATTTCTGATTGTTTATTTGGATGATATCTTGATTTTTTCCAATGACTGGGACTTCATGTGAAACATGTTCGGACTGTGTTTCCAGATTTTGAGAGAGAATGCTCTGTATGTGAAGGGATCAAAGTGTCTTTTTGGCGTACAGAGGATCTCATTTTTGGGATTCATTTTGTCCCCATCTGTTATTGAAATGGACCCGATCAAGGTTCAGGCCATCTGTGATTGGGTCCAACCTACTTCATTAAAGGCTCTTCAGAGATTCTTGGGTTTTGCCAATTTTTATCGTAATTTATTGGTAATTTCTCTGGTATTGTTAAACCATTGACTGATTTGACCAAAAAGGGTTCTGATGTGGTGAATTGGCCTCCTGAGGCAGTCTCTGCATTTCAGGAACTTAAGCAGAGATTCACTTCTGCTCCTGTTCTACGGCAGCCTGATGTTTCTCTGCCATTTCAGGTGGAGGTTGATGCCTCTGAAATTGGGGCAGGTGCCGTTTTGTCCCAAAGAGATCCAGAGACCTCTAAAAGTAATCCTTGTACCTTTTTCTCTCTAAAATTTTCTCCAACTGAACGTAATTATGACGTGGGTAATCGGGAGTTATTGGCCATGAAGTGGGCTTTTGAAGAGTGGGACATTGGCTGGAGGGAGCCAAACATCAGGTGGTGGTCCTCACGGACCATAAGAATCTGGTTTATCTGGAATCAGCCAAGCGACTTAATCCTATACAGGCCAGGTGGGCCTTGTTTTTCACATGTTTTAATTTTGTGGTTTCCTTTCTTCCTGGCACTAAGAATGTTAAGGCGGATGCCCTCTCGAGGAGTTTTCTTGCGGACTCTCCTGAGTTATCTGATCCTGCTATTATTTTGAAAGAGGGTGTAGTTCTTTCCGCCATCTCGCCCAATTTGAGACTGGCTCTGGAAGGGTGTCAGGAGAATAAACCCGAGCGCTGCCCTATTGGGAAATTATCCTCCCTTGAATTGGTACCTGATGACTAAATATTATGCTTTTTGAATACGACTAAACACTAATATCTCTGTATGAAATCAAACCGAGATCTATTAAAGCATATTAATAAATGTTCCAAAAAAGTTTATTTGAATATAAAAATTCAACTTTATTTATATAAAAAAATAATTACAAAAACATATAAACATCAAAAAAGGATGCAAGATTTGAACATAGGGACATTTCGGACTTCTATTTGGTATATAACAAAATATAACCCGCCTTATACATATTTATTGATAGCTCAAACTCTATGTATGACCGCTGTCTAGCCCTCCCTTGGGTAAGGTCACTGCTATATACCCCTTTAATAATGTACAGCGATGTGAACCTAAACCAACACCTTACACACTGCCTATTTCTCACCACTTAGATACATAATATGGTGAGATCATGTTCCTATATGTGTTCAGAATGGCTGATGGTACCATTACGTCTGATATCAATCTGAGGTAAAAACCTGACCTTATCCCAAATTTAACTGGAGGTTCTACACCCTACATGCCAAAACACAAATAGAGCCATAAAAAGTAATGATTATAATACCTGAATTCTGGCGGTTGACAATGAGTGCTGTAAGTCCCGTCCCCTCTGCCCCGACGCGCACGTTTTGCCCAGCTTCTTCGGGGGGCGTGTCAGGGCAGGGGGTATGTGCTCCTTAAATATTTCCACTGACCTATCGCTATCGCTCACCACCAAGTGTATGCAGGTGTATCCAAATTGGCTGAATTGTGGCGCATGCGTCAGCTGTGTCAGGCCAAAAGCGATTTCCGATTGCGGTCTCGGTGAGGTCACTCTTCCCTCCGTGAAATGATCACGTGACTGGTATGGGTGACGTCAGCGTTTTAGACCGCGCTCGAAACATCGCGAGCCTATCCACAACCAGCGCATGCGCACCAGAACCAAACCGGACACTTACACCGCAAATGATTCCTTTTATGAATGAAAACAGACTTCGATAGCTCAATGCTAATAATTCAATTAAATGAATTAATTGCCTAATACCATGCTGTGACTATTTGCTATGCAACTTACATGAATAAGATATATACCCAAAAGCAGTGTTCTCGTGTCCGAATTTTCAACTCTCTCGTAGTGAGACCTATATATACCTTGTTGCACGGACAAGATGCATGATATATCACTCCCTTGGATGCACATGTAATATGTTTTCTTATTTCAAAAGTTCTTGAACCATCATGGTTTTGAAATTTTTTGGCTTTCACCAGATTAGCACATGCTTTACAAAGACCACAAGGGAAAAATCCACACTTGTTTTTCTTTTCGACCTTTCCATAGGGATCAAAATGACTATGCACCAATGCATCTTTTAAGGTCCTGGATCGTCTTGCTACTATTGAAGGACGCGGATCTAAGATTTTGCTTAAAACGGGATCAGTAAACAAGATTTTCCAATGCTTGTTCAGGATAAACCTAAACTCTTCCCATTGGTCATGATAAGCTGTTATAAATCTTGTTTGATTTGAATTCTGATTTCTTCTCGTTGATCCACAGAGAAGTTGATCTCTGGGTGTATTCTTTGCTCTCAAATATCCCCTTCTAATACTTCGGCGACTATACTCTCGATCCTCAAAACGCTGTGACAAGTCTTTTGACTGCAATTCAAATTCACTATTGGTTGTGCAAATTCTCTTGACCCTAAGAAACTGACCTATTGGAATACCCTGAATCAGGGTACTTGGGTGAAAGGATTTCGCATGAAGCAATGAGTTAGTTGCTGTATCCTTTCTAAAAATTGTTGTGGATATGCAACCATCATTTGAAACTGACACAGACAGGTCAAGGAATTCAATGGTACGTCCCGACTTATACGTTAGGTTAATATTGTATGGATTTGTATTGAGAGTCCTCATTATATTGTCCAATCCCTCAATCGACCCCTCCCAAATGAACAACACGTCGTCAATAAACCTCATCCAATGGTGTATCTGGTTTATACCGGGTATCATCTCACCAAGAAAAATTTTCCCGCTCCCAGTACCCCAAAAACAAATTTGCATATGAGGGGGCACATGAGGCCCCCATTGCTGTTCCTTGCAATTGTAAAAATTTTTTTTTATTAAATGTAAATGCATTATGTTTTAAAACAAAATCCAAAGTTGAACCAACAGATCACTCATTGAACGAGGAATACTACTTGATTCCAGGAACCATTGGACAGCCCTTATACCATCCTCATGGCGGATTGAGGAGTACAAAGCCTCCACATCGGCCGTCACTAAGATCATATTCTCTTCCAGATGGATGTGATTGAGGTGGTTTAGGGCTGCCGTCGTGTCCTTTAGGTAGGAGGGTAATTCCTGTACAACGGTTTCAGGAAATGGTCTATTATGTCACAGATCACCTCACACAGACCCTCTTTTCCAGAGACTATTGGTCTCCCTGGTGGTTCCAAAATGTTTTTATGTATTTTCGGTATCAGGTAAAAAGTTGGTAATTTGGGCTTTAAGTTCTTGAACAAATCAACCAGTTTTTTGGGGATGACGTGGTGCTCAAGGGCTGGCTTCAAAATATCTATTAGTTCCTGTTGATATCTTGTTATTGGGTTATATGTTAATTGTCTATAACAATCTTGCCTATTCAGCAGTTTGTCCGCTTGTACAATGTACATTTGATTAGGCCAAATGACAATATTTCCACCTTTATCCGCCACCTTGAACACCACGTCATCCCATTGCTCCATCTCCAACAACGCCCTCCTTTCATCTCTCGTAATGTTGGACCTTCCGTGCTGTTTAAGTGATAATGACCTAATGTCATCTGCCACAAGTTTTGTGAATACTTCTACCGCGGGTACTGTTGATAATGGGGGAAACTTTCTCGATTTACCCAAAAGGTGAGTAGGGAAGTAACTCACCTCTGATTCTTGTTCCTCAATCAAAGCTTGTAAATTAGATAGTGCCTCTCTTTCTTCTCTTGTTGGAAATAGATCATACTGATCCGATTTGAAATGAATTTTTTGAAAAATTAGCTTTCTCGAGAACAAGTGTAGATCTTTCGTTACTATGAATGGATCTATATAGGATGAAAGCGAAAAAGTTAACCCTTTCTGTAAAACCTTCATTTGCATGGTGGTAAGTTGATGTGTATTGGGAAATTGTTTGTCCCAGACCGGTGGAAAAAGAGTGTGATGTCTGAGATTCATTGTTCCGCGTTGGCCGGTCATCCTGAATTTTTGGTACCAGAGACTTGGTTAGTCGGTCCTTTTGGTGGCCTACTTTGTCTCGTGACGTCAGGGAATTTGTGCAGTCCTGCGGGACTTGCTCTCGCTCCAAGCCTTGCTCTCGCTCTAGTGGTTTGTTGATGCCATTGCCTGTGCCCAAGAGACCATGGACCCATATCTCTATGGATTTCATTTCCTACCTCCCTGTTTCTCAGAGAATGACCGTTATCTGGGTGATTTGTGATAGGTTTTCCAAAATGATACATCTTGTGCCATTACCTAAGTTGCCTTCCTCCTCCGAATTGGTGCCTTTGTTCCTTCAGCACGTGGTTCGGTTACACGGCATTCCTGAGAACATTGTGTCTGACAGAGGAGTCCAGTTTGTTTCCAGATTTTGGAGGACTTTTTGTTCTAAACTTGGTGTTCAATTGTCTTTCTCCTCGGCTTTTCATCCTCAGACCAATGGACAAACTGAGAGAACAAACCAGACATTGGAGACTTATCTGAGATGCTTTGTGTCTGCTGATCAAGATGACTGGGTCTCTTTTTTGCCTTTGGCTGAGTTTGCTCTTAATAATAGGGCTAGCTCTGCCACTTTGATGTCTCCATTTTTCTGCAATTTTGGGTTTCACCCTCGATTTTCTTCGGGACAGACGGAGGCTTCTGTCTGTCCAGGTGTTGACTCTGTTGTGGAGCGTATGCAGCAGATTTGGGACCAGGTAGTGGAGAGGTTGTTCCTCTCTCAGGAGAGGGCCCAGCGGTTTGCCAACCGGCATAGGACTGATGGTCCTCGGTTTGAAGTGGGGGACTTGGTCTGGTTGTCCTCAAGAAATATCCCTATGAGAGTTGCATCTCCTAAGTTTAAGCCTAGGTTCATTGGACCTTATAAGATCATGGAGATTCTTAATCCTGTTTCCTTTCGTTTACTTCTTCCAGGGACATTTAAGATCCATAACGTGTTCCTCAAGTCCTTATTGAAGAGGTTTGTCGAGCCAGTGGTTCCTATGGCTGCGCCTCCTGACCCTGTTTTGGTTGAGGGCAATCTGGAGTATGTGGTTGAGAAAATATTGGATTCTCGTTTTTCTAGACGGAAACTCCAGTATTTGGTTAAGTGGAGAGGTTACGGTCAGGAGGACAATTCTTGGGTGTTTGCTTCGGACATCCATGCTAGGAGACTGATCCGTGCGTATCACAGAGCTCATCCTGACCGACCTGGTTGCCCAAATGAGCATTCGGTGACCCCTCCTCAAGGGGGGGTACTGTTGTGAATGTTTTAGAAATGAATTCTGAGCAGAAGCTCCCTCTGGTGGTTACAAACAGTACTGAACCATTCAATGAGGATTGGCAATCAGGAGTTACAGACTGGTCTTATATAAGGGAGGTTCCCTCCCATCATGGTTGCCGGTGATCAATTGTTCTTGTCTCAACTGTGATTCCTGGTTCACTTAGAAGCTTGCTGAGTCTTGCCTCTTCTCCTGCTCTCAGATAAGATATTTTCTGTTTTTATTTTTGTGCTTGCTTTTTGCATTGTTCCCTGCACTTCCAGTAGATTCCAACCTCTCTGGTGTATTGCCGTTTTTGCCTGCTCTCCTCAGCTACCAAATCATAACAGTGACCACTTTGAACCTCCTAGTGCTTCACAGAAGTTTATGATGCCCGGGCATGAAAATAAAAAATCCTATTTTTTTCCCACAAAAAATTATATTTTAGTCATCACTTTTTTATTTTCCCAATAGTAACAGGAGAAATTGGACCACAAATTTTGTTGTCCAATTTGTCCTGAGTATGCTGATACCCATATGTGGGGGGAACCACTGTTTGGGCACACAGCAGAGCTCGGAAGCGAAGGAGCACGATTTGACTTTTTCAAACCAAAATTGGGTGGAATTGAGATTGGATGCCATGTTGCGTTTGGAGAGACCCTGATGTGCCTAAACAGTGGAAACCCCCACCAGTGACCCCATTTTAAAAGCTAGACCCCCTAAGGAACTTATTTAGATCTGTGGTGAGCACTTTGAACCCCAAGTGCTTCACACAAGTTTATAACGTAGAGCTGTAAAATTAAAAATCATAGTTTTTCCACTAAAATGATCTTTTCACCCCAGTTTTATTTTCCCAAGGGTATCAAGACCCCAAAAGTTATTTTGAAATTTGTCCTGAGTACGCTGATACCCCATATGTGGGGGTAAATCACTGTTTGGGAGCATGGCAGAGCTTGGAAGGGAAGGAGCGCCGTTTGACTTTTTCAACCCAGAATTGACTGGACTCCATTTTGTGATTGGAGAGCCCCTGATGTGCCTAAACAGTGGAAACCCACCACAAATGACACCATTTTGGAACTATATCCCTTATAGAACTTATCTAGATGTTTGATGAGAACTTTGAACCCCCAGGTGTTTCACTAAAGTTTATAATGCCTGAGAGGGAAAATAAAAAAATCATAATTTTTCCACAAACATGATCATTTAGTCCCCAAATTTTTTGTTTTCCCAAGGGTAAAAGGAGAAAATGGACCACATACGTTGTTGTTCAATTTGTCCTGAGTACGCTGATACTCCATATGTGGGAGAAAACTACTGAATGGGCAAACTTCGGGGCTCGGAAGGGAAGTAGTGACATTTTGGATGCAGACTTTGATGGAATGGTCTGGGGGCGTCATGTTGCATTTGGAGAGCCTCTAATGTGCCTAAACAGGGGAAACCCCCCCAAGTGACCCCATTTTGGAAGCTAAACCCCCAAGGAACTGATCTGGATGTGTGATGAGCACTTTGAACTCCCAAGTGCGTCACAGAAGTTTATAACGCCCGGGCGTGAAAATAAAAAAAATCATATTTTTTCCTCAAACATGATCTTTTAGATACCAATTTTTTAATTTCCCAAGGGTAACAGGAGAAATTGGACGACCCCAAAAGTTGTTGTCCAATTTGTCCTGAGTACTCTGACACCCTATATTTGGGAGAAAACTACTGTATGGGCACATGTCGGGGCTCGGAAGAGAAGTAGTGATGTTTTGGATTGCAGACTTTGATGGAATGGTCTGCGGGCGTCATGTCACGTTTGGAGAGCCCTGATGTGCCTAAACAGTGGAAAACCCCAGCAATTGACACCATTTTGGAATCTAGACCCCCAAGGAACTTATCTAGATGTGTGGGAGAACATTAAACCCCCAAGTGCTTCACAGAAGTTTATAAAGTAGAGCCATAAAATAAATAATCATATTTTTTTCCGCAAAAATATTTTCGCCCCAATTTTTTGTTTTCTCAAGGGTAACAGAAGAAATTGGTCCCCAACAGTTATTGTGCAATTTGTCCTGGGTACGCTGATACCCATATGTGGGGTAAACTACTGTTTGGGCACATGGCAGAGCTCAGAAGGGAAGGAGCACCGTTTGACTTTTTTAACTCAGAATTGGCTAGAATTGAGATCAGAATCAATGTCACATTTGGAGAGCCCCTGATGTGCCTAAACAGTGGAAACCCCCCAATTATAACTCCAACCTTAACCCCAACACACCCCTAACCCTAGTCCCAACCCTACCATAACTCTAACCACAAACCTAACCCTAACACACCCCCAACCCTAATCCCAACCCTAACCTAATCCTAACTTTAGCCCCAACCGTAACCCTAACTTTAGCCACAACCCTAACCCTAATGGGAAAATGGAAATAAATACATTTTTTGAATTTTATTATTTTTCCCTAACTAAGGGGGTGATAAAGGGGGGTTTGATTTACTATTTATAGCGGGTTTTTATGTTTGGCAGCTGTCACGCTAAAAGACGCTTTTAATTGCAAAAAATAGTTTTTGCATCACCACATACAGAATTGGCTGGAATTGAGATCAGTTGCCTTGTCACATTTGGAGAGCACCTGAGGTGGAAACCCCCCAATTCTAACTCCAACCCTAACTCCAACACACCCCTAATCCTAATCCCAACCCTAACCCTAATCCTAACTTTAGCCCCTACTCTAACCCTAACTTTAGCCTCAACCCTATCCTAACCTTAATGGAAAAATGGAAATAAATGCAAAAGGGTGGTTTGATTTACTATTTATAGCAGGTTTTTATAGCGGGTTTTTATGTTTGGCAGCTGTCACAAGCTAAAGGACGCTGTTTATTGCAAAAATAGTTTTTGCATCACCACAATTTGAGAGCTATAATTTTCCATATTTTGGCCCACAGAGTTATATGAGTTCTTATTTTTTGCGGGATGTGTTGACGTTTTAATTCATACCATTTTTGGGCACATGACATTTTTTGATCGCTTTTTATTATGATTTTTATAAGGCAGAATGAACAAAAACCAGCAATTCTGGAATTTCTTTTGGTGGGTGGTTATACCGTTCCACGAGTGGTAAAATTGATAAGGCAGCTTTATTCTTTGGGTTAATACGATTACAGCGGTACCTCATTTATATATTTTTTTGTGTTTTGGCGCTTTTATACAATAAAAAATATTTTTTGTTGATGCTTTATGGAAGCTCGTTTTTTGTGGGATAAGATGACGTTTTCAGCGGTACCATTTTTTTTATATCTGACTTTTTGATCACGTTATTCCCCTTTTTTTTAAGGGGTTCACTAAAGGGGTTAACTAGTGGGCCAGTTTTATAGGGAAGGTCATTAGGGACGCAGCGATACTAAATATGTGTGCTTTTATTTTTTTTTATTTACATAATAATAATGTGGTTATTGGGGAAATATTTATTTTTTATTTTTTTTAGACATGTTAATTTTTTTTTTCTACTTTTTTACTTTGTCCCAGGGTGGGACATCACTATATAGTATGAGATCGCTGATCTGGCACTTTGAAGAGCACTGTGTCAGATCAGCGATCTGACAGACAGTGCAGGAGGCTTGCTGGCACCTGCTCTCAGCAGGCACTGACAAGCCACCTCCTGCAGGACCTGGAAGGACCACGCTGCCATCTTGGATCCACGGGTCTGCAGGGAGGAGGCCCTCGGATCAACGCGATCACATCTAATCAAAATAGGGTCGCTAGAGATGGGATTCTGCTCTTCTGGCATTTAAGGGCTCTGAACATGTAATGTGCAATGAATTTTATGACAATTTGCTCTCCAAGAGTCACATAGCGCTCCTTCCTTCCAATTTTCACCATGTGGTTAAGCAGTACTGTACAGACACATATGGGTCATTTACAGGTCCAACAGAAATTGTGACAAATTTTTGTGCCATTTTTACTTATTTCCTCATGGAAAAATGTAAAATCTGTGGCTAAAACTAAATTTTTGCGGTAAAAATGTAATTATTTTTTCTTCACTGCCCAATGGTATAAAATTCTATGACACACTTGTGGTGTCAATATGATTACTTCAACATTAGATAAATTCATTGAGACGTGTAGTTAGTTAAAGTGAGACACTTATAGGTGGATTCAGCTGTTTTAACATCTCAGGGTCTCTTCTAGTAGGTCATGCACCTATAAACCATAACAACACAATCTGCACTACAATATGGAGTTCTTTCCCTTCTGAGCTTTGCTTCTGTGCCTGAGAAGTACTTCCCAATGATATGTAAGGGATTGTCTCACTGATATGTAAGGTATTGTGTTTCAAGAAATTGCACCTCAAACTGTAAGGTCCATTTTTTCCTATTAGCCCTTTTAAAAATTAAAAACTTGGGGCTAAAAGAACATTTTAGTGTTAAAAATGTAATTTTTCTTTTTTCATCACCCAATAGTATAACATTCTATAAGGTGTCAACATGTTCACTACTCCTCTAGATGAATTAATTGGAGGTGTAGTTTGTAAAATGGGGTTACCTATGGAGTAGTTCTGCTGTTCTGGCACCCAGGGGCTCTATCAATAGGACATGGCACCTTCAAACTGTTCCTGCAAAATCTGAACTCCAATATGTCACTTCTTTCCTTCTGAGCTTTGAACTGTGCCTGAAAAGTAGTTTTCAACCACATATGGATATTGGTGTATTCATAAGAAATTGGTAACCCTCTCAGCACGTAGCGTGCTGTAGGCAAAAATGTCCTGGTTTTACATCACTAACTGCAGTATGCGCAGTGACATGCATTTCCCCTCATATACTGTGCCAGTGACTCTGTCACACCCCTTAAATTAATAAAAAATAATATAAGGGAACATCAGAGGTGAATTGTTAAAGTATGGTGCCATAATGTAGGATATTGCTAATAAAGTCTCCCTTTGTTGCCTCATACTGTAATAACGTCCCCAATTGGCCTTATAAAGTAATAATAATTCCAACTGACCTCCCTAGAGTAATAATATCCCCAATTTTTTTTTCCCAGTAATAAAGTCTTATACTCTGGCCTTGAAACAACATATTGTCCCACATTCTAGCCTCAATATAGTAATATTGTTCCACATTATATCCAAAAATATAGTAATAATGTGCCCCTGTTCTGCCCTCATTTTGTAATAAAGACCCTCAATTAGCTCACATACAGTAACTATATCCCCATTTGTGGCCCACATGCAATAATAATGTCCCATACTATGGCACAAACCTAGTAATAATGTCCCCCATTCAGGTTCCCACACAGAATAATGTTTCTGACAATGAATATTAGTGATGAGCGAGTATGCTCGTTGCTCAGGTTTTCCCGAGCATGCTTGGGTGGTCTTTGAGTATTTGGAAGTGCTCGGAGATTTAGTTTCTGTCCCCGCAGATGCATGATTTGCGGCTGCTAGACAGCCAGAATACATGTGGGGAATGCCTGTTTGTTAGGGAATCCTCACATGTATTCAGGCTGTCTAGCAGTCGCTACTCATGCAGCTGTGGCGACAGAAACTAAATCTCTGAGCACTTCCAAATACTCGGAGACCGCCTGAGCATGCTCGGGAAAACCTGAGCAACGAGTATACTCGCTCATCACTACTGAGTACCATACAGTTATATTGTTCGCAATTCTTGCCCCATTTTTGTAATAACTTCTCCACTTAATAGTAAATATGCTCTTTATTCTGTCTTCCATACAGTAATAATGTCCATAATGCCCCATCTCACAAATTAATAATTTCCAGTATTCTCACACTCGTCATGTAGCAATAAAAAAAATGCGATCCCTTCCACCTGTCCTCATTTCCATGATGTTCAGCTCAGTCTCCTCCTTCTTCTCCAAATGCAAATGGCGCGGTATAGCGATATCATTGTGCCACCTTGCGATAGGAAGCCATCGTCAGCTTCGGGTTTCTGATTTGCTTAAAGCTTGTATAGGTATTGTGATACAGGGAGACAGTGTTTTTTGCACTGCAATACTTTCAACTGGATATGGATCCAAGGACACATTCATTCTCTATTGCGAAAGTGGAGCTCTAGGAATAGATGGTGGCGTTGCACAAATTAGTATAATGTGGGCAATCTGGCCATTGGCCTCGCTGGTCTCCTGAGCCCTGGATGTTAGCCTAGATTGCCTTCCTGGCGAACATACACAATTTGTTAATACATTTGTCCATATAATAAATCTGGCTAAATTTTAATGAAATCTCCTTTCTAGATTTTCAGATGATTTCATGGCCATTTTTGATATTTTAATGAATAGTGAAATGATCTCTACCTACCTGAAAGATGACCGAAATAAAATAAAATTGCAAACCAAAGACGCTTTAATAGACTTTCTTTTTCCATTATCTGGTACCGAACACGTTGTTGAAGAAAAAGACTAAACTCTCAGGACATATTTGAGTAACAGAGCCATTCATAATCTAGTATTGCTGCCCCGGGCTGCATCTTCAATATCCTTTCCTTATGTGTATGATACAACTATCCCCATACCACCTTAGGCATCCACATTGCAGCCAGACATTAAAATAGCACAGCTGATCCGAAAACACAAAGCTTGCACATTTAATATCTAGCACACTAGTAATGGAAGGAAGAGAAAGGAACATATTTCTTCACACTGATACAGAAGGTCACTAGAAAAAGATTTCAAAAATATAATCATAATCTAAAATCTTCTCCAGCTATGATTAGACTTTATAAAAGGCAGCGCCTTGTAATGCCAGGTAACATCATATAAATCCATTATGACAGGGCGTCCATGAAAAGCAAGTTTGCATTACCATAAGTGTAGTCCAGCAAATTATGAATCTTGTGACTGGTGACCCTCAAGAGATGATAAGTAGAGAATGATAAATATAATGCTATTTAAAAAAAATGATTCCAACTAAATGGACATCAGATATTCAATGGTAATTTCATCTGTCCTTTAAAGTACTAAAAGAATGTTTTCCGAGAAATATATTTCCAATCTAGCAGTTTTATCTGCATTTCACTGCTTGCTAAATGTTAAACAGCTGTAAGTATTCAATTTCAGGATCTGGGAAAGGTGTAATATTAGTTAAAGACATGTATCCTCAGCAATTCCTCATGACCTAGTTTTAACACAAAGAAGAAAATCTGTTCTGACCTACCTGTGTAATGTTATCTCTTTGTACCCTTCACTTTTGTAAAACTCGCATATTGAATGGATAATCAACTGAAGCATAAGTAACCATTTACAGTAACTATCCAGAAAAACAAGCCCATTCGCTCAGCGGCTATATTATTCTGTATACTGGAGTTTCCAGGAAAACAATCCACCAGTAATTGGGAATTATGAAGTTGATTATGTTATGCCCTTATGTGCAATGTAATTAATAGAAGGAAACTGCTTTTAGGGTAACGTAATGAGCGGCTCCACAGTTTGTACCAGTGAGGAATAGATTTTCTTTTTGGGTAATATTTTTAGCTCTGACCAGTAAATGTCCAGCCGAGACCAATGGATGTGTTTTTTACTTCCTTTATTTGCTGCGCGTTTCGGAGCAGTTCTTGCTCCTTCTTCACTTTCTTCTTTTTTCTCTCCTAGTTTGCACCAGTGAGATGTCCACTCTGGATGGATGGAGAGAAAGATAGAATAGATACATGTATAGGCAGACAGACAGACAGGAAGATAGACTGATAGATAGATAGATAGATAGATAGATAGATAGATAGATAGATAGATAGATAGATAGATAGATAGATAGATAGATAGATAGATAGATAGATAGATAGATAGATAGATATGGAGAGATATAGATAGATAGATAGATAGAATAGATAGATAGATAGATAGATAGATATATGGTAGATAGATAGATAGATAGATAGATAGATAGATAGATAGATAGATAGATAGATAGATAGATAGATAATATGATAGATAGATAGATAGATAGATAGAATAGATAGATAGATAGATAGATAGATAGATAAATAGATAGATAGATAGATAGATATAGATAGATAGATATGGGTAATAGATAGATAGATAGATAGATAGATAGATAGATAGATAGATAGATAGATAGATAGATAGATAGATAGATAGATAGTAGATGATGATAGATATGAAAGATAGATAGATAGATAGATAGATAGTAGATAATAGATAGATAGATAATAATAATAGATAGATAGATAGATAGATAGATGATAGATAGATAGATAGATAGATAGATAGATAGATAGATAGATAGATAGATAGAAGATATGGATAGATAGATAGATAGAAGATAATGGATAGATAGATAGATAGATAGATAGATAGATAGATAGATAGATAGAAGGAAATAAAATAGACAGCAAGAAAAATACAAGCTGATAAGCTTAGGTATGTACAAAACCTTATATAGATAATCCAAGGAAAAAATGAGAGGAGCGACATTAATTAGTTTTAAAGGTGCATAGATTTAATTGATCAGAATGATGGTACATGAGCTTTTAGCTTGGGTGAAAGGATCAGTGTGAAGAAGAGATCAATGTATGGGCAATTAAATAAGCACTTTAGAAACTGAGATGGAAGTCGCTGTCATTTTATAGGATTTAGATAGATAGATAGTAGATGATAGATAGATAGATAGATAGATAGATAAAAAGATAGACAAGAAATACATAGGTAAAGCTTAGGTAGTACAAATATATAGATAGAATAGATGAGGAGGACATAGATTAGTTATAGTGCTTAGTTAATTGATCAGATGTTTCGTAAGATTAAATTGGAAATAGTGTAGGAAAACTCACTAGATGATGGATAATAGACTAAGATAGATAATGAAGATTAATTGGCTCAAATTCATTGGGTTTAGATAGATAGATAGTAGATTAGATAGATAGATAGATAGATAGAGAGACATGGTATAGCTAGGTAGATAGATAGATAGATAGATAGATAGATAGATAGATAGATAGGAGATAGATAGATAGATAGATAGATAATAGATTGATAATAGATAGATAAATAATAGATAGATAGATAGATAATAGATAGATAGATAGATAATAGATTGATATAGATAGATAATAGATAGATAGATAGATAGATAGATAGATAGATAGATAGATAGATAGATAGATAGATAGATAGATGTATAAATTAGCTGTTTCTGTCTCTTTTTCATCTAGAAAAAGGTGCCTCGGCATTAATTTAATGAGAGACTCAAATTGTTAATGGGGAATTATTTGATCATGCAAACTGCATTAGGAAAGCTGCTGAGGCTTTTAGAACTGTATTTTAGCTTGGCTCTTGTAATTGCTGCAAAATAAACAATTAGCATTCACTGCACCCTCTGCTAGACCTGATTGTGATCCAAGAAGTAAATTGAAGGTAATTTGATCTACTATTTACTCAAATAACAGTTAAACAAATTTTAGCACATTTATTATTGCATTGAATTCAACTTTGGGTATTCTGAACATTTTAAATGCCACAAAACACAAGAGTCGCCTTTCATATTTTATCAATAAGTGGTAAATATCCAAAAGCAGAGATGAAACAGCAGCGCTCCTTGCAAACAACCAATAGTGTTTTGTGTTTAACATGGCAACTGTATAAGTTTAACCCCTTTCTGCCATCGGACGTACCATCCCGTACATGTGACCTGGGCCCGTATGACCATGGACGGGATAGTATGTCTCAGCGATCGGACGCGATCCCGGGGGGAGCGCGGCCGATCGCAGCCTGGTGTCAGCTGATTATCACAGCTGACACCAGGCACTAAGTGCCAGAAGCAGTCACGGACCGCTCCCGGCACATTAACCCCTGGCACACTGCAATCAAACATGATCGCGGTGTACCGGGGGCACAGGGAAGCATCGCGCAGGGAGTGGGCTCCCTGCGTGCTTCCGTGAGACCCTCAAAACAGCGCGATGTATCGCACTGTTCCGAGGGTCCCTCCTCCCTGCAGGACCCCAGATCCAAGATGGCCAAGGGGGCCTGCAGGAAGGCGGCTTCCTCAGTGCCTGCTGAGAGCAGGCGGTGAGAAAGACTGCAGCAGTGCCTGTCACATCGCTGGTCTGATAGAGTGTGGTGCACACTGTCAGACCAGCGATCTGACTTTATACAGTGATGTCCTACCCTGGGACAAAGTAAAAATGTTAAAAAAATGAAAACAACATGTGTAAAAAAAAATTCCAAAATAAAGGAAAAAAAAATATTCCCCAATAAATTTATTTCTTCATGTAAATACAAAAAACAAAACAATAAAAGTACTCATATTTAGCATCGCCGCATCGTAACGACCCGCCCTATAGCACTGTCCCACTAGTTAACTACTTTTGAGAACCCTTAAAAAAAAAAGCAAAAAACCAATGATATATCATCATACCGCTGAACAAAAAGTGGAATAACACGCGAACAAAAAGACGGATATAAATAAACATGGTACCACTGAAAACGTCATCTTGTCCCGCAAAAAACAAGCCACCATAAAGCATCATCAGCGAAAAAAAAATAAATTTATAGCTCGCAGAATAAAGCGATGCAAAACTAATTATTTTTTATATATAATTGTTTTTATTGTATAAAAGCGCAAAAACACAAAAAATGATATAAATGAGGTATCGCTGTAATCGTACTAACCTGAAGAATAAAACTGCTTTATCAATTTTACCACACGCGGAACGGTATAAACGCCCCCCCAAAAGAAATTCATGAATTGCTGATTTTTGTTCATTCTAACCTCCCAAAAATCGAAATATAAAGCGATCAAAAAATGTCACGTGCCCAAAAATGGTACCAATAAAAACGTCAACTCGTATCACAAAAAAAAAGACCTCTCATGGCTCTGTGGGCCAAAATATGCAAAAATTATAGCTCTCAAAATGTGGTGATGCAAAAACTATTTTTTGCAATAAAAAGTGTCTTTTAGCGTGACAGCTGCCAATCATAAAAACCTGCTATAAATAGTAAATTAAACCCCCCTTTATCACCCCCTTAGTTAGGGAAAAATAATAAAATTAAAAAAATGTATTTATTTCCATTTTCCCATTAGGGTTAGGGTTAGGGTTAGTGTGTCTGCTAAAGTTACTGTTAGGGTTGGGGCTAAAGTTAAGATTAGGTTTAGGGTTGGGATTAGGGTTGGGGGTGTGTTAGGGTTAGGTTTGTGGTTAGGGTTATGGTTAGGGTTGGGACTAGGGTTAGGGGTGTGTTGGGGTTAGGGTTGGAGTTAGAATTGGGGGGTTTCCACTGTTTAGGCACATCAGGGGCTCTCGAAACGTGACATAAATAGTAAATCAAACCCCCTTTTGTATTTATTTCCATTTTTCCATTAAGGTTAGGGATAGGGTTGAGGCTAAAGTTAGGGTTAGGGTTGGGGCTAAAGTTAGGATTAGGGTTAGGGTTGGGATTAGGACTAGGGGTGTGTTGGGGTTAGGGTTGGAGTTAGAATTGGGGGGTTTCCACCTCATGTGCTCTCCAAACGTGACATGGCATCTGATCTCAATTCCAGCCAATTCTGCGTTGAAAAAGTCAAACCGTGCTCCCTCCCTTCTGAGCTCTGCCATGCGCCCAAACAGTAGTTTACCCCCACATATTGGGTATCAGCGTACTCAGCACAAATTGCAGAATAACTCTTGGGGTCCAATTTCTTCTGTTAACCTTGGGAAAATAAAAAATTGAGGGTGAAAATATCATTTTTGTAAAAAAAATGATTTTTTTTGTTTTTGCGGCTGTACATTATAAAATTCTGTGAAGCACTTGGGGCTTCATAGCGCTTACCACACATCTTGCTAAGTTCCATGTGGTGTCTATTTTCCAAAATGTGGTCACTTGTGGGGGTTTTTCACTGTTTAGGCACATCACGGGCTCTCCAAACGCGACATGACGCCGCAGACCATTCCATAAAAGTCTGCAATCCAAAATGTCAGAAGTTTTCTCCCACATATGGGGTATCAGCGTACTCTGGACAAATTGGACAACAACTTTTGGGTTCCAATTTCTAGTGTTACCTTGGGAAAATAAAAAATTGAGGACTAAAAGATCATGTTTGTGAAAAAATATGATTTTTTTAATTTCATGCTCGGGCGTTATAAACTTTAGTGAAACACCTTGGGGTTCAAAGTTCTCACCACACATCTAGATAATTTCCTTGTGTGGTCTACTTTCCAAAATGGTGTCATTTGTGGGGGGTTTCCACTGTTTAGGCACATCAGGGGCTCTCCAAACACAACATGGTGTCCAGCCAATTCTGCTTTGAAAAAGTCAAACGGCGCTCCTTCTCTTCTGAGCTCTGCCATGCACCCAATCCGTGGTTTACCCCACATATGGGTTATCAGCGAACTCAGGACAAATTGCACATTAACTTTTGGGGTCTTGTTACCCTTGGGAAAATAAAAATTTTAGTGGAAAAACTGTTTTTTTTTAATTTTACTGCTCTACATTATAAACTTGTGTGAAGCACTTGGGGGTTCAAATTGACCACAGATCTAGATAAGTTCCTTAGGGGGTCTAGTTTCCAAAATGGTGTCACTTTTGCGGGTTTCCACTGTTTAGTCACATCTGGGCTCTCCAAACACGACATGGCATCCAATCTCAATTCCAGCCAATTTTGGTTTGAAAAAGTCAAATGGCGCTCCTTCCCTTACGAGTTCTGCCGTGTGCCCAAACAGTGGTTTTCCCCCACATATGGGATATTGGCGTACTCAGGAGAAATTGCACAACAGCTTTATCTGTCCATTTTCTCCTTTTACCCTTGTGAAAATAAAAAAAAGTTTGTAAACATCATTTTTGTGACTAAAAAGTTAAATGTTCATTTTTTCCTTCCACGTTGCTTCAGCTCCTGTGAAGCACTTGAAGGGTTAATAAACTTCTTGAATGTGGTTTTGAGTACCTTGAGGGGTGCAGTTTTTAGAATGGTGTCACTTTTGGGCATTTTCTGACATATAGACCCCTCAAAGTGACTTCAAATGTGAGGTGGTCCCTAAAATAAATGGCTTTGTAAATTTTGTTGTAAAAATGAGAAATCGCTGGTCAACTTTTAACCCTTATAATTTCCTAGCAAAAAAAATTTGGTTCCAAAATAGTGCTGATGTCAAGTACACATGTGGGAAATGTTATTTATTAACTATTTTGTGTGACTTATTTTTCGGTTTAAAGGAATAAAAACTCAAAGTTTGAAAATTGCAAAATGTTCGAAATTTTCGCCATATTTGCGTTTTTTTTCAAAAATAAACTCAAGTTATATCGAAGAAATTTTACCACTATCATGAAGTACAATATGTCACAAGAAAACATTCTCAGAATTGCAAAGATCCGTTGAAGCGTTCCAGAGTTATAACCTCATAAAGAGACAGTGGTCAGAATTTTAAAAATTGGCCCGGGTTTAAAGTGCAAATCACCCTTCTGGTAAAAAGGGGTTAAGGACAAGAGTCAATGAATGGTATTCTTGCTTAGACTGTCTTGTTCTTGTAATTTGTAGCAAACAACACACAATCCCTATAGTTGTGTATGGGGCATTCATATCTTATTTCAAAAAAGCATTTTTTTTTCTGTTTCCAAAATGTTTGTTGAATGATTCAATAATTCAATAGATGAGTTCACATTTTCACAACTTGGTATTTCCCACGAATCAAAAATGCTGAATCTGGCTCCTGACATTACCTTCTAGCTCATTTACAAAGTCTTATTACCAATTTACATGATAAGTATCCATGATAAGGTGTCCACAGAAATGAAGAGCTTATTAGTACCAATACAAACGATGGGTATCACATTGGCACAGTTCTCACCTTCTCTATGAGCGGTTCGAATTTGATGAGAACAATGTGCGTCTCCTTTTTTGTTCCTATGACCTATTTTTATGATGGACAGTGTCATAGTAGGTTGAAAGTACATTCCCATAGAGTTAAATGAAATTAACCACCATATTGAATGATAAGAATATTAACACATTAGGCACCAGTAATTTCTGTGCCCTGTTGCTACTTTGTACTGTATAGGTCCTACAACAGCATAAGAATTGTCCATGTGTAAGGCCCAAAGCTTGATAAGTTTATTCTAGGTCCCATTTAAATTATATAATATATTTAATGTGAAAATGATGACCAACTTGAAGCAACTTGGGACAACAAGGCTCTGTACATTTATTTTAACTGTTCCCAGGTGGAGATGAGTGAACCCAATCTTAAAAGTTTGCCGATAGTGTCCAGTGGTAAACGCCAAACACTGACTTTTCCCGGAAGTCCGTTACAATGTTCAGAGTTTGGAGGAAATACGTTGCGGAGAGACACAGATACAAAGAGAGAGAGATTTTTTGTTCTTATTCGGACTGAAAATTTAGGTCTCCATTGTTTTCAATGGAGTTCTTGTTCTGGTTCAAGTTCGGTTACAATTCTGTTACCCAAACCAAACTTTGGATAAAGTTTGGTTTTGGTACAAGAAGTTGAACTTCTACATTTCCACTGATCCTTATTGCCAGGTAACTCATCTCAGCTCTTATTGAAGCAAATAGAAGCTTAACTGCGGTACTAGCGAATGGCCACCACACAGTTTACAGAGCTGTGATGTTCTGAGTTATTACACTGTTTTCTTAAAGGTAGGTGACCAATATCATAGTCCAAGAAACCCCTTGTAAAGAGGACCACTCATGTGAGACAGAAAGTTTTGCTCAGTCATGCTGGCACAGCTCTTAACATTTCGGAAAGGAGGCAGACAGCAGTGTCAGAGTATTGGAGCAGCAGCAAAAGTGAGGTGTATCAAGGCAACCTCTGAGGACCAAGGATGGGTGTCACATTGGCACAGTTCTCACCTTCTCTATGGGCAGTTCAATTTGATGAGAACAATGGGCATCTTATTTTTTGTCCCTATGACACATTTTTATGAATGGACAGCATCATAGTAGGTTGAAAGTACATTCCCATAGAGTTAAAGAAATTAACCACCATATTGAATTATAAGATATTAACAGTTAGGCACCAGCAATTTCTGTGCCCTGTTGCTACTTTGTACAGGAATATAGAGTTTATAATGTCAAAATTTGTGAAAGTTTCTCTTTAATACCACTTAACATTATCATGGACAGTATTTTGCTTTAGTATTTCAAAACTAGAACTAGGAATTGGAATCTTTCCGATATAATTTTTTTTTGTCTTTGGACCTATTCCTGGTTGGGGTCTATGAGAGACTTATGCAAAATACAGACCTAAATATAAAAGTCTGGACATGACCTAAAAGTAAATAGTAAATCACAGCAAGTAGCCTCTGGTATATTATGGACAGTGTTAAACATTCATGCTAATCTAATAAAAAAAAAGCGGGTGATAATTAGTTTATGCTAATAGTTGTCATGTATTCGTTCCTTGGTAAATGACATTTTACTCTTGAATTGTATACATTAATATCTTGTTAGTTTGGTTAATATAATTGATGTATCTTTAGTGAATAAGCACATTTCCCACACATGCATTGCTGACTGATCGCACACATTCCAGATCAATTGAATTTATTTCTCCAGATTACTTTAAAATAAACAAATGTTTCCTATCCTGTAAGAAAAATAAAAAGTTCATTCAGATTGTTGCATTGAGGTAGTCTATAGTTGACTGTTACGAGGAAAATGTCCTGAAAGTGCAATATTCCGACATAGTTATTGGAAAATAATTGCACCAGATTTGTCAATGCTTATGATTTTATAAGACTCTGTTGACCCTTTGACAAATTTGATGCTTTGTGTACTGATCCCTAATGGATCATAAAACTTTAAATTATGGTCTATTAGAAAATATCCTCAGCAGGTTTTATTCACAATGTTCAGTAGTGCAGTTATGGTGTAATTTTACCTGTATTTGTTCCTTTGCAACTGGCGGCCATACTGTATTTCTAGTCCTAGAGCAATTTACAGCACTTTTAATATCTATATATGTAGTGAATTTTTGTAACATATCTTTGCACAGAGCCTCTTTGTATCACTGTATAGCTAACATTAATTATTTTAAGTTTTAAGTAATATGTATGTGGTTGATATATAATCTCTTATATTACCTTGTATTTCCTCTAGAATGTTAGAAACAATATTTGATTGATCCGTACCAATGATGTATGAGGTCTTGTCTGTACTCTTCATTGGTCTCAGATGATTGTTTCTACATGTGGATCTTGGACACTGAAAAACTACTTTCATAAGTTCTAGAGAAAAAACTTTTAGGCAATATCACTGTGCATCTCAAGCATAACTTGTGTTCCAAGCGGGTTAGTAAGAATGATTTGTTTTTTGAACTGTTTTCTGATGTCACAGTGACTTTAACTTGCACATCATTGTATGTTTTTTTAACCAGTTTAAGGAAATTTAACAAAAGGATCAAAAAATTTTTTTTTCATTCACTTTTAACTGCAGCATAACACGTTGCTTGCATTTTACATACATTATGTTAATTTTATTTCTTTTTTTTATAAACATATTAAAGGGAACCCGTCATGTCCCAAAATGTTACTAACAAGCAGAAATGGGGTTAATCTGCAGGTTAATAGTACTCTTAAACTGTGCATTCAATGCACTGAAAGCCTGGCCTCCTCTCAGTAGTCTCCGACTTTAATTAGAAGAGTCACCTCTTAGTACTAGTTAGCTGCCACTGTAACCACACAATAGCACTGACTGACAGCCAGCTCAGTAACTGATTTAGTGCTGAGTTGGATGTCAGTGCTGGGGCATGGTCACTGTTGCTACTCAGTATGTACTGAGTGGTTGAGTTTGTACTGAGCGGTGACTGGAGTTGCGCCAGCTGTGCCCCTATGGCTGAAAGCCAGAGTCTGGTGGGAGGAATAAAGTTAATTTCTTCCCAGAAGCTGGGCTGTCAGTGTGGCGGTCACACAGCTTCAGAAAGTCATTAACCTGCAGATTAACCTAATATCTCAGGGGGGACATGACAGGTTCACTTTAAGAAGAGATGAGCAGAACAGACAAAATTCAAATGTACCTGTTTGCTCAGTTTATCTGGAGAAATTCAATTTGCAGAAAAAGTATAAATATAACATGTAAATAAATAAAAAATTCTTATACTCACCTCACCACTCATCTTTCTAGTCCCTACGCCACTCACTGCTACTATTTGGTCCTTGATGCATCTTCTGATCCCTCAATGATCACATTGCAATACGCAGGCTTCTAAAGTTCAGCTGACACTGTTGCCTTTAATAAGGCCAAGAAGTGTTCTGTGCAGTAGCGTAGCTACCGGGGGGGCAGAGGGGGCGGTGGCCCCGGGCCCCGTGCTCTGAGTGGGCCCACCTGGAGCTACTCTACTGTAACTGTATCGGCGTGCACAGCGTGCCGATACAGTTACATTCTGAAGCAGAGCAGGGAGAATCGATCTCGCTGCTCTGCCGCCCAGCCACTATGGGGCCCCTGAGCAGGCAGGGGGGCCCTGTGCCGCTCGGCATCGCATTAAGAGAGAAGGAACGAGCGCTCCTTCTCCCATCATCCCCCTCTCAGCATCTGACAGCGGGCGCGATGACATCACTGCCCGGCGCCCTCTGTCAGACGCTGAGAGGGAAAGCAGTGAGCAGCGCAGGAGCCAGGAGCAAGAGAGGTGAGTACTGGATTTATTATTTTTGTAATGGGGGTGCTTTACAATATAGAGGCTGCCTATGTGGGGCTGCATTATAATGCACAGGCTGCCTATGGGGGTGCATTACTATATAGAGGCTGCCTATGGGGGTGCATTATAATATACAGTCTGCCTATGGGGGTGCATTACTATATAGAAGCTGCCTATGGGGGTGCATTACAATATAGAGGCTGTCTATGGGGGGCTGCATTACTTTATAGAGGCTGCCTATGGGGGTGCATTACTATATAGAGGCTGCCTATGGGGGTGCATTATAATATACAGGCTGCCTATGGGGGTGCATTACTATATAGAGGCTGCCTATGGGGGGCGCATTATAATATAGAGGCTGCCTATGGGGGGCTGCATTACTATATAAAGGCTGCCTATTGGGGTGCATTATAATATACAGGCTGCCTATGGGGGTGCATTACTATATAGAGGCTGCCTATGGGGGTGCATTACAATATAGAGGCTGCCTATGGGGGGCTGCATTACTATATAGAGGCTGCCTATGGGGGTGCATTACTATATAGAGGCTGCCTATGGGGGTGCATTACAATACAGAGGCTGTCTATGAAGGCACATTACAATATAGAAGCTGCCTATGGGGGTGCATTACTATATAGAGGCTGCCTATGGGGGTGCATTACTATATAGAGGCTGCCTATGGGGGTGCATTACTATATAGAGGCTGCCTATGGGGTGCATTACTATATAGAGGCTGCCTATGGGGTGCATTACTATATAGAGGCTGCCTATGGGGTGTATTACTATATAGACGCTGCCTATGGGGGTTCATTACAATACAGAGGTTGTCTATGGGGGTGCATTACAATATAGAGGCTGCCTATAGGGGTGCATTACAATACAGAGGCTGGCTATTGGGGGCGCATTACAATACAGAGGCTGCCTATGGGGGCACATTACAATATAGAGGCTGCCTATGGGGGTGCATTACTATATAGAGGCTGCCTATGGGGGTGCATGGTGCATTACAATACAGAGGCTGCCTATGGGGGCGCATTACTATATAGAGGCTGCCTATGGGGACGCATTACAATACAGAGGCTGTCTATGGGGGTGCATTACTACAGTATATAGAGGCTGCCTATGGGGGTGCATTACTATATAGAGGTTGCCTATGGGGGTGCATTACAATACAAAGGCTGTCTATGGGGGCACATTACAATATAGAGGCTGCCTATGGGGGTTTATAATATAGAGGCTGCCTATGGGGAGTGCATTATACTATATGGAGGACTATCTGGTGTATTATGCTATATGGAGGCTGCCTATGGGGGTGCATTACAATACAGAGGCTGCCTATGGGGGCGCATTACTATATAGAGGCTGCCTATGGGGGCGCATTACAATACAGAGGCTGTCTATGGGGGTGCATTACTACAGTATATAGAGGCTGCCTATGGGGGTGCATTACTATATAGAGGTTGCCTATGGGGGTGCATTACAATACAGAGGCTGTATATGGGGGCACATTACAATATAGAGGCTGCCTATGGGGGTTTATAATATAGAGGCTGCCTATGGGGAGTGCATTATACTATATGGAGGACTATCTGGTGTATTATGCTATATGGAGGCTATCTAGAGGGCCATCATACGGTGTGGGGATTGCAATGACGGGGCCATACAATGTTGGAGCCATTAAAGGGAAGCTGTCACCCCATTTTTGTGATATCAGATAAAGATATCACTGAATTGTGCGTCCCATAAGTAATCTATAGGTACCTATCATATCTCCTGACACCCCAGTTTTGATGTCAAAATACCTTTGCAAATTTCATTTCTCAGTATGCAAATACATGCGGTCCGGTCCGATGGGCAGCGTTTATTCTCATTCTCCCCCCACTTCTCGGCTTGTTGCACGTATCTTCGTCATAACAACATATGTGCTGTGACCTACAGAACAATGCCAGGCCTCATAAAAAACAAAAATCTTGGCTCAGTGTAAGAGGCCCAAGGAATCCAGCATGGGTGGTGTGGGATCCAAAGATGAAGCAGAGACTGGACAGGTTGCAGTGAGTAGCAGAAGGGGTAAAAAGGTGAGTGTAAAGACTTTTTCTTTATTTTGTCATTTGATGGCCCTTTATGGTTCAGAAAAATAGAGGACAGGGGATGCAATTTCACTGATTACATGCAGAAGCGAATTACAAAAGTCTGCATTTTGGCAAATGGATTCAATCACAATCAAATGTAATTGCTCATCTCTAATATTAAGAACATTATAAACCTTAACAATAAAGAGCATAAATAACCTGACCATAGCTTGAGTGGCCTTTATATAGTATTTCAATCTCCTGATAAATACTGTATGTTCCATACTTAAAGGGCTTGTCAAATTTGTTAAAGAACTTGCCAATTACAAATCAAGAATGATTTTAATAATTTTACCATTAAATAAAAGCACACAAAGTAAGATTTCTTTGTAGTGTCATGACCTGAATATCTTGTGACCATTGGGGCAGAATTAATCCAAAGGTACATCAAATATTTTACAGGAAAGTTTAAAGACAGCAGTCTATGACCTCGAATTGAAGTGGCATTGACCTAAAGTACAAACATAAATTTACAAGAGAATAATAGAAATATTTATGTTTTGGGAATTGCAAGTCATAAAACCATGTCTTTATGATACCTTGTAGCTGTAATATTACTTGAAAAGGACTGAGTTTGCAAGTTATACCTAAAATATTTATGAACAGAAATAAATTTTCTAGGAGGAAAAGTCCCAAATTCTTCTCTAAAGCACCACTCCAGCATTTTTTATTTCACCACGGGAGTGGTGCTGAAAATCCAAGTTCCCTGACCCCTGTCTGATACTTGCATCCCAGCGTTTTCATCAATTTTTGCCTGCTCTCCGTTCCATCTCCTGCAGTTTGTGACATGCCGGCTGCTCGAATGTTTCATGGAGTAAGTGTATGAGAGTCTTATTCTGGCTCTCAGACTTGCATTGAGAGCTTGTAATGTGGTTACTGAGTTCCGGCTACTCAGAAACTCCTCTCACAAAATGGCGCTGCAAGACCAGAGCGGCACAAAAATATGATGAAGACACTGGAGGGTGAGTATATGGCTGGGGGCAGGGGACTTACATTTAAATCAGCATGCCAGTGGTGAAAAAAAAACTTGGAGTGGTGGTTTAACATTTTATAAATTGCTTTTGTAGCAACAGAATATGCTTGGTAGAGTTGATTGATGCTAAACGGAGATCTACAGGCATCACATTCAAGTGATAATTTCAAATATGTGGATGTTTTTTCAATGTGCTCTATAATGCACATGAAAGCAGTCTTGTGTGTTCAATGGCAAGTACAGTACAGACCAAAAGTTTGGACACACCTTCTCATTCAAAGATTCTTCTGCATTTTCAAGACAATGAAAACTGTAGAATCACACTGAAGGCATCAAAACTATGAATTAACACATGTGGAATTATACATTACACTTTACAAAAAAGTGTGAAACAACTGAAAATATGTCTTATATTCTAGGTTCTTCAAAGTAACCACCTTTTGCTTTGATTACTGCTCTGCACGCAGAAGAGATGAACAGATGGACTCTACATGCCTAGTTCCCACTGTGAAGCATGGAGGAGGTGGTGTGATGGTGTGGGGGTGCATTGCTGGTGACACCGTTGGGGATTTATTCAAAATTGAAACGGTGAGCGGTCCAGCTCACCCCAAACCATCTCAATTGGGTTCAGGTCTGGTGACTGTGGAGGCCAGGTCATCTGGCGTAGCACCCCAACACTCTCCTTCTTGGTCAAAAAGCCCTTACACAGCCTGGAGGTGTGTTTGGGGTCATTGTCCTGTTGAAAAATAAATAATGGTCCAACTAAACGCAAACCTGATGGAAAAGCATGCTGTTGCAAGATGCTGTGGTAGCCATGCTGGTTAAGTATGCCTTTAATTTTGAATAAATCCCCAACAGTGTCACCAGCAAAGCGCCCCCACACCATCACACCTCCTCCTCCATGCTTCAGGTTGGGAACCAGGCATGTAGAGTCCATCCGTTCACCTTTACTGCGTGCAAAGCAGTAATCAAAGGAAAAGGTGGCTACTTTGAAGAACCTAGAATATAAGATATATTTTCAGTTGTTTCACACTTTTTTGTAAAGTGTAATGTATAATTCCACATGTGTTAATTCATAGTTTTGATGCCTTCAGTGTGATTCTACAATTTTCATAGTAATGAAAATACAGAAGAATCTTTAAATGAGAAGGTGTGTCCAAACTTTTGGTCTGTACTGTATGTAATTACAAAAATAGCACAGTTATTTAAAGTGTTCTTAGTCATGGTCTATGGGGGCAATTCATTAAGGTATTTATGCTGGAATTCTGGCATAAAACACCTAAATAAGTTTTAATATATTTATGCAACTCCAAAAATATTGTAACATTTGGCCTTTACAGGCCAGTCCCAGACAGTCATTGTGGAGCAGTACATAGGTGGGGTGAGACATGGCAAAATCATAAGTTACATGACTTTAGTCTTTGACTGGAGTGCATTTCTGGTGACGGCTAATTTTGGTAAACAGATGTGGCCAATTTATTAAGTGGGTGCTCCACTTCATGAATTGTGTACATTGCACTCCAACAAGCTTCTTCATTAAGACTGAACTGTACAACATCAATTTTAATGAATTGGCCCCTCTGTGTGTTATTAGTTTAGTAAAATTGTGTTTTGGTAAGAATTTGACACATTTTATTAACAATATAGAAAAAAAAGTAATTCAGGAATAATGCTAATTCCAAAGAATGTCCTTGCTTTTTTGCTTGCAACTACAGTAACATGCAAAAGTGTGTGCACTCCTGGACAAAATACTGTTGCTATGAAAAGTTAACCTAGTTGAAGATTAAATGATATCTAAAATGCCTAAACTTAAAGATGACACATATACTTTGTATTTTAGGCAAAAATATATATATTGTCATATTTTACATTTTAAATATTGCAAAAAGGAAAAAAGGTGATGCAAAATTGCCCTGCACCCTGCATGGTTACTACCTAGTAGCACCCCTTTTGAAAGTGTCACAGCTTGTAAAAGCTTTTTGTTGCAAGCCAATGGATGATCTTTTCCTGAAATTCTTTGCCCTTTTTTCTCCATGCATAACTTTTGATCATTGTAGCCAAAGAGTAATATTTTAACCTCATCAGTCCACAGAACTTGTTTTTATACATCAGGCTTGTTTAGATGTTATTTTGCATACTTCTGACACAGAATTTGATGGTGAGGATGTTGTGCAGGATTTACCACTCGGTTTATTCTTAACGCGAAGTTGGACCATTTTCTTCAACAGGAGAACCACAGCATTATATAAAATTAAATAAAAAATAAGTCTGTCTATGTCCTATACTCCTACTGCTCATTTGTTAGCATAATATATGAGTGAAGTGAGTAAATATGAGCAAAACATATTAAAGTGATTTGGACTGAGTAGCTTTAAATTGCTTAACTCACTATTATGCTTGTCTTTGGTTTGACAGACAGGAGTTCAGGAGCATATGGTTACTCTAAAGACGGTGCTCTTTCATGAATTTCAAAACTGAACAAAGTTATTTATTGCACCATACAAGTAACAAAACACTAGCATTTCAACCTATATAGACATTATCAAGCTAATAATTAGCTTAATAAAGACTGTACAACTCAAGTTAGCTTGTCAAAGACTGGATAGGTCGAAACTTTGCTGTTTTGTTACTTTTATGGAGCAATAAAGTACTTGTTTCACTATTGAACTTCCTGGCAGGGTCCTGCAATCAAGCTGATTGTGGTTTGAAGAACAAGAGGACTACTATGCACCTTCCCAATTTCCTGTAGTCCATTTTTCCACCTCAGTTGCAAGAGACAGATTCCATTTGGCAACAGTCAGTGGATATAAATTAGACAGAAGTAAGAAATTTAATTGCCAGCAATTTGGGTGATTTTTTGGGAGGGAGGTGTAAAGTATAAAGTGATTTACTTATTGATTAGAACATTATCCATCAAATGAGGTTGAGCTGCCTGAAAGTAGAGTGAAGATTTTAGCCTTATAAATTATTTCTCCCATTTTCTGTCCTCATAATTTATACTTTCAGGTGAATTACTGTAGCTGAAGTCTGTCCATCTTCAACTTAGTGAATTAATTCTACCATCTCCAGGAATCAATAAATGCAGAAATCCTAAAACATGTTGAAGGCCCTATTTTAAGGAGGCTATTCAATTATCCAAGCCATTTAGTTCCGTGAGTTTAGCAGGCACTCAGTCTCATTTGTACTTTCTTTAAGTTTTGTTACTGCTTTTCAGAAAGTCAGAGCTCATGTTGGTTTCACAATTTCAGAGCGATAGCATGATCTTTAAAAATAAATAAAGTTACCTTTCCAAGGCAAAGTTGTACATATATTCCTCAGCAGTTTTATTAGCTCTTGAATTTAATTCCGCATAAAGCTTCTCAAAAAGCTGGGAACAGATGTATTATTAGAGAGCGAGAGAAGATCCATTAGTGATATTTGATGAATACAGGTTCACAATGAAATTAGGAGTGTATTATGTTTTGTGAAGCTCTTGCATCTCTTTGCATAAATTAAAAAAACAGCTGAATAAGAGTCTAATAGAAATGAAAAGATCACAGATCAATATATGAATATGAAATAAAAGATAAAAGAAAACCTTTAAAACAATTATAAACCTGGATGTTTTCAACAAAATTTACTTTATAGATCAATCTGTTCTTCCATCACAGAAAAACAAAACAAATGTATTAAGGGCCTCAATATCGCGGTCCCTAAAATCTTTCCTACGGTTATTAGAATAAAATATTTTCCTATATTTTATCTTCAATGCCTTTAAAACAGCTAGAGATACAATTTCTAACTGTGGGTGTTTATAACACACAAGGGTCTCGACTGGGTTGATTTAAGGAAAATTTTGCAATGTTTTATGTGGTTTTTTTTCATAAAGTCAAATCGTATTACCTATATTAAAATACAGAGTATCTCCTTTGTTAAACTGACACAACACCTATAAACAGCAATAATTTTGTATATAATGGATACTTAAAAAGTTGTAATCAGGCTGCTCAATTACCAAGCAGGAATATGTCCCCAGAGATGCTGCCAATATGCTATATAAATCCATATGGCTTTTTGCTAGAATGAAGCGCAGGCCATAAAAGTGATATGGGTAAAGAGTTCTAGTCTTTATTAATACTCATCGTCATTCCCAAAGCTTTAGCTTAGATTGTAAAGACTGTGCCATCTACGCAAAATTTGAGTTTTTTTCTTATATCCATATAACCTTTCCTTTCCCAAGTGATTTAACTGCTTAAGGCAACACATAATTGGCCAATTAGAATCTAAGGTCTACTAGGCTAGAACCAAAGAAAATGTGCAGGCATGTAATGGTATGCTATCAATATTTCAGAATATTTATTACATATGTCTTTGATTTTTGTTAGTCCATTTTCTACTCCTAGGCTAATCCAAAGAAACTATTAGAAATACGTGGACCCAGTGCATGCACATTGTGTGGCCCCTGAATGACATAACCATGAATACTGTACCAAATAGTGTGGTCCCTCTTTTTTGTATTCCATTTATCTAAAATAGACTATGATAGTTCATTTCAAGCACACTGACCAACTGATCAGCAATAATATAATATTTATGTGATCCCTCAGGCTCATATTTTATCTATAGTGGATTAATGGGGGACGCAAAATACTTTTAGGGGAACTGTGCATTTACACTGTAGAGAGGTTTGAACAGAGTTCTTTTATTTTATATATGAGATCATGTAGTGTGAATGCAGGGCAGGCCATGGGTAAGTTTGAGCTATTTGTGTAATGCTCCTCTGGGAAATTAAACATGCAAATTGTCTCTTCAGAGAGGAAAAAGACTTGAACTCTAGTGCCACCTTTTGAAAGTAGCAATCCTTGTGACAAGGCTTGTTTAAGGGTTAATATTGATTTTTAGGATTTCCCATTGTACAGCCTATAAGTCTCCTTACCCTGGCATGTCAGGTATGTCACTCTCCACAAGGAGAAACATTACCCCTTAGATTTTTATTATGATTCACTTTTCTTTTTTTTTAGAAATATTTTGCGAGTAAATAAAGTTTTTTTATTAATATCTTCAACTATAAACTAAATAATTAAAGCAGAAGTACCAGATTTAAGTAGTGTGGGGAAAACTTGACTTTGTAGAGTCATCTGGCCAAGAAACCTGCAGTCCCGCTGATATTTTTGCTTTCCAGTATTTTTCACAGTATCATCCATACAAATGATGGTATACTGTCTATATATAAGAATCAGTTCGGATTTGGAATAGATACAGTAAGTGAAATCATTACAAATCAAAATATTTACAAATTCAGACTTAACTATTGGGTCTAAAAATGTTCTATTGATAGAGATACTTGCGAGAATAATAAGGCTATAGCAATAGCTACAGATCAACTTGTTGATGCCTGTGCTTAAGAGTTAATTCCAGTTTCATTTTATTTTAGTGTAGCTATATGCCAGTGCTACAGCTTAGAAACAAATTGATAAACAGCATTGATTAAACTGCTGAACTAAGTTTAGATTACATCGATTACTGTTCTCTATATTAGCTCATGGCCTTTACCTGGTCAATCTATTGACAATCATATTGACAGTCAGTAGCTTTCTCCACAAGTTACTTCATACTTTCCTCAATTTTCTCATCTAAAATATATACCGTAACTAAATTATAACATAGGTGAAATATATTATTGTCTTACTGCAGTTATTGCTTTGCTACAAAAAATGAATACCACATCTCTTGCATTTATTGAGAAAAAACAACATGGAGTAGAGACATCAAAATTTCCCTGAATGTCTACAAATTCGACAAATAGTACATTTCAAACTTGCCACTAGTTCATTATAGACAAATACGAAGAGGGGAGCAAAAAGGGAACATTCATGGAAATATTGGTTCAAACAAGACATGACAGCAAATGGAGACATTGATATCACTTCAACTTTCATCTTCCCATTGTTGTGTATTTCATTCAGTGTCAATTTGCAAGACAGAAACTGGTATGGCAATAACATGTAGGGATGAACATGTGTTGTGTGTTTCTGGGCCATATTTTGTTTTTTTATAACATTACTGTAACAGAATAATATCAGCACTGTCAGCCTATGTCATTTATCAAAACCTAACCCAAGTAAAACGTATCTTAAAAATAGGGCATCATTTATTAAAGGGTCTGTCTCATGAGGACAATTCCATTTTACTAAGAAGTTAGTGCAGTGATAAACTAATTGCCATGGGTCTGGCAATTAGCAATCAGCTGATACTGCTATGAGTATCCATGACTAAGCATTTGTTTCACCTTCCCTGGTGGCTACAGGGAAAATGTAGAATTGCACACCAGGATTTCAAGTGAATAGGTTGTCTTTAAAATCCACTTATGCACTCGAAGGAACCCTTTACTATGAGATCCATAGACCCGAAATAGGCCTATGTACACGTTTTATTCTGGACAACCTCTTTAAAAGCTTATTGTATTAGTTTGCATGCATAGGGTATACATAATGCTATTCAGTATGTACTTTTGTACAAGTCTTTATTACATGCGAATAATTGACTTGGTTTTACATAGCCTCTTAAACACCTTCTAATAGCATATAGTTCTCTTTTACTGACTACAAGCTTTTGGTAAATGCTCAGAAACATTCTGTCTCTAAGGCTCCGCTATGTACTTTCCATCAGAGTTTCTGCTATTTTTGCCATTAAGTGTACCAGAGCACTAACCAAGACCTGATGGACCCTCATTATTTCAATGGTGGACGCTCAGTAACCACTGGAAAATATATCAGGCTCCTATTCTACAGCTGGTAAAGCACAGTTATACTTTTTAGTCATTCTAAAAAATCTGCAGTCTACTCTTTAATTTTCTAGTTATCAGTGGGCACGTCTATGATCTTGTCCCTGACATCCTTAGAAAGCTCTTTGGTCTTGCCCATGTTGTAGAAGTTAGAGTCTGATTAATTGAGTCTGCGGACATGAGTCATTTATAAAGGTGACTATGTAAGACAGCTGTCTTTAATGCAGGTGACGAGTTGATTAGGAGCATCTAACTGGTCTGTAGGAGCCAGAACTGTTAATGGTTGGTAGGGGATCAAATACTTATTTTTCACTGCAAAATGCAAATATTTTTATATAATTTATACCAAGGGATTTTCTGTATTTTATTTTTTGAATTTCCTTCTCTCAGTGTTAAAATTAACCTACCCTTATACTTATAGACTGTTCATGTCTTTGTCAGTGGGCAAACTTACAAAATCAGCAAGGGATCAAATAATTATTTCCTTCACTGTATAATACATATCGACAACATAATTTGGAAGGATTGTGATTATTTTTGTACAGACACACTTTAAGAATACCACTCACAAGAATAAAATTAGGAACTCTATTTCAGAGTCCCTTTTGCTGCTTGGCATATTATCCTATTTTCCTGCTGCTTTATTCAGAGCCTTACAAAAATCCATCTCAGTGCTTTATGATTGTTTTTCTCTTCAAGTATTCTCACCCATAGGGACTTTACATTTTCATTTTCCCCACAGATATCATAATAAATGGTATTTTTTAACAGATTTTAGAAAAAATTATTACAGTGTATTCTGATCAGTTCTAAACAGATTATCACAGTCCTTATGGTGCCACTAATAAATACTAATCCTAAAGGGCTGCTCTTTAGGGTAGTAGGTAACATTGATTATTATGGCAATATTTTGGAGGTAGCACTCTGCGAGAAGCTGTAACATGACGATAATTTTCAGATCTTGAAAGCTTTACTTGCAATATACATTAAGTAGTTAAAAGGGTTGTCCAGTCCGGAAACATTGTTGGCAAGTAATTTACTTCAAGTTGCAAAATTTTTACGGAACTCGAGTTTGCACAAAAACTTAGCTTCTTCTGTCATTTTCACGTCACTTTCGCCCAACTTTGCCAAAATGGCCCGATCTGAGGCGTGACATTAAAGGAACTTGGGCATTATGCCACAATTCATCTATTTCATGACAAGCTGTGATGTGCCTTATGCCATACATCTTACTCTATTCTTAGACTGATGTAAGATTTGTGGAGAGGTGCATGGAGGTGCATACCATTTTTAAGATACTCTGGACTCATTAAGGGACAGTGCCTCTTAAGAAATCAGGTGCCTCTGACACCAACATGCTCCCTCATCAAGTCCATCTAGAAAAATACCAGTCTTAATGAATTTGGACATAAGAATCGGTGTCCACTGCCAAAGGGATTGAGTCAGGGCTTTTGCTATGGGGGAGTGCGAAAATAATGGTCATACCAGTACCATGCTGCCTCAAGAAGTCCAAAGGACACTTTACAACATGGGAAAATTCCATAATTAAATAGAACATGTCATTTGGGAGCCCTGGTACACATTTTTCATTTAAAGCTTTAAGTTATAGCTATAGTGTTATCTTTTGTCCTGAAAATCAGTATGTCCAAGTGCTAAGCAATTTCTATTTACGACGCACTGAATAAAATGCTATTTGTAAGCCCTTTACTACTGATATTGCTTGCACTTAAACATTGTTCTTAGTTGATTTTTCCTGTCTTTATGACCATTGCTCTAAACATTGGATGTGTTGAAAGACACCTTGAAATCTCAAGTTAAGGCACATATTCTTGGAAAATAAAGGGAAAAAGCTTGACTATGTATAGAATCAACCTATGAAAACGAGACAATACTCACCAATGCGCTAATATTTTCTTAAGGGTCACAATATGAGTTCATGTGTGCATTGTTCTCAATAGAGATTTTATTGTTTGCTTAGTGGTTTATGTATCTAAACACACAGAAAAATTCTTAAGCCAGAAATATATTTCAATGACTTAAATAGATTAAACGAAAGCTGAATTTTTCATTCCTGTATAGAAAAATATTTAGACTTGAGAGTCCTCAGTGGTTGATACCTTTTAATGGCTAACTGAAAAGATGGTAACAAATTGCAAGCTTTCGAGACTACTCCGGTCTCTTCATCAGGCGTAGACTCAATAGTGAGAAACAGTCTAGTTTTCCCTGCAAAGCATGGTTATTTCTTTTATTAGTGATACATGCAGTAGCAAATACAATGACTTTGCCTCACAAAGACATGTCAAAGGCATATAGTCACTTTTGGTTGCTTGTTAGTAGAAGCTCATTTCTAGGGAGAATAAAAGCTGACAATAGTAATTGTAAGCACAATTGTCCAATGGTGTATTATTTGTACATTGTTAGTTTTGCTGTGATTTTAAACACATGCAAACATTCAAAAGAAAGATGACAGGTCATGTTGTCGCATTCAGTTGTTTTTCGAGAGAAATGGAATAGCTTGCTGATTGAGAACAAGTTTGTGAAGAATAAAATTAACATTGTGCACTTGCACTGAAAGAATATAATTAGAGATGAAGTGGTATTTCTTTATTTGCATTCACTAACTGTATTTAGTGCCTTACATTCAAAATAGATTATATCACACTTTTCAATTGAGTATAGCTATTCTGTGATCTAAAATTACAGAAAACTTGGAATATACATTTTGCGTTCCATAACCAGAGATGAGTGAGTTTGTTCGGATTCTGGCCCCGAATCTTGATTTGACATATTCGGCCCATATTTGAACACTATTCTTGCCGAATGTATGTCTTATGATCGGTTCCGAACATATTCGGTAATTTCTACTCCCATATACTCTAATGATGTTCGGCTGTGTTCAACGAATATTGCAAAAACAATATTCGAATCCAATCGCATTCGGAACCGAATCCAAACAAATTCGCTCATCTCTATCCAGAACTCAAAATAAAAGTGTAAGAGGTGCCGGGCATTGATTGGAAGTATTAGCAAAGTTTAGAAGGTATTCCAATCATCGTATCAGCAAGGACATTTAAATTCTGAGGTTTCTTCTAATTCAGAGAAAAAATAAGCAGAATTCCCTTCATTTAAATGAATGAGGGTGTCATGTATTTCCTTACAAAGCAGAAGGCCAGTGGCATCGTGGAACTTTACTAGTGTTTTTATTCTAGGCTTTGGTAGGGTCTAGTTAGTCAGACTCTCAAACAGTGTGTTATAGTATAAAGTAACTCAATGACTTGCCATCATGAATTTTAGTATGAGATTTCATTTACATAAGTAATCCACACAAAGATTATTTTTGACATATGAAATGTGTGTCAATATAGTCTACAAGCTCAGACCAACAACAAATTACTGATAAATGTGTAAAAATATTGCTCTGATGCCTCAATCTTTTACGCACCACATGAGTTTGGACCTCTGAGAAAAGAGCCCCATTGTGTCCTACAATTTTTGTTGCTCCTATTAAATTGAATAAAGAGAGTTGTGCATGCAGTGCCACCTCATAATTTCTGAATACTTATGACATCACCGTTTTAGAGGTCTCTGACGCCCATCCATCGGACATTTATGGCTATTATGCGGAGGTACAACTGGTGTTCAACATTTACTCATTTAAAGGCAGAAAATTTTAATTATTACACAGTACGAGATCAGATCCCATAATTTACATACGGATTAAACGAAGCTATCATCAGAAAATGACCTGTTGTTTAAATCAGGTGTTTGTATTTCATTTATTTTTAGAAACATTTTAGATTTGTATATATGAAAAATATGCAACCTTTATCACAAACACAAATTTGGTAATCTGTCAATTTTCAACTAACGACTGGACTATTTTTAGACTCATACTTCAAGTCTTTTCAGAAGGAGTTTACAGCAGTTATTTTATCATCAGAGGCTGGATTAAAATGGCAGCTAACACAACTGACATATCTCGATGCACCAATTGCAATAAGCCATGTTACATTGCCTCTGCTCACCCCACCCTTCATAATGACTTTGCACAGGATTAGAAACTTCAATACAAAATATAGCATTTAATATTTTTCTCTTCTTTAGGCTCAAGTGTGATACACAATATGCTTGGATGACTGACCTGACCATAGACATAAAACTAACCACCCCGAGGCAGGAAAGATTAGCTTTTTATACTCGGTCGCTGTGGAAGAAGCCTTAATAGTTACTATAGACTTTCTATTAATAAGGGCACTGCATGACATCCTCTGTAACATGGTGCCCAGGATAAATTGCCAACAAATAGCAATTTTCATAGCATGCCATACCTGCTCTTCACAATGCAACTGCCTCCAACTAGACTTATGTGCAATTAGTAAACAATGAAAAATTGAAGGAATGCTAAAATTAGACCTGGCATAAGGGAGAAATGGTCTTTCTATAGTTTAAAGTACTCTAAGGATATCACATGGCTCAATGATTTGAACAAAAATAGCCAAAAATATAACTGTCGCTCTTCTGATCACTTTTATTTGGCAAGCTTAAACCAGTCACTTAAAAATTCATTAGCATAACTGACCCTTGATTTTCTTCTGACTCTTTCCTATTTATGGTAATCAATAGTGGTAAATATATTTTTAATCATTACTCTATATCTTCACTTTTATCCATTTCAGATATTATTTTTTTATTTTATTTATATTTTTAACATGGTTTTACATTGTACCCACAGAATTCATACAAGTCAAATGCTGTCTAACCTCGGAGAGTGCATGCTGTGTAAAAACATAAGAAGCCATTTACAACTCACAAAACTGCTGAAGCACAGTGTAAAATCCTTTTAGTGACATCACTTTTTCTGTCAGCTAAATGCACCTTAGCGAAAAACTGAAAGGGTTTGCACTTCACAAAAATGGTATTTGTGCAGGGAGAAATGTTATACCATGCGGTGGAAGTATCAGACACATAAAGACAAAACTGCAGACAATATAATGTGCTATACATGCCCACACTTAGATTTACAGATCAAGGTGTGTATAAAATGATAACATGATCCACTTTCTGTGTGATTTCATTCCCACCATACAAACATAGCAGAGAAGTAAATATCAGAAAACCTTGTAGGGCAGTAGCTAGTATTCTGTGTTTCTCTAAATAAAGATAATACAGTAAGTTTAAAATATATGTATAAAATTGCAGATAAAACATAAAATGTTTATAAAATGTCCCAAAATATAATTTAAAAATTCAGCAGCATAAATGTGAAAGAGCCTTGGATCCATTCTGTCAAATTATAACTATATACCTATAATGCTAGTGTAAGCAGTAGTGTATAGCAGCAGTTTTTGCTTCAGAGATGCTATCCCTACATTAATTAAGCAGATGTCTTGTGGCTCTTTCCACAGAATGCATATGGTCCTACTCTGAAAGTATAATTTTATATGTTTACTATATTACACATAAAACTCTATTATAATAAAGGTACTCCCTCCTATGGTATATAACATACAAATGGAAAATGATTATCATTATCAAGAATCCCTTTTAAGAGCAGAAAGTTTCAGCCATAGTCAATTACATATATGTTAATGTTGATTTTTTAAAACTAGTTTTCACAGAGTGACTGACCCAGTGTGACACGACCCAACAGTTGGTCTGTCACCAAACGGCACAACACACAAGGGAACGGTGGGCCCCGTCGATAGGGAACGGGGGAATGGACACCTCCTGCACTCACGTGAGGATGTGCCCTAATCTGACTAACTTCCCTATACTAGTTCTTTCACCCCGTCGCCGAGCAGGATACATAATCCCTCACTTGCCCTGCTCTTATCCCTAAGTAGGCAGCTGGCAAGTGAGAGCACTGGTCCCAACGCTGCACTAATACAACAAAAAAAAAGAAAAGACAGACACGAATGTGTTAAAGTAACAAAAATACAGCACTTAGCTTCTGCACACCGCTGCTTAACTCCACACCACAGATAGCATAGCAACAGGACTCCAAACCAGAGAGCTGCGTCTGTAAAGGTTGGTCTCCAAAGAGGAACTGTATCACCAACAGTCAGATGATGCATCAGGTGACCTTTTAAAGGATGTAGAGGGGTCACCAGCAACATCAGCTGACCCAGCAGCACTGCAGTAACACCATATTGCCACTGGGGAAAAACTGCATTTAATCCCCGCTGGCCTGAAAGGAAAAAAGTTTTAATGTGCATGGAACCAAAGCAGCCATATATCCAAAAATGGATTGTGACACTAGTAATCTGTATATGAATATACAGTGTTTCTTTAAAGTTTTTGAACCTTTCATAATTTTCATTTTTTTGCATAAATTTGAACTAAAACTATATCAGGTTTCCTACAATTAAATAAATAGAATCAACTGAAACAAAACAGTCAAACATATTAGATTTTGTACATTTTTAAATGAGGGATATAATCCAATTTTTACATGTCTGGGAATGGCAAGAGTATTTGACATTTTAAGATTAGCACACAGTTTGAATGTGAAATTAGAGACTGATATTTTCAATCTATGAGATATATATCAGGTGTGAGTAGGGAGCCTCTTCTATTTAAAGAACAGAGATCTACCAAATTATGATCTTTACAAGTTTATAGAAGTGTAAAATGACACAAAAAACGAGATTTCTAAGGACCTTTAAAGAAGAGTTTTGATGCTTATCAGTAGAGATGAGCGAATTTGTTCAAATTCGGTTCTGAATACAATCAGATTCGAATATTGTTTTTGCAATATTCGTCGAACACGGTTGAACCTCATTAGAGTCAATGGGAGTAAAAATTTCCGAATATATTCGGAACTGAGCATAAGACATGCATTCGGCAAGATTAGTGTTCGAATAAGGCTCGAATATGTCAAAAACAGATTTGGGGACAAAAACTGAACAAATTCGCTCATCTCTACTCATCAGGCTAGAAAAGGTTACACATTTGTCTATAAAGAGTTTGGCTCCACTAATCCACATTCATACACATTGTGTACAAATAGAGCAAATTCAAAACCCTTATTACCCTCCCTGGGGGTTCAACCAACAAAGCACACTATAACATCAACACTTATAATAGTCCTTGAAGTCACAAGAGAGCCTATGGTGACCTCTAAATAATTAAAGGCCTCTCTCATATTAACTGATTTTAATGTTCATGAGAAGAGATGGGTGAACCTAAACAGTAAAGTTCGGGATCCATATCAAACACCTTCTGTTCGGGCATGGACTTCGAACATGGACTTCACCAGGAAGTCCGTGTTACTGTTCCGGTTCGGCTCCCCAAAAAACACCGGATGTTTCTCACGCTGTCATGTGCATGGCAGCACAGCAAACAGTGCCTCTGATTGGCAGTAAAATCAGACTTTATTCTGACTGTTTATTTACAATATAACTATAATATTAGTAATGGAGAGGCATCTTATAGATGCCACTCCATTACTAAACCGTGGTCTTGATGTCACCGGACAATACCAGTATGAACCTCTTTTGCCACTAGCACAGGTTAAGTGGAAGGGCTGGGCAAAATGCCAGAATTGGCCCATCTAATAGATGTGCCTTTTCTGGGCAACTGTGAGATGCTATTTTTAGGATAGCAGAAGCAATATCCATGGCCGCTTACCAACCTGAGATTTCCAGCCCCCAGCTCTCTGCTTTAGCTTGGCTGAATGTCAAAAATTGATTGCATGCCATTTGTTTTAATTATTTCCTTAAATTAAAAAAAACACGTGGGGACCCATCTATTCTTGATAACCAGTCTTGCTGAAGCTCACAGCTGAGGGTTGCCACACGCAGCTGTCAGTTTGCCAGGCTGGTTTTCAAAAATGCATGGGAACCCACGCTGTCTTTTTTTAATTTATTTATTTAGAGTGCAGGCACTGACTGATGAACACTCAAATCAGCAGTACCTGCTCTCGCTGTTATTAGTGTCAGCAGACGTAGGCTAGTGGGAGTAGTAGCCCCATCAGCCAATACCAGTGACCGAGGTAACTTTTTACCTCTGATCTCAGCTGCGGGCTCACGCTGTCATTTGATAGGGTGGGAACTGAGACTGTCTGACCGGCGGTAAAATCAGTGTTTGGGTTGCTGTGTTGCACATCAGTTATAGCAGGTAAGATATAGCTGCACACTGAGACATGGCATTTCAAGAAACTTTATGTTAAGGGTCTGCGGAACGCACCAAATATATGATGTAGAGAGGTGCGTTCGTAGCCCGGGGTCCACCATGCAAGCGGTGCCTGCTGCTAGTAAAAATGGCGTAAGAAGCAAACTCTGTTATCCCGCAGAGTCGCCAACATAAACGCCGTAACACGCTGTGGCAATAAGTGCGAACTCTGTTACTCCACAGAGCCGCTAGAAGGAGAGCCGCAGCGCTGTATGGCGATGTGTGCGAACTCACTTAACACAACTGAGTCGCAAAGAAAACACGCTAGGGCGCTGTCTAGCGTTGAAAGCGAACCCTGTTACATCACAGGGCCGCTAAGGAAAGGTGCTGTGTCCTGTCAGGCTCTCAGGTACACAGTTAAGTGCTAAGCGTACATAAAGCGTGATCATGTGCTAATGTCCTCGCGGGAGTCACACGCAATCTATGGCGTCTGAACGCCATACCCTGAATACGGCAATCAAAACTCCTCACCAGTTATGCCGGTAATCTAGGGCATCTAGGACGCCGACCCTGACCAGCTAGCACACCAAACTCCTCACCGATTAAGTCGGTATTCTAGTGGCTTATTTCAGCTGGGTCCCTAATCACACACACGCATGACCACACTGGCGCATAGCATACAATGGTTGATATTAGCGCATGGCGGCCCAGCCATGCTACCCTTTTATAGCAACAGCTACAGGACCTGCCAGAAACAAGGACCAATGAAACTTGCTCCAGAACACCAGTAGTAACAGGGCCTTCCTGGCGGACCAATAGGAGCTGCCGCAGCACCTGAGCATGTGACCCCTGATCTCCAATGAGAGATCTCACTCTGGGCATGCTCAGAAGGGAAAACGCAGGACTTTGTCCCAAAGACGTCTGCTCCAGCACTGGCTATAATAGCAGATCCAGGAAAGGCAGCAGCAAGTCACTGCACAGTACTGGAGTGGGCAAGACGCTTGGACCGACGTCTCTGCAGAGCAGGCTCCACTGCGGTCGGAGATGAATGGGAGACCGCAGCGGGGCTGGTTCGAGACTCCCCTTGTGCAGCAGCGGGAACTCGAACCCTAACACTTTACACCTTATAAGAACTTTCTATTTCCATTGTCACCTATTTCACTAGACATTAAAATGATTGTGAGTACCTCTATATCTCTGTACAGAATCTGTTAAACAGCTGGATTATATCAATAATGTTAAGTATTGAGAAAAAGAGTAATTTGTTGAATTGCTGCATAAGATAAATGCATCTCCGTCATAACTAGAAGTTAAAAAAATTTGAAACAGAAAAGCCTCCACACCCATATACAATAAGTAGTTGTCAGTTTGACCGATTGTTTGACCCACATATACCTCTCCAAACTCCTCTATGCACAGGAGTGCTCAACTAGGCCAATCCCTCCTGTGTTCTCTATGCTAGAGCCTCTGTCAGACGTCTCTGGCAGCAGCTTTCTACTCAGAAAATAACAGGATCAGTAGCACAAAATCTGATATGATGGATTCCTCTCTCGCCCAACTTCATATGTTAGGAAAGTCAGGGGCCTCCATGTACATTAGACTTTTGACCAAGTCCACTGATATCAATGTATTTGACTGTCATTTGTCTGATACGTACAGGAATATTAATTCTTCTGGCAAACAGGGATTGAATAAAGTTATAAAGCTCTAAAAGAGGCTCTCTTGTCAGTTTTATCAATATTACAACTTTAGTCCATATGTGCTATAAAGACACACTGATGTATATTGACCAGTCCAACAGCTTTTCCTGGCAGTATCCTATTATTGAAGGTGTTTTTCTGAAACAGAACCTTCAATTATTGGCTTAAATTGTTATTACAGTAACAATTGGCATCAAATGTTTTAACAAACACTCTAAATAGCCAGAGAAAGAATATTCTATTACATTGATGTTACCTGGCATTGATGTTTTGCAACCAATACATTTTTATCACTTGCAATAAGATGTCTGAAACAGTTTTTAGCTAAGCAAATCATTTTCAACAATATTGAGCTAATTTGCATAATCACAGATCTGGTAAAAAATGCTCTAAATTTATAGACTGTTTTTGTACTGTTGGAAGTAGTCCTTAGCAAAAGGTGCTGCTCAGTATGGACGACATTGCCAAGTAGTACCTGCGCTAGATAAATCCATTATGTTTACTACCCTGCTCTCCAGTTTGCTGGTTCAGCCTTTTCTTGCCACCTCATATGAGCCAAAAATCGATGCTCATTTTCCTCACTTTATAAATAAACCTGGAATACAAATATATTCAAATGTTATAGTTGTATAATTATCTTAGCGTGTGTCTTGCTGGATATTAACCGCTATCATCTATAAAGTGCACCATTCTCTCACACTACATTAGACCTAATCTGTAAATACATTCACGTGCCGGTAGACTATCTTGCTCCAGTTCTTTTATGCTGAAATGGGTTAAATACACCTACTTATCATTTTTTTCAGAACTGAATTGTTCTTGTGAATGATTTTTCACGCTGTTACAGTGTTTTATTACCGGGAAGTCATGAGGTATAAATCAAACAACAACCTAAATTCCCAGTAGCTTGAAATGTGAAGATGAGTAATTTACACTTCACTTATCCAAAAGTTGATCAGGCACTTTTTCTTCACTTTTATTGTACATTTTTCTTTAAGCATCCGAGTGAATTTCTACTTGATCTAATTTGTTACAGGACAGTAACAATGAATAACCATTTTAAAAAAAAAAAGTTGACTGCATTTCATTGCAATCCTCCATAATATCGCAGTCAATGGAATTTGCCATGATTTTTTCTCTTTGTCAGATTAATTTTGAGTACATCAAGAAAAAAAATGTTTGCAAAATCAGATTCATTTTGAGGTGTGGTAAGACTGCTTATGGTGTCATTTGGCTGTTACTGTCCCATAATACATGCACATGTCTGAATCCTAAAAATTATATGTCTGCCACTATACAGAGTCTCTCTCTTATAATTTACAGCATATAGCATCTTACCTTCCTTGGCATTGGATATTTCTTATATGCTAAGTTATTTTCACCAAGTTTTTTTTGCGTAACCACAGGGACATTCTCAGTGGCAAATCTACATGAAATTGTGCTCATTTTGGTGCAAATTTTACAACTGCTTTTATACTGTAGGTAGAATAAAAAAATAACTTTATATTAACCTCCATTGAGATTATTAATTGTCATAATCCAGACCGGGTTTTGAGTCCTGGCTATCTTTTCCTGGTCTGGTCATGTCAGTGGTTAACTTTGTTTTGCCTCGTTCTGGTTTCAGGTCAGCTATTTCTCTCCACTGCTTCCTGCGGGCAGTGTCAGTTATACTTTCTGCCTTGGCGTGAGTAGTTGACTCTGGTGATACCCTGATTTGTCCTGCTGTGTTTTCTGACTTTAAATGTGTCTGTTCATTCCCCTCTCCTTGTCACAACTCAGTGTTTTCCTCTTATTGTTTGGACTTCCTAGTATCTGACTCGGCTGACTCTGACCTGACTTCATCTCTGGCTTCTGGTACTTCTGCTTTTGTCTTGTTTTGACCCTCTGGCACTCCCCTGACTCTGAGCTTGGTATTTCCCTTTGTACTGTGTGACTTTATAGGTTTTGACCCGGCTTGTTTGATACTTCTGCTGCCACCTGCATTGCATCGCAGCGCTGCAGGTCTGCTCTTGCAGACTTGCGGTCCTCCCTCCACTCTATTGCCATCTAGTGGAGCTGCAGCTCTCTGCATAGCTGCAGTGTGACATTAATACAATCCTCTGCTGGTACCTGTAAAAAAAGGTCAAATAAATGAAACACGACATTCCCAGTGGTTAGTGCACAAGTAGGGTCCTATCCCATAAACTACTTGTAAGAGAACTTGACACATATTGTATGAAATACTTTTATTGGTGAACTGCACTGCACCAATAATAGCATTTAATCCAATATCTGAGTGCCACGTTTTCTCACCTGTAAAATTGTCAAGTGCCAAGACATCTCATCTAGAGATGAGTACATCGTTTTGCTCCACTGTGGTTCATGGTTCTGGTCAATCGTCACTAGAGCTCTGTGAATTTCCCTAACCTCTGGGATCCCATGCTCAGCTTATGATTTCATTTTACAGGAAGTGGAGCAGTGTGAGGGCTTATTTCTTGAACTCTGAGCTTAGGTTTTATTGATAGCATTTTGGGTAGATATGTTGTTGCAATAGTCACATGATGGCTCATTAAATTAGCTGTCATGTTTTGGGAAACATGTAGGGACACGACATATGTCATGAAGGGGTTAACATGCAGCGATCTTTCAAAACACATCACATATCAATGTATACACTTTTTTGCAGCGTTTTGTTACGCCTTCTTACACTATCACCCACTATGCTGCTATCAGAATACTTTACACGCTTTATATAAATTACACCCGCTAATCCAATTTAAAATGCAGTGGATAGACGGTACTTAAGATATAAGATTTTCTACCAGCCAATGCGTTCTGTGACTTTTGTGGGCATGACTTTAGAGATGTTGACATAGATGATATTTTTTAAAGATTTATAATTCCATGGAAATAGAAAATAAAAAGACAAAATTAAAATGGTATCACCATAACTTTCCTAATCTGTAAAACAATGTTAAAGGAAATCTGTCACCAAGTTTTTGCTTTTTAGCTTAAGAGAAGCATAATGTAGAGATAGAGAGCCTGATTCCAGAGATTTGTCACTTACTGGGCTGCTTGCTGTAGTTTTGATAAAATCACTATTTTATCAGTAGATTAGCACTGGAGGTCTGTTAAACCTGCTTTCACGTAGTCCTCCATATTCTCGAGCTTTGTATAACTCCGCCCCTACCACTGATTGAAAACTTTCTGCCTATGCACTGTGCATACAGATTATTTAGTGGTGTGGGCGGGTTATACAGAGCTCAGCTTTGAGAGAACTGGTAGATCTGCAGAAGATAAAATAGTAATTTTGCAAAAACTGCAGCAAGCAGCCCAGTAAGTGATACATTGCTGAAATCAGGGTTTCTGTCCCTTCATCATGCTGCTGTCAGATGTGAGAGCAAAAACCTGATGAGATTCCTTGTCATTTTAGGCTTACAGTGTATGCTGTAAAAACTAATCCTAAAAACAATAGCAGAATAGCAGTTTTATTTTCAATTCAGTTCCTCAAAAATCTTTTTTTCTGTTTTTCAATACACATTTAGCTAAATTAAATGCTGCCTTTAAAAATTCAACTTGTCAATGAAACAAGCCTCCATATTGAAAAAAATAAAAAATAAACGTAAAGTCAAAAAATTTCTTGAAGAAATGATGTAGAATCTGTGCTAGGACGGACTGCCATAGGTCATATTTAAATAAGCCACAGCGAAACCTTCTTGTCTCAATATTTTTTATCACATGGTAATGATATATCCCTGCGTCGGAAGAAAATATGGTAGGCCAAGTAAAATTCTGGCATCCTAACCCATAAATTTAAAGTTTTGCAGCAGATATCCCAATAACTTACAAGTGTTTCCCTAAAATGCAGGAATAACTGTCACTCTTTTTATTCTTTATGATGCCATAAGAGGAATAAGGTGCTCCCTGCATATTCCTTCCATTTGTTTGAGTGTGGCGTCTCATTTTCATTACCTTCCAGTGACTTGATATATAGATGTTTTCCGTACATACAAGCTGCTGTCATCTGTATAGCAATCCTATTATTACCACATTTATCTGCTTCTTTGCGATTCTCTAATAACAAGCAAAAAAACAACAACTTGGTTTCTGTTCTCAATGACTGTAAGGTTCAAGTGATTCACTGATGAGAGTCACGAGGTTCAAACTTAGCATTATTCGCAAGCCGAAATACCCATAGGTGTTAACCGCGGCGCTTCTGTACATGACACCAAACATGGCGGATTCATGGGCTATTTTGGTTAGAGGAGATAAAAATAAATCATTTTAAAAATAAATGTTTTCTGGCTGACGAAGGACAGAGATGTGATGTAGCTCCCAGCTAAATATTCCGTATGTTCAATCCATGCGGCATACACCTATAAATCTAGCGGACGACTCTGAGAAATCCTTAAGAGACCGTTAATTTCCTTCTGTCCTAGCAAAGGTTAAGAGACAGGATGACAGTGGCTGCAGAGAATGAAGAAGAGCAACTGCACTGCACCAGCAGGTATGTACAGTCCAGCTTAAGTCTCTCTTCTACCTCTCCAGGGAAGAATGACTGGAGACATCACGGCTGGATGAGATACAAGTCTGCACTAATTCAGAGAACATTGATTCGCTCAGTGTATGTAGAGAGAGAAAGGGAATTAAACTGGGTCACGGAACACACTAGATATCTTTTTCCCTGCTTTTCTATTACAACCTCTGTTCTACCAATAACCGATAAACTCAATTTAAACTATATTTTCAAGCAGCTACTTTGCATTTCATGACATTTTTTTAATCCTCACTTAATACCCTGTGAGAATTGAGATGGAATGAAGTTTCCTAATAAAGATCTGATTGTTGTTATTTGTCATATCAGCTATAGAAACTTGATTATCTACACAAATCTTTTCTGACTTTGTACAACTCTAAGCTAAAGAGCATCCAGTCTGGAGAGTAAACAATAATGCACAAACTGTCATAATATAATAGCCTGAAAACAAGTCTAATGTCACAGGGCATTAGTGATGTGGCTGTATAGGGTGTGCAAATTGCATAAAACTTAAACCCTAGCATTTAAGAGCCAGGTTTGCCAATGCTAAAAAATAAAAATAAAATTACTGCAAAAATAGTATATACAAGCCATATGGTGCCCAATGTTTATTGTCCAAATTCACATATTATTTGATATTGTTTATAAATCTAATAGTGCATGATCTGGTCATGTACAGATGTAGCTTTACTAAAAAGTAGAGGCGAGCGGATCTTTATAAAATTTAATTTGTTGGCTTCTCTGAATTTTTCCCCAAAATTTGATTTGCAATTAATAAATTAGTTCAAATATCAGTACTGGAAAGCTATTAATTGCTTAGATAATACATGTGGGGCAGAAGAGATAGATAGAACCTTGTTGATCATAAGAGCTTACACTCTAAAAGAGGGATAGGACCCCACTGACTATAGGAGCTTACATTCTACAGGAGAGAGAAGTCTGACACTGCTGACCATAAGAGCTTACATTCTACAGGAGAGAGAGAAGTGGGACACTGCTGACCATAAGAGCTTACATTCTACAGGAGAGAGAGAAGTGGGACCCTGTGGACCATAAGAGCTTACATTCTACAGGAGAGAGAAAAGTGGGACCCTGCGGACCATAAGAGCTTACATTCTACAGGAGGGAGAAAAGTGGGACCCTGTGGACCATAAGAGCTTACATTCTACAGGAGAGAGAGAAGTGGGACACTGCTGACCATAAGAGCTTACATTCTACAGGAGAGAGAGAAGTGGGACACTGCTGACCATAAGAGCTTACATTCTACAGGAGAGAGAAGTGGGACCCTGTGGACCATAAGAGCTTACATTCTACAGGAGAGAGAAAAGTGGGACCCTGCGGACCATAAGAGCTTACATTCTACAGGAGGGAGAAAAGTGGGACCCTGTGGACCATAAGAGCTTACATTCTACAGGAGAGAGAAAAGTGGGACCCTGCGGACCATAAGAGCTTACATTCTACAGGAGAGAGAAAAGTGGGACCCTGTGGACCATAAGAGCTTACATTCTACAGGAGAGAGAGAAGTGGGACCCTGCTGACTTTAAGAGCTTACATTCTACAGGAGAGAGAGAAGTGGGACCCTGCTGACCATAAGAGCATACACTCTACAGGAGAAAGCGAGGACCCCGCTGATCATAAGTGCTTACACTATAGAGGAGAGAGAGAGAACACCACTGATCGAAAAAGCACTGTACAGGAGAGAAAGGACACCGTTGGCTATAGGAGCTTACACTCTACAGGAGAGAGAGGCCCACACTGACCATAAGAGCCTATACTATTCAGGAGAGAGAGGACCTCATTGATCATGAGAACTTATACTCTAAAACAGAAAGAGAGAGGACTCCGCTGACCATAAAAGCTTATATTCTACAGACGAGACAGATAGAACCCTGCTGACCATAAGATCTTACATGCTACAGAGGGAGAGACTTTCCCAGTGACGCTGAAGATGGAAAATTACTCTGCAGTGCACACTGTGCTCCATTGTTCTGTGATGGCCCAGGTATTGACCACCATCATGCAAGGAAAGATAATCTGCTAGTTGTCATAGCTGCAGGGCATGACAGGGAAGCCCAGGTATCATGCAATTAGACATTAGTCCTCTGATGCTTCAGCAATGTGAAAAATTGTCAGGCAAGTTTTTTTTTTGGCCAACCACAAATTGAATCTCAGATTGTTCAAATTCATGTGGAACTGCAAAATTCAGGAAATTTGACTCCATCTCCATCCTCCAAGGATCAATCCACTCGCTTCTCCTTAAAGGAGTTATCCTCTACTGGACAACCCTTCATTTTTAAATGTTAGAGTGTCCCAGATAAAATAAAAGATACCCAGATTTACCTCCCTGACTGGCACCATTCCAGGGATATTGGCGCTGTGTCTCTGGGCACTCATGTAACATTGATAGGTTGCTGATGTGCTGCACCCATATGTCAGATGGATTTCAGTGTTTTGTAACTGTGAGTCCTGCTGCTCATAACGGTCACATGCCATTTTTGCTCTTCCTGCCATATATACAGGTCCTTCTCAAAAAATTAGCATATAGTGCTAAATTTCATTATTTTCCATAATGTAATGATTAAAATTAAACTTTCATATATTTTAGATTCATTACACACCAACTGAAATTTTTCAGGTCTTTTATTGTTTTAATACTGATGATTTTGGCATACAGCTCATGAAAACCCAAAAATCATGTCTCAAAAAATTAGCATATCAAGAAAAGGTTCTCTAAACGAGCTATTACCCTAATCTTCTGAATCAACTAATTAACTCTAAACACATGCAAAAGATTCCTGAGGCTTTTAAAAACTCCCTGCCTGGTTCAATACTCAAAACCGCCATCATGGGTAAGACTGCCGACCTGACTGATGTCCAGAAGGCCATCATTGACACCCTCAAGCAAGAGGGTAAGACCCAGAAAGAAATTTCTGAACAATTAGGCTGTTCCCAGAGTGCTGTATCAAGGCACCTCAATGGGAAGTCTGTTGGAAGGAAACAATGTGGCAGAAAACGCTGTACAACGAGAAGAGGTGACCGGACCCTGAGGAAGATTGTGGAGAAGGACCGATTCCGGACCTTGGGGGACCTGAGGAAGCAGTGGACTGAGTCTGGTGTAGAAACATCCAGAGCCACCGTGCACAGACGTGTGCAGGAAATGGGCTACAGGTGCCGCATTCCCCAGGTAAAGCCACTTTTGAACCAGAAACAGAGAAGCAGCACTGGGCTACAGAGAAGCAGCACTGGACTGTTGCTAAGTGGTCCCAAGTACTTTTTTCTGATGAAAGCAAATTTTGCATGTCATTCGGAAATCAAGGTGCCAGAGTCTGGAGGAAGACTGGGGAGAAGGAAATGCCAAAATGCCTGAAGTCCAGTGTGAAGTACCCAAAGTCAGTGATGGTGTGGGGTGCCATGTCAGCTGCTGGTGTTGGTCAACTGTGTTTCATCAAGGGCAGGGTCAATGCAGCTAGCTATCAGGAGATTTTGGAGCACTTCATGCTTCCATCGGCTGAAATGCTTTATGGAGATGAAGATTTCATTTTTCAGCACGACTTGGCACCTGCTCACAGTGCCAAAACCACTGGTAAATGGTTTACTGACCATGGTATTACTGTGCTCAATTGGCCTGCCAACTCTCCTGACCTGAACCCCATAGAGAATCTGTGGGATATTGTGAAGAGAAAGTTGAGAGACGCAAGACCCAACACTCTGGATGAGCTTAAGGCCACTATCGAAGCATCCTGGGCCTCCATAACACCTCAAGCAGTGCCACAGGCTGATTGCCTCCATGCCACGCCGCATTGAAGCAGTCATTTCTGCAAAAGGATTCCCGACCAAGTATTGAGTGCATAACTGAACATTATTATTTGATGTTTTTTTTTATTTTGTTTTAAACACTTTTATTTTATTGGACGGATGAAATATGCTAATTTTTTGAGACAGGATTTTTAGGTTTTCATGAGCTGTATGCCAAAATCATCAGTATTAAAACAATAAAAGACCTGAAAAATTTCAGTTGGTGTGTAATGAATCTAAAATATATGAAAGTTTAATTTTAATCATTACATTATGGAAAATAATGAAATTTAGCACTATATGCTAATTTTTTGAGAAGGACCTGTATATATATATATATATATATATATATATTTAAACAAGGCACTACAGTGTATTACACATGGAACAAGTTCTCATACAGATCTGTAAATGAAAAAAATATAAATGTTATAGCTAGCAGAACATGATACAAATAAAACGATATATATTTTTGTTAAAAAGTTTTTTTTTTTGTGCAAAACTAGTAGATGAAAAGAACGGTTTAATTTTTCGGGATCTGAGACTGTGTGAGGGCTTATTTTTGCACCTTGAGCTGACATTTTTACTGTTACCATTTTGAGGTAGATACTATGTTGTGATCGTTCGCCTTTCATTGTATTTTATTGCAATGCTGCATCGGCTAAATAAACGTAATTTTGTTATTGTATTTGTTTTTTGGTTACGTCATCTACCAATCAGATTAATTTATTTTATATTTTGAATGATCCGACTTTTACAAATACAGTAATCCCAAATATGTATACTTTTTATCATTTTTTTATTTTTAATGGAGCAAACCTGGGGTGATTTGAATTTTTGTCTATCAATTTTTTTCTAATTTTTAAAACTTTTTCTAAACTGCTGCAGGTGGCTTTCACAGGACGATCAAAATGATGGGCATGGGGATCTTTAGTAGACCCTTGGTTGTTATGATAATTAATTGCTTTGCGATCACATTATGGGCGTGCCGATGAGAACGTGGAATGAAGCGCCCCCTGTCAGAGATTGACAGCAGGATTTAACAGGTTAACAACCGTGGGCAGAGCTGCACTCCACCCACAGCTGTTAGAAGCAAATGATGGCGGATAAATTAGCCATCATGTGCAGGGAAAGATGCAGGCTCAGCGTCTGAACCCAAATTAAAGGCAAAGACACAACATATGTTGTGAAGGGGGTAACCCACAGATACTTTATTTGCAGGTTACTAGCATTATTTAGCGTGGCAGGTTCTCTTTGAGGGATTAATAATTCTAATGTTTACAGTCATAAAGCTGGCATAACAGAGAAATCTTGCACCATGGCAATGAGAAATCAAGTGTCTTTGGAGTGTTTATTAATGAGCAAGTGTCCTTGGGTCTCTACTGTAAAACAACCCATTTATCTATGTTTAAATCCTGTGGTGACGACGCATATTGTATGCAGTTATATTTGGATACTGCTGATGCGCATGACCGCTGGGGGCCCGTTGCTAGGCGTCGCTCACGGCGTCTCTGTTCAGTCTCGTCCTGCTCGCGTGTGTCGGTCCGCTCATGTGACTATGTGGGCGGTCCTTTATGACGCGTGGGGGCTTGGCTGATGATGCCCTGGGTGACGTCTGCATCCAGGTCTTCCCGGCACGTCATGCGCCATTAATATGCAGCAGGTGATTATCTTGACCCAGCCTCACTGATTGGCTTATCGATATATAAATACCTCTGGCTGACCTTTGATGCCACTCCCCCGGAAGAAGGCACAGCGCCGAAACGCGCGTTGGCGAGGGTGGCACCACTGAGACCCAGGTATGCATATAATCTTTCTATAATTTCTATGCACATATAGTGGATTTTTTGAGTAGTGAATTGGCTTACAGCCTTTCATAGTCACTTGGATTTTTACCGCTCGAATATATTAGTGACTCAGTGTAGTTGCGCTACATATGTATTGGGGGCATATTATCCCTGGACACTGGTTAATATATGTGCATTAGGTACATGTTGTTACAATTTATGTATATGCCTGGTTCTTTTGGTGGTTCCACCCATTAGGGGTACTACTGTCATTCTCTTCTAGATTATCTGTTCATGTTTTTATGTATTTTGTTAATAAACTTTATTGAGTTTTATACTTTATTTCTTGTGTGCATTTCTATTTTTTGAGCGTAGTTTACTATTTGCTCTGAAATTTCTTGATTGAATGCACCTTGTGATTTTTTCACCATCTTTGGATGATAGGTGCTAGCCTTAAATTGGTTATGTAAAACAACTAGTGTTGAGCGATACGATACTGCAAATATCGGGTATCGGCCGATATTAGCTGTATCGGGCTTTCGATTCCGAATACCGATATTTTCGTCATATCGGATACCGGAATCGGGATTGTCACTGTCACTGTCACTGTCTGTGTCCGTCGGTCGGGTCTGTCACTGTCAGTGTCCGTCGGTCGGGTCTGTCAGGAGTCAGCGGCACTTACCTGGCAGAAGATCTCCGGCGGTCACGGCCTGGACTGCTTCATGGCCGCCATCATCTTTCCCCGGCGGTCACATGCAGTTTCTCGCGATAACTGCAGTGACTGCTGGGTAATCCCGGCCGTAAAGCAGTCAGTCCGATGACGTCACCGCCGGGGAAGCAGGTAATCAGCTGTGCTGCGCCGGGATGACAGGCTCTGCCTGTCATTGCGATGTAGCAGAGCTGGATCGTCGTGGGACAGTCGTTACTATGGACTGCGTCGGACAGGTGGTATACTGTTGGTTTGTTTTTTTTCTTTTTTTACAGGAGATCGATGGCGTCGCAGGAATGAGAGTATAATAAAAGAAATGAAAACTGTTGTCTCTTTTATTTCATTAAAATACTTTTTTCTTGCTTTGTCTTTTTTTTATGCATTTAATAACTTTGGGATTAATAATGGATCGATGTCTTATTGACGCCTCTCCATTATTAACCGGGCTTATTGTCACTGTGCAATCAACGGTGACATTAACCCCTTATTACCCCACTTGCCACCGCTACAGGGCAGTGGGAAGAGCCGGGTAAAGTGCCACAATTGGCACATCTTTTGATGCGCCAAATGTGGGGCTGCTGTAGCCTGGTATTATCAGGCTGTTGAGGGCCAAAATCCATGGGCCTTGACAGTCTTTTAATACCAGGCCGCAGCAGTCTGCATTTTACTTGGCTGGTTAACAAAAATAGGGGGACCCCTACGCCGTTTTTTTTTCGAGGGGATCCCCTATTTTTGTTAACCAGCCAAGCTAAGCAGACTGCTGTGGCCTGGTATTATCAGACTTGCAAGGTCCATGGATATTGGATCCTTACCAGCCTGAAAAACCAGGCCTCAGCAGTCTGCTTCATCTGGCTGGTTAACAAAAATAGGGGGGACCCCACGTCAATTTTTTTCGAGGGGATCCCCTATTTTTGTTAATCAGCCAAGATATGCAGACTGCTGTGGCCTGGTATTATCAGGCTGGCAAGGTCCATGGATCTTGGCTCCTTAACAGCCTGAAAATCCAGGCCTCAGCGGTCTGCTTCATCTGGCTGGTTAACAAAAATAGGGGGGACCCCACGCCATTTTTTTTTCGAAGGGAACCCCTATTTTTGTTAATCAGTTCCCTCTGACGTCACTGATGGTGTCCCTGGCTGACCTGAAGTGAAAGTGGAAAGCAATCAATTAAGCTTTCCACTTCCTCTCCTGTCAGCCAGGAGAGGAGCTCATTCATTTGGGGGTTTACTGTGAGGCTGCAGCATTAGCTGCGGTCCCTGCAGTAAACATTAACCCTTTCTGAAGGATTACACCGTGGGACCTGACTGTGCATCGGATTGGTAAGAATAATTTTGCTTTATTATTTTATTTTTATTACAGGAAATGGTTTTAGCAGGTAAATAAAATATGGTCAAAAACTGTGTGATTATTTTCATTAAACTTCTTTTTTATTAAAGTGTGTGTTTTTGATTTTTCTTTCATACAATAGGATTAATAATTGATAGTTGTCTAATTGACAGCTCTCAATTATTAACCTGGCTTAAAGTGACCTTTCAATTGCAAGGTCATTTTAACCCCTTATTAACCCATTCGCCACCGCTACAGGGCAATGGGAATAGACGGGCAAAGTGCCAGAAAGGGCAAATCTAATTAGAGATTTGCCCTTTCTGGGGTGTCTGGGGGCAGATGTTAGTAGCCAGGGGGGGCCAAAAATAATGGTCCCTCTCTGGGCTATTATTATCTGCCCCCACTCACTGGCTTTGTCTGTCTGGTTGCGAAAATAGGGCGGGAGCCCACGCATTTTTTTTTCAGCAATTTTACACCTCATATATATATATATACATGTCATTGAGTTTGTGACACATATATATATATATTTATATTTATAGTTCATAGACTTCTACATAGTATAATAGCCGCTAATTCAATTGCAGGCTTTTGTGAAAATGCAGAACCCGACATGAAATGACACTTGGTGTACATAGGGTTAACCATGTCTTTTCATGTCCTTTGCTATCTGATTTGCACAAACAATTACATCAGTCTATGTGTGCAAAATTTCACACCTGTAGGGGTTAATTAAAGGTGTAAATTCGTAGCAAAAAAGTCCGTTTTTTTTACAACAATTTACACCTTTAATTAACCCCTACAGGTGTGAAATTTTGCACACATAGACTGATGTAATTGTTTGTGCAAATCAGATAGCAAAGGACATGAAAAGACATGGTTAACCCTATGTACACCAAGTGTCATTTCATGTCGGGTGATTCTGTCTTTTCACAGAAGCCAGCTTTACCCGGCAATTGAATCAGAGGATATTTTACTATGTAGAAGTGTATAAACTATACATATATGTATATATATATGTCACAATGACATGTATATATATATATATATATGTATTCTATGTGTGTATATTTAGTGTTTACAAGAAATAAAGGTTTTTTTTAGTTGCGATATTTTGTTCCCATAGACTTACATTGGACTTCCGGTATCGGAATCGGATATCGCCGATATTTAGTGATATCGGCGGTACCATTCCGATCCGATATTTTTAGATATCGAGCAGTATCGCTCAACACTAAAAACAACCCATTTGAGCAATAGGGTTCTTCATGTGGAGTCCTATAGTCAATCAAACTCAGAGATGAGGGCGTTACATCATAAAGCTATGGACTTTTCCTTGGTTGATAAATGCGTTGTGGCACTTGAATGCATTAGCATATATGGGTCATTAAAATGGTTCTCTGCAAGAAATATTACTAGCAGGCTACCTAGGGGCATTGAAGCTTGCTTTTCTGGGACAGATGAGGTCAAAATTTCAAACAGACTATATAGATTTGATTGTAATTTTTTCACTACCTATAGACTGGGTAATAATTTACTGATCTTTGCAATATTTCTGTTGTGACGCTCACCGTTTCTAAGAAATGCCCAGTTAAAAAGCAGTGGATGAGGAACATGTGCAGCTTTGCTTTATTCATGATTTATGGGACCGCTGGAGATAACTGAGTGCTGCGTTATATTAATCCCATACAGTAGACTGGGTTTTAGGCAAAGTGGGGCCTGGGGTCACATGTATATACACACAACATATACACATGTATATACACACAACACATACACATGTATATACACACAACACATACACATGTATATACAAAGAATACACACATACACATGTATATACTCACAACACATATACATGTATATACTCACAACACATACACATGTATATACACACAACACATACACATGTATATACACACAACACATACACATGTATATACAAAGAATACACACATACACATGTATATACACACAACACATATACATGTATATACTCACAACACATACACATGTATATACACACAAACAAATACACATGTATATACACACAACACATACACATGTATATACACACAACACATACACATGTATATACACACAATGCACACATACACATGTATATACAAAGAATACACACATACACATGTATATACACACAACACATACACATGTATATACACACAACACATACACATGTATATACACACAACACATACACATGTTGTAGCCTTTCCGGGGGGTTTAGCTCTAGGATCGCTGTCTGGGTAGACAGAATGGCACGGAAACAGTTCATTCAGACAGCAGTTTGGTGAAAACTGGCCGCAACCAGTTTTATTAAAGTCCACAGCACACAGATAAAAACAAATCATAAACAGAAAACCTGGGCTTGTCTAGCCACTAAATTACACTTAGATAGTTGGCCCTCTCTATCCGGGACCCAGACTCTACCAGTCTGTGCCCAAAACAACACATATCACATATGTTACCAGTATGGAGTTTCACAGACACTCCTCTTTATGTCCGAAGGCAACTCCAATGTCCAGACTTGAGAGAGGTCACCTCCTATTCAGTCGCTATTCGCACGGATTCTCACTGCGACTACTCCTGTGTCCGGGGTACTTCCTGCACCCAGACTGAGATAGCTCACACTCTTAGAGACTGCTTCCTTGTGCCAGGACACCTCCCTGTGTCCGGGCTAAAGACAGCTCCCACACTCTTGGAGACACCTTCTGTGCCTGGACCCCTTGTCCAGACTGAATGAGCTCTCTGACTGTGCTCACAAGCACCTACTTCTGGCTTCCTAATCAACACCTGAGTGGATTCAGGTCTGAGCTGCAAGCGTGTACTGAATGGCAGGTGTAGTGACCTTTCTTTACCACCAGGTTTACAAAGCCACACATTTCGCTCATACCAGTCAGCAAGGTACTTAGGTGAAATATACACCTCATTCACCACATATTCCTTCACTGTCTCACATATCCCCTCCCTCTTCTCCAGACCGGAGGGCTGGTCATCCAGACCGGAGGGCTGGTCAACAATCCAACAGAGACAGTGAACTCTGGACCAGTCATGGCCCTCATCAGCTTCATCCTCACCACTGTCATAGCCAACATCAGTTTTCTCTTCATCTGAAGCATCCGCACTACCCTGTACCCTCCCAGGCCTATACTCTCTGCGGGCCTCGGGTATCCTGCACGGTTTCATCTTGACTTTAGTGCCAGCCTCAGTCTCGGTATAGTGGCTCACCAGATAAGTACGACCAGGCACGTCAGAACAGCTCTGCTGATTCTTCCTCAGAAACTTTCGTACCTCCTGTTTTTGGGGCACTGACCCTGTGTCACCCACTGTCACAGGAGGTATAGGGGTTTTCTCTAATTCCCCCTGAACTTTCTTTAGCACATCTACTTTCTTAAATATCAGTTGATTCATAAATTCTACCTCACAGAACCCAAGCGCCTCTGTCATGGTCTCTGACCATTCCGAGCCACACTGTTCAAACGATTGGCACTGTAGAGGGAGCTGATCGTTTTTCTTGGTCGGTACACATAATTTATCCTCTTCTGGTACAGGCTCACTTTGCATAAGACTCAGAGCTCTTACTTCTTTCTCCAGGAGATCCTCATGGCTACGCATCTTCTCCTGTAGTTGTTGGACGTCCTTTACGTCTTCGGCCCTTTCTTCAGGCTCTTCTGGTAGGACATGCTCAGAAGCCCTACCATCAGTCTTCTTTTCCACCACATCTTCAGTCTTGTTCCTCACAGCTTCACTTGAGACATCAGCCTCTGGTGAGGCACCTGGCCTGGTGTCCACCACTTCCATGGCTTTCTCCACCTCTGCAGCATCACCTTCCGAGTCCTTGGCCTGATGCAGATCCACACCATACATTGATAACTTCTCATTTTCAACAGCATCCACTTGTGCTGTGTTCAGTTTCAGAGTCCTGTCTTTCACCTTAGTCTTCGCCAGGGAACCGACCAACGGTACAACATCTTCAGATGCCATCCTCCGTCCGACTGCAAGGTCAGCCTCAGCCTTCCTCTCAGGACTCTCAATCTCCTCTGCCACCATGCCTTCCTCACTTGCACTGGTTGCTTTATTGTCATCAGATAATTCACTATCACTATCTGACCCCTTTTTCTCAGCCACATCTGGCTCACTGTCAGGGCTATACACTTCATTTTCATTCACATCCTGCTCACTGTCAGGGTTATACAATTCATTTTCATTCATATCCTGTTCACTGTCAGTGTCACACAATTCATTTTCACTCACATCTTGATCTGGAACCTGAGTTAACATGTCATCCACAATATTAACTGCACCATCTGGTCCCTCAAGTATGTGACTATGTGACAACCCCAGCACTACACTTCTATATAGCTCAGGCACTAGGAGCTGACTCACAACCTCTCCCTGGACTTCAGTGTTTATGGCAACATGAGAGAACCTCTCCTCAGAGTCAGGCTCCTGGGAAACCTCATTTAGAACAATCATATTTTCCTGTGCTGTTTTAAGAGAGGGTTCTCGCCACTGCTCACTCTCAAAACCGTCACAGGACACAGGCAAGTCAGGGACACTCGGTTCCCGAGAACCACCATCCTCGTCTCCCAACATCACCTGCAAAGAAATTTCATCTTTATCACGGTCATCATCAGTATCATCACTATTATGATTAGCATCATTATCATTATCAATATTATCATGGTCATCATCATTATCACATAAGTTTAACGGCCCACTAGCATTGTGTTCCGCCCCTCGGGACTGCGCACCCTCAGTAGGAGCTTCATCACACTGTCCATCAGAAACATTTTTCCCCCAGAGATCCTTAGACCGGGGAAAGTCATTACCCAATATAACGGGGTGCACCAGGGTCTTCACTACCCCTACTTCATATGAAACCTCCCCGAGTTTGGGGACCAAGTCCACGGCAGTCTCTGGGTAGACTTTGGTGTCTTCATGGATGTACACCACACTCAGGTGCTTATCAGGGATGAAGTCCCTATCACTCAGGCTGTCACATACGGAAGTCACTGGACTCTCTGAGTCCAAGAGGGCCTGTGCTGGGCAGTCACTTACAACCACCGGGGACCCCTGTGGTCCAGTCTCTTCGGCTGAGGTGGACACACACACAGGTTCTGCGCAGAGAGAGAGAGATCTGCCATCATCACAACACATAGGCTCCCCCTCTATTGGACAGTTGGCTGCAATTTCACGCCAGCTCCAACACTGTCCATCACACTCTCCCACCCACATGTCCCCTCGGGCCTGAACCCGCTTATCAGCATACCCCATGTCCCCAACAGCTGGAACGCTCTTACCGCGAGAGTTCAGCGTCCGGGAACTCCGAAGTGACGACCTCTCAGACGGCTGTACCTCAGGAGGACGTGCTTGGGTGTAGCGGTCCACTATCACCTTTTCAACTCCATAATCAGGCCTGCTGACTGCAGACTCCCAACTGTATCTCCAGTCACGAACTCCCCTGGCACGGGCTGTCACCGTAACACCCAGCCGGGTAAGAATCGCCGCTTTCAACTTTGCATAGTCTTCGCTGTCCTGCTTGCTCAGGTCAGCCCAGACTTTTTGGGGTTCCCCAATCAGATAGGGTACGACCGCCATGGCCCATTCAGATAGTGGCAGATTCTCCTTCTCTGCCAGTCTCTCAAACCTAGTAAGATATACCTCCACATCATCACGAGGTGTCATTTTTCTCAAGGACCGTCTTACCGCCTTCTTTATAGCGGACAACGCCGGTGCCTTCACAACATTACTTCGGGACGCGGCACCGAAATCCTTTTTTGGTGCTGTCATCTGCTCAACAAATAACCGGTTATTCTCCTGCTGCTGCTGCAGGAATTGCTGCTGGGCCTGCTGCATGTGCTGCTGGTGCTGCAGGCGCTGCTGCTCCATGCTTCGCTGGGCCTGCACCAGGTACTCAACGAGTTCCTCCATACTGCCGGACTCATCTGTCTCAACCACGGCAGTTTTATGTTGCACATTAACTTGTGCCATTTGTTCAAACAGCGCCTCCATGCTGTCATCCATGCTGTCAGACTTCTCTGTCTTAACAACGGCAGTCTTCACTCAAGACATACACACTACACAGCTTTTTTTCCACAGAAAATTCAGCCTTGCTGTGCAACCACTTTTTTTTTTTTTTTTCCTTTGCAAAGTCTATTAGGGCTACTGTCTCTTTAAGACTGCTCCACAAACTTTTCTTTTGCTGCTGCACATTCCACAGTCATTTTCACAACAAGTTCAGCTTTGCTGTGCATACATTTTCTTTCTGCAGACCCTATCAGGGCCACTGTCTCTCCAAGACTGCTCCAAACAGACGTTTCTGCTGACACACTTTTTTTTTTTCTGTTGCTATTTCAATAGACTTCACCTTTAATGCTGTCTCTCGCCACTGTGCTGCATGCACACTCCAGCACTAACTGTACCAGGCCCTGCGCTGCCCCAGCATTCTCCGCCAATTGTAGCCTTTCCGGGGGGTTTAGCTCTAGGATCGCTGTCTGGGTAGACAGAATGGCACGGAAACAGTTCATTCAGACAGCAGTTTGGTGAAAACTGGCCGCAACCAGTTTTATTAAAGTCCACAGCACACAGATAAAAACAAATCATAAACAGAAAACCTGGGCTTGTCTAGCCACTAAATTACACTTAGATAGATGGCCCTCTCTATCCGGGACCCAGACTCTACCAGTCTGTGCCCAAAACAACACATATCACATATGTTACCAGTATGGAGTTTCACAGACACTCCTCTTTATGTCCGAAGGCAACTCCAATGTCCAGACTTGAGAGAGGTCACCTCCTATTCAGTCGCTATTCGCACGGATTCTCACTGCGACTACTCCTGTGTCCGGGGTACTTCCTGCACCCAGACTGAGATAGCTCACACTCTTAGAGACTGCTCCTTGTGCCAGGACACCTCCCTGTGTCCGGGCTAAAGACAGCTCCCACACTCTTGGAGACACCTTCTGTGCCTGGACCCCTTGTCCAGACTGAATGAGCTCTCTGACTGTGCTCACAAGCACCTACTTCTGGCTTCCTAATCAACACCTGAGTGGATTCAGGTCTGAGCTGCAAGCGTGTACTGAATGGCAGGTGTAGTGACCTTTCTTTACCACCAGGTTTACAAAGCCACACATTTCGCTCATACCAGTCAGCAAGGTACTTAGGTGAAATATACACCTCATTCACCACATATTCCTTCACTGTCTCACAATGTATATACACACAATGCACACATACACATGTATATACAAAGAATACACACATACACATGTATATACACACAGCAAACACATAAATATGTATACCCAGAATAAAGAAGACTTACTAACCTGTCTCAACTTCAATTCAATGATTTTCGCAGGGTAAAGGACCTTTGGTGATGTCAGGAAAGATCCTTCAGCAGTCTTAACTTGGGAAACTATATTGATAATATAGAATTTGTATTATCACTGCAGTTTGTGCTTGAAATGCTGGGGGCCCCTAAGAGGGTAGGAGCACTAGGCAATTGCCCAGTTTCCCCCTAGCATTGGCTGTGCTATACATACTCACAGAGCAGTAGTGCACTTGCTCATCTCCTGTACACTCAGACAATAAGTGCTTTGCGGAGCTCTGATCCTACAATCGGTGGGTTCCCAGCAGTCATACCCATGCTTATCAGTACTAAATTATTATAAAGCGTTTAATATTGAACAGCTGTGTGTTGGGTCCAATCAATGCATATCCCTTCTTGTATGATATATATGATATATATGTAAAGTATTATAACATACTTGAAACCCCTTCAGTAGACGTGTAGAGCTCCGGTGGTCACTGACAGCCCTTATATCCAATACGTCTCACGAGGGAATATTTTCTGTCTCCATTCCATCTTACAGTCACTCTGACAGGGATATATTTACATAGTGAAATTACAAATCTAATTACTGTAACAAATCTGCACAGTATATATTTACAAATATTACCTCAATAGGACCTCGAGGGCAAATTACTGCATAACTGAATTTGAGACAAGCTGTGTTTACATGCTAATCATTGTTGATACCAATCTTTTCGAAGCTCTTTAGCTTTGTGGATTGATTGTCACTGAAATTGTTCATCTACCTCATATTCACTGTGATATAAAAGAGTTTCATTAGGAATTCTGCTGAAAGCTTTTCTCTCTGGTTAATGTTCTTTGGATGAATTATTCTAAAGCCTAAAAGGAATAAGGTTATATGTTTAAAAAATTCGAAATGTACATTTGAAAAGAAATTTGAAATAAAATAATGTAAAAACCATACATTTCTCTCGATAAAGAGCTATTATGAACCACAGGTACAGACCATTTCATTGTATAGTAAATTGTCCATTTACTATAATTAAATTAATATGACATATACTGTGGGACAGGAAAGTGTAGATGGGTACCAGTTTTATTACACTTTTGACTAATCATTCTGAAAACGAAACATGCATTGGGGCAAGGTCGCCATATTGCAGAGTTGGCATGCTTTCTTCACTGTGGGTTCGGCTCTAAATGTTATGTTATATGAAGGGTCCTTGCTCATTTAAACCGTACTGCATGGCACTATAACTTGATGAATATTGCATGCTTTTACAATTTTACAATTAATATTAGTTTATACATGTCCTTCTTGTTTATTATAAAAAAAAAACAAAATAACACAGAAGGATACTGACTTATTAGATAACTATGAATATCAGGAGAACAAAAAGTCAAAAAAGTATCTCAAAAATATATTTTATTAAATAATTGTATATATCAATGAAAGTACAAAAATGATCCATACATATTCAGAAATTGTATGTATAAATATGGATATTGTGATCCACCAAACAAAGTAACATGTACGGACACCAAGGGTACCTACTAAAAATGCCACATCATGTATTAGGAGCACAAGTACATAATAGTATAGATACAGAGTTTTCCCATACCCGTATTGGGCATACTAATTCAATCAAAAACAACTGTGTTGTACTCCCTGTGCAAGTGCTATCAATAACATAGGTGATGATAGAAGCATAAGTTTAAATATAAAAGGTTAAATTACCCATTTTAAGAAGTAGGTTGTCACAGCCACGAGGTATCCAGACATTTCTGAATATGTATGGATCATTTTTGTACTTTTATGGATATATACAATTATTTAATAAAATATATTTTTGAGATACTTTTTGACTTTTTGTTCTCCTGATATTCCTATGTCCTTCCTGATGATGAGTTTTCAATGGATGATCTCCCTTTCTATTCTCTTTTTATGGTATTTTATTTATATAATGTATAATACAATTGTAACAGAGGAAATATCATATTTCGGTTAAATATTCATATTATACACAATGGAATGTAAAAGTTTGTGCACCTCTGGTCAAAATTACTGTTATTGTGAATAGATAAGCAAGTTAAAGGTAAATTAATCTCTAAAAGACCTAAAGTTAAAGATGACACATTTAGAGGAGGCTGGGTTTTTATAAAGCTGTGAAATTTGCATCACCTGACCTTTCCTAACTATGATAGTAAGCAAACCATAACCATAACAGGCTAATTAAGTTCTGAAACCTTGGTCAAACTACAAGGGTGCCCAAACTTTAGTTTTAGCCCATTTTCCTTTTTGTAATTTTTAAAATGGAAAAGATGAAAATATATGAAGGAAATGTTTCATCTTTAACTTTAGGCCTTTTAGAGATGATTTAGTCTTCAACTTGCCCAACTATTCACTATATATTTATGTATATATATATAATATATATATATATATACATTCATATATATATTAGGTAAGAGCAAAAATAAAAGGTTGCCAGACACCATTTTTCACACTGTACAAGCATCAGGGAGAGGGAGAATATCCTATTGCATGGCTGTGTGGACCTTCCCATAATGCCCTGCAGCTATAAAAGTTTACAGATTATCATACCTTGTTCACTGGTGCTAATAGAAATGAGCGAACTAGTACAGAAAACGTTTGCCAATATCAAATTCGGCACAAGCGTAGCACATTCGGATTCGTGTTCGTTTCTCGAGCATTTTTACTCAAGTTGGCAAATTTTGGTCACAGTTCGGTTAATCATTGCGTTTCCACTAATGCTTTTATGACTTTGGCTAGGATTTTGGTCCTGTATGATTGGCTGAGTCAAAATGCCAGAATTAAGTTTTTTTGGTCACATCAACCTTGCATTAAAATGCAATAATGGGTGATGAAAAGATCACATCTGCACCAAAATGATATCATTAAAAATATCAGATCTGCACTCAAAAAAATAATCCCTTAGCCAACCCAAGATGACCAAAAATGGAGAGGCTACGGGTATTTTTTTTTAACAAAGTTTGGAATTTTTTTTCACCACTTAGATAGAAAAGAACCTAGACATGTTGGGTTTCTATGAACTTACAATAACCTGGAGAATCATAATGGTCAGTTTAAGCATTTTGTGAACCTAGTAAAAAAGCCAAGCAAAGAACAAGTGTGGGATTGCACTTTTTTTGCAATTTCACCACACTTGGAATTTTTTTCCTGTTTTCTAGTACACGACATGGTAAAACCAATGGTGTCATTCAAAAGTGCAACTTTTCCTGCAAAAAACAGGCCCTCACACTGCCATATTGACAGAAAAATTTAAAAGTTATAGCTCTGAGAAGAAGGGGAGAAAAAGCGAAAACTCAAACCAAAAAAAGCTCCGGGGGTTAAGGAGTTAATGTGTGTACATTGCGGCAGCTAATCAGGGTGCAGATACCATCCACAACATCATGACACAAGGTCTTCTGTGATTGACTGTCGAAGTCACATGTCCCTGTCCATCTTGATTTGTTGACACCATTTTTCCAGTGTCACAGTGCAGAAAGGCCAGCTCCTGCTGGTGCTCCTGCTGCTGCTGAAAGTGAACTTGACAGTTAGCTAGATAGGATCCTGTCTTGTGTGAAATCTATCCTCAAGCATCTATCTAAAACTGTGTTGCAGTCTCAGGAGACCTCATTTGCTAATCCAAATAGCTTGGGATAAAACTATTTCAGTGAGAAATCAGAAGGCCAGATTTCCACTTAAAAATCACCAGGACTAATAATGTGGTGCAGCCAGCAGGCCCAATTTGCTAACCCAAATTGTTTGTGATAATACTGTGTTTCAGTGAGAAACCAGAAGGCCAGGGTTCAACTTAAAAATCATTAGCACTAATATTGGGGTGCAGTCAGGAAGCCCAATTTTCTAATCCAAATGTTATGGTCTGCAACTCAGGAATAGAGCGGGGGGATGATCTGACACTGCTCTAGAACTAGGCTCGATCCCTACGATGGAGCGGGCGACCTATTCATAGCGAATAGACGCACCGACGATCCTAGTCTAAACTCAAGCGAAGACCTGCAGGAGGGGAGAGGGGATCCCTGAAAGATCTAGGGACTGGGAACAAAACACTGGTAACCTCCTAGCAGGAAAATAGAGGAAGCTGCAAAAACAAAAGGAAAAACAAAAGATTAAGGATTAACACTGATGTTCAGCAAGGACTGGAAGGCAGGTGCAGTGTAATAAAGGGTGGTACAATCACCTGACCAACAACAAGCGCAGCACCAGGGAAAACAGACGAGTAGCAAGAAACTACAACAGGATGGCGGATGGTCAAACTGAATGGATACTAACACCAAATCATTTGGGATAAAATTGTGTTGCAGTGAGGAATCAGGAGGCCACAGTTTCTCATCAAAATTATTAGTTATAAAACTGTTGTTCAGGCACACTATCTAAGAAAATAAATAGTGATTTTTCATGTAGTGACAGTTGACTGACAGCTGTGGACTTAAGGTTTATGAAGCAGCAGGTTACAAGAGGGAAGGGTACACACCACATCAGTGGGAAAAAGCGAGGTTGTGGTAGAAGAGGGAATAGGATTGGTGTTCGACATGTACGTGAGCTAGATGTTAATGTTAATGAAAGCTCAACTGAACAAACACCATCTCGTGCTATCCAAAGACCAATGACAACATTTATTACTGGCTGGGCTACTTGACTCCCTTTCTTTGGTAGTCACACAAACGTATGCCTTGTAGATGAGGCTTAGAAAGAGCATGTGCTCCAGTGGATGGCAAGCTCTGCATAAAGTGGCCTGCCCTCCTCCTCCACCATAATATAACACATGGTATAATCCTCAGAGGTGGCACCCCAATCAAACTTTTTTCCCCATGTCACAAATTTCCAAACACCCAACTTACTATGGGGAACCACAGATGGGTCATTGTTGTGATCACATAAAATAATGTTTCCTCCTACACACGCCAAAGCTAAGAGCTTGAACTCCACCATCTCCAATCTGTTGGCCACAGAAATGCTGCATTTCTGCCTGGTGGATAAAGACGGTTACAGAAAGTTGATGGCCATTGCAGTCCCCCAGCACTAGTTGCCCAGTTGCCATTACTTCTCTAAGAAAGCTGTGCCTGCGCTACACCAGCATGTCACTGACAACATCACTCATTCCCTGAAAAATCTATGTCTGCCAAGGTGCATTCCTCCACTGACACCTGGATGAGCAAACATGGGCAGGGGCATAACAAGTCCCTGACAAGGCACTGGGTGACTCTGGTAGCTGTGGGGCAGGCGGTAAAAGGGCTGCTCAACAAGTCTTTGAATCCCCATGTCTTGTGGGACAAACCTCTGTATCTAACACTTCCTCCACTGTTTCTGGTTCCTCCACCTCCTCTAGGGCTTCCACCTGTGCGCTCAAGCTCTACCTTAATCAAGCACGCATACCAACAGATGTTCTTACACGGTGGAATTCCACTCTGCACATGTTGAAGTGACTGTAGCAGCAACGATGATCCCTTGTGCAGCATGTCTTTTTGCATAGCCTGGACCAATACGGATGTGATGCAAATCACGCTTGCTGAGTGAGCACAGATGAATAATCTCTGCACCCCTCTGTACAGTTTTGAAATGGCTACTAAGATGGTTAGTGTTGTGAATATGCTGGAAGCCGTGTATTGATTATCGCCTCCTGAATAAGATCACTGTTAAATATCGTCTAGCAAAACTAGCTCAAAGGAGCAGAAATGAATCTCTGCTTAAGTTCCTGAAATGCAGAAACTGCCTCAGGAGGCCAATTCACCACATCAGAACCCTTTTTCGTCAAATCAGTCAATGGTTTAACAATACCAGAGAAATTACCAATAAATTTACGATAAAAATTGGCAAAACCCAAAAATCTCTGAAGAGCCTTCAATGAAGTAGGTTGAACCCAATCACAGATGGCCTGAACCTTGACCGGGTCCATTTCAATAACAGACGGAGACAAAATGAATCCCAGAAATGAGATCTTCTGTACGCCAAAAAGACACTTTGATCCCTTCACATACAGTGCATTCTCTCTCAAAATCTGGAACACAGTCCGAACATGTCTCACATGAGAGTCCCAGTCATTGGAAAAAATCAAGATATCATCCAAATAAACAATCAGAAATTTATCCACAAAATCCCTGAAAATATCATTCATGAAGGATTGGAAGACGGAAGGGGCATTAGTAAGCCCAAAAGGCATCACTAGGTACTCAAAATGCCCCTCTGGGGTATTAAATGCCGTCTTCCATTCATCCCCATGTTTAATGCGAATAAGGTTATACGCCCCCCTGAGGTCAAGCTTGGTAAACCAACTAGCACTTTTCACTCTGGAAAATAGGTCAGAAATCAAAGGTAACGGATATTGATATTTAACAGTGATCTTATTTAGGAGGCGATAATCAATACACGGCCTCCAGCATATTCAGAACAGTTTAGCACTGACTATACCATCATCATCATCACTATTCCAGGCATCTACATGCTAGATCACACTTTGAATTGTCTGCATGAGGAGGTGATGGTCCCAGAGGAAGAGATGGATCAGAGGAGGATGCGGAAGGGATAAGAATATCTCAAAGTTCCAGACTGTCATAGCACAGGCGGGTGCCATGGGAGGGTTGATTGGAGTGAAGGTGCAGGAGCCAAGGAACAAATGGAGGACGACAAGGAAGAAGTGTAGATGGACGCGCAACAGTCAGGAGATGAAGAGGATAATGATCCCCTCTTTGTTGTTTATGGTTGGCGGAGAGGATGGAGGAATCAACCTTGGATGTTACCCCGTCATCAACACACCATGAACTTGGTCCTCATATAAGCACTTGACACATGAGCTCCTTCAACATCATGCCCATATTCTTACGGTTAGAAATAGTGCTGACTACTGGGTTGCCACTTGTCTAGATCCATGGTACCAGAGTAGAGGCACTGTCACACTTAGCGATCGCACCAGCGATCATGACAACGACACGACCTGGCGAGATCGCTAGTGCGATCGCTATGTGATCGCTAGTTAGATTCCAAACACAACTCATCAGCGATCTGTATAACGACCTCTGCGGTCGTTGGGAAAACCTAGTCCCATATGCGACGCTGGTGAAGTCGTTCATAACGGGTGTCACACTCAGCGATTCAGGCTCACCAGCGGGACACCAAAGACCAAAAAACGGCTCAGAACGTTCATAAACGATCAACGACATCTCAGCAGGGGCCACATCGCTGCTACATGTCACACACAGCTGCGTCGCTAACGAGATCGCTACTGCGTCATGAAATCAGTGACTCATTAGTGATCTCGTTAGCGATCTGTTTAGTGTGACAGTACCTTAAATTTAGCCAACTGCTGCCCATGGAAAGGGACATGCACAAGCTGGAGTATCAAAACACGCTTGTAGAGAATCTTAAGAGTGGTTTTTACCAAGACACCAGAGAATCACACAGTGTGTGTCACAGTTCTAACCGTCCAACCCCGGAAACATCAAGGTGTCATCAAAGTCCGTTCACCAGCAGATCAGAGTATAAAAGTCTGACATGTTGTGAACATCTGGAGAGAATGGTGAAGGAGTATCTGGAGCTCAATATAAATGCCAACTTGGGGGATTTGGACCCTTTTGCATTTTAGTCTTCAAAAGTGGAATAGTGGCCTGATCTCACTTGTCACGGCTTGGAGGTTTTGTCATGTCCTGCAGCCAGCGTTCTCTCAGAACATGTCTTCACTGGCAGTGTCCTGGTGGATAAGTGCATCTGGCTGTCTCCTGAAACTGTAGACCACCTAACTTTAATCAAAATGAACAAGTCATGGATCTCCAATGACTTTTGCACCCCAGTCGCAGACTGGGCAGACTATGCAATGGTGCAGTTTTTCGTGTCATGTATTGACCTCACGTTATTGCAGTCTGTGTTACGTTTGTAGTGGCTTCTGTGCCTGCTGTGGCTACTGCTGTTGATGTTGCAAACAATTTTTTGAAATGTGGAGTCTCCAAGTTGGGTTTTTATCTGGTGGGTTGCCTGTAGTTGAAGGTGTTTTTGTTATATTATACTATTTCTACTCTGTGGAAATTGATGTCACTTTAGTGACGTGAGACAATATTTTTTTTTAAACGTGGAGACTTTAAGTTGGGTTTTCATCTGGTGGGTTGCTTGTAGTAGAAGGTGTGCCAGGGGTGTATTATACTGTTTCTACTCTGTGGAAATTGATGCCACTTTAGTGGTGTGTGACAATAATTTTTTTAATCTGTAGGCTTGAAGTTGGGTCTCCATCTGGTGGGCTGCCTGTAGTAGAACATGTGTCAGAGGCCTATTATACTGTTTCCACTGTGTGGAAATTGATGCCACTTTAGTAGTGTGTGACAATAATTTTTTGAAATGTGGAGACTCCAAGTTGGGTCTCCATCTGGTGGATTGCCTGTGTAAGTAGGGCTTCCAGACAGGCAGGCCCGCACTTACTTTCAGTCAACTACCTGTGTTACTTTCCTTACATTTTTCTACCAATAGTACTATATGAAACTGATGTTTGTGCAATCTGAGTGTGGCTGGAAAAAAAGTTTGAGGTGTTGCATGAGGTAATAGGGCTCCCAACTAAAAAGGCTTACACCAATCCCTTATCCACCAGGTCCTTCTTGAAACTTCAAGTCAAAGCTGTAAATGCTGGCCCAGACCTTGATACCTCATGCATGGCCCATGTCTGACTACCTCTGTGCCATTTCAAATGGTTCTTCTGTAGGTCAATTGCTAAGTCAACTACCTGTGCTGCTTTCCTTTCATTTTTCTACTAATAGTACTGTATGAAACTGATGATTGTGCTATCTGAGTGTGGCTGGGAAAAAAAAATTGGAGCTGTTGCATGAGGTATCAGAGCTCCCAGCCAAGAAGGCTTACACCGTTCCCTTAACCACCAGGTCCTCATTGAAACTTCAATTCAAAGCTGTAAATGCTGGCCCAGATCCTGATACCTTATGCAGGGCCTATGGCTGACTGCTGCTGTGCCATTTGCCAATTTCTACTGTGGGTCAATTGATACCACTTTTCAAGCTTTTTGTCACCCCTTAAGTTGCTGCGTATACATTTGGTTTGGCTTCCCATTGAACTTAATGGGGTTCAGGTACGCTTGTCAAACTGTTCGGTGATCATGTTCGGTGAACGTCTAAATGTAAGGCGAATCGAGCCATACTTTAGAAGATTCGCTCATCTCTAGTGGTCAATATGTGGACCTTCTTAGATCAGCGGTTCCCAGTGCAACACAGTCTGTAAAGTAGAGTCATTTTCCATTGACAGAGTCACTGGCTAAGCCTCTCATTCCTGTAGAGTGTAAGCTCTCATGGTCAGTAGGATCCTCTCTCTACTGTAGAGTGAAAGCTCTTACGGTCAGTGGGATCCTCTCTCTCCAGTAGAGTGTAACATCTTATGGTCAGTAGGGTCCTCTCTCCTGTAGAGTGTAAGCTGTTAAAATCAGTTGGCTTTCCTCTCTCTTTCTCCTGTAGAGTGTAATCTAATTTGGTGAAGTTGGGGAATTAGAATTTCAAAGGATCTGCTTATCTCTAGAAGAAACAATCCAATATGTAGTGAGAATAAAATGACTGCATACTATTTCTATACTGTGTGTATTAGTATAACATAAAATATGCCCTTATGATAATATATTCATTTATGTGTTATTCTATTATTTTACACTGTAATCCCAAAACTTCACTAGAATGTTTGGTATCATTGCTGCTTGTGTGCCTAATATAATTCACACAATCTACATATACACTGATTATGACTCTCATAAATCTCACCTGTCTAACCAGCCACCCTTTGGGTCGCTTATTTTGGAATATGTTAGTCACTATTTTCGTAAATTTTAATAGGATTGTGGGAGTGATTGCAAATCCACATGGACTATTGATTGAATGGTAGCAATTTTCATCTGTATCCCTATTTATAGCTGAATCCCACTGGGAAAGGACTGCTGCTGTGTCAGAGCAATTAAGGGCACATATGACATGAGGAAATTGAGCTACCCAGTAAAACTTTATATGAATTATTTTAACCTACATAGGAGTCTCCTTAACATCTGTCTTAGAGCAAGCCAAAGTGCTGGCTAAGAAAATTCTGAAAGAATCAGCTAATGTGCCCTGAAATAATCTATTATGAGCTCTATTAGAAATATAGATATTAGGCATTTTTTCTCTAGTCCAGTTTTAAATAATAACTAGCCTAGAAGTAGAAGTTTGCACTTCTGAAAATATAATGTTTCATATATCTACATACTACCTTACCATACATAACATTGCTATAGTTGGCAATCACATAACAATAAAATGACTGAAAGAAGTTTAAACCTGAACTGTCTGAAAAAAAAGCTTGTATCAGTGATACATGTCAGAAGGTTTGATCAGACAAGAATCTGGGCGCTGAGATCCTTAATGATCACTAGAGCTTCTCTGGGAAGAACTGGAAAAGGCAAAGGAGAGTTACTCAGTCATGTATATTTTGCTCTTCATTTTAGTGACTTAGCATTAAAATTACAATTCCTAATTACAAATTAAATATAATGCAACACACTATTATTATTTGTTCTAAATAAAGTAGAGTGTAATTAGTCCATCTACCCTTTTTTTCTATCTTAGACACCTTGTCCAAGATCTTTTGCAAGGTGTTTTATTTATTATGAATCACATCAACCCCATTTGAGATCTGCCAGACCCTATTATTAGCTAATGGGATCCAACAGGAATCAGTGTGGCATCTGTTTGTGGCACCATCACACTGCTCAGTGCTTTTAAAGGAAAGGAAGCCATGATGATATTGTCATCAGTCTTTGCAAAAGTGGACTAATTCCTTAGTTACTCACATAGTCCTAGAAATTTGGCACTGTACATTAAGGTGTTAGTATTAATGAGTATCTGTGACAGCTTCTTGTTTTAGTTCATCCCATATGGAATAGATTTCCTCTTTTGTCATATTAACCCCTTAACCCCGGGTCATTATCAGTTTTTGCTTTTTGCTCCCCTTCTTCCCAGAGCCATAACTTTTTTATTTTTCCATCAATATGGCCATATGAGGGCTTTATTTTTTGCGAGACGAGTTGTACTATTGAACAACACCATTGATTTTAACATGTTGTGTACTGGAAAATGGAAAAAATCAAAGTGTGGTGAAATTGCAAAAAAAGTGCAATCCCACAGTTGTGTTTTTTTTGTTTTTTTTAGCATGTTCAATAAATGCTAAAACTGACCTTCCAGCTTTAGCATTTAAAATAGGGGGTTAAGATAGTCTCATGGCATTCATCATTAGTTGGCATGCAACTAATACACTGCTCAAAAAAATAAAGGGAACACTCAAATAACACAACCTAGATCTGAATGAATGAAATATTCTCTTTTTGAGCATATTCTCATTGAATACTTTGCTCTGTACAAAGTTGAATGTGCTGACAACAAAATCACACAAAAATCATCAATGGAAATCAAATTTATTAACCAATGAGGCCTGGATTTGGAGTCACCCACAAAATTAAAGTGAAATGTAATGTCCTTAAAACAAGTCAAAATGATGCTCAATAGTGTGTATGGCCTCCACGTGCCTGTATGACCTCCCTTTGCCTGTAAGAACTCCCTAAAATGCCTGGGCATGCTGATGATGAGGCAGCAGATGGTCTCCTGAGGGATCTCCTCCCAGACCTGCACTAAAATATCCGCTAACTCCTGGACAGTTGGTGGATGGAGCGAGACATGACGTCCCAGATGTGCTCAATCGGATTCAAGTCTGGGGAACAGGCGGGCCAGTCGATAGCTTCAATGCCTTCATCCATGAACTGCTGACACATGAGGTCTGGCATTGTCCTGCATTAGGAGGAACCCAGAGCCAACTGCACCAGCATATGGTCTCACCAAAGGATCTGAGGATCTCATCTCGGTACCCAATGGCAGTGAGAAATGCCACCCCACACCATTACTGACCCACTGCCAAGCGGTCATGCTGAAGAATGTTGCATGCAGCAGATCGCTCTCCACGGCGTCTCCAGACTCTGTCACGTGTTACATGTGCTCAGTGTGAACCTATTTTCATCTGTAAAGAGCACAGGGTGCCAGTGGTGAATTTGCCAATCCTGATGTTCTGTGGAAAATGCCAAGTGTCCTGCACGGTGTTGGGCTGTGAGCACAACCCCCATCTGTGGATGTCAGGCACTCAGACCATCCTCATGGAGTCGGTTTCTAACCGTTTGTGCAGACACATTCACATTTGTGGCCTGCTGGAGGTCATTTTGCAGGGCTCTGGCAGTGCTCCTCCTGTTCCTACTTGCACAAAGGCGGAGGTAGCGGTCCTGCTGCTGGGTTGTTGCCCTCCTATGGCCTCCTCCACGTGTTCTTGTGTACTGTCCTGTCTCCTGGTAGTGACTCCAGAATCTGGACACTACGCTGACAGACACAGCAACCTTCTTGCCACAACTCGCATTGATGTGCCATCCTGGATGAGCTGCACTACCTGAGCCACTTGTAAGGGTTGTAGAGTCCGTCTCATGCTACCACGAGTGTGAAAGCACAACCAACATTCAAAAGTGACCAAAACATCAGCCAGAAAGCATTGGTACTGAGATGTGGTCTGTGGTCCCCACCTGCAGAACCACTCCTTTATTGAGTGGGTCTTGATAATTGCCAATAATTTCCATCTGTTGTCTATTTCATTTCCACAACAGCATGTGAAATTGATTGTCAATCAGTGTTGCTTATTAAGTGGACAGTTTGATTTCACAGAAGATTGATTTACTTGGAGTTATATTCTGTTGTTTAACTGCTCCCTTTATTTTTTTGAGCAGTGTATATACATCAAACAGCACCAAGGATTAATTATGCCGCCAATATTAGGAAATTGCATGATAATAGCATTTGGCCTCTGTGAGGGCTAGTACTTTGGCATATGGCGTATTAAACTGCAGATACCTGCCTTTGTCACTGTTTACTTATTTATCTATGAATTTCTTAAGGGTCATTGTATATTTTGATCAGGTCATGGAGAGAAAAGTAGAATTCTCCAAGCCGCAAAAAAGAATAGATCACTGAAACATGGAAAGTGAAGAATAGTTTACATTTTAAGTTCTCAAATCATGGTACTTTTACTCCAAAGGGTACACGTCATGCCTCTAGGAGGTACTAACACCGTGTTTTTTAAATCTAATATATTGTACTACCATAGTATTGGAGACATGTCAAGGTTGATTGAAAAGGAGGGAATTAAGCTCAGAAACATTGAGAAATAGTTATCTAACTGCTTTTTCAAGTTAGTAGTACCATTGTTTATGAAGATATCACTGTAGACCTGAGAAAAATCTGATGCTTGAAGCTAACTTTACACTTAGATGGTTGTCCATCTGAATTATTGGGCTAAATTGTCTCATTGCCTGATCATTAACCCCAGTGTTATGCTCACATTCCATGCATGTGATGCTATTAGAGAATTTCAATAGGCCCTTTGGGAAAATGTTATTATATGTTCTTCTTAACTCAGGCCAGCTCACCATTAATTATTTAGTTCTTCTGATCATAGTCATAGTTATAGATCATCATTCCACATATAATTTAGAGCTTACTATTTATTATTAAGTATATCTAGAGATAAAGTGAAGTTTCATTGTGTAAATATAGCTAGAATAATTAGTAGAGCAGCCATGGAAATATTCTTATACATATTCATTTTTACTCAATGCAAAAGACAAGATATTGATATCAACTTATCAAGTCTTACAAAGCATAACTAGTTTCACGAATTCACTGGTAATAAATAATTGCCTAATATTGCAGATCTTGAAATGCATCCATTAATTAGTACTCTAAGACTAGGTTCACATTGACATTTTTCCAGGTTATGGAAGCAAATACGCTCCAGTTTGAAACACACTTAGAATGCCTTCCCGATTCATTTACAGCATATGAAAAATCCAGTTTGCTGATCATATGGTGGGTGACTTTTTTAGAGAGTAACATGTCACTTCTTTTTAGTGGACTGCTTGTGGAATCTCAACCAAGCTTTACATTGTCGAGTCAAAATGTTGGAAAATAGTGCATGAAAAAAAGTAAAAAAAAAGGGTTCAAAACAGCTTCAAATGATGCTTGAAGAAAAAAAAAACATGCCTCCAAAAAGAAAAAAAAAGAAATGTTTCCCCAACTGGATTCCTCTTGACCAACTTTTTGAAAAGTTTCAAAAAACAATTTGTGAACTCTTCTTGAGAGCAACAAGAAAATGCAGCTGATTTTACCTGCAGATTCCCACTAGTTGGACTGTGTTTACATGTACATTGTTATTTCTGTATTCCTGCTCCAGTGTAGGAACAGAAATAAGGAAATAATATTAGTGAGGAACCCCTGTGTGGTGGTAGTTCCTTAAGTAATTTTACTGGACAATTGGGCACATCTGCTACAGAAGAGGCTCCAATGCAGACAAGTGGAAAAGAGTTTACAAGCTTCATTTAAATGCTGCAGAACTTGTCTACTATGATATAATTGTGAGATGCAGATTTTCAGATCTATGGGATGTTGATTTCTGTTTGGACTCATGCAGACGACCATATTATCAGTCCAAGTGTGATCTGACAAAACATCGGACTGCACTCGGATGACATCTGAGTGCAGTCCTATTTCTTTGGACTGACAGAATAGACAGCATGACTTTCTTCTACTGTCTCATCATCCGAGAGAATCGGATCACACCATGATCACACTCTGACCAAACTCTGATACTTTGTATGTAACAGGGCCGGCTCCAGGTTTTTATGGGTCCCGGGCGAAAGAGTCTCAGTGGGCCCCTTTAACACAGACCACGATTCATGATGCACAGATACATGACTGATATCTATTGTAAATTGTACAATAGCTCAAAAACCGCCAAATCCTCACAGCGCACAGAACAGACTGGACAGTACAGTCCTCCATACAATATTATGGGCACCACAGTCTCCCCCTGATCACCCATATAATACCCCATGCAGGATGTCACCCCCCATATAATGCTCCATACAGAATACTGGACCCAAAATAATGCTCCATACAGAATACTGGACCCAATATAATGCTCCATACAGGATACTGGTCCCCATATAATGCTCCATACAGGATACTGGTCCCCATATAATGCTCCATACAAAATATGGAGCTCTCCTCTGCGCTGTACTGCGTTCTGCACTGTTACGGCTCAGGAAAGGGCGCTGTGGAAAGACTCCCCATTATCATCATGATTGCCTCCCCATCATCATCATTTCCTCCCCATCATCATCATGGCCTCCCCATTATCATCAATGCCTGCCCATCATCATCATCTCCTCCCCATCATCATTAATGCCTGCCCATCATCACCATCTCCTCCCCATCATCAATGCCTGCACATTATCATCATGGCCTCCCCATCATCATCATGGCCTCCCCATTATCATTAATGCCTGCCCATCATCATCATGGCCTCCCCATTATCATCAATGCCTGCCCATCATCATCATCGCCTCCCATCATCATTATCGCCTCCCCATCATCATCAATGCCTGCCCATCATCATCTTCTCCCCATCATCAATGCCTGCCCATTATCATCAATGCCTGCCCATTATCATCATCTTCTCCCCATCATCATCAACTCCTCCCCATTATCAGCAATGCCTGCCCATCATCACACACAGACAGCACCACAGCACACAAGCACTCTCTCACATACATACACACACACATACACACACACACACACACAAAGCACCGCACTACATACACACAGACACACAAAGAGACACACACACGTCTCACCTGTCTAGCGTCCGCGCTCTCTGCCACAGCCGGCCGCTGAATGATGATGTCATTCAGTGGCGCTGCTGTGAGAGGAAGCGCCGGCGCCCCCTGGAGCCCGGAGCTGCGGCAGCGGAGGCACGGGAGAGGTAAGTATTGTGCTAGCTGATGCCGGGGCCCTGAGCAGGCGGGGGGGGGCCCAGTGGCGGCGCTGACACCGCTCTCCTCCGCTAACGGGCGCGGGTGCCAGACGGCGAATGGGCCCCCCCGCCTGCTCAGGGCCCCAGCACTTGCCCGGGTGTGCCGGGTGCTGACGCCGGCCCTGGTATTTAATCCCAATTTCTTTATAGATTTTTACCCTACCTTCCAACAAACCCTCATATGCTAATTTACTTTCAATGTCTTAGGAAATAGTGGGCCTTTGTTATTAAATCTAATAATAATCTGTCCTTGTCCTAACCAATCAGAATTTTTCTTCATTTCCTAACTTGATCGAAAAAAAAATTAAAGCTGCTCATGGGTTGCCACTGCATTATTTTTTACTCCAGTGGGTTTTTATTTCCTTATGTAATTAATTTCCTGTTGCTTTTACATTGCCAAAATATTCTGTTGTTCTGTCCTGCAGTTATCAATACTCCTTAGACCTAAACTTAGTCACCTAAGCCATTTGAATTCCAATAATCCTCAAAGCTGGCCTTATTAAATTGCTACTTACTGTAAGTTCTATCATGTTTTATATCACATTTAGCCTGCATTATTCCCTTAGAATCTATTTAGCAGCAATATGCTGGACCTACTATTTGATGCATAACACCCTGTGATTCTGTGAAATAATGTAAGACTATTCCACAGTATATTGGTTTGGCATTATCATTTTGTTTCTTTGACACGAATGGGAGATGGCATTCTTTCTCATATGTATATATAGCAGGTGAAATAAATACTGAACACACCACCAATTTTCTAAGTAAATATATTTCTAAAGGTGCTATTGATATGAAATTCTCACTAGATGCCAGTAACAACCCATCCAAACCATACAGGCAAGAAATCAAATCATAGATGTCCATAAATTAAGTTGTTTGTAATAATGAGAAATGACGCAGGGAAAAAGTATTGAACACACTGAAATTAGTTTAATACTTAGTTCAAATGCCTTTGTTGTTGATAACAGCTTCAACATGCCTCCTGTATGGAGAAACTAGTTGCATGCATTGCAATATCAGGTGTGATTTTGACCCATGCATCTACACAAACACTCTTACATTCCTGAAGGTTTCATGGGCTCCTTCTGTTAACTGTGGTCCTTAGTTCCTTCCATGAATTTTCTAACTGGATTAAGGTAAGGTCATTAGCTGTGTAATTCTAGCATCATATTTTCTTTCTCTGAAACCAATTGAGAGTTTCCTTGGCTTTGTATTTGGGATCAATGTATTGCTGAAATATTCACTCTCGTTTCAGCTTCATCATCCTGGTGGATGGCAGCAGAATTTTATCAAGAATGTCTGGGTATATTTGTCCTTTCACCCTTCCTTCAATTAAATGAATTGCCATATTCTGAAAAGCAGCCACACACTATGATGTTTCCTCCTCCAAACTTCACTGTTAGTATGGTGTTTTTGGGTCATATATGCAGTGACTTTTATCCTCCATACATGGTGCGTATTATGGCATCCATAGAGTTCTATTTTGAACTCATCTGACCAGACCAGAATCCCAGTATTTCACAGGATTGTCTCAATGTTGTTAAGTAAACAATAAACGCATAATGGAGTCCTGTGTGGTATCTAGTCTTGTGTGGTAACTATTGTATATGTCCCCATGCACCCATAGCCCACAAAAGCATGGCTTTCCTCCTTCCAGAGGAAGTAATTTTTTTTTAATTTAACTGTTTTGAAAATAGTTCCATACCACTTGATGCAGCTTAAAATTCCAAAACAATTTTTCTCCCAATAGCTGAATGGCTTAATAGACACTAGTGGGAAGATTATCTTACATATACAGACCTGGTATCACAGAAGAAGAGAGGGAGTAATGAGACATGCAACATTGGGCAATTGAGATGCTACCTGGTACAATCCAGAACAATTATGTTAAGGGTTTATATGAAAATTATTAGCCCTATGTCAGCTATACCCTACATGACATAGAGTGGAAGTTTACCTACATTTTTGCATATATATATATATATATATATATATATATATAATATATATCTAATCTATATAACGGTGGGAGCGTCACTCTGTCTGAAGCCTTTATAGACTGCGCAAGCGCGACAAGCCTGCGCAGTCTGGCTCCAGACAGAGTGAGGCATGCAGAGCGGTGAGTACTCTGTATGGCGCCAGAGATGGCGGTATGCGTACTGGATGCATATCGCGATCTCCGGCGCCATACTCACATACTTACCTGACCGGGAGGAGCATTGCCATGGCGCTTCTCTTCTCCCGGGGCAGGAGACCAGGAGTGCGCGTCGGATCGCGCATGCGCAATAGTGCTATCCGGCGCCATTTTGCTGAAGACACATTTACAGTGTGTCTTCAGCAATATGGCGCCGGACCGCGCGGTATGGGCATGCGCATACTCCGGCGCTGCTCTCCTCCCCCGGCGTCCAGCTGAACGGAACAGCGCTGGAGCACAGGGATGAAAGGTGAGTATAAATGTTTTTTTTTTTTTTGGGGTATCTGTGCAGTTTAATAGCGGTGAGGGGGCCATGCACATCAAGATAGGGGGGGCATGAGGGGACCATGCACAGCAGGATTGGGGGGTGAGGGGACCATGCACATCAGGATTGGGGGGGTGAGGGGACCATGCACATCAGGATAGGGGGGTGAGGGGACCATGCACATCAGGATTGGGGGTTAGCGGACCATGCACATCAGGGTTGGGGGGTGAGGGGACCATGCACATCAGGATTGGGGGGTGTGAGGGGACCATGCACATCAGGATTGGGGGGTGAGGGGACCATGCACATCAGGATTGTGGGATGAGGGGACCATGCACATCAGGTTTGGGGGGGTGAGGGGACCATGCACATCAGGATTGGGGGGGTGAGGGGACCATGCACATCAGGGTTGGGGGTTGAGGGGACCATGCCCATCAGGATTGGGGGGTGAGGGGACCATGCACATCAGGATTGGGGGGTGAGGGGACCATGCACATCAGGATTGGGGGGTGAGGGGACCATGCACATCAGGATTGGGGGGTGAGGGGACCATGCACATCAGGATTGGGGGTGAGGGGACCATGCACATCAGGATTGGGGGGTGAGGGGACCATGCACATCAGGATTGGGGGGTGAAAGGACCATGCACATCAGGATTGGGGGGTAAGGGGACAATGCACATCAGGGTTGGGGGGTGAGAGGACCATGCACATCAGGATTTGGGGGTGAGGGGACCATGCACATCAGTATTTGGGGGTGAGGGGACCATGCACATCAGGATTGGGGGGTGAGGGGACCATGCACATCAGGATTGGGGAGTGAAAGGACCATGCACATCAGGATTGGGGGTGAGGGGACCATGCACATCAGGATTGGGGGGTGAGGGGACCATGCACATCAGGATTGGGCGGTGAGGGGACCATGCACATCAGGATTGGGGAGTAAGGGGACCATACACATCAGGATTGGGGGGTGAGGGGACCATGCAAATCAGGATTGGGGTGAGGGGACCATGCACATCAAGATTGGGGGTGAGGGGACCATGCACATCAGGGTTGGGGGGTGGGGGGACCATGCACATCAGGGTTGGGGGGTGAGGGGACCATGCAAATCAGGATTGGGGGTGAGGGGACCATGCACATCAAGATTGGGGGGTGAGGGGACCATGCACATCAGGATTGGGGGTTAGCGGACCATGCACATCAGGGTTGGGGGGTGAGGGGACCATACACATCAGGATTGGGGGGTGAGGGGACCATGCAAATCAGGATTGGGGGTGAGGGGACCATGCACATCAAGATTGGGGGGTGAGGGGACCATGCACATCAGGGTTGGGGGGTGGGGGGACCATGCACATCAGGGTTTGGGGGGTGAGGGGACCATGCATACCAGGTTTGGGGGAGTGAGGGGGCCATGCACATCAGGATTGGGGATGAGGGGACCATGCACATCAGGATTGGGGGTGAGGGGACCATGCATATCAGGATTGGGGGGGTAAGGTGGCCACACACATCAGGATTGGGGATGAGGGGACCATGCACATCAGGATTGGGGGTGAGCGGACCATGCACATCAGGATTGGGGGGTGAGAGGACCATGCACATCGGGATTGGGGGGTGAGGGGACCATGCACATCAGGATTGGGGGGTGAGGCTACCATGCACATCAGGATTGGGGGGTGAGTGGACCATGCACATCAGGATTGGGGGGTGAGCGGACCATGCACATCAGAATTGGGTGATGAGGAGACCATTCATACCAGGATTGGGGGGTGAGGGGACCATTCATACCAGAATTGGGGGTGAGGGGACTGTGCATTCTAGGATTGGGCGGGAGGTGACCATGCATACCAGGATTGGTGGGTGAGGGGACCGTGCAAAGGGGGATTGGGGGGTGAGGGGACCATGCATATCAGGATTGGGGGATGAGGGGGCCATGCACATCAGGATTGGGGATGAGGGGACAATACACATCAGGATTAGGGGTGAGCGGACCATGCACATCAGGGTTGGGGGGTGAGAGGACCATGCACATCAGGGTTGGGGGGTGAGGGGACCATGCACATCAGGATTGGGGGGTGAGGGGACCATGCACAACAGGATTGGGGGGTGAGGGGACCATGTACATCAGGATTGGGGGGTGAGGGGACCATGCACATCAGGATTGGGGGGTGTGAGGGGACCATGCACATCAGGATTGGAGGGTGAGCGGACCATGCACATCAGGATTGGGTGATGAGGGGACCATTCATACCAGGATTGGGGGTGAGGGGACCATTCATACCAGGATTGGGGGATGAGGGGACCATTCATACCAGAATTGGGGGTGACGGGACCATTCATACCAGAATTGGGGGGTGAGGGGACCATGCATTCCAGGATTGGGCAGGAGGTGACCTTGCATACCAGGATGAGGAATGGGGTGCCATGCATAGTAGATTTGGGTGGGGGTGAGGGGACCATACATACCAGGATAGGGATGAGGGGTGCCATGCATACCAGAATAGGAGAGGGGAAGGGAGAGGGGAATAAATCTAATAATAATCTGTCCTTGTCCTAACCAATCAGAATTTTTCTTCATTTCCTAACTTGATCGAAAAAAAAATTAAAGCTGCTCATGGGTTGCCACTGCATTATTTTTTACTCCAGTGGGGTTTTTATTTCCTTATGTAATTAATTTCCTGTTGCTTTTACATTGCCAAAATATTCTGTTGTTCTGTCCTGCAGTTATCAATACTCCTTAGACCTAAACTTAGTCACCTAAGCCATTTGAATTCCAATAATCCTCAAAGCTGGCCTTATTAAATTGCTACTTACTGTAAGTTCTATCATGTTTTATATCACATTTAGCCTGCATTATTCCCTTAGAATCTATTTAGCAGCAATATGCTGGACCTACTATTTGATGCATAACACCCTGTGATTCTGTGAAATAATGTAAGACTATTCCACAGTATATTGGTTTGGCATTATCATTTTGTTTCTTTGACACGAATGGGAGATGGCATTCTTTCTCATATGTATATATAGCAGGTGAAATAAATACTGAACACACCACCAATTTTCTAAGTAAATATATTTCTAAAGGTGCTATTGATATGAAATTCTCACTAGATGCCAGTAACAACCCATCCAAACCATACAGGCAAGAAATCAAATCATAGATGTCCATAAATTAAGTTGTTTGTAATAATGAGAAATGACGCAGGGAAAAAGTATTGAACACACTGAAATTAGTTTAATACTTAGTTCAAATGCCTTTGTTGTTGATAACAGCTTCAACATGCCTCCTGTATGGAGAAACTAGTTGCATGCATTGCAATATCAGGTGTGATTTTGACCCATGCATCTACACAAACACTCTTACATTCCTGAAGGTTTCATGGGCTCCTTCTGTTAACTGTGGTCCTTAGTTCCTTCCATGAATTTTCTAACTGGATTAAGGTAAGGTCATTAGCTGTGTAATTCTAGCATCATATTTTCTTTCTCTGAAACCAATTGAGAGTTTCCTTGGCTTTGTATTTGGGATCAATGTATTGCTGAAATATTCACTCTCGTTTCAGCTTCATCATCCTGGTGGATGGCAGCAGAATTTTATCAAGAATGTCTGGGTATATTTGTCCTTTCACCCTTCCTTCAATTAAATGAATTGCCATATTCTGAAAAGCAGCCACACACTATGATGTTTCCTCCTCCAAACTTCACTGTTAGTATGGTGTTTTTGGGTCATATATGCAGTGACTTTTATCCTCCATACATGGTGCGTATTATGGCATCCATAGAGTTCTATTTTGAACTCATCTGACCAGACCAGAATCCCAGTATTTCACAGGATTGTCTCAATGTTGTTAAGTAAACAATAAACGCATAATGGAGTCCTGTGTGGTATCTAGTCTTGTGTGGTAACTATTGTATATGTCCCCATGCACCCATAGCCCACAAAAGCATGGCTTTCCTCCTTCCAGAGGAAGTAATTTTTTTTTAATTTAACTGTTTTGAAAATAGTTCCATACCACTTGATGCAGCTTAAAATTCCAAAACAATTTTTCTCCCAATAGCTGAATGGCTTAATAGACACTAGTGGGAAGATTATCTTACATATACAGACCTGGTATCACAGAAGAAGAGAGGGAGTAATGAGACATGCAACATTGGGCAATTGAGATGCTACCTGGTACAATCCAGAACAATTATGTTAAGGGTTTATATGAAAATTATTAGCCCTATGTCAGCTATACCCTACATGACATAGAGTGGAAGTTTACCTACATTTTTGCATATATATATATATATATATATATATATATATATATATATATCTATATCTATATAACGGTGGGAGCGTCACTCTGTCTGAAGCCTTTATAGACTGCGCAAGCGCGACAAGCCTGCGCAGTCTGGCTCCAGACAGAGTGAGGCATGCAGAGCGGTGAGTACTCTGTATGGCGCCAGAGATGGCGGTATGCGTACTGGATGCATATCGCGATCTCCGGCGCCATACTCACATACTTACCTGACCGGGAGGAGCATTGCCATGGCGCTTCTCTTCTCCCGGGGCAGGAGACCAGGAGTGCGCGTCGGATCGCGCATGCGCAATAGTGCTATCCGGCGCCATTTTGCTGAAGACACATTTACAGTGTGTCTTCAGCAATATGGCGCCGGACCGCGCGGTATGGGCATGCGCATACTCCGGCGCTGCTCTCCTCCCCCGGCGTCCAGCTGAACGGAACAGCGCTGGAGCACAGGGATGAAAGGTGAGTATAAATGTTTTTTTTTTTTTTGGGGTATCTGTGCAGTTTAATAGCGGTGAGGGGGCCATGCACATCAAGATAGGGGGGGCATGAGGGGACCATGCACAGCAGGATTGGGGGTGAGGGGACCATGCACATCAGGATTGGGGGGTGAGGGGACCATGCACATCAGGATAGGGGGGGAGGGGACCATGCACATCAGGATTGGGGTTAGCGGACCATGCACATCAGGGTTGGGGGGTGAGGGGACCATGCACATCAGGATTGGGGGGGTGAGGGGACCATGCACATCAGGATTGGGGGTGAGGGGACCATGCACATCAGGATTGTGGGATGAGGGGACCATGCACATCAGGTTTGGGGGGGTGAGGGGACCATGCACATCAGGATTGGGGGGGTGAGGGGACCATGCACATCAGGGTTGGGGGTTGAGGGGACCATGCCCATCAGGATTGGGGGGTGAGGGGACCATGCACATCAGGATTGGGGGGTGAGGGGACCATGCACATCAGGATTGGGGGGTGAGGGGACCATGCACATCAGGATTGGGGGGTGAGGGGACCATGCACATCAGGATTGGGGGGTGAGGGGACCATGCACATCAGGATTGGGGGGTGAGGGGACCATGCACATCAGGATTGGGGGGTGAAAGGACCATGCACATCAGGATTGGGGGGTAAGGGGACAATGCACATCAGGGTTGGGGGGTGAGAGGACCATGCACATCAGGATTTGGGGTGAGGGGACCATGCACATCAGTATTTGGGGGTGAGGGGACCATGCACATCAGGATTGGGGGTGAGGGGACCATGCACATCAGGATTGGGGAGTGAAAGGACCATGCACATCAGGATTGGGGGGTGAGGGGACCATGCACATCAGGATTGGGGGTGAGGGGACCATGCACATCAGGATTGGGCGGTGAGGGGACCATGCACATCAGGATTGGGGAGTAAGGGGACCATACACATCAGGATTGGGGGGTGAGGGGACCATGCAAATCAGGATTGGGGGTGAGGGGACCATGCACATCAAGATTGGGGGGTGAGGGGACCATGCACATCAGGGTTGGGGGGTGGGGGGACCATGCACATCAGGGTTGGGGGTGAGGGGACCATGCAAATCAGGATTGGGGGTGAGGGGACCATGCACATCAAGATTGGGGGGTGAGGGGACCATGCACATCAGGATTGGGGGTTAGCGGACCATGCACATCAGGGTTGGGGGGTGAGGGGACCATACACATCAGGATTGGGGGGTGAGGGGACCATGCAAATCAGGATTGGGGGTGAGGGGACCATGCACATCAAGATTGGGGGGTGAGGGGACCATGCACATCAGGGTTGGGGGGTGGGGGGACCATGCACATCAGGGTTTGGGGGGTGAGGGGACCATGCATACCAGGTTTGGGGGAGTGAGGGGGCCATGCACATCAGGATTGGGGATGAGGGGACCATGCACATCAGGATTGGGGGGTGAGGGGACCATGCATATCAGGATTGGGGGGGTAAGGTGGCCACACACATCAGGATTGGGGATGAGGGGACCATGCACATCAGGATTGGGGGTGAGCGGACCATGCACATCAGGATTGGGGGTGAGAGGACCATGCACATCGGGATTGGGGGGGTGAGGGGACCATGCACATCAGGATTGGGGGGTGAGGCTACCATGCACATCAGGATTGGGGGGTGAGTGGACCATGCACATCAGGATGGGGGGTGAGCGGACCATGCACATCAGAATTGGGTGATGAGGAGACCATTCATACCAGGATTGGGGGGTGAGGGGACCATTCATACCAGAATTGGGGGTGAGGGGACTGTGCATTCTAGGATTGGGCGGGAGGTGACCATGCATACCAGGATTGGTGGGTGAGGGGACCGTGCAAAGGGGGATTGGGGGGTGAGGGGACCATGCATATCAGGATTGGGGGATGAGGGGGCCATGCACATCAGGATTGGGGATGAGGGGACAATACACATCAGGATTAGGGGTGAGCGGACCATGCACATCAGGGTTGGGGGGTGAGAGGACCATGCACATCAGGGTTGGGGGGTGAGGGGACCATGCACATCAGGATTGGGGGGTGAGGGGACCATGCACAACAGGATTGGGGGGTGAGGGGACCATGTACATCAGGATTGGGGGGTGAGGGGACCATGCACATCAGGATTGGGGGGTGAGGGGACCATGCACATCAGGATTGGAGGGTGAGCGGACCATGCACATCAGGATTGGGTGATGAGGGGACCATTCATACCAGGATTGGGGGTGAGGGGACCATTCATACCAGGATTGGGGGATGAGGGGACCATTCATACCAGAATTGGGGGTGACGGGACCATTCATACCAGAATTGGGGGGTGAGGGGACCATGCATTCCAGGATTGGGCAGGAGGTGACCTTGCATACCAGGATGAGGAATGGGGTGCCATGCATAGTAGATTTGGGTGGGGGTGAGGGGACCATACATACCAGGATAGGGATGAGGGGTGCCATGCATACCAGAATAGGAGAGGGGAAGCACATACCAGAATGGGAGACCATGTACCTATAAAAATGCTTGCCACCCGGGCGTAGAACGGGTTCATCACTAGTATATATATATATATATATATATATATATATATATATATACACTGCTCAAAAAAAACTAACACTAAAATACCACATCCTAGATATGACTAAATGAAATATTCAGTTTTCAAATCTTTATTCATTACATAGTGGAATGCTTTGAGAACAATAAAACATAAAAATGTTCGATGTAAATCAAAATTAGTATCACATGGAGGTTTGGATTCGGAATGATACTCAAAATCAAAGTGGAAAATCAAAATACAGGCTGATCCAACTTCAGTGGAAATGCATCGAGACAGAGAAATGATGCTCAGTAGTGTGTGGCCTCTATATGTCTCTATAACCTCCCTACAATGCCTGGGCATGGTCCTGATGAGGCAGCGGATGTTCTCCTGAGGGATATCGTCTCAGACATGGGCCAAGGTATATCTGGCTAGCACAAGGAGGGCTGTGCGACGCTAAAGAGAAATGCCTCCCCACACCATTTCTGACTCACTGTCAAATCAGTCATGCTGGAGGATGTTGCAGGCAGCAGAATGTTTTCCACGGTGTCTCCAGACTCTGTCACTTCTGTCATATCTGCTCAGTGTGAAAATGCTCTCAACCGTGAAGAGCATAGAGCTCCAATGATGAATTTGACAATATTGGTGTTCTCTGGCAAATGCCAATCACCCTGCATGGTGTAGGGCTGTAAACACAACACCCACTTTTGGACATTGGCTCCTCATACCACCCTCTTAGAATCTGTTTCTGACAGTTTGAACAGACACATGGATGTTAGTGGCCTGCTGGAGGTAATTTTGCAGGGCTCTGACAATGCTCCTCCTGTTCCTCTTTGCTTAAAAGAGAAAATAGCGGTCTTTCATCTGGGTTCTTGCCCGCCTTCAGTCTCTCCATGTCTCCTGGTGTACTGGCCTGTCTCCTGGTATCTGCTCCATGCTGTGAACACTGTGCTGACAGACACAGCTACCCTTCTTGCCACATCTCACATTGATGTGCCACCCTGGCACATGCTATACACATGAAGAGAAAAAGAAAAGGAAAACAGTCAGAATATGACAAAACACTGAACAGAAATAATCACCAAAAAAAGGATTGTCTTTATTAGAGGAGCAGAAGAGACTTTATTTGTATAGCATTCAATCATGGCCAAAAATGTTAGCACCCTTGAAATTGTTCCAGAAAATGAAGTATTTCTCCAAGAAAATGATTGCAATTACACATATTTTGTTATATACATTTATTTTCTTTGTGTGCAATGGAACAACACCAAAAAAACAGAAAAAAAGAAAAATTGGACATTATTTCACACAAAACCTAAAAAAATGGGCTGGACAAACATGTCGGCTCTTTTCCAAAATTTTGGGTAAACAGTTTTGCTTCAAGCATGTGATGCTTCAAGCATGTGATGCTTATTAGAACTCACCGGGGAATATGAAAATCACAGCTAAAACCATATAGAAAGGGGAGAAGTTAACACAATATTTGCATTGTGTGTTTGTGTGTGCGACAGAAATGAGAACAGAAAGAGGAGAAGAGAACTGTCTGAGGACTTGAGAACCAAAATTGTTGAACATAATCAAGACATTTACAACCTATGGCACTGTAGTTAAGCTCCTTGATGTGGATGGCAGAGAAAAATTGATGAAAGGTTGCAAAGCAGGATAGTCTGGATGGTACAGTAGATAAGCAGTCCCAATAAAATTCCAAAGAAACTCAAGCTGTCCTGCAGGCTTACGATGTATTAGTGGTAGCGCGATCTATTCGTCGACATTTCAATGAAATTAAACACTATTCCAGGAGACCAGGGGGACCCCATTGCTGATACATAGACAGAAAAAAACTTTGCTGCAGTTTGCCAAAATGTACATGAGTAAGCCAAAATCCTTCTGGGAACTTGTCTTTTGTAGAGATGAAACCAAGATGGAGCTTTTTAGTCAAGCACATTATTCTACTGTTTTCCAAAATACAGAATTAGGCCTATAAAGAAAAGAATGCAATACCTACAGGCAAATATGGTGGAGGTTCAAATATATTTGCTGCCCCTGGCACTGGGTGCCTTGAGTATGTGCAAGGCATCATGAAATCTGAAGATTATCAAAGAATATTTGGGTCGCAATATAGTGTCCAGTGTCAGAAATCTGAGTTTGCGTCTTAGGTCATGGGCCATACAGCAAGACAATGACCCCAAATATGCTTCATGAAGCACCCAGAAATGAATGAAACAAAATGTTCAAGAGTTCTAAAGTGGCCAGCAATGTGTCTGGATCTATATCCCATTGAACACCTGTATAGAGATCTTAAAATCACTGTTGCAAAAATGCACCCTTCAAATTCAGGAGACCTGGAGAGTGGTCCAAAATTCCAGGTGAGAGTTGTACAGTCATGGACAAAAGTTTTGAGAATGACACAAATATTAATTTTTACAAAGTCTACTGCTTCACTTTTTCTAATGGCAATTTGCTTATACTCCAGAATGTTATAAAGAGTGATCAGCTTAACAGCAATTACTTGCAAAGTCAATATTTGACTAGAAAATGAATTTTATCCCCAAAACACATTTCAACATCATAGCAAGCCCTGCCTTAAAAGGACCAGCTAATATCTTTTCAGTGATTGCTCCATTAACACAGGTGTGGGTGTTGATGAGACATGGCTGGAGATCAATCTGTCATGATTAAGTAAGAATGACACCACTGGACACTTTAAAAGGAGGCTGGTGCTTGGCATCATTGTTTCTCTTCTGTTAACCATGGTTATCTCTAAAGAAACACGCGCGAGTCATCATTGAAATGCACAAAAATGGCCTAACAGGGAAGAGTATCGCAGCTAGAAAGATTGCTCCTCAGTCAACAATCTATCGCATCATCAAGAACTTCAAGGAGAGAGGTTCCATTGTTGCCAAAAAGGCTCCAGGGCCCCAAGAAAGACCAGCAAGCGCCAGTACCATCTCTTAAAAGTGTTTCAGCTGCGGGATCGGGCTACCAGCAGTGCAGAGCTTGCTCAGGAATGGCAGCAGGCAGGTGTGAGTGCATCTGCATGCACTGTGAGGGGAGACTCTTGGAGCAAGGCCTGGTCTCAAGAAGGGCAGCAAAGAAACCACTTCTCTCCAGAAAAAACATCATGGACAGACTGATATTCTGCAAAAGGTACAGGCAGTGGACTGCTGAGGACTGGGGTAAAGTTATTTTCTCGGATGAATCCCCTTTTCGATTGTTTTGGACATCAGGAAAATGCCTCATTCGGAGAAGACAAGGTGAGCGCTACCACCAGTCTTGTCTCATGCCAACTGTTAAGCATCCTGAACCATTTATGTGTGGGGTTGCTTCTCAGCCAAGGGAATCGGCTCTCTCACAGTCTTGCCTAAAAACACAGCCATGAATAAAGAACGGTACCAGAATGTCCTCCAAGAACATCTTCTCCCAACCCTCCAAGAGCAGTTTGGCGATCAACAATGCCTTTTCCAGCATGATGGAGCACCTTGCCATAAAGCAAAGGTGATAACTAAATGGCTCAGGGAACAAAACATAGAGATTTTGGGTCCATGGCCTGGAAACTCCCCAGATCTTAATCCCATTGAGAACTTGTGGTCAATCATCAATAGACGGGTGGACAAACAAAAACCTAAAAATTCTGACAAAATGAAAGCATTGATTGTGCAAGAATGGACTGCTATCAGTCAGGATTTGGTCCAGAAGTTGATTGAGAGCATGCCAGGGAGAATTGCAGAGGTCCTGAAGAAGAAGGGTCAACACTGCAAATATTGACTTGCTGCATTAACTCATTCTAACTGTCAATATAAGCTTTTGTTACTCATATGTTTGCAATTATATTTCTGTCTGTGATAAAAACATCTGTCAAACACACATAAAAACCAGAGGGCAGCAGATCATGTGAAAATATAATATTTGTGTCATTCTCAAAACTTTTGGCCATGACTGTAAGAAACTTGTTGATGGTTACAGGAAGCGACTGATTGCAGTTATTTGTTCCAAAGGGTGTGCAACAAAATATTAAGTTGAGGGTTCCATCCATTTTGTTATGTTCATTTTTGGGGTTTAGTGTTAAATTATGTCCAATTTGCCTTTTTTTCTGTGTTCTTTTGTGTTGTTCCAATACTCACAAAGGAAATAATCATCTGTATAACAAAACGTGTACGTGCAATAATTTTCTGAAAGAAATGCCATATTTTTTCGACTATAAGATGTACTTTTTTCCTCCCAAAATGTGTAGTAAAATGGGTGGTGTGCCTCATAGACTGGATGTAGGGGCTCTGGCTGTGGTGGGGAGGTGGGGGAGCTGTTACGGCAGAGCAGCGGGTCACAGACACAGAAGCCGGCGGCTCCGGCTAACTCCTGTGCCTGCTGCTAAAAAGAAATGAATATGCATTCCATGCCCATGGGTGTGGAGGGCAATGAATATTCATTTTTATGGCATAATGGTATGATTGGCCCCATCCCCTTGCTGATATGATTGGTTCCATCCTTATTATGGTATGATTGGCCCCATACCATTCCTTGAATGATTGGTCCCATCCTTATTCTGCTATGATTGGCCCCGTCCATTTCTGGTATTTTTGATCCCATCCTTATTCTGGTATGATTGGCCCCATCCCGTTCCTGGCATGCATGGCCCCATCAGAAAAGATGAAAAAAAAAAAACATTGCACTTACCTTCCTCCGCTCCCTTGCAGTCGCAGTGTCTTGCTCCGGTGCTAGCAGCTGCTTAATGCTTGTAAGCAGCGCATGGCAGGGGCGACATGCGCTGCTCACAAGCAGAGCACAGCTGTCGAAATACTCACCTGGTATGTTCATTGGAGATCAAAGTGAGTATGTCATTCCTGTGCCGATATTTAAGAGTAATGAATATTCTGAATATTCATATCTTTTAAGTATTGGCACACGTGACCGCCACAGCAGCCAGAAGCCGGCGGCTGACACTGCGCACTATGGAAGAGAAATAAATACTTACCATGATCTCTGATGAACAGTACCAGTGAGTATTCTGGCAGCTGTGCTCTGCTTGTGAGCAGCATATGACGTCCCTGCCATGCGTTGCTTACAAGCACTAAGCAGCTGCTGGCTCCAGAGCAGGACACTGCGAGGGAGAGGAGGAAGGTAAGTGTAATGGTTTGTTTTTTTTTCATCTTTTCTGATGGGGCAAAACATGCCAGCAATGGGATGGGGCCAATCACACCAGAATAAGGATGGGACCAATCATTCAAAGACCGGGATGTGGTCAATCATACCAGAATAAGGGTGAGACCAATCATTCCAGGAACAGGAAAGGGCCAATCATACCAGAATAAGGATGGGACCAATCATACCAGGAACGGGATGGGGCTATTCGCACCAGAATGAGGATCGGACCAATCATTCCAGGAACGGTATGGAAACAATCATACCAGAATAAGGATGGGATCAATCATATCAGGAATGGGATGGGGCTAATCATACCAGAATAAGGAAGAGACCAATCATACCTGGACTGGGATGGGGGCCAATCATACCAGGATAAGGATGGGGCCATGCATACCAAAACTGGGATTGGGCCCAATCATACCAGGATAAGGATGGAGCCGTGCATGCCAGGACTGGGATAGGGCCAATCATACCAGGATAAGGATGGGGCCATGCATGCCAGGACTGGGATGGGGCCAATCATACCAGGATAAGGATGGGGGCATGCATACCAGGACAGGGATGGGGCCAATCATACCAAGTTAAGGAATCGGGCCCTGCATACAGAATAGGGATGGGGCCATGCATACTTGAAAGAGAACGGGACCCTGCATACCAGTATAGGGCTGAGGGCAATCATTCCTGCCAGGATAAGGATGAGGGGGACCATTCCTACCAGGATAGGGATGAGGGGGCCATGCATACCAGGCTAGGGATGAGGAGGCATGCATACCAGGATGAGGATGAGGGCCATGCATATCAGGATAGGGATAAGGGGACCATGCTTACCAGGATAGTGATGAGGGGCCATGTGTATCAGGATGGGGATGAGGGGACCATATTTACCAGGATAGGTGATATTAAGTACAGAATTGACCACATTTTTTGCTTCATTTTTTTTTCCTAATTTCCTCCTCTAAAACTTAGGTGCGTCTAATGGTCCGGTGCATCTTATAGTCCGAAAAATATGGTAATTTATTTTATGGAACTATTTCAAGGGTGCCAACACTTTCAGCCATGAGTGTACATGCCTCCCATTAAAGTCCCACCTTTATTCTGCTTTCCCAATTTTTGTCATATCTCCATGATCTGTCATGATATGTACTGACATTGATATCAGAGCACACTACAATACAAACAGACAATTATGGGCAAGTTCATTCATCATTCACACTAATAAGTTTGTATAGATTCAGAAAATGCAGCAGAACTCTACATCAAAAGAGTACAATGCATTTAAAAACAGAAACAATGTAAAAATATTATTCCAGTCTGAATAATCAGTACTTATACATTACAGTATTTTCTAAATCAGTTATTAAAAGATGTGCATGACAGTAAGTTCATAACAGCTTTAAGTTCACCCATTCCATGAATTCTTTCATTATTATTGTTAATCTCTCTGTGCCTAAAACCTTGATGAAATTTGATGAAATTCTTCTGAACTGTTCTTCTCACAATGTATATTAATATGTGATTGTACTACTAAAAAAACGCTGTCACTGTTACCAGTTCAGACAAAGGGGCTTTACAAGAGGTTGGGCACTAATTCCTGGGTCATTCCCAATTTTTTAAACTACAAATTCACCATTAGAATGAGGCTGTATAGATATTTTCAACACTACAACACACTTACACTGAACATAACAATGAGTTTTTTATCCATTACAACACATAATGAATTAAACCATGGAAGAAGACAAGGATTTATTCTATTTACAGAGATAAGGAAGTGTATTTTATATGGACAGACTTTAAAATTATTGTCACTCATTACCATTCTCAAAAAAGTATGTATATATATATTTTATATATATATATATATAATATATATATATTATATATATATATATGAAATTCATGAATATCTGTGTAGATGAAAATATATTTTCTAGATGTGGAGAAATGCTGCAAAGTAAGAATGTTTTAAAAAATAAAATTGTTAATATTTTCCACTACATTTATCAATTATCAAAATTCAAAGTGAATGAATAAAAGAGACATCAATTTGTCTCAAATTTCAGTTTCCTCCCTCCTTGATTGGACTTTATGTGATCATTATACAATTTGTCATTGCAATCCACTTTTTTTCATTTACATATACCATCTTCAGATTCAACATTCTGTCTTTTGGATTTCCTTCTCTTTGGCCCTTTCTTATAAACGTTCTTACTTCCTCTTAATTTCATATATTTTAGCTCATAAACTCTTCATTCTATCAACTCACAGGCCCAAATTTATGGTTCTTGTTCCTCAAGAAACACCCTTCACTTTGGATGGGCTTAAATTCCTTGTTATCTTTCTAAGGACCAAATTAACTATCTAGAGATGGGTAATTTTCCTATTATCTCAGAAGATTCTAAACTTGAGCTTCCTATGCAATTCAGAATATTCTAACCTTACAACTAGGATTGTGCCAAGATGTGACCACCCCAGCTGTAAACCACTTGTGAATGAGGAGATGCAGGGAGCGGAGCTTCAGTGACTAGCGGTGATGTCACTGATGCTGCGCTCCCTCACAGCCTGAACTGCGGTAACCCCTAGACCATGGGAAAATGCCAGTTCATTTTCCCACGCTGCACATTTCAGCACAGGTCAGGATGTGAGGGATCGTAGCATCAGTGACGTCACTGAAGCTCCACTCCCTGCATCTCCTCATTCACCAGCGGTTTACAGCCAGGGCGGTCGCATCTTGGCACCATCCTAGTTGCAAACTGTATATACCCCAGATATGGATTACCGTGTGGGTCACAACGACTTACAGGTATGGTATATTATTTTACTTTTGTTACAGGAGATTGAGGGCTTCGGGGTATTAGCTGATTTTGTAAGTATAAAGGTGTCTGTGTCTTTATTTCAATAAAATAAATTTTTCAGGGTGTCTGTGTTTTATTTACAGTTTGACTATGGGATTTGTCATAGGGGCGTCTTATTGACGCCTCCCATTACTAACCCCCTATTACCCCACATGCCACCGCTACAGGGCAATGGGAAGAGCAAAGCTATGTGCCTGAATTTGCGCATCTTACAGATGTGCCTTTTCTGGGGTGGCTGAGAGCTGATGTTTTTAGCTGGGGGGCAGTATACATGGCCCTTCCTAGGCTATTATTATCAGCACGCAGCTGTCTGCATAGCCATTGCTGGCTAATAATTATAGGGGACCCCACACCATTTTTTTCTGATAAATAACCTTTCATTCATTAAATACATGTACAGTATTTTGTATATAGAGACATATAGACCTGAGTAGTCTCGAAAGCTTACAATTTGTTACCATCTTTTCAGTTAGCCATTAAAAGGTATCAACCACTGAGGACTCTCAAGTCTAAATATTTTTCAGTATTTTGCACACACTCTACTAATTGTATTAGTCACTGACATCTATATATCTACCTATTCTGCATCTATTTACTGTATGTAAACCATGTCTTCTATCCTGTTGGCTCCTGCAGTAATTTTACAGAAGCTGACAAATGAATTACCGGCTATTCTTCTATCTCTCTCTATGAAATATAAAGACATATATATATATATATTATATATATAATATATATTGCAGTACAGACCAAAAGTTTGGACACACCTTCTCATTCAAAGATTTTTCTGTACTTTCATGGCTATGAAAATTGTAGAATCACACTGAAGGCAGCAAAACTATGAATTAACATGTGGAATTTTACATTACACTTTATACAAAAAAGTGTGAAACAACTGAAAATATGTCTTATATTCTAGGTTCTTCAAAGTAGCCACGTTTTGCTTTGATTACTGCTTTGCACACAGAAAAGGTGAACGGATGGATTCTACATGCCTGATTCTCACCGTGAAGCATGGAGGAGGAGGTGTGATGGTGCGGGGGTGCTTTGCTGGTGACACTGTTGGGGATTTATTCAAAATTGAAGACATAGTGAACCAGAATGGCTACCACAGCATCTTGCAGCAGCATGCTATTCCAACCGGTTTGCATTTAGTTGTACCATAATTTATTTTTCAACAGGACAATGACCCCAAACACACCTCCAGGCTGTGTAAGGGCTATTTGACCAAGAAGGAGAGTGTTGGGGTGCTACGCCAGATGACATGACCTCCACAGTCACCAGACCTGAACCCAATCGAGATGGTTTGGGGTGAGCTGGACCGCTCACCGTTTCAATTTTGAATAAATCCCCAATAGTGTCACCAGCAAAGCACCCCCACACCATCACACCACCTCCTCCATGCTTCACGGTGGGAACTAGGTATGTAGAGTCCAGCCGTTCACCTTTTCTGCGTGCAAAGTAGTAATCAAAGCAAAAGGTGGCTACTTTGAAAAACCTAAAATATAAGACATATTTTCAGTTGTTTCACACTTTTTTGTAAAGTGTAATGTATAAATCCACATGTGTTAATTCATAGTTTTGATGCCTTCAGTGTGATTCTACAATTTTCAAAGTCATGAAAATACAGAAAAATCTTTGAATGAGAAGGTGTGTCCAAACTTTTGGTCTGTATGTGTATATATACACCTATTCTATGTATATATCTATTCTATCTATTCTATTTTAACCTGTCAGTGTGATTTTACTGTAGCAGCATATAAATTGCCAGCTTTTCAAAGGACACCTGTGCGTATTTCTCGCAAGACACACGGATGGTCCGTGTGGTGTACGATTTTTCCTTTCTCGCACCCACAGACTTGCATTGGCGAATCTCGGCCGATATATGCTGCACATCGCAGCATGCTGCAATTTCACTTGCACGTATAATATGGCCAAGAAAAAAAACGGTGATGGGAGCTGCCCCATAGATTAACAGTCGTCCGAGTGCTATGCGATGTTTTATCGCATAGCACTCGTCCGTATTGCTTGCTAGTGTGACCCCGGACCTATACTCAACTCGTCCTGTCTTGCATGCATCCTATGCCACTGATGCAACAAATAAGCACCAGGGAACAAACATTCTTGTCTGATTCTTCACCACTCGACAGAACATACAGATGACAACCAGTTATGTGGGCAAGAAATGCGTTTCCAGACCTTCTCTACAATCAAAATCTATCCATCATGGATTAGTACTATTATGAATCTCTAGTTCAGCACTTTCATATTCCAACCTTTACTGGGTTTGAGGTTAACCACTTTATCGAAATACATATTCCCACAATAAACAGTCTCTCGAGGTGTCACACCATCAGGGTGCATAAACAACTAACTACTTACTGGTCACTATAAGGCAAATATCTAGGATGTAAATAACGGTAAAACAGGAGAAGGCGCAATAAGACTGGGGTACACGTTTAAGCAGCAAAACAAGACAGCACCATAAAGCTGTCGAAAAAAATATAAATACAATAAATGAAAAATTGCGCTATGAGAATGACCTCACATATGTCCAATGTAAAGTAAAAATGATCATATAAAGGTCAGCCAAGATAAAGGAAACTTCACTTTCCTAGCAATATGTATCTCGCATCAATAAGAAATAAAAGCATTTAAGTTTTACCTGCTGACAGCAGTAAGAGGATAAGTCCAAGTTCGGTTAGAATAAAGTCTCAAGAGGTTAAATAGAAGCAGCTCCGATGATGTCTTCAGAAGCGGTGCCCGGCCGGTGGCACCCGCCTCCTGGGGAGTCCTAGAGTTCCGTCTCCTACGTAGTATGACTGAGCGGACGTTTGCGGTCAGGACCTGTGTACCTCGTGCGATGCGGCATGACCTGCCGTGACTAGAGTTGAGCGATACTTTCCGATATCCAAAAGTATCGGAATCGGAATGGTATCGCCGATACCCAAAAAATATCGGCGATACCCGATACCGGAAATCCAATGTAAGTCTATGGGAACAAAATATCGGAATTAAAAAAACCCATTCTTGCCTTGTTGGTTAATTGTACATGAAGGAAAACAACAAAGAGTAATGTAGAATGTATTGGGGAAGGTTGAGGAGACATTAAAGGCATAGATGTTTAACCCAATCAAATGGAATAGCATAAATATTTTTTTTTTTAAAGATGTTCGGATTGACGAAGAAATTGACAATGTTGTTCACGTTTTTTCTATTTTGGCAAATATGTATATTTCACAACTTCCATGCTCTTCACCTTTTTAACTTTTGACACACTTTCTCCTTCATAATCTTCAGCAGCATCATCTTTTTCATCAAATTATTCTTCATCTTCACCTTCTTTATCTTCTTCTTAAACTTCTTGCTATTCATCTTTTTCTTAACATTACTCATATTCTTCTTATTAAACTATTATTCTTATTCATATTCTACTTCATCTTCTTCATCAATTCTTATTTGTGACAGAGAATCCTGTACTTGTAATCTGTCAAAGTATGAATTTTTCATTCTTCCGTTCTTGCTGTCACAAAAGATTTAAATTACAACAGTATTTGTCCGTGTTCAGTTTAGCCTGCAGCCCGCAGGCGTTTTCCAGGGGCACCACGAGGAGGAATGGACTCACCCCCATACACTGCTTAGTCTTCTTCTGCTTATAATTTAGAGCATACATTTTTAGATCTTCTGCTTATTGTTCTTGTGTCTCTTGTTCTGTATCTTGTATTTGTAGCACAACCTTGTACCAGCTGATGTTACTGGGACACGGTTACTAAGCAGGAGGTACCTGTGCTCCAAAGCACTACCAAGGACCAGCAGACTTTGCAGGAACTCGGATACCGAGATGGAGGCACCTAGGCCAAAGGCACTGCGGAGACCAGTTGACGGTACTGGAACCCGGACGGGTAGCAGAAGGTACAAGAGCCAATGCAAGTAACGAGGACCAGCTGACTGTGCTGGAACCCGGAGGGGCAGCAGAAGGAAAAGAGCCAATGGCACAACCGAGGACCAGCTGACGTTACTGGGACACGGTTACTAAGCAGGAGGTACCTGTGCTCCAAAGCACTACCAAGGACCAGGAGACGTTGCTGGAACTCGGATACCGAGATGGAGGCACCTAGGGCAAAGGCACTGCGGAGAACCAGCTGACGGCCGCAGTTACCGAATCCCACAGTACTACAGTGGGTGATTGTCCTATTGTCACAACGGAAACAGCCTTTATTTGCATATCCTGCAGCACACATAGGAAGCACCTAAACTCAAAGCACCATAGAGTCGGCTAACCCGACCGCAACACGACAGGACAACTTATTGGAGGCTAAGTGACGTTTACACTGACAGGAAACAGATGGCGTGCTGTAACCAGTCTGGGCAGGAGTGAGTACCCGTGCCAATGACACTTCCGAGCAACAACTGGCGGTGTTGAAGCCCAGGGATGAGAAGACAACAGGGTGGAGGCAGCATGACTTTTTGCCGTTCACACAGCAGGGGAACAGCTGACATTACTGAACGCCAGTAACACTATAGCTTGTGTATTGGTCTGTGGACACGACACTTCTGAGCAGCAACTGCCAGTGTTGTAGCCCAGGGAGTAGAGTTCAGGTGGTAGAAAGATGAACATAACAGGAGACATGGATAACGTTGCGAACCAGTTATTAATCTGAAAACGGACAGACAAATTCTGGCGAGATCCATGCCTTGTTCATTTTCAGAAAAGTAAGCCGGTCTACATTATCGGAGGATAGTCGCATGCGACGGTTGTTAGTACACCACCTGCAGCACTAAAGACGCGCTCCGATAATACACTGGCAGCAGGGCAAGCCAGCACCTCCAATGCATACTGGCTAAGCTCTGGCCATGTATCCAGCTTAGAGACCCAAAACTTGAATGGGGAAGAGCCATCTGGGAGTACACTGAGAGAGAAAGACATGTAGTCTGTCACCATCTTACGGAAACGTTGCCTCCTGCTGACTGGAGCCGTCTCGGATGGTGTAGACATTTGTGGCGCTGCCACAAAACTTCGCAACATTTGGAACATACTGGTGTTGCCCTGTGCAGAGGTGCTGCTTGTGCTCCCTCTTGTTGCAGAGCTGTCTCCACTGCCTCGACGCACAGAGCTGCTTTGTAAAGCAGTAGCAGCAGCAGTGCTCTCGGCTGGAATGTAGAACATTATGGATTGCACCAGTGTGTCCTGGTACTCCCGCATTTTACGCTCCCGGTTCAACGGTAGATGAGGCTTTGTAAGTTGTCCCGGTAGTGAGGGTCTAGGAGGGTGTACACCCAATAATCAGACGTGGTGAGAATGTGGGCGATGCGGCGGTCGTTTCTCAGGCACTGCAGCATGAAATCAACCATGTGCTGCAGACTCCCAACTGGCCAACAAACGCTGTCCCCTGCAAGAGGCGTCATCTCTGCCTGCTCTACATCACCCCACCCTCGCTCTACATACTCACTAGAGCGTTGTGTACCTCCCTCTGGAGCGATGTCTTCCTCCTCCATTGACTCCTCCTCATCCTCCTCACAAAGTGAGCCCTGCCCAGCCCTTTGTGAGGAACCACTTTGCGCTGACTGTCCAGAAGGTGATGGAATTAGTGACTCCTCATCCTCCACCTCTTCCAAAACCTCATTCCTAGTGTTTGAATTTTTTTTTGAAGCAGGCAGATAAGGGGGACAGTCAGGCTGACTAGTGCATCATCTGCACTCGCCATCCCCGTTGACTCATCAAACGACGCAAAACGTTTGGCAGATGTCCTTCATAAGGCCCACTCAGTAGTGGTGAAGTGTGAACGGCGCAAATTGCGAGTTGATTGCGCCTGATGCAGCTGATACTCCATTACTGCTGGCTGCTGCTCACACAACCGCCTCCAAACATATGTAACGTGGAATTCCACCTGGTTGGGTACGTCACATATGATGCGAGTTCAGGAAGGCGAAATCTGCGTTGCAGAGCTGCAATGCGCGATCTGGCCATGCTGGAACGTCGCAAGTGAGCGCACTCTAGCGGACCTTGTGCACATGCATCAAGATCCGAAGTCCCTCAAAAAACCTGCACGACCAGTTGAGCACATGTGCCAGACATGTATGTGAGTGAGGTTGCCAAGGCCCAGAGCTGCCACCAGATTTCGGCCATTGTCACACACTACCAAGCCTGTCTAGAGATTCGCTCGCAAAAACCACACGTCGCTCTCCTGCTTGATGGCATTCCAGACCTCCTGCGCTGTGTGGCTTCGATTCCCCATGGAAATTAATTTCAGGACGGCCTGTTGATGTTTGGCCAGGGGCTGTGCTCATATCGGTCGCATCAGGTAAGCGTTCACGGTCCATGTGGGTAGACCGTGACGGCTCGTGCAGCGATGATTCTGAGGAACTGGAGTAGGAGAGAGTCAAATTGGACAGACTTGATTCAATGGGCATGAGGAAAGGTATCGCCCTGGCCTGGGTATGGTCCACGCTCGGTGGTCAGGTGGACCTTGCTACTGACGGCGTTTGTGGGCCATGTTAATTTTTCCCAACGTTTTGCAGGCAGGGACGGCTTCCCTGCTGAAATAAAATCGCTGGGCAATTGTATTGGGGACTCCCCAATGCCATAATCAGGAAACGTCAGTCTCCACCACCGAAGACAGCATTTCAAGGGACAGGAGTTTTGCAATGCCAGCATTCAGAACCTGTGTCGGGATGGTTTTGGAGTATGGCCGTCTTTTACCCATGCCTTGCTACCGATGGCCGTTTTGTGGCCTGGGGGTGAGGATGACAGGGAACTTGCAGCTGTGGGTGGAATAACACTGGGTCTTGGACAACGTGACAGAGGTTCTTCCATGGCGATTCCTGTGAGGAAGCAGAACCGCTGTTGTGACTGGAGGAAAGGCTCCAACACGAGCTGAAGAGGGGCTGCTGAGGTTGGCCTACACCCAGTGTGTCCTTGGAACCAACCACGTGTTTGACCGCACATGTTTCCCAAATTTGTGGTTTAAGGTTACTGACATTTTTACCTCTTTTACTTTTGATTACACAGCTTGATTTGACATGCAATATCATCTGCAATGTGTCAAAAAAGGCCAGCAGTGCAAGTCCTGGGAGGGCCCGTTTTTGCTTGTTGGAAGAAACTGCTACAACGGGTGCCAAACTGGAGGTACAGGCAACCAGTCTTCACCTAACTCCCCTACTGTTTGGACCGTTGGGGCAATCTCTTCCTCAAGCTGCTACCACCCCTTCCTTTCCTCCCCATGTTGGGCTTGACCCATCATCTCCACTACCCCTTCCAACACCTCTGCTGTTGGTGGTCTGGCCGCACCACTAACAGAAAATGGCACCTAGTCTCCCCTCTAAATGCGTTCTGCGGTGTGCGACCATCGGCACTGGCTCCCCCCTTTCTTCACCTTCGAAACACAGCTGTTGCGCATCACTGCATACTGCCTCTTCTTCACATTCCGAATGCTGCTTGGCTGGCCCTGTTTGCAACCAACAATTCTGGAAACAGAAGCAAGACTCACTGGCTCCAAGTTCATAAACTCTCTGACTGCCTGGGCAATTTGGCAGGCGTTGAAGAGACAGATGGTTGTTCAACAGTGCTGTGGTCCTGAGAGGAGGTGGAAGGAAATTGAAGTCGATGCATTGGCTGCCATCCAACCAACAACGGCTTCAATTTGTTTCTTCCCGCAGCAGGGGGTACGCTGAGCTCCTACAAAAGTCGCATAAAGGAACGCTCACGGGAAAACATGGTGGATGCTGTGTCACTGGGTTCGGCAGAAGCCACAGATCCCACTCCTCTCCCTGCTGAAACTCCACGGCCACGACCAGTGCCTTACTCCCTGCCTTCTTCATCTTGTAGATGAAAGAAGTCAGAAAAGTTTAAGCCTAATGTGGTTATTCTCAGAGACGCAGTGACACTGAAACAAACGTTCACATCTGGGAAAGGTACCCTTTGCTACTTCTAATGTTTGCAACCAATGTATTGTATACGGATGGAAGCGCGTCACATATAGATAGATTAATGAATGAGCAGAACCAATTGGAATAATGAAAAGGAGACCACGGACACCTCAGCAAGTCAACAGCAGTGCTTGAACAGTAACTGAGCTGATGTGCACTCAAAATAAAAACACAGCGAAGTAACACTGAAACACACGTCACAATCTGTGAAAGCACTCTTTGTCTACTTCTATAGTTTTGCAACCAATGTATTGTATACGGATGGAAGCGCGTCACACTAATAGATTCGATTTAAATGTAATGGAGCAGAACCAATTGGAGATAAATGAAAAGGATGAGCCACTGAGACACGCTCAGCAGAGTACAAGCAGCAGTGCTTGAACAAGTAACTGGAGCGTGATGTGCACTCAAAAAATAAAAAAACACAGACTGAAGTAACACTGAAACACAACTGTCCACAATCTGTGAAAGGCTACTCCTTTGTCTACTTCTATAGTGTTTGCAACCATGTATTGTATACGGATGGAAGCGCGTCACACTAATAGATTCAGATTTTAAATGTAATGGAGCAGACCAATTGGAGATAAATAAAAGGATGAGCACTGAGACACGCTCAGCAGAGTACAAGCAGCAGTGCTTGAACAAGTAACTGGAGCGTGATTGCACTCAAAAAATAAAAAACACAGACTGAAAGAACACTGAAACACAACTGTCCACAATCTGTGAAAGGCTACTCCTTTGTCTACTTCTATAGTGTTTGCAACCATGTATTGTATACGGATGGAAGCGCTCACACTAAGATATTTAAATGTATGAGCAGAACCAATGGAGAAAATAAAAGATGAGCATGACACTAGCAAGTACAACAGCGTGCTGAACAAGAACTGGAGCGTATCCCACTCAAAAAAATAAAAAAACACAGCAGGGGGGGGGGGGGGGGGGGGGGGGGGGGGGGGGGGGGGGGGGGGGCGGTTGGTAACTAGCCTCCTAAAGCCCAGTACACAAAATTGCAATATCTAACTGTCCTCAGAGTCAGCAGAGCACGTTCTTCCCTAACTGATTCACAGCACAGTGACGCTAAAAAAGGAGGCGGCCCTTTTTATAGTGCATTCTGACATCATTTCAGCAGCCAATCACAGCCATGCCATTAGTTAAGATGACCGCAGCATTACAGGATTGCCCACACTTCATAAGATTCCTCTTTGGCTGACTAAAATCACATTGCCTCTCAAAGAATTATGGGAACTTCCGATTCCGGTTATACGATATAGGAAAAATATCGGAACTAAGTATCGGAATTCCGATAACGCGAATATCGGCCGATACCCGATACTTGCGGTATGGAATGCCCAACACTAGCCGTGACGTCTTCGGCACTGACTAGAAGAAAGTAGGAGCTCCGTGAGGACCAAAGTTGTAATTCCAACGCGTTTCGAGAACCGCGGTTCTCCTTATCAGGATGGTCCTAGTGTCAAAGAGCCGTTTTTTTAGGAGATTGTCATTAAGCTGTGTTTATTCAAAGCAAACAGTTCGACTTCGCTATTAACCCTCTGGGTATGCGGAACATTAAAACAAATTTGCTGGACACCCACTGTCTAAACATATTTGGAGCAAACAATGGATCTTTCAAGGGCACAACTACATTGATGTAGTTAAGAATGACTGGGAGAAAAGGAGACTTCATTAGAAAAAATGTCCCTGCTGAAAACTAAGTGGAATATTTCTGCTGGATTCCCTCATACCCAGAGGTTAAATAGCGAAGTCGAACTGTTTGCTTTTGAATAAAACAGCTTAATGACCCTCTCCTATAAAAAGCGGCTCCTCTGACACTAGGACCATCCCTGATGAAGAGAACCGCGGTTCTTGAAACGCGTTGGAATTACAACTTTGGTCCTCATGGAGCTCCGTACTTTCTTCTAGGTCACTGACGAAGACTCATGGCAGGTCCTGCCCCTTCTGTCAAAGTATAGTGTACAGTTTCCTATAGCGTCTTGTACTTGGGTGCGAGGAAAACACAGGGACATAGGTTGAAATGAAATGACTTGTATTACTTCATACAAGCATGCTGAAAAGTTCACACAGTTTGCAGGAACAGAGTCAGGAGACACAGCAGGCCAGAGTAATTTCAAGCACTACAATAAATCTCCAAACAGGTTCAGGATCTCTTCTCTGTACGTAATTCCTCGCAAACATGATTCACCAAACAGCAGGTTTCCAGATCCCAAAAGTGTTCAAAGGTTCCTCAGTAGGGAAAGCTGGTACAAGTTCAAGATTTCCGGAGTCATCACAGACTGACTGAAGGCTTGATTCAGGGCACTGATTGTTAGTGAGGCTGTTTAAGAAGCAAGAGGAAGAACAGGGCGGAACATGAAACTGGAACCCCAATTAACTGGGGCAAGAGCTGCAAAAGCAGAAAGCAAAATGGCCGACGAAACTGAGTTCAAACTGTCAACAAGACAAAGAACCTTACATTACTCCCCCCAGGGACAACTCCGGAGACCTCAACCAGGTTTTCAGGGTACCTCTGTGAAACTGGGGAGCAGCAGGGCATTTACTTTTTTTCTGGTTCCCTGATTTCCCCATGGGTAGCCCTCCATTTAATCAAATTTGCAACTGATTTCTGTAAAACCTGGAATCTAGAATCCTTTCCACCATAAATTCTTCCTGACCATCACCAGCACTGGGTCGGCAAGGAAAGAACGCCAGGAAACGTATTGGGTTTGCGCCTTTAGTGGGATACAGAAAGACAGGGTGGATTCTCATAGTTCTGGGCAGTTGAAGACACAAGCAACAGCACTTATAATCTTACTGATTCTTATAAGGCCAATTACTTATGTCCCAATTTAACGATGGAATCTTTAATTTAAATTTCTGGTTGACAGCCAACGAAATCCCTACCTTGAAAGCTGGGCAGGTTTAGAAATTTACTGCTTCTTTTTTTACCTTTTGAGCCAATTTAATTTTCTTTAGAAGACCATATTTTTTGTAAAGAAGTGATTCTTTCAGCCCGCCGGGCAAGGGCGTATCTAAGGGAAATCGAGGAAGAATGTTAGGATGATAACCTAGATGGAGTAAAAAGGAAAATGCTTGGAGGCGCTCTGAGAGTTTTATAAGAGAAACTCAGCCAGTGGAAGTAATCCCCCAATCCTTGTGGGGTGGCAGATAAACACGGAGATACTGCTCCAGGGCCTGATTGGTTCTCTGTCTGTCCATTATTGAGGGATAAAAGCGAAAAAGGTTTACTTTAAAGCCAATGTGCACAGAATTTTGCCAAACCTTGAAGTGAATTGCACCCCCGATCCGAAATGACCCACCCCGTACTCCATGTAAGGAAACACATTCTTAATCATCAATCTGATGTTGTTTTTTTGGGAGTGGGGTAACCACACAAGGGATAAAAGAGCTGCCTTGTTGCGGTAACCACCATAATTTGTTCTTCCCTTGAGAGGTTGGTAACTCCACAAGAAGTCCATGAAATGGATCCCCACGGGCGGACTGGGGAAAGTTGCAACAGACCAGTTGGTGAGGAGCAGTGTTTTGCATCTTGCCAGACTTCACATAAGTGACATAGTTTAAAACACTTTCCTGTAAGTGGGCCACCAAAAGAAACGAGAAAAGAAATTCTTGTGTCTTTAGAATTCCCCTATGCCCGGCTATTTGGAATCGGGATGAGTTGCAAACTCTCAATCGCCTGTTTCAGTATATCAGACGTTTTTTCCTGAATCCACACACCATTCTTAAAGACAAGACTACGTCCCTTGGGGGTTGAGCCAAAAAAGAAACCCATGGGTATGCTCCTTGATGTCCTTAAGTAGTCTTGATTATGAATCACCCAGGAATTAAGCAGGAAAATAGTCTTAGGAGGAGTAAGTGGGGTTCTGCTAAAGAATCCTAGAGAGTGATCAGCCTTTCCATTGCGCGATCCTGGTCTATAAGAATAACAAAATTAAATTTGTTTGGAAAAGATTTTCCCGCGGCCTGGGGAGGAGTCGGCCTTAGCCGACCTGAAAATTCAAGTTCGATGTTGTCAGGACGACTTTTGCGTGCCAGCTCCCTGAAGAAGGTTCTCCATTCCTTGAAGGCGGCAATAATGGCCAACAACTCATTGCCCACATCGTATTCCTCTCACCGAAACAACTGCGGGAAAAAAGGCACAGGAGCAAACATTCTTCCCCTGTTCTCTGAGAAGTATACTCCAACGCACAGCTAAGCATCCACCTCTAAAAGAAGGCAAGTCGGGGTTGGGAGTAAAATAGGTGCGGGGGTAAATTTATCTTTTTAAAAAGGAAAAAAGCTTCCTGACTTGCGGGGAGGAGAACCTAACTTTTTTCCGGGTTAAGTTGGGTGATAGGTACACTACCCAAAAAATTTTTTTAATGAAACGTTATAGAAGTTGGCAAAACCCGATGAAGCGCTGCACCTCCCTTCACATTTCAGGAATTGGCCAACCTTGATGTTGGGTCTTTTTTCCTCCATACTAATCCCTTGCGTAATAGACATACCCCAAAATTGAATTTCGGTCCTATGGAATTCACCTTTTCAAGTTTGTTGTAGAGATGGTTTGTCTTAGGCGTTCTAAGACCATTCCAATGCCAGATGTTCCTCTGTGGGTTAGAAAAAATTAGAATATCATCAGATAAATCACCACAATGACTGGAGATCCTGAAGTACATTCACGAAGTGTTGGAAAGTGGCTGGGGCGGGGGACCAACCAAAAGGCATAACTAGATATTCAAAGTGCCTAGCGGACCTGAAACTCTTCCATTCATCCCCGGCTAATACGGACCAATTATGGCCCCCGGGATCCATTTAGAGAAAATTTTGGCAGCCGCACTCTCTCCAACAACTCAGGGATTAAAAAACAATGGATAACGGTTTTCTAATAGAACTTATTGAGTTCCCTAAGTCTATGCAGGGTCTCAGAGACCACTTTCTTTTCAAAAGAAATGGGTGCACCTGCGGGGATGAAGAGGGGCGTTGAAGCCCTTGGCAAATTTCGTCTAAAATCCTTCAAAGCTTTTAGCTCGGGCCCGCAGGGGTAGACTTACCAAAAGGTATCTCGCTCCGGCAATAATTCAATTGGACAATCATATGGAGGGGGAGGACTGATCAGCGTTCTTCTTGTCACATAAATCCACTAGTCCTGGTAACAGCTGGTAGTTCAGGGATGACATTTCCTTTAGGAACAGAGCAAGTGAAACTCCTTGACTATCGTTTCTCCGGAAAGTGTAATTCCTTGGTCTCCCAGTTAACGTAGGATCTCGCCTGCACCATGGATTCCTAGAATAATGGGGAAAGTGGGGAAAGAGATAAGCTAAAACATTTTCCTTCCTGATGTCTTTACCCATAAGGACCCCAAGGGCTCTGTTCTTGATCCCGGGTCCAGAATCAGTAAGAGCCATCCACAGTCTCCATCTGTACGGAGAGCCTTCTTCACTGAACGTATCCCCTGTTTCAGAGCAAAAGGAGATATCCATAAAATTTCCACTTGCTCCTGAGTCGATCATAGCAGAGCTAGACACCCAGACTGAGTTAACAAAGAGTTTGATGGAAAGGAAGCAATGAGAATTGTTTCTTTTACAACTAGCTGGGACATCGCTGAGGAAACTTGAAAAAATTGCAGCGTTTATACGTCATCGTCCCAGAACTAACAGAGTTTAAGTCCGAGAAATCAAGATTCTTGCAGCAGATCTCTCTGGAGCCTGAGGCTCGACATGACAGAGCTCCTCTCGCAACACTCACAGTGAATGACTGCTGCAGTAGTCTTACGAGAACGGTGGGGCAGTTTATAATGAAAGTGCCCTGACTTACCACAGTAGAAACATAGATTTTCCTTTATACGATGTTCTTTGCGTGCATCACTAACCCGTCTTTGTAAAGAGTCCACCTGCATGGGTTCAGGTTCTGGTTCCCTTGTGATCCTACTCAAAGGTTCCTTAGCTGAGGAGGGAGGTAGTAAAAGGTTAGTGCGATTTCGAACCATCTCTCTTGTCTGCGTTCAGTAGACGAGCATCAATACGAATACAATAGTTAATAAAGTCACCTAACGCAGTGGGAGGGTCGGCACGAGCAAGTTCATCCTTAATCAGTGGAGACAACCCTTTCCGAAAAATAGATTTCTTAGCGGAAGTGTCCCAAGTGGTATCAAGAGCCCATCTCCTGAAATCCAGGGCATATTCGGCTACTGAACGCTTACCTTGGCGCAAAGTTAACATGGCTGCTTCAGCTGTTGCACCTCGATTGGGGTCATCAAACACCTGCCCCATGGCTGAAATAAAAGCATCAAGGTGATTCAAACAATCATCCTCAGTCTCAATCAGAGGGTTTGCCCACATCAAAAGCCTTATTGGTAAGCAACATGATTATAGTAAGCACTTTGGATCGTTCAGTGGGAAATTGTGAAGCATGTGCAGAGAAAAATAAATTGCATTGATTAATAAATCCCCTGAATTTCTCACGTTCACCGCCAAAACGAAAAGGAGGTAATTTGGGGATCCCAGAACTCGGGGTTATGGCAGGAGCCTGGCTCGTTCCTCTAGAGCCTCAATCCCTGGCTCGCAATTCCTGGGTAGTCTGTCCAAACACTTGCAAATTATGATTAGTGAGGTCCTGTAAAGAGTGAGCGATACTTTCCGATATCCAAAAGTATCGGAATCGGAATGGTATCGCCGATACCATTAAAATATCGGCGATACCCGATACCGATACCGGAAATCCAATGTAAGTCTTATGGGAACAAAATATCGTAACTAAAAAAACTCTTTCTTTCCTTGTAAACACTAAATATACACACATAGAATACATTATATATATATATATATATATATTATATATATACATGTCATTGTGACATATATATATACATATATTTATAGTTTATACAATTCTACATAGTAAAATAGCCTCTGATTCAATTGCCGGGTAAAGTCGGCTTTTGTGAAAAGACAGAAGCACCCGACATGAAATGACACTTGGTTTACATAGAGTTAACCATGTCTTTCATGTAGTTTGATATCTGATTTGCACAAACAATTACATGAGTGTAAGTGTGCAAAATTTCACACCTGTAGGGGTTAATTAAAGGTGTAAATTCGTTGTAAAAAAAACGACTTTTTTGCTACGAATTTAACCTTTAATTAACCCCTACAGGTGTGAAATTTTGCACACTTACACTCATGTAATTGTTTGTGAAATCAGATATCAAACTACATAAAAAGACATGGTTAACTCTATGTAAACCAAGTGTCATTTCATGTCGGGTTCTGCATTTTCACAAAAGCCGGCAATTGAATTAGCGGCTATTATACTATGTAGAAGTGTATGAACTATAAATAAATAAATAATATATATATGTGTCACAAATTCAATGACATGTATATATATATATGAGGTGTAAATTGCTGAAAAAAAATGCGTGAGCTCTCGCCCTATTTCGCAACCAGACAGACAAAGCCAGTGATGGGGGCAGATAATAATAGCCAGGAGGGACCATTTTTTTTGGCCCCCCCGGCTACTAACATCTGCCCCCAGACACCCCAGAAAGGGCAAATCTCTAATTAGATTTGCCCTTTCTGGCACTTTGCCCGTCTATTCCCATTGCCCTGTAGCGGTGGCGAATGGGTTAATAAAGGGGTTAAAATGACCTTGCAATGAAAGGTCACTTTAAGTCAGGTTAATAATTGAGAGCTGTCAATTAGACAACTACAATTATTAATCCTATTGTATGAAAGAAAATCAAACACACACACTTTAATAAAAAGAAGTTTAATGAAATAATCACACAGTTTTTGACCATATTTTATTTACCTGCTAAAACCATTTCCTGTAATAAAAATAAAATAATAAAGCAAAATTATTCTTACCTATCCCATGCACAGTCAGGTCCCACGGTGTAATCCTTCAGAAAGGGTTAATGTTTACTGCAGGGACCGCAGCTAATGCTGCAGCCTCACAGTAAACCCCCAAATGAATGAGTTCCTCTCCTGGCTGACAGGAGAGGAAGTGGAAAGCTTTATTGATTGCTTTCCACTTTCACTTCAGGTCCAGCCAGGGACACAATCAGTGACGTCAGAGGGAACTTGGTTAAACAAAAATAGGGGATCCCCTCGAAAAAAATTGGCGTGGGGTCCCCCCTATTTTGTTAACCAGCCAGATGAAGCAGACCGCTGAGGCCTGGATTTTCAGGCTGTTAAGGAGCCAAGATCCATGGACCTTGCCAGCCTGATAATACCAGGCCACAGCAGTCTGCATATCTTGGCTGATTAACAAAAATAGGGGATCCCCTCGAAAAAAAATTGGCGTGGGTCCCCCCTATTTTTGTTAACCAGCCAGATGAAGCAGACCGCTGAGGCCTGGTTTTTCAGGCTGGTAAGGATCCAATATCCATGGACCTTGCAAGCCTGATAATACCAGCCACAGCAGTCTGCTTAGCTTGGCTGGTTAACAAAAATAGGGGATCCCTCGAAAAAAAAACGGCGTGGGGATCCCCCTATTTTTGTTAACCAGCCAAGTAAAATGCAGACTGCTGCGGCTGGTATTAAAAGACTGTCAAGGCCCATGGATTTTGGCCCTCAACAGCCTGATAATACCAGGCTACAGCAGCCCCACATTTGGCGCATCAAAAGATGTGCCAATTGTGGCACTTTACCCGGCTCTTCCCACTTGCCCTGTAGCGGTGGCAAGCGGGGTAATAAGGGGTTAATGTCACCGTTGATTGCACGGTGATAATAAGCCCGGTTAATAATGGAGAGGCGTCAATAAGACACGATCCATTATTAATCCCAAAGTTTTTAAATGTTTAAAAAAAAAACACAGCAAGAAAAAAGTCTTTTAATGAAATAAAAGAGACAACACAGTTTTCATTTATTTATTACTCTCTCATTCCTGCGACGCCATCGATCTCCTGTAAAAAAGAAAAAAAACAAACCAACAGTATACCACCTGTCGACGCAGTCCATAGTAACGACAGTCCCACGACGATCCAGCTCTGCTACATCGGAATGCCAGGCAGAGCCTGACATCCCGGCGCAGCACAGCTGATTACCTGCTTCTCCGGGGTGACGTCATCGGACTGCTTTACGGCCGCGATTACCCAGCAGTCACTGCAGTTATTCGCGAGAAACTGCATGTGACCGCCAGGGAGAAGAGGATGGCGGCCATCAAGCAGTCCGGGATGTGACCGCCGGAGATTTCTGCCGGGTAAGTGCCGCTGACTCCTGACAGACCCGACCGACGGACACTGACAGTGACAGTGACATTCCGATTCCGGTATCCGATATGACGAAAATATCGGTACTCGGAATCGGAATTCCGATACAGCCAATATCGGCCGATACCCGATATTTGCAGTATCGGAATGCTCAACCCTAGTCCTGTATGCTTGCAAAACGGGTTTTTAAAGTCTGTACATCTGAAAGGATTGCATCAGTCACTCCGCAAAGTTCCTTTATGCGGGCCTCCATCTTCCAGATCTTTTAAGGCAGAAGTGCTGGAAGGAGAAGAGGAAAGGAAAAAAAAAATAGTGTTTACCTGTGGTAACACTGCAGAGTAAAATTTTAAGGGAATGCGCTCACCTGGAATGGTTGTGAGAAGTCACAACCACTGTCATCACATAAGGTATTTAAACGGACAATCTGATATCCACAGTCACAGCAGACAGGCTTTCCCAGACCCAGCAGACACTAAACATTGGCTCCTGAATCTTGTCAAGTATAGTGTACAGTTCCTATAGCGTCTTGTGCTTGGGTGCGAGGAAAACACAGGAGACATAGGTTGAAATGAAATGACTTGTATTACTTCATACAAGCATGCTGAAAAGTTCACACAGTTTGCAGGAACAGAGTCAGGAGACACAGCAGGCCAGAGTAATTTCAAGCACTACAATAAATCTCCAAAGCAGGTTCAGGATCTCTTCTCTGTACCGTAATTCCTCTGCAAACATGGATTCACCAAACAGCAGGTTTCCAGAGTCCAAAAGTGTTTCAAAGGTTCCTCAGTAGGGAATAGCTGGAGTACAAGTTCAAGATTTCCAGGAGTCGGGTCACAGACTGACTGAGGCTTGATTCAGGAGCACTGATTGTTCAGCTGAGGCTGCTTAAGAAGCAAGAGGGAAGAAGCAGGGCGGGAACATGAAAACTGGAACTCATATTAACTGAGGGCAAGAGCTGCAGAAAGACAGAAAGCAAAATGGCCGACGGAAAACTGAGTTTCAAGGAACATGTCAACAGAGACAAAGAACCTTACACCTTCGCACGAGGTACACAGGTCCTGACCGCAAACGTCCGCTCAGTCATACTACGTAGGAGACGGAACTCTAGGACTCCCCGGAGGCATGTGCCACTGGCCGGGCCCCGCTTCTGAAGACATCATCGGAGCTGCTTCTATTTAACCGCTTGAGACTTTATTCTAACCGAACTTGGACTTATCCTCTTACTGCTGTCAGCAGGTAAAACTTAAATGCTTTTATTTCTTATTGATGCGAGATACATAGTGCTAGAAAGTGAAGTTAATATCTAGGATGGAATTACCCTGACTGATTGCAGTCAGAAAATGACTGCCAGTCAGCTACATGTAAGCTGACTAATGATCATTTACTAGCCTGTTTAGACCAGAAGGATTGTTAACATGATTGTTCTGTGTACATAGAGTACCATTGTTCTTCAATATATATCTACTGTTTACAGAAGAGGATGTACTATACAGGAAGATGATTTCTAATCAAGCACATTTTATCCCATGAACAAGTGTTTTGCATATTCATCAGATGAATGGTGGTCAATTCATACCGAATTTTTTAACTCTTAGTCAAGATAATTTAACAATGCATATATATCCTTAAAGGTCATATAAAATGTCTGACAACTCATACTGCAGTAACATAGATCTCACATTCACAAACCTTTAGACAAGATGATCTGACACATACAGAGAATAAAACAATACCTTAGATTGAATGATCTAGGACAAAGTACAAAGAAGATGGTACTGTAAAAGCAATGGCCTTAATTACCGTAGATTTGTAGTGTTCCTCTTGAACTGGAATCACGAAGGTGGATTTTCATCCTCTCATGTCCTTTGGAACCAAAGAATGGGTAGCATGATTGTAGCCAGGCATGTTTTACCTTGAAATAAGTGGATCTTTTGAAATTTAATATTTACGGAATTTCTGAAATTTCCTGAAAAATTTTATTTACGGCACATAAATTTGCATGAATTTTAATACCGGAAAGCTTGCAATGGCTTGAAAAATACATGTAGGGGAGAGGAGAAAAAGAGAATCCCAGTAACCATAAAAGCTTACACTTAACTAGTGAGAATCCTGTTGATCATAAGAGCTTACTTTCTACAGGAGAGAGAACGAAAGGACCCTGCTGACCAAAAGGATCTTACACTATGCAGGTGACAGAGACTTCCCCAGAGACTGTGGAGATAGAGACCGAGTCTGCCATACAATCTGTATTCCACTTTGAACTGCTGATTTGTGATGGCCCAGGTACTGACTACCAATGTACAAGGTTTGATAATCTGTAACATATTAGCCCACTCTCTGATACTTCAGCAGTGTAGAAAATTATACCAGTATTTATTTTATTGCAAACTGTGAATCGAATATGAAAATGTTCAAAATCACAAATTTCAGGAAATTCAACTCAAACTCGATCCTTTGTGGATTGATTCGCTCATCTCTAACTCTGACATTTTAGAGAAAACGTAGATTAAAAGAGCCGGACAGTGATTATAAGAAGACATAATTCGAATGGCGTGGGCCCTGACTGGCTTCCCCACCCCACTCTAGTTGATTGACAGGTGTGTTCCATGTCTACACTTTAGTAGACCTGTTAATCAACTACTGTAGAACAGTGTCAGAAGAAGTCAAATGAGAGGAGTCATGTACTAGTCACATTCTCTTCTTAAAAAGAACCTTTTATCAATTTTACATGTTGAACTGGACACACAAATAGTGGCTGCTTATCAAAATGAAATGTTTTTGTTTACTTTTAACTTCACCTTTCTGTTGAGGAGATACTTGCAATCTAAGTATTGGCAAATAATGAGTTAACTTCAAGTAAATTAAACTGGGTTCTTTCATTGGGGGTGTGTACTGTTCCCTGCATCTTGTATTGAGATCAACATGAAAAGTTTGGTGAAAGTCCTCGATAAAGTTACCTGCTGTCTTTTTTTTCTGAAAATCAATCATGCAACCAGGCTTTTTATTCATGCTTCCCATGGCTTGGGCAGCATGAATTGACTGACTAGAGCTAAAATTTGCATAGCATGGCCACCCAACTTAAAATACAAGACTAGCTGCACTACATTACCTCTTTAGAACATTATGATGCTTCATTCGCCCTTCCTACATTTTGGATTTGCTCATCCAAAGTCAAGAGCAGATCGTCACTGAACTGATATGAAGTGGCAGTCTATTTGTTCACGTCTTTTCACAAGAAAAAAAGAAGAAATCTATATAGACTGGTATGAGGCCAAACAATACTTTCTGCTGAGAAGTTTTTTTTCCAGCTTAGAGGTAAAGTGGAATTTTCTAGAATTCATGAGTTTAAGCAGAATTAATTCTTTGTTCACACTACCAGCTTGTTTTGACACTTTTTTTGCCACTCGCAACGTATATTAATACGTGATTGTACTACTAAGAAAAAGCTGTCTGCTGTCTTCACAGCTGTTCCAATGTGCCATTGTGCCTTGTCATCACCTGCCTACACTTAATTAATAAGCATCTGTTTCATCCTTGTATTTACATAAGATAGCAAATGGAAACGTGTTTTCTTTATTTAAACCTATGATAAGGTGGCTGTTTTTACCCGTTGTTTCGCACTTGTTATTATTATGGGACTTCATTAGTGTTTCCCTGACATCTACAAGAAATGCAATGTTTTATTGTGAGGTATCCAGATCATTAGCCTATATAAAAGGGTTAAATGCAAGAAAGCACAACTCTGCTATACAATAAGCACCAACTCAAATAAATGTATTTCATTCTTCTTTGTAATAATATGATTAAATCTCATACAGTTCATACAGTAAATTTTCTGAGGATTTATTGGAGCCCAGTTGATCGGGTTTTTTTTGCACATTTTCCCAAAAAACCACAGTCCCTGCTATGTGATCAACATTCAATTTTTATCAAGTGACTTTCTGAATAGAAGCCATTCAGTAGTTAAAGTCTAGACTGTATTTAGCCACAAAGGACTGTAAAGAAGAATGTTTTATACTGTTACTAAGGGAAAAGGAAAAGCATAAAAAATAGAACATGGAAAGAAAGGTAATTAAAAAATAGCTGACAGTCAAGCGTTCAGAAAAAAAATATTTAATGTCACTAAAGATTTCACCACAAGAATTGTATAAATGCATTATACAATAAATTCCAGAATTTGACAATCTGAATTGCATGATTATTTTTTTGATGCCTCCACTGTAACCATCACTAATTCTATTCTTACAAAAGTTTGCGTGTGATACAGTGACAATATTACATTTTTTATCTCCACCTTGAAATTTCTGAGCAAAGGATTATTGCTTCTTAAAGAGGACCTTTTTGCCAAATTTTTCATGTTAAGATGGACACACGATTTATTAATGGACACGGAGCAGAATAAAACATTTTTGTTTACTTATTTATTTTTTAATTTTGTCTCGCAGTTGCAGAGATATTAGCAATCAAAGTATTTGACATCAATGAGTTAACAGATACTTTTCACTGGGGCGTGACTTTCTTTCTCTGAGCTGCTTTTTGATAATACACACTTAAGGCTGGGTCTCACATTAGCGATACGCCAGCGATCCCGACAACGATCAGGATCGCTGGTGATCGCTATATTATCGCGCTGAGCTGCCAAACAGGCAGCTCAGGCAGCGATCAGCACAAGGACACTGCGGGTAACATCGCTAGCTACCCGCAGTGTACCTTGGATACCAGCGCCCTGAAGCAGGGAGCTAGAAACCAAGGTACACATCGGGTTTCCAGGTGCGCGCGTGCCTGGAAACCCGCTGTGTCCCTTTGGGTTTAAACCAGCTCTCTGCTTCAGGAGCTGGTATCCAAGGTACACAGCGGGTTCTAGGTACTGCCCCGCGCCTGGAAACCCGTTGTGTACCTTGGTTACCAGCGGATCGCTGGTCTCCCGCCTGTCACACGCAGCGATGCGTGCCTGTCACGGGAGACCAGCGATCAAAAAATGTCCTGACATTTCAGCACGATCAGCGATACCCGGCAGGGGGGCTGATCGTCGCTGAATGTCACACACAGCGATATCGCTGGTGAGCTCGCTGCTGCATCACAAAACTAGTGACTCAGCAGTGATCTCGCAGCGAGATCGTTGTGTGAGACGGGCCCTTTGGGCCTGGGTCTCACATAGCGATACACCAGCGATTCCGACAACGATATGCACTTGTCAGGATCGCTGGTGTATTGCTACATGATTCGCTGCTGAGCTGCCAAACAGGCAGCTCAGGGCAGCGATCAGCACAGCGACACTGCGGTAACATCGCTTAGTTACCCGCAGTGTACCTTGGATACCAGCCCCCTGATGAGGGAGCTGGTAACCAAGGTACGCATCTGGGTTCCAGGCGCTGTGCGGTGCCTGGAAAACCCGCTGTTGTACTTTGGTTACCAGCTCCCTGCATCAGGGCGCTGGTATCCAAGGTACACAGCGGGGTTTTTAGGCACAGCCCCGCGCCTGAAACCCGCTGTGTACCTTGGTTACCAGCGGATCCTGGTCTCCCGCCTGTCACACGCAGCGATGCGTGCCTGTCAGCGGGAGACCAGCGATCAAAAAAATGTCCAGGAATTCAGCGACGATCAGCGATACCCAGCAGGGGGCTGATCGTCGCTGAATGTCACACACAGCGATATGCTGGTGAGCTCGCTGCTGCGTCACAAAACTGGTGACTCAGCAACGATCTCGTAGCGAGATCGCTGTGTGAGACGGGGGCTTTAGATGTAACAAGAGTTAACTCATTGGGCACCAATATTTTTATTGCCAATATCTCTGCAACAGAGAGGTGAAATTAAAAATAAACAAAAAATAGTTTTAATCCGCTCTGCAGCCACTATGCATCCTGTGTCCAGTACCATGTGAAAAATTTGCTTTCAAGATCTTTAAGTCTGAAGAGAAACAATTTCAATATTACCTTTACCTGTTATGTCTTTTTAAAATTTGCTTTGTCAAAAAATGTAAAACATTTTGGACCACTCTCCTGGTCTCTCATATTTGAAGGGTGCTTTCAGCCACCAGCAATTTTGAGATCTCACGACAGGTGTTCAATGGGGTTTAGATCCATACACATTGCGACCACTTCAGAACTCTCAAATTCAGGGTGCTTCTTGAAGCATGTTTTGGTCATTGTCCAGCTGGACACAAGCCCAGCTTTTGACACTGGACACTACATTGCGATTCAAAAATCCTTTGTAATCATTAGATTTCATAATGCCTTGCAAATAGTCAACGCAATCAGTGCCAGATGCAGCAAACAACCCCAAAACATGTTTGAACCTCCATCATGTTTGACAGTAGGTACTGTGATCTTTTCTTTATAAGCCTAATTGTATTTTGGTGAACAGTAGAATAAATGTGCTTACTAAAAAGATCCACTTTGGTTCTCATCTCTCCACAAGACATTTTTCCCAGCAGGATTATGGCTTACTCACATACACTTTGACAAACTGAAGTCTAGCTGTTTTATTTCTCTTATGCAGCAGTGGAGTCCCTTCTAGGTCACTACAATAGCATTTCAATTCATTCAAATGTTTTATCAATAGTATGTGCTGACATAGATGCACCCTGAGCCTGCAGGACACTTTGAAATTCTTAGAACTTGATTAGGGTTTGCTTATCCACCATCCAGACTATCCTGCTTGCAACTGTTTATCAATTTTTCTCTGCCATCCACGTCCAGAGAGCTTAGCTACAGTGCCAGAGGTTGTAAAACTTCTCGATTATGTTGTACACTATGGACAAAAAAAATTAAGATCTATTCCTGGAGGTAGACTTGTAATCTTGTGCTTGTTGATATTGTTTAACGGGCGGCATGGGCTCAGTGGTTGCACTGCAGCCTTGCAGCGATGGAGTCCTGGGTTCGAATCCCACCAAGGACAAACATCTACAATGAGTTTTGTATGTTTCTCCCCGTGTTTGCTTGGGTTTCCCCCGGGTTCTCTGGTTTCCTCCCACACTCCAAGACATACTGATAGGGAATTTAGATTGTGAGCCCCCATCAGGGACAGTGATGATAATGTGTGCAAGCTGTAAAGCGCTGTGGAATATGTTAGCCTATAAAAAAAAAACAATTTTGATTCTCAAGTCATCAATAGTTCTATTTCTTTCAAACAAAGGTGACTCGAATCTCAGTAGCTTTTGAATATCAGAGACACTGCTTTAGGCTATTGTCAGTCAGTGCCAAGGGTGTGGTTATAGCTGCTGCTCACTCTGTACTGACCGTGCCAGGCCACCTCTATGACTGAAAACCTGAGGTTGTCGGGAGGAATAAAAATACATTCCTCCCAGCAGTGGGGCTCTCAGAGTGAGTGTCAGGCAGCTTCTAATGCGATTAACCTCGTAAAAAAATTTTTTACTGACAAGTTCCTTTTAATAGCATTATTACACGCTATCTAAAAGCAGAAAAACTAAATAAAACATATTTTCTCATAATCCCATAGTTTTTCAAAGCTTAAATTTCTTCCAATAATTATATAGTAACAGCTAATGGCTAAGATTAAC
>JARQOD010000001.1:640612944-640665233 GCA_033576555.1 Oophaga sylvatica
GCTAGCTACCCGCAGTGTACCTTGGATACCAGCGCCCTGAAGCAGGGAGCTAGAAACCAAGGTACACATCGGGTTTCCAGGTGCTGCGCGGTGCCTGGAAACCCGCTGTGTACCTTGGTTACCAGCTCTCTGCTTCAGGGAGCTGGTATCCAAGGTACACAGCGGGTTCTAGGTACTGCCCCGCGCCTGGAAACCCGTTGTGTACCTTGGTTACAGCGGATCGCTGGTCTCCCGCCTGTCACACGCAGCGATGCGTGCCTGTCAGCGGGAGACCAGCGATCAAAAAATGTCCTGACATTTCAGCAACGATCAGCGATACCCGGCAGGGGGGCTGATCGTCGCTGAATGTCACACACAGCGATATCGCTGGTGAGCTCGCTGCTGCATCACAAAACTAGTGACTCAGCAGTGATCTCGCTAGCGAGATCGTTGTGTGAGACGGGCCCTTTAGGCCTGGGTCTCACATAGCGATACACCAGCGATTCCGACAACGATATGCACTTGTCAGGATCGCTGGTGTATTGCTACATGATTCGCTGCTGAGCTGCCAAACAGGCAGCTCAAGGGCAGCGATCAGCACAGCGACACTGCGGATAACATCGCTTAGTTACCCGCAGTGTACCTTGGATACCAGCGCCCTGATGAGGGAGCTGGTAACCAAGGTACGCATCTGGTTTCCAGGCGCTGTGCGGTGCCTGGAAACCCGCTGTGTACTTTGGTTACCAGCTCCCTGCATCAGGGCGCTGGTATCCAAGGTACACAGCGGGTTTCTAGGCACAGCCCCGCGCCTGGAAACCCGCTGTGTACCTTGGTTACCAGCGGATCCTGGTCTCCCGCCTGTCACACGCAGCGATGCGTGCCTGTCAGCGGGAGACCAGCGATCAAAAAAATGTCCAGGACATTCAGCGACGATCAGCGATACCCAGCAGGGGGGCTGATCGTCGCTGAATGTCACACACAGCGATATCGCTGGTGAGCTCGCTGCTGCGTCACAAAACTGGTGACTCAGCAACGATCTCGCTAGCGAGATCGCTGTGTGAGACGGGGGCTTTAGATGTAACAAGAGTTAACTCATTGGGCACCAATATTTTCATTGCCAATATCTCTGCAACAGAGAGGTGAAATTAAAAATAAACAAAAAATAGTTTTAATCCGCTCTGCAGCCACTATTGCATCCTGTGTCCAGTACCATGTGAAAAATTTGCTGCAAGATCTTTAAGTCTGAAGAGAAACAATTTCAATATTACCTTTACCTGTTATGTCTTTAACATTTGCTTTGTCAAAAAATGTAAAACAATTTTGGACCACTCTCCTGGTCTCTCATATTTGAAGGGTGCTTTCAGCCACCAGCAATTTTGAGATCTCACGACAGGTGTTCAATGGGATTTAGATCCATACACATTGCTGACCACTTCAGAACTCTCAAATTCAGGGTGCTTCTTGAAGCATGTTTTGGGTCATTGTCCAGCTGGACACAAGCCCAGCTTTCTGACACTGGACACTACATTGCGATTCAAAAATCCTTTGGTAATCATTAGATTTCATAATGCCTTGCAAATAGTCAACGCAATCAGTGCCAGATGCAGCAAAACAACCCCAAAACATGTTTGAACCTCCATCATGTTTGACAGTAGGTACTGTGATCTTTTCTTTATAAGCCTAATTCTGTATTTTGGTGAACAGTAGAATAATGTGCTTGACTAAAAAGATCCACTTTGGTCTCATCTCTCCACAAGACATTTTCCCAGCAGGATTATGGCTTACTCACATACACTTTGACAAACTGAAGTCTAGCTGTTTTATTTCTCTTATGCAGCAGTGGAGTCCTTCTAGGTCTACTACAATAGCATTTCAATTCATTCAAATGTTGATCAATAGTATGTGCTGACATAGATGCACCCTGAGCCTGCAGGACACTTTGAAATTCTTTAGAACTTGATTAGGTTGCTTATCCACCATCCAGACTATCCTGCTTTGCAACTGTTTATCAATTTTTCTCTGCCATCCACGTCCAGAGAGCTTAGCTACAGTGCCAGAGGTTGTAAACTTCTCGATTATGTTGTACACTATGGACAAAAAAAATTAAGATCTATCTCTGGAGGTAGACTTGTAATCTTGTGCTTGTTGATATTGTTTAACGGGCGGCATGGTGGCTCAGTGGTTAGCACTGCAGCCTTGCAGCGATGGAGTCCTGGGTTCGAATCCCACCAAGGACAACATCTACAATGAGTTTGTATGTTCTCCCCGTGTTTGCTTGGGTTTCCCCTGGGTTCTCTGGTTTCCTCCCACACTCCAAAGACATACTGATAGGGAATTTAGATTGTGAGCCCCATCAGGGACAGTGATGATAATGTGTGCAAGCTGTAAAGCGCTGTGGAATATGTTAGCACTATATAAAAAAAAAAACAATTTTGATTCTCAAGTCATCAGATAGTTCTATTTTCTTTCAAACAAAGGTTGACTCGAATCTCAGTAGCTTTTGAATATCAGAGACACTGCTTTAGAGCTATCTGTCAGTCAGTGCCAGGTGTGGTTATAGCTGCTGCTCACTCTGTACTGAGCCGTGCCAGGCCACCTCTATGACTGAAAACCTGAGGTTGTCGGGAGGAATAAAGATACATTCCTCCCAGCAGTGGGCTCTCAGAGTGAGTGTCAGGCAGCTTCTAACTGCAGATTAACCTCGTAAAAAAATTTTCTTACATGACAAGTTCCTTTTAATAGCAGTTATTACACAGTCTATCTAAAAGCAGAAAAACTAAATTAAATACATATTTTCTCATAACTCCACATAGTTTTTCAGAAGCTTAAATTTCTTCAATAGATTATATAGTAACAGCTAATGGCTAAGAGTTAACCTTAATTTAATTATTAATTGTTGTGATAAATAAAATTACCCATCCTATGTCATTAATGTTTCATATCGGTACTAGTCCTAAGTTATATTTTGTAACATTTTCAGACTTAATTGATTCGAACATGAAGGTGGGTCCTCTTTCTTGACTACATATGGATAGACAGATGGATAAAGCAAGTACCATGGCTAAATCTTGCCTAGCAATGTGCAGGCACAGTGTGAGCTTTATGGAACTGAATAAAAGAGCTATGCTTTTAGGTAGTTTAATTTCTATTAAAGAAATATACTCACTGACATTTACTTCTAAAAGAAATGGTGATGTGGTTGTAGTAAATATGTCTTAATGTATATCGAAAAGTGCAATAATTCGAAAATTCATAAACAAATGCACATATAATTTTTGGATAATAGAAAATTGGAAACTAGAGTTTTGTAGTTACTCTTTTAGTCCAAAAAATAACTGTGACCAAAGGAGCAGATTTATATTGGTCATCCACTTTATGAATTAGAGCAAATAATAGCTAATGAACAGTGGCTATGTGCCATATATCAATTCATGCAGACACTATCTTGCTTTCAGAAATTATAGAATTGCATTTTTTGCACCAACCAAGAGAAAATTAGGGAGATATGGATTATTTTCTGGTGTTCAGGTAAACTTATTTAGCATTTGAACCTGGGTCAATTGTAAGGTTGCAAATAATAGAGCTGTATGGATATTTTGAGAATCTGTGTTGTGGTATCTAATAAAGTTTAAAGTGATCTCAGAGTACACTTATAAAATCAGAAGTAAACTACTGTAAACAAACTCTTACAAAACATTTTTTATTTGCTAAACCTGTCTAAATACATGTGCTGTGCAATGTAAGTGCAATAAAATACTCATCCGTCTTCCTCAGTTTCAAGTACTGCTTCGGTCCTCTTTTCACTCACTTGATGGCTTTTCTGACTGGCCGACTCACACTAGAGTATGCTCAATGTGCTTAGATGTAATCTTTGGCTCACACATAAACGCCAGTGTGATCCGGTGAGTTAGAGCTTAAGTCATGTATGGGATAAGAGGACCGGAGAAACGCTGGAAACTAGGGAAGAAGGCAATTGATGAGTATTTTATTGCACTTATATTACACAGCACATGTATTTAGACAGGTTTAGCAAATAAAAAAATCTTTCAAATGTTTCTTCAAAATACAGTCAGGTACTTATTCAATTGCGGCTGACTAGATTAAAGTAGTGCGATTTATTATTTGTGAAAAGTCATTTATTTGTATTTCATTCCTTAGGGATTAAAAAAGATGGAGAAGGGGAATCATGTAAAATATTTTGAAAGCAGGAGTCAGGCAGCGTGTTCTTGGCTTAAAACTGGAAAATGTAGAGTCCGCTTATAAGACACTTCACATTCATAATGGTTTATACTTAGATAGATATGTGTTATGGATTGAGTTCCCATTGCTGCACAAGGGGAATCTCGAGCCACCCCCACTGCGGTTCCCCATCCGTCTCCGGCCGCAGTGGAGTCTGCTCAGCAGATACGTCATTCCCAGCATCACGCCCAGTCGAATACTGTGCAGAGGATGACTGCTGCCTCCTCAGGTCCTGCCATTGTAACCAGTGCAGGTTAGCGGGAAGCAGACGTAGTTGGGACTAAGTCCTGTGTGTTCCCTTCTGCACATGCTCAGGGTAAGATCTCTCATAGGAGATCAGGGGTCACATGGTCGTGTACTGCAGCAACTCCCATTGGTCCTCCAAGAAGGTCTTGAGGCTGCTTTAGTTTTGGAGCAGCTTTCCCATTTGTCCTTTTCTGGAAGGTCCTGTAGCTGCTACTATAAAAGGTGGGCATGACCGCACGGCGGCGCGCTAGTATCAAATCTGTTACGTGCTTGCGCCAGTGTGGTCATGTATGCATGTGGTTAGGTCTGGCTGAAATAAGCCCCTAGAATACCTGCACCTCCGGTGGGGACATTGTATGCACGTGTTCAGGGCTCGGCTGAAAAAGCCATTAGAATGCCGGCTACTCCGGTGAGGAGATTACTGCTTGGGTTCTGATTGCATGACCACAGACAGCAATCCACTTAGCAGTCATCTGTGTTCCCTGTGAGTCTAACAGGACACAGTCTTTGTTTCAGCGACTCTGTGAATTAACAGAGTCCGCTTATATCGCCATATAGTGCTATGGCGTTTACATCTGCGACTCTGCGGGATAACAGAGTTCGCTCATACTGCCTATTTACGCCATCTTACTAGCAGCAGGCTCTGCTTGCACGGTGGTCCCCGTGCTGCGAACGTACCTCTCCTTAAAATCTATTAGGTGCGTTCCACAAGCCCCTAACAACATGTAATTGTTAAATTTTGAAAAAAAATGACAAATCAAAAACTGGGGAATGAATGTCCATAATAAATACAGAATGCTAGGTTAAAAAAAAATGGATTCAAACTCAAAGAGAAAATTTTAGCTTGTTTTTGAACATTGGGTCACCATGGATAGATATGATGGTACACCAGTGAGTCAAAACCCTTATTAATTTCCACAAATATATGATTATTTTTTACCTTTCCACTTGGTAAGAAGGGTCTATAATACATTTTGGTAGCATGATCTTTTATAAATTGAATATTTGCTTTTATTCTTATTTACATAATCATAAAATATGAATTTCCTGATGTTTTCTACTATACAGCCTGAAAATATTTAAAGTGATACAATCCAAACTGTACATTAAAAGGTCCAATCAGAGTGTCTTCTGATTGAACTGAATGGTAGACTTGATGCTAGCATTAGAGCACTGTGAATTCTTTATCATCAAGAAAATATTATCTTAACGGGTCATTATATTACTTGAACCTATGGTGTTGCGTGTACCCCTGATCAGGTGGCTTCTCACAAATATGTTTGACCAATAAAAAATTGAAGAGACTTCGAGAATAAGACTATGCAGTAGCATAGATTCCCTCATAACTTAGATATATAACAGTCCTGTGAAAATTTGGAAACTTTGTGGAAGACTAGTTGGAACCTCTAGAAAAAATTAGAAAATCTGTGTAACAAATATTCTGTTACTGCTGTTTTCCTATCACCTGTATGTACATTTTATCACTATCTTTTTTTTCTTATAATCTCTTGTATTTCCTTTTGTATATAAGTGCTATGACCTTTTAACCAAATGAAATACTTCAATTAATCAATCTATCTTGTTTGTTCCACTTATGAGCCCTTTGATGGAAAAAAGGCAGTCATGCAAATCTTAATTTGGGAAACTCATTTGAATAATGATCATTTAAGCTTTATATATTTGTTTTCTACCGTATTGTAGCCAGTACAAATCAGCTCATAATTTTCTGTGGAAAATAGAAAAATTTAAATAATGAATAATAATTGAATTTGCCTTCTTGAGAATTTAATTCAAATGACGAATAATTGACTATTGGAGTATATGATTAGTATTGTGTGTATCTATTTATGAAAACACCTGGTCCGATGCTGGGTTATTCATCACTCGTGATGAATAACCTTGCCAAATTCAATTGTACTGCAGAATTTGAACTTTTACAGTTCACGTAATTATGAGTGAATATATATACAGCGCCTTGAAAAAGTTTTCTTACGTTACACCAACAAACTTAAATGTATTTTATTGGAATTCTGTTATATACCGATGAAAAGAAGCAAGTATTTGTGAAGTGTAAAGGAAAAGATACATGGTTTTCTATATTTTAAAACTAAATTTTGAAAATTGTGAAGTGCATTTGTGTTCAGGCCCCTATAGTCTAATTCTTTGTAGAACCACCTTTTGCTGCAATTACTGCTGTAAGTCTTTTGAGGTACAGTACAGACCAAAAGTTTGGACACACCTTCTCATTCAAAGATTTTTCTGTATTTTCATGACTATGAAAATTGTAGAATCACACTGAATGCATCAAAACTATGAATTAACACATGTGGACTTATACATTACACTTTACAAAATAGTGTGAAACAACTGAAAATATGTCTTATATTCTAGATTCTTCAACGTAGCCACCTTTTGCTTTGATTACTGCTTTGCACGCAGAAAAGGTGAACGGATGGATTCTACATGCCTAGTTCCCACCGTGAAGCATGGAGGAGGTGGTGTGATGGTGTGGGGTTGCTTTGCTGGTGACACTGTTGGGGATTTATTCAAAATTGAAGCGGTGAGCTGTCCAGCTCACCCCAAACCATCTCGATTGGGTTCAGGTCTGGTGACTGTGGAGGCCAGGTCATCTGGCATAGCACCCCAACACTTTCCTTTTTGGTCAAATAGCCCTTACACAGCCTGGAGGTGTGTTTGGGGTCATGGTCCTGTTGAAAAATAAGTGATGGCCCAACTAAACGCAAACCGTATGGAATAGCATGCTGCTGCAAAATGCTGTGGTAGCCACGCTGGTTCAGTATACCTTCAATTTTGAATAAATCCCCAACAGTGTCACCAGCAAAACACCCCCACAGCATCACACCACCTCCTCCATGCTTTACGGTGGGAACCAGGCATGTAGAGTCCATCCGTTCACCTTTTCTGCGTGCAAAGCAATAATCAAAGCAAAAGGTGGTTACTTTGAAGAAACTAGAATATAAGACATATTTTCAGTTGTTTCACACTTTTTTGTAAAGTGTAATGTATAATTCCACATGTGTTAATTCATAGTTTTGATGCCTTCAGTGTGATTCTACAATTTTCATAGTCATGAAAATACAGAAAAATTTTTGAATGAGAAGGTGTGTCCAAACTTTTGGTCTGTACTGTATGTCTTTACCAGCTTTACATGTCTAGGAAATGAAATTTTTACCCATTCTTCTTTGCAAACTATCTGTAGCTCAGTGAGAGTAGATGGAGAGCAGCTGTGAAAGGAAATTTAAATTCTTGCCACAGATTCTCAATGGAATTTAGGACTGAATTTTGACTGAGCCATTCAAACTCATGAATATGCTTTGATCTAAACCATTCCATTGTAGCTCTGGCAGTATTTTAATAAATAATTATCCTGCTGGAAGGTGAACCTACTCCCCAGTCTCATGTATTTTGCTACCTCTAACAGATTTTCCTCCAGGATTTAGCTTCATCCATCTTCCCATTAACGCTGACCAACTTTCCTGTCCCTGATGAAGAAAAGTATCCTCAAAGCATGATACTGTCACTTCCATGTTTGACAGTGGGAATGGTGTTTTCTGGGTAATTTTCAGTGTTAGTATTCCACAATACATTTTGCATTTAGCCCATTTAGCCCAAAAAGTTATACTTTGGTCTCATCTGACCAAAGCACCTTCAACATGCCACAGCTAGGAAGGTGCTCCACATATAAAATATTGACAAAAAATGTATCATTTCCTTTACACTTCACAAATAGCTGGTAGTTTGTGTTGGTATAGCACATAAAAATCCAAATAAAATACATTTGAGTTTGTGGAGATAATGTGAATAAATTTGGAAAGGTTCACGAGGTATGAATACTTTTTTAACGCACTGTGTATATATATGTTTGAGTAGCTCTGTTCACATATCATTATGTTAACATATGTTCAGTGTATGAGCTGGAAGAGCCCTTTGTGCATACACCAAATATAACCGTAGCCCCCACCTTATTGATGCCAAGGTGGTCTCCATTGGGGTAGTATGCATTGACATTCAGACTGCAATTTCTTACAAAGTGCATCAACACACAAAAAAATATACCCCATGGAATAATATTTAATTACCAAATGATGACATTAAGGATGAGCTTGGTGTTTAACTCTAATGTACATAGAATGATCAGACTTAAGCATACATGCCTCTCCATCAGGATCGTAGAATGAATGAGATACGAACCCAGAAAGTTCTAAACATAGAAATAATATCACAAGAGCTATGAGTTTGTTAAATAGAGAATCTTCAAGAGGAAATGATTTTGAAAGTTAAACTAATGTACTGAACAGTAGTATACAGTTCGTATTTACAACAACAGTAACTTGGCTAGTCAACCAAACATGCTGCATACTCAGCAGCTTCCTGTTAACATCTAGATGTAATCTTACAACGCAGCATATTTTAGAAGTTACATATATTAACAGTTAGTCAACAGTTCCTATTATCAACACGTAACTTGTGCTTGGTCATTCACGCAATACAGCTGGAAGCTCTTCGCTAGCTCTTCGCCATATCTTGTTTACATCTACAATTAGGCACAAAAGTTCATCGTTGTCACAGTTCCATTATCAGGTACCTTTCTTTATCAGCAATACACTGAGGTAGTTTGTCTTTAAATCTAAGTAGGCAAAGGGGATAGGCCATTTGATTTCTGCCTGCAGTGAACACCCTATATCTGCTTTATGTGATTTATAGGTCCCACCATGAATTTTACTGTGTAATTTCTTAAACATACACAGCATTGTATATTATTATGCTATATAGTATCAATTATAGAGAAGAATGTGCGAACAGAGCATATTGTATAGTAAAAAGGACAAGGAACATTGGTTATAAAGGAAAGACATAAAAAACAGTGAGGGCATCAAAACAACAATTTCTTTGCAACAACATCTTCTATACTCACTTGTTTGCCAAGCTGCGGACATAGGTTCAGATATGTTGTTTGGTTAATTGATTTTCTTTTCTTTTTGTTTGAGGATTAGTTTGCCCTTTAATTGTGTCTTTCTTTACTTAGCTTATTCTGGAGATTTGTCAGTCAATTTATGTTTGTAGCACTTCTCAATCTTTTTGTGACATTGTATTGTTGTTTTCAGTACTAAACCAAAGCCCCAATATGTATTTGTAATGTTAACTGTTATCATTAATTTATACCTCCACAATTGGGTGGGGTTGAATCTGAATCTGATCAGTGGCCATGTACCTGGATAGAATAATGAATCATCCATGCAGAAGAACTACACAACCCTGTATTATTCAATATTCTGTAAATGCAATCTTTATTTAAGAGGAGCAGCATATTGAATGAGCAGTAGTATATAATTTGTAATTGCAGTATATGAGACACATAAGCTAAAGTGCTGGGTGCTTGAACAACATAAGTAATATTCAAGTCAAAAGACTCCTACAGAAAGGATAGAAGCAAAAAATATTACATATATGTAAGGAGATGAATATACTGCCCATATTCCACCTTCAAGAAACAAGTTAAATATTATATGGTGTAATAGAAAATGTGATTTATAATGTGAAATGTGATGTATTTTTAACAGATGTTAGTAATATTGATAATGTGTGTAGTTTGACAATAGGGATAGTGAAAGTTAATGTTTGGGCTAGCCCAGAGTGAAAGGGGCTAAATTGAAGGGAAAGTGACAATTTCCTGTTAGTATGTCAGATAGGGCCTGGAATGCATAGTGAAAGGACCTGAGGTCCATTCTTAGCAATGCCACATTCTGGGGTGTACTTAGAGTGATAGGAGTCTGAAGGAAAAAGATAACGAGATGCAGAGAGGAAAGTGACTAAGTGATACAGTGATCGTTCGGAGACGGGTCCTGGAAGAGGACTCCAAACAGAATGGCCAAAAGGTTATAATTTACAAGGTAATTGGCCTAGACAGGACTGAGTATGAGAGATGAATAGATTGTCCAAGGGTCCAAGGCGGGATTTCCAGAGCATCAGAGAGCTGGAGGATAAGTTCGGCCATACTAACCCTTTAAGGGGAAAAGACTCAGAACCACAGGGTTAGTAAAGGACCCTGGAAAATCAGAGCTGTAAAGTTGAGCTGGGTTGTAGTGAAGCAGTGAGAAATTGTGGAAGTGTAAAGTGGAAAGGTGAAGATAGAGAACAATGGAGAAGAGTAGGAAGGAAACTGTATGGAAAATGCTCCGAGTTGTAAAAGAAGCATTCATAAGACTGTGTCCCGATGTCTCTTCTATATATTCCCTACCAAGTTCCCATTCACCTCCGGTCATGAAGGGGTTTAGCAGAGTTCAGATTCAACCCCACCTCGAATATAATATGATAGAAAAGAGCTTCATTTTCACATGCAAGTTGCTGAAATATTCTTATTCATGGGTTACTGGTACCACTTATACACCATCTTTTTCTCCTTTATACCTAGAAAAGAGCATCCACAATTCATGAATTGTTTTATATGCTTTATGCTTTATTATTAATAGTATTATGACAATTTGACATACTGCACACTTTGTAGCTCTGTATATAAACGCAACTTTTAATCGACAATCAAGTTTTTTATGGTACATTTTTCACTACCAAACTTGGACACAATACACTTACTAGTTTGGGAGCTTTCCTGATGGAAAAACAACTCTCCGATAAAATCGAATGATCAACAGATCTTGGAGGGTTTAGATTTTCATCCTTTTAATAGGGTTAACAAGGCAATGTGAGGAGGTAATTGAAGATGATCCCATCTTAATAGAGAAACATATCAGATGTCGCTGCTAGCTGTTAGCTAGAACTGAGCTAATGCTTCAATATTAGCTCCATAAAGGTTTCAAACTTTTTGTAAGTGTGACTTTCCTTGAGTTAATTTATTTGTAATCATTCTTTTTTATGGATGATTATATACCCATTTATAGGGCATATAACTTCTTCCTGTTTGACACTGCATGTGGTTATTAATAAGTACCATGAAGGTTTGAAATGTGTACACCAACTGAGTGATTATGTCACTTGATGCTTTCTCACAGAAATAATACTGCATCTATCAAGCCTTTTACTTATCCAATCAAAGACACATACCGTCGGGTTAAGCCACTAGTCAACCCTGTGTATAAGTTGGAGCCTACATTCTTAAACCTCATTCAAAAGTCTTTTTTTTTTAAAGACAAAAAATAATGCTTACCTTATTGCTCACCTGTCACTGCAGCCCCCTGTCTGGTCCTCAATGCCCCCTTTTCCAATCTTTTGGATCCTCTTTTGTTCAGGACTTTCCACACTACTAGATCTCTAACTTCACTCACCGTACCGTCACTTGGGTGATGCGCTTCATTAGGGCACACAGGGATTTCAGAGGCCTAGTTATGATGGAAATCATGTCAGAAGGGGTCTAGTCATGCCGAAGGGGAAAAAAAGGCGTGGATGACCAAACGGCCAGCTGTGGGTTTAGCAGACCAGCTGAACACCATTTTCTGGATGGTAGAGGAACGAATTACAAAACATCCGTATTCTGAAGAATACAAGTTTTTGTAAAATTCAAGGAGTTTTCAATTCAACTCAAATAAACCTGTTCATGTTTACTTGATATAAAACTTACATCTTCATCCTTTCAGATTTGGCTACCTGGTATACAGTGCAAGAGTATAAAGAAACTGAACTTTGCAGATTAATCTCATTATGTACCGTATTTTTCGGACTATAAGACGCACCGGACCATAAGATGCACCCCAAATTTTCAGAAGGAAAATTGGGAAAAAAAAATATTGTGTCAAATGTAGGTCCGTCTTACAGTCCGAATTTAGCTTACCAGTGAACGGATCAGCACAGGTAGAGGAGTGGTCACTGGGGTCTTTTGGTGGTCCAGGCTGGTGCGGTAGTGGTACTCTGTGGGGTGGCTGTGTTATGTGGGGTGGCTGTGTTCTGTGGGGTGGTTGGGCACTGTGGGGTGGCCAGGGTGGCCATATACTCACAAATCCGGTGGCAGTGGCGCTCCCAATGCAGCTTCCCTGCGGTGCGGTGGTGGTGTTGGGGCAGCAGCGGGGCTCTGTGCTGCGTCGGGGGCTCCGCCGGCATTTCGTCCCAGCCAGAAAGCCCCCCCGCAGCTGCAACGCGGTGCCGGGCTGAAGGCCGCCAGGGGCCTCCTGTGGCAGTCCCGATGCAGAGTGTGGTGCGGTGGTGGTGTCCGGGCAGCAGCGGGCCTCTGGGCTGCGTGGGGGCTCCGCCGTCATCTCGTCCCAACCGGAAAGCCCCCCGCAGCTGCAACGCGGTGCCGGCATGAGGAATGGCCGCCTGGGGCCTCCGGCAAGATGGCCGCCGCATACTTTCGTTCAAATCTCGGCAACGAGATCTCGGGAAGGAGATCTCATTGCCGAGATTTGAACGAGAGTATGCGGCGGCCATCTTGCCGGAGGCCCCAGGCGACAATTCCTCATGCCGGCACCGCGTCGCAGCTGCGGGGGTCTTTCCGGCTGGGACGAGATGCCGGCGGAGCCCACCACGCAGCTCAGAGGTCCACTGCTGCCCGGACACCACCACCGCACCACATTCTGCATCGGGACCGCCACCGGAGGCACCTGGCGGCCTTCAGCCCGGCACCGCGCCGCAGCTGCGGGTGGGCTTTCTGGCGGGGACGAGATGCCGGCGGAGCCCCCCACGCAGCCCAGAGGCCCGCTGCTGCCCGGACACCACCACCGCATCGCAGCGAAGCTGCATTGGGAGCGCCGCCACCACTGGACTTTCCGGTATGTTGAGACAATAAGACGCACCCCCATTTTCCCCAAAAATTTTTGGGGAAAAAAGTGCGTCTTATGGTCCAAAAATACGGTATATGCTCTTGGACTGAATACACAGCTAATTTGCGAGTTGTACAGTATGTACAGTATGTCAGAATTGTATTGGAAAATAAGATATGGAACTTGATGAGTAGATCACAGTAAAAATATAACCCACTGTGAAGTAAAGAGACCAATACTTTTGTTGTTTTATGTAAAAAAAATACATATATATACAGTGCCTACAAGTAGTATTCAACCCCCTGCAGATTTAGCTGGTTGACACATGCGGAATTAACTTGGCATTGTGACATTTGTACTGCAGATCAGCCTGGAAGTGGGAAATGCACTGGTGCAAAAATTTTTGTTTTAATTTTTTTTTTTTTTTTTTAAAAACGTTAAAAGTTAATTCAGAGTGTCATTTATTATTCAACCCCTCAAACCACAAGAATTCTGTTTGGTCCCCCTTAAGTATTAAGAAGTAGTTCAGGCACCAAGAATAATGAGCTTCACATGTGTGGATTAATGATCTCTTTTGCCAGCCTTTTCTGACTATTTAAGACCCTCCCCAAACTTGTGAACAGCACTCATACATGGTCAACATGGGAAAGACAAAGGAGCATTCCAAGGCCATCAGAGACAAGATCATGGAGGGTCACAAGGCTGGAAAGGGGTACAAAACCCTTTCCAATGAGTTGGCCCTACCTGTCTCCACTGTTGGAAGCATCATCCGTAAGTGGAAGGCTTATGGAACTACTGTTAGCCTTCCACGGCCTGGACAGCCTTTGAAAGTTTCCTCCCGTGCCGAGGCCAGGCTTGTCCGAAGAGTCAAGGCTAACCCAAGGACAACAAGGAAGGAGCTCCGGGAAGATCTCATGGCAGTGGGGACATTGGTTTCAGTCAATACCATAAGTAACGTACTCCACCGCAATGGTCTCCGTTCCAGACGAGCCCGTAAGGTACCTTTACTTTCAAAGCGTCATGTCAAGGCTCGTCTACAGTTTGCTCATGATCACTTGGAGGACTCTGAGACAGACTGGTTCAAGGTTCTATGGTCTGATGAGACCAAGATCGAGATCTTTGGTGCCAACCACACACGTGACGTTTGGAGACTGGATGGCCCTGGATACGACCCCAAGAATACCATTCCTACAGTCAAGCATGGTGGTGGCAGCATCATGCTGTGGGGCTGTTTCTCAGCCAAGGGGCCTGGCCATCTGGTCCGCATCCATGGGAGGATGGATAGTGCGGCCTACCTGGAGATTTTGGCCAAGAACCTCCGCTCCTCCATCAAGATTCTTAAGATGGGTCGTAATTTCATCTTCCAACAAGACAACGACCCAAAGCACACAGCCAAGAAAACAAAGGCCTGGTTCAAGAGGGAAAAAGTCAAGGTGTTGGAGTGGCCTAGTTAGTCTCCTGACCTTAACCCAATTGAAAACTTGTGGAAGGAGCTCAAGATTAAAGTCCACATGAGACACCCAAAGAACCTAGATAACTTGGAGAAGATCTGCATGGAGGAGTGGGCCAAGATAACTCCACAGACCTGTGCTGGCCTGATCAGGTCTTATAAAAGACGATTATTAGCTGTAATTGCAAACAAGGGTTATTCCACGAAATATTAAACATAGAGGTTGTATAATAATTGACCCACACTTTTATGTTTAAAATTTATTAAAATTCAACTGAGCAACATAACTTTTTGTTTTGTAAGATTTATGCTTCTGTTAATAAATCCTACTCTCGTTTGCAGTTTGAAGGCTCTAACTTATTTGCATCTTATCAAACCAGCTAAATCTGCAGGGGGTTAAATACTACTTGTAGGCACTGTATATATGTGTGTATATTATTCTTGGTTACATATGTACTGTAAAAAAACAAGGCTTCCAGAGGCTACTAAAGAACCTAGAAAAATATTTATCCTCAGTCTTGGAGTAGCTAAGATCCATTCCTGTAAAGTGCAGTTTGATTGCTAGGTAACTAAGTGTTTGCTTACCGACCAGCACGTATTTTGAAAAATTACTAAGGGGACCACAAATATGTAGCACTTCACAGTATTGCTCAAAGCTGGCACAATTCTATTCTTCAAAATACCATAGTGTGCCATCTCAGAGTAGTGGGAGCCATAAAAATAAGATCTATTTTTTCCATTCCAGTTCAATTTACACATTTGCAGCACCGCATGTCAAGTGTTCCTCTGCTAATAAGAATAAAAGTTGCTATAGTTGATATAAGGCTTTTATGTGAATTACAAGGAAAAACTTTCCATTTGTCTTATTGGCACAAAAGAAATGCACTTGAAGGAAATGAAAGTTATCAAAGCTCCTGGATAGATATAATGCAGTATCTTGTTCTCGCAGAGGTAAATTTGAGTTTATTTAGCTAATTTAATTCTTTTAATTATCTGTGTGACTTGATAAACACATTATTTTAATGATGAAATCACAATGCTTTTTGACTTCATTCTTTTTTTAGGTTTTAACATTATCTGCATATTCTTCATTTCATAAGAGATGAATCTAATTGCACAACTTACTAAAAGTCAGACTTGTATAAAGTTTTACACTGGTTCTATCAATTTTATATTTAGCTTATGGCTATATCTCAGGTCATATGCCCATCTTGGCTTCCATGACATCAGAAGTTCATACCGGATGGCCCATGTAAAAGTCGCCCGCTCTACAATACCAGTGCCGCGGTCTTTGATGGAGGCCGTGGAGCATTGATCTCTGTTTGGCTATATGGTGTCACTCCACATGCAGTATTCTGGCTTTATGTTGCCTTCCTGTTAAGTCCTTTTGTGTACATCGTGTCAGAAAGACGATGGTCTCCCTGGAATTAATAGTAATTGTGGAGGTGTATGTGCGAAGTGGATCAATTTAGGAAGCGCAAAATGCCTTCTCTGACAAGTAGTTAGGCACAAGGCCATAAGCAAAATGCATGTTCAGAAATAGCATTAAACAGGCTCTGTTAAAAACATGAAGAAACCGAGGCCTCCATTAGACAGGATGGCAAAAGTTGTGCATGAAATTCAGCAGACTACTTTTCCATGGGTCAACTTGTATTTTGAGAATTCTGATAAAATTGCAACATTTCCAAGTATATTGGCATGCAGTGGAATACAATAACCATACCCTTCCCTTCTTACTACAGTGGCTGTTGGTGGGTAATGTATTTGATGCGAGTCTTCTCTCATGCATGGTGTCCTCATAGTCCTATCGTCTTAGTGAGCTTCCTGTGTTCTCAGACCAATGAGCCTGATATTTCACAAATCACCTTGTTCTACCCCAGACTTGATATCTCATGAAATTTAATAGCTTCCTCCTTCACAACAGTGTAAGGATGCACACAAGGTATACTGTGCGTGTCGTAAATTTAAATGGCACGACCTTCCTCCATACAGTGCAGCTGCCTATCAGTAGTGCCTTTCGATTATGGCAAAGACAGATCACATGCTTTCTGTGTAGATGTGAATCTTAATTGCTCACTTCACTCTATTCTACACAAAGAGAACCCTTAAGTTGCTTCCATCTCTCCCCTACTCTCTAGTTCCTGTCTCTTGTCATACCGTAACATTTTTCTCCCAGAGATCCTCATTGTAAAACAGAGGAAGTTTTTTTTCATGGGATACATTTTATGGCACAGAGTAGTGAACTGTTCTTTACGACATCTTTTTGTTTTTTGCTACCTTTTACAATACTCAGTTTTATGGAATAAATTAGTGTACTGCAATATTCAGTTACTATTTTTTTTGTGATGTACTGACATGCCGGCAAGATAGGTGATAAGAGAATCCAAAAATAGAACCCTATAAACCAGTTTAGATTGTATGATGGGAGTTTTCCCAGTGAACACAGTAAACATAGAGTAGATACATGATGTGAACATGGCCATGCTGTGTAAAGTTGTTTACTGTTCCCTTATAGTTAAATATAGCTGTACGAATCAACTTAAGGGTATGCCACACTAAACAATATCGCTAACGGGATCGCTAAAAAACGTCACTATTTAGCGATCCCGTTAGCGATATTGTTCAGTGCGGCAGCTTCCAGCGACGAGCTTCCTGCTGTGATCTCGCTCGTCGCTGGAATCGTTCCGGACCCTATTTCATCGCTGGCGCTCCCGCTGGGTAAGTATCTTATCGCTGTGTGGCACCTTTTCTTAGCGATTTAGCGGTACTTTTGTACCGCTAAAGTCGTTAAGAAGATCGCTAACGGCGATAGCGTCGTTAACTATATCGCTAAATGTGGCCGCATTTAGCGATATAGAAACGATCCCGCTAGCGATCTCATTAGTATGCAACGCTAACGAGATCGCTAGCGGGATTGCTTAGTGTGGCAGTACCTTTAGAGTTTTGCTACAGGCAATCAAATTTTTATCATTTACTTGTGCGACTTTGTGAATGACGGCAGGTGATCTGGAGTTATCCATCAGAAAAATAAGTTTCCAGTCCCTATAAACATAGAATAGTAGACATTATCTTTCATAAAGGCACTGTGAATTTAATTATTAGAATTCCTAATATGGAACGGTAACATGCTTAGAATGAGCATCTTTTAAAATTCAAATTGACAGATTCAACAAAATTTCCCAGGAAATTTGATTTTAAATAAATCGAAAGTACTCAAAAGCCTTCACTTGAACAGACAAATGTGTATAACAATATTCTTTTTCCTCACACACTAATCTTTGTCACTGCTGGGCTGTCACACACACAATCATGCCATGACTAAGAACAAAAATGTTCGAAATGCATAGCTGATGGGGGCCATACCGTTTTACATTTATTTTAAGCAATTATGGCATTTTCTACACTTTATCTGCAGACTGCATTCACATATTGCAGCCAAATTGTTTATTTTACCATGATACTGGTAGAATCACAACATTTTGCAGCAATTTTTTTTTTAAAAATTGGCAAAATATGAATTTTTGGCCACAAATCTGGCAAAAAAAACCCTCAATGTAATCAAAGTGTGATTCCTGTTTTAGACATTCTTTAGTGTTTAAAATCAAGAAAAAGAGCAGCATCCGTCCAGGTGAAGAAAATACAAAAACTTTATTCTGCCATAGAAGGTAGCAACGTTTCGGCCATCTTGTGGCCTTTTTCAAGTACCACAAGATGGCCGAAACGTTGCTACCTTCTATGGCAGAATAAAGTTTTTGTATTTTCTTCACCTGGACGGATGCTGCTCTTTTTCTTGATTTTGGATACTATGGTTCATTGTGATCCATGAACCGGAGCGCGCACCCCTTAACTCCTTGTGTGCTGTCTGCAAATCTTATACTGAATTCTTTAGTGTTTAAATCTTTCTCTCCTAATGTGTATTGCAAAGTTGTAAACTGTAAAATTCTCCAACTATCCAGATTCACCATAAAATGTCTACTGCATTTCCTGCTATGACTTTTATTCAGGCTATAACAGTCTGTCATGATTGGCTATGCTCTACCATGTGATGTAATAGTTTCAAGACATTGTAGGGAAGACTGAGGAGCCACACCCGAAGTCAAGTGAGTCTTATCTGGTTGACATTATCTTCTGCATTATGTAAAATGGCAGCTACCATTTTGGATAATTCAGACAAAGTAAATCACAAATTGTTAGAATTTATCAGACTCAGCAATTTCCTCAACATTTTACACCAATTTGATTCACACCAAATCAATTCACTCATATCTATTTAGAGTGAAATTCAAAGGATGCCTACACTTGAGTTTCACAATAATTGTGTTTTTTTAAAAGCCTAGATTCTTAACCACGTACTCCATAATTTAAATTTTCTGTTTAATTGCTTCTTTTATTTATGGAAGCATTTAAAAAGCACCAGGTAAAAGCAGGTTGATAATGGGTATGTTTAAGTTGTAAATACATTTCAAAAGCATATTCAGATTTATTATGGAATTGTTTGCAAGTAATACGGTCGTTTAAATGAGAGATGCAGAAATTCTTGTGCTTGCCAACAAACAATGCTACTCAGATGAATGGAACCGGTTTTCATTTACAGAAATTTTAGCAATTTTTTTTTCTTGTCCATGTATATACCCTTAAACTCATCTATCAAATGCAAAGGTTAAAAAAGGCACAAATTATCAACGCAAATGTACAGCTGCTCCAAGCAGGATTTAAATATGATCAACTAGACAATCCCACATGTACCTGATTTATTAAGTGGCATGAATCTTAATAAATGATGTGCAGTACTTGATAACGACAGTCTCTATTTTCAGTGGTACAAAATCTGCCATTTAATTAAATGTGGCCATTGAGTAGTAAGATAGATGACTAGGATTTATAATTGTACAATTAATGCAAAGAACATAATAAAATCAAGTTGTTTTATTGATAACTACATCTGTTGGCCTCGTCCTGTAATATATGTATGAGAATTCGATATTCACTAACATGAATTTTCACCTTGTGATAAAGAGCAGTAATCCTGACTGTTTAGCATATTCCTCGCTTCTGTCTTTGTCTAGTTACTTTTTGAATTCTGCTAATGGTGCGAAAGTAGCTGTCTCTGAAGGCAGCTGCAATTACATCATCTCTTGGCATGGTAAGAGGCATGGTCCAATTGGCAGAGGTCCTCTTCACTGGCATTGTCTGGTACTTCTTCCAATCCCTCCTTTTCCTTCTATACATTTAAACTATTTGCCAACTGTGTCTGGGCAGTTTGCCAGGACTATGTTGAATAGATTTCCCTCAAACATCTTGGAAACCATTACTTTGACAGTGTGGAGGCCAGTAATCATATGTACTTACTCCCCAGTGTAATTTTCAGCATTATATTTTACAATCAAATGTACAAATGATTATTGTCACTTATGATATAGGAAAGATGTGTATCTTCGTACCGTGTTAGCCAGTAGATAGAAAAAATATTTAGACTTGAGAGTCCTCGGTGGTTGATACCTTTTAATGGCTAACTGAAAAGATGGTAACAAATTGCAAGCTTTCGAGACTACTCCGGTCTCTGAGTCTTTGCCTGATGAAGAGACCGGAGTAGTCTCGAAAGCTTGCAATTTGTTACCATCTTTTCAGTTAGCCATTAAAAGGTATCAACCACCGAGGACTCTCAAGTCTAAATATTTTTTTATTGTCACTTAGTAATTTTTTATTTTATCTTTAATTTCAAGAACACTTCCAAGTTTGAACTGTTAGGGCCCCGTCTCACATAACGACGCTGCAGCGATCCCGCTGATGATGCGACCAGATAAGGATCATTGCTGCGTCGCTATGTGATCGCTGGTGAGATGTCAAACAGACCGATCTTCACAATGACGCAGCAACGATACGGACGACCATAGCGACCTTCGTAACGATGTCGGCGGTCGTTGAAACCCTGTCACACTACATCTATTCTGACGATACAGCGCTCGATGTGGGCTGTACAGTGTGACATTGTAGGCACACAGGTTTGGTTTAGCGTTGCCTTTTCCGCGCCCCCTCATCTCCGATTGGTGGAAAAGGCAACTCTAAACCACGCCTGTGTATCTCGCTTCAAGTCGCTAGTGAGGTCGTTGGATGGGTGTCAAACAGAACGATGCATGCAACACAGCGGGGCCTCAACAACCTGAAAAATGTCCAGAGTATTCATCAACGACCAGCGATCTCACAGCGGGGCCTGGTCACTGCTAGCAGTCACACGTAGCGAGATCGCTTCTGAGGTCTCTACTGAGTCACAAAAAATATGACTCAGCAGCGATCTCACTAGCGATCTCGCTACGTGAGATGGGGGCTTTAGAAATCTGCCTAGATGCAAGTTCAACACCAAATGAACTGGTTCTATTGATGTAACTGGCATCCATTCGTTATCCTAGTAATGTTCCACTCACAATATTAGCCATACATGTCTGTAAGTGTATATTCACCACTAATATTAGCTTACAAAAATCTATAGAAATATTTCCCTACAGGAGTTTGGCTAAGCCTCACTTTCCATACTTCTGCTTGAAATTTCAAAATTTTTAATTTTTATTAACAAATACTTTTAGGATAGTAAAGAAAGTTGTCCTATGTATGAATGGAATGATATAAAATCATTCTGATGGATCTCACTAAAATAATTTATTAGTTACTTTTACTTTATTTATTGCAAATACTTTTCATTAAATGTTGTTACTGCAAGAAATGTGTAAGATTTGCATATTGTACTGATTTTATGTAGTACAATAAGGCCAGGTTTCCATATATCCAGACCAATCATATCAGTTTTTCTGTGCATCTACTGATGATTACTGATGTAAAAATGTCATCAGCTATCAATCAGTATTTTTATTAATATTTACTGCAAAAGTGGTTTGAAGGCTATTTGAAAGGTCCTGTGAGACAACTGATGCATCGGATGATTGTTAACAATCTCATAGAAAGCTTTGGGATCTGTTCCCTCTGGTGTTTCACTGTCAAACTGGAGAGGAAAAAACATTGGCAGTGGGATAGGTGGAAACATGTATTGTAATAATTTGTTTTCATTCTGTATAGACATTGCACATTTGTATATTCTAGATACTCAAGAGGGTCTATCATGAGTAATATAATACTTCTTTATTATAGCCAATGCATATACTGTACATAATGAAGTAAGACATGGAGATTGTGTGTTTAGAGGAAGCAGAAACAAGAACAATGGAAGAATCAGCAATGAAAGTTCTGGTCGTGTAAGATGGTGCAGAAAAACTTAGCTGCAATTTTAAAACTGCTTCTGCTGCATTCACAAGAATGCTGGAGCTGACAAGTTTGGCACCTAATTATCTTCAATTCTTGTCTGCATTAACAGTACTATTTACAATTGTACATATCCATCTTTAGCATACAGGGTACAAATATTGTATGACATCAACTACCAAATTCATCGTAGTGGAGTCAATCCAATTGTAAGATGTCCAGGCTTTAGCTAGATGCCATAATCTGCAGAGGTGCTGGCCAGCCAACAGCTGCGGTTTGCGATTGGCATAGTGTCTCTGCAGATTATTGCTGACTGACTCCACTAAGATGAATGTGGTGGGTAGTGTATTTGTGCCCTGTGCGCTATCGATGATAAGTTTGTACTATGGAAAATACCATTATTAATGCAGATTTGCATTAATACTAATTACAGTGCCTACAAGTAGTATTCAACCCCCTGCAGATTTAGCTGGTTGACACATGCGGAATTAACTTGGCATTGTGACATTTGTACTGCAGATCAGCCTGGAAGTGGGAAATGCACTGGTGCAAAAATTTTTGTTTTAATTTTTTTTTTAAAAAAAAAAAACGTTAAAAGTTAATTCAGAGTGTCATTTATTATTCAACCCCTCAAACCACAAGAATTCTGTTTGGTCCCCCTAAAGTATTAAGAAGTAGTTCAGGCACCAAGAATAATGAGCTTCACATGTGTGGATTAATGATCTCTTTTGCCAGCCTTTTCTGACTATTTAAGACCCTCCCCAAACTTGTGAACAGCACTCATACATGGTCAACATGGGAAAGACAAAGGAGCATTCCAAGGCCATCAGAGACAAGATCATGGAGGGTCACAAGGCTGGAAAGGGGTACAAAACCCTTTCCAATGAGTTGGCCCTACCTGTCTCCACTGTTGGGAGCATCATCCGTAAGTGGAAGGCTTATGGAACTACTGTTAGCCTTCCACGGCCTGGACAGCCTTTGAAAGTTTCCTCCCGTGCCGAGACCAGGCTTGTCCGAAGAGTCAAGACTAACCCAAGGACAACAAGGAAGGAGCTCCGGGAAGATCTCATGGCAGTGGGGACATTGGTTTCAGTCAATACCATAAGTAACGTACTCCACCGCAATGGTCTCCGTTCCAGACGAGCCCGTAAGGTACCTTTACTTTCAAAGCGTCATGTCAAGGCTCGTCTACAGTTTGCTCATGATCACTTGGAGGACTCTGAGACAGACTGGTTCAAGGTTCTATGGTCTGATGAGACCAAGATCGGGATCTTTGGTGCCAACCACACACGTGAGGTTTGGAGACTGGATGGCACTGCATACGACCCCAAGAATACCATCCCTACAGTCAAGCATGGTGGTGGCAGCATCATGCTGTGGGGCTGTTTCTCAGCCAAGGGGCCTGGCCATCTGGTCCGCATCCATGGGAGGATGGATAGCACGGCCTACCTGGAGATTTTGGCCAAGAACCTCCGCTCCTCCATCAAGGATCTTAAGATGGGTCGTAATTTCATCTTCCAACAAGACACAACCCAAAGCACACAGCCAAGAAAACCAAGGCCTGGTTCAAGAGGGAAAAAGTCAAGGTGTTGGAGTGGCCTAGTCAGTCTCCTGACCTTAACCCAATTGAAAACTTGTGGAAGGAGCTCAAGATTAAAGTCCACATGAGACACCCAAAGAACCTAGATAACTTGGAGAAGATCTGTATGGAGGAGTGGGCCAAGATAACTCCACAGACCTGTGCTGGCCTGATCAGGTCTTATAAAAGACGATTATTAGCTGTAATTGCAAACAAGGGTTATTCCACGAAATATTAAACATAGAGGTTGTATAATAATTGACCCACACTTTTATGTTTAAAATTTATTAAAATTCAACTGAGCAACATAACTTTTTGTTTTGTAAGATTTATGACTTCTGTTAATAAATCCTACTCTCGTTTGCAGTTTGAAGGCTCTAACTTATTTGCATCTTATCAAACCAGCTAAATCTGCAGGGGGTTGAATACTACTTGTAGGCACTGTAAATGTGGCAGCTAGTATCATTGCTTGGAGAGTGTCTAGCAGAGGCACATTATTTATGGGGTGTACTGTTGAAAATATATTGCATGTTTATGAGAGGAGAGATGTATATCTTTGTACTGTGTTAGCCAGTAGATAGAAAAATATTTAGAATTGAGAGTCCTCAGTGGTTGATACCTTTTAATGGCTAACTGAAAAGATGGTAACAAATTGCAAGCTTTCGAGACTACTCAGGTCTCTTCATCAGGCAAAGACTAATACAACATCTGAAAAATCACATATTTAGACACAACAGGACACAGGAATAGTGCAATGGATAAGACAAGTGACGTTAAGCCGAACTATCCATATGGGAGAGGGATGAAAAGTTGTGGCAAAAAATATTGGTCCAGTTCATAGATAAGGAGTGTGAAAGTTTTATTGACCTCTGATTGGGGTCTGGTAATGTTTTGTGATGTTCCCACAGGGTCCTAGGAGCAAATTCCTTAATTGATGTAAAAAGTAATAAATCCATGTGATAGGTTCATTCCAGCATTGAGAGTGTCAAAGGTCGTCATCAGTTTGTATTCACAAACTCTCCTGTGTCTCTGAGATGTGAAATGACCCTTCAATACAAGTAATTTCATGTCCATCATGCTATTACTGGGGATACAAAAATGTTTGGCCACAGGTAGATCCATTCTCTTTTCTCTTATTGTGAGGACTCTCAATTCTAAATATTTTTCTATGAGAGGAGATGGCCTTTTCATGAGTGGATGGTGCAGCACCTTGGAAAGAAATATAAAACTATGAATAGCTATGCAGTTCTATTGATGTCAGGAAGCTGAATAGGATGTAACCATCACGTTCAGCTTCCTCTACTACACTAATCATACTGAGCAGCCTCACAGATCTTGAAGTGATGAGACGGAACGATAACTGCATAGAAGGAAGTGAACAAGAAAATGAAAGTATCTCTATTCCATTCATACCTTAGCATAGAATAAGTGTCAGAATTATAGAATTGTGAAAGTTAAGAGCAATGAAGTACATTGTGGTAGACTTTTTAAGTATGTAAATAAATAAGACTCGTTCTCAGTTCCTCATTATTCTTAAGATATCTGCTTGTAAATAGAGCTGAGAGAATATCTTTGGTTCCCCACTTATTTGGCAAGCTATATTGCTTGCCGAATAAGCTACAGTGGGAATCCGACTTCCTGGATCACACCGGATGAAAAGCTGATCGGCGCCGCAGCTGCATGTGTCGCGGCTGTGTCACAGTCACAGCACATGCATGGATAGCCTGTGTGTTGGGCTCTCCATGCATATGATGTGACTGTCACACAGCCGCAACACATGCAGCTGTGGCGCCGATCAGCTTTTCATCCGGTGTGATCCAGGAAGTCGAATTCCCACTGTAGCTTATTCGGCAAGTGCTATAGCTTGCCGAATAAGCAGGGAACCAAAGCTTGTCTCAGTCATGGCTTGTTTCATGAGCGTAATGAGTGATACAATTGTATGAACATCACTAGAGATGAGCGACTTTCCCATTTTTCGGGTCGAGTCGGGATTCGTGAAAACCGACTGTCTCAAAAGTCGAGTCGAACGAAGTCGGCCGACTAGCGGAAATGGTCTGGTTGGAGTCGAAAATCCGACCCCAATGCAAGTCAATGGGGAATAAAAGGGGGAATATAATATAATAATATAATATAATTGCCCCCTTATCACAGTCAGGTAGTCTACTAATCAGATGTGATGCTCCACACAAGCAACTTGTACACTGTCACTGGCAGGCAGCTCTGCTACTACACCAAATTAATTGCCCCCTTATCACAGGCAGGCAGCCTACTAATCAAATCTGATGCTCCACACAATCAATTTCTACTGCGTCACTGGCAGGCAGGCAGCCTAAGAACCAGCGTTGCTGCATACAGCAAAATCCTCCCCTCTCACTGCACAGTCACTGTACAGCTAATCGATATCAGCAGAAAGTAATTTTTTTTTAGGCCCTGCCTAACGTTCTCCCTGCTCAGATGCACAGCCAGCAACCTTCCCCTACACTGAGTTCGGCAGATGTAAAATGGCGGTCGGCGCTGAGGGATTTTATATGCACTGTGATGCCACTGAAAGCCAGCCAATCGCTGCAATGCCAGTCTCTAAGATGTTGCTGGCCGCTGCCTATGTCATCCCGTTGCCCACAGACTGATTCCTTGCTCATTGGCCGAGAAAAGGCGCCTAAAGTGTAGGGGAAAACCGACTCCTGCAAAATGGTCGCCGAACACGTGACCGAACTCACTCCACGGTCGGGTTTCGTTTCATGAAATCCGACTTTGGCGAAAATCGGCGATTTTTGAAAATGAACGACCTGTTTTGCTCAACTCAAAACATCACATGTCTGAGATTCTCCTTTCTCCTCTTTCTCAATTCTTTGGAAGTAGACAATGAAAATTTCTATTTAATCGTCATTGTCTTCAACTTGAATATCTTATTGTCTTTCTTTCTAATGACAAATTTACTTTAGCAGTACATCAAGAGACCTAGGAAAGACCACCTAGGGTTTTCCTGACTGTGGAATAGAGATGTCATACCTTGCCCCATAATAAGTCTATAAAGGTCCACTGGAAGTGCCTGAAACACTATTGTTCACCTTCATGTTATTAATTGTAATCTTCTGTAAGACTTCCAGGCTCTCTAACATTATCTTTCTGTATAGTGATTCACGGTGATACTGTGACAATAAGAAGAGCGCATAAAAAACATGATGAAGCTTATCACTTATTCATAGGGCCGGATTTAGTATTATTCACAGTATGCTTGTACCAAGGGAAGGCAAAAAGCTGAAAGAAGACTCAACACATGCATCAAATGTGGTTTTCTTTTATCAGCAAAAGGTGGTGGAGACTCATACAGTTTAACAATTCAGAAATGCATGGAAATAGATATTGTCAGAGCTTATAATGAAAATCCCCTTCTCCCCCTCCTTGAGAGGAACAGAAGAGAAATTGGACTGGATGGATCAATCAGTTAATTTCGCCAAAGTATTAGATTTGTTTACTTAAGGATTGGATAGGCCATTTCATTCCTCTTTGATATGGAAACTGTGAAGCTGAGCTGTGAAATGTCTTCCATTGTTAGAAGTATAACTGTACAGCTTGTGATTTTGGTCTTATATCAAACCTGTCATGTATACAACATCAGTTTTAAAGGGGGCTCCTACTATAGTGTTGTATGACATGGTATTAGTCCTGTGAACTGCTTGAGAATAGACGATGTATGTGCAATTCTTCTCGCATGAAATAAATGAGTATTAAAAAAAATGCTAAATAAAAGCTCTATCTATCTATCTATCTATCTATCTATCTATCTATCTATCTATCTATCTATCTATCTATCTATCTATTTTTTCTATTATCTACCTATCTATTATCTATCTGTTTATCTATCTATTTATCTATTCTCTATCTATCTATCTATTGTCAATCTATATGTCTATCTAATATCTATCTATCATCCATCTATCTCTCATCTATCTATTTATCTACCTAGCTATTATCAATCTGTCTATCTATCATCTATCTATCCCATATCTATCTATCTAGATTCAAAACAGCAGAGCAGCACTATAAAAAAGCAATGAGTCCGGGTGCAAAAAGCCCCCTAAGGCAAGTACCAAACCTTGTATCCAGTAATCCAAAGAAAACAGGAGCAGCACACCGTAATAAGTGAAAAAAAGAGCTATTTTATTTTAGCCCATAATGGCGACGTTTCGGTCCTGAGTGCAGACCTTTCTCAAGCAATGAGTGCATACAAATGCTGAATATTTAAAGAGGTGCATATCATTAAGATATTTAACAACAAAAGTGCAAAAAAAGGTAGGTCGGGGCTCATAGCAATGGAGCATATCTGCTACATAGAGTAGGGCTGCAGCCCTACTCTATGTAGCAAAAGTGATCGGAAAACTGCAGCTTCTAGTCTCCCATGGAGACAATTGAAGCAAGTAAAAAGTAAAAAAAATGTTTTTCAAAATATTAAAAAGATAAAAAAATAAAAGTTCAAGTCACCCCCCTTTCACCCTATTCAAAATAAAAGAAAACAAAGAATCAAATATACACATATTTGGCATCGCCGCATTCAGTATCGATCTATCACTATATAAAAAGAATTAATCCAATCAATAAACGGCATAGCAAGAAAAAAGATCAAAACGCCAGAATTATGTTTTTTTGGTTGCTGCAACATTGCAATAAAATGCAATAGCGGTCAATCAAAAGAACGTATCTGCACCAAAATGGTATCAATACAAATATCAGATCGGCATGCAAAAAACAAACCCTCAGCCAGCCCCTGGTCCCAAGAAATGGAGACGCTACGGGTCTCAGAAAATGACAACCTTTTTTTTATTTTTCATTTTTTTTACAAAATTTGGAATTTTTTTTCATCACTTAGATAAAAAAGAACCTAGACATGTTAGGTGGCTATGAACTCGTAATGACCTGGAGAATCATAATGGCAGGTCAGTTTTAGCATTTAGTGAACGTAGTAATAAAGCAAAACAAAAAACAAGTGTGGGATTGCACTTTTTTGAAATTTCATTGCACTTGGAATTTTTTTCTCGTTTTCTATTACACCATATGGTAAAACCAATGTTGTCGTTCAAAAGTACAACTCATCCCACAAAAAACAAGCCCTCACATTGTGACCAAAAAATAAAAAAGTTTTGGCTCTGGGAAGAAGGGGAGCAAAAAATGAAAATGCAAAACCAAAAATACCCCTGGTCGATATGGGGTTAACTGGGCACTAAACATGCAACAGGGGCACCTGGCTGCAGAAGTATGTATAGGCATTCATTATGAAAACTAGGGGCAGATCACTGAGGGATCAGTGACCTATCAGCAGTCTTCATTGTGAACACCTAACCAGAGCACCACATGAAGAACCCCTCCAGGCCTGCTCCGGGGCATGAGCATATCATTAACTAAAAACTGAAAATAAAGATTAAAAAACAACCACAAGATGAATTTCAGGAACCAAGGTATAATTTTAATCAGTATAACGGCGCCGACCTGACACTGTCTGTAGGTTACTGTGAACAATCCTGCTAACAGGTTCCCTTTAACTAGTAAATTGCTGAACATTTATATTGTTTTTGATGATTGTCTTTATGTCACAGTACAAAACTATCAACAGTTGATTGACAATAGAATGGCATTTAATATAGGGGACAAACAATCTCATCATTGAACTTACAATGCTCCTACAATCCATGTAATAACAATACTCCTTAGGTAATTTAATTTCCTGAATATCATTTCAGTTGCCTGTGAATATTTATATTTCCTACTGATCTATATTATGTATTTTACATTCTAAATTGGAATGAATATAATTACCAGAATTTCACTAAAATCATAATTTGTGTTTCATCTTTAACCTTTTCAACCCTGAACTTCTTTTCACCTTCATGACCAGGCCAAATTTTACAATTTTGATCTGTGTAACTTTATGTGGTAATAATTTTAGAGCTCTTCAACGGATCCCACTGATTCTGAGATTGTTTTTTTTTTAACATATTGTACTTCATTATAGTTATAACATTTCTTTCTTATGACTTGCATTTATTTGTGAAAAATCAGAAATTTGGTGAAACTTTTGTAAATTTAGCAATTTTCAAACTTTTAATTTTTATGCCCTTAAATTAGAGAGATGTCACACAAAATATTTAGTAAATAACATTTACCACATGTCTATTTTGTAACAGCACAATTTTTGAAACAGACCGTATTTTTCGGATTATAAGACGCATCCCAAATTTTGAAGAGAAAAATAGGAAAAAAAAAATATATATTTTTTTTAATTTAATGGTGGTGCATCTTATAATCCATGTTATTGCTTACCGGGGGTGGTGGCTGCGGTGAAGCGGGGTCCCAGGATCACTGCTGGAGGAGGCAGGAGTGGGGTGATGCTGCAAGCCACAGGCTGGGAGGAGAGGGTGTCTGATGTGCAGTGCGCCACTGCAGATGCTCGATGCTGTGGGGGAGTCCGGCGCTGCGGGTGCCCAGCGGTGCTGCTCGGGTCTCCGGCGGTGCTGCTGGGGTCACCGGTGGTGCTGAGTGAGTCTCCGGTGGTGTTGCTGGGGTCTCCGGTGGTGCAGGGGGCTCTGCCATAATTTTTTGAAAGGCCAGAGCCTCCCACAGTTCCATGGATTCCTGTGTGATGGACTCCGGGAAAATGGCTGCTGGGGGCAGCGCATGCGCAGATGGAGATCTCGGCATCAAGATCTCAGGAGATGAGATTTCAACGCTGAAATCTCATCTCTCGAGTTCTTGATGCCGAGATTTCCATCTGCTCATGTGCCGCCCTGGCAGCCATTTTATTGTGCAATTTCTCCTGAGGGCGTACATACCCAATATATGGGGGAAAATTCCTGTATGGGCACACAGATGGGCTCGGAAGGGAAGGAACACCATTTGACTTTTTAAAAGATAAATTAACTGGAATCATTAGCGGACGTCATGTAGCGTGGTGTGCCACTGATATGCCTAAGCAGTGGAAGCCCCCTGATGCCATTTTGGAAACTAAACCCCTCAAGGAACTTATGTAGATGTGTGGTGAACACCTTGAACCCCCAGGTGCTTAAAAGAAGTTTATAATGTTGAACTATAAAAATAAAAAATCACATTTTTCCCACCAAAATCTAACTTTATCCCCATTTTTTTATTTTAACAAGGGTACCAGGAGAAAATGAACCCCAACATTTGTTGTGCAATTTCTCCTGAGTATGCAGATACCCCATATGCAGAAGAAAACTATTGTTTGGGTGCACAGCAGGTCTCAGAAATGAAGGAATGATTTTTTGGAACTTGGATTTTGATGAAATGGTCTGCGAGTGTCATGTCACGTTTGGAGAGTCCCTGATGTGCCTTGACAGTGGAAACCCTCCACAAATAACCCCATTTTGGAAACTATACCCTTGAAGGAATTTTTCTAAAATTGTGATGAGCACCTTGAACCCACAGGTTCTTCATAGAATTTTTACAACTTTGATCTGTGAAAATTAAACAAAATATATTTTTCCACCAAAATGTGTTTTAGCTCCAAATTTTTCCATCTTCACAAGGATTTTAGGAAAAAATGGACCCCAAAATTTGTTGTGCAATTTCTCCTGAGTACACCGATACCCCATATGTGGTCAAAAACTACTTCTGAGGCAGAGTGCAAAGCTTTGAAGGGAAGAAGCGCTATATTGGAGTTCAGATTTTGCTGGACTGGGTTGAGGGTGCCATGTCACATTGGCAGAGCCCCTGGGGTGCCAGAACAGCATAACCCCCAATAAGTGACCCCATTTTACAAACTACACTTCTCAATGAATTCACCTAGGTTTGCAGTGATCATATTGACGGCACAAGTGTGTCATACAATTTTATTCCATTGGCCAGTGAAAAAATAAAATAAAATTTACCACCAAAATTTAGTTGTAGCCCCAGATTTTACATTTTCACAAAGGAAACATGGAAAAAGGCACCAAAATTTGTCCTGTAATTTCTCCTGAATGTAGAAATACCCCATATGTAGCTGTAGAGTACTGCTTAGCCACACTCGGGATACTCGGGGGGACTGAACACTATTTGCCCACTTGGAGCACTGATTTTCCTACAATAGTATACAAAATCCAAATACAGAGCCCTAAGATAGCATTTTCATTCTGCTGATGGGAGCAGAGAGGAAACTCCCTCCCTCTGCGATGTCCATCAATGTCACTGTAACTAACATTCACATTTGATTGCGGCGGTGCTCAGAATGACCCCGCACTAATGTCACCCAGTATATGGTCAACGTTTTGCAGAAACGCAGCTCCCACAGCTCCTGCCAGGAAGGGGTTAAAGGGTTGCTCTAGTAATAGAAAAAAATAAATAGCTGAAGTAAATGCCATTATAAATAAATTCCAAAATAATTTAATTTACAAATTACAATAATTTCTTCTATGAAGGTAATCACAATAGAATCAGCTAAGAATTTTCGCTTCCTGTTTCTTTGCTATACTTTTCACCTATCTTCTGTCTATTATTAGGAAGTAGGCAGTATATTTGATAACAGTGCTCTCTTTATCATTGTTTGCTATTTCGTTATTTACGTTACTCTCTTTGGAATCTTTTCTTTGTTCAGCTCACTTCTCTTCTTGTAAGTAATTTATACCCTGCTCTGCCAACCAGTTCTTCACGAGAAATGTGAAGCAACTCATCGGCTTTTTAGGCAGTTTAGGCCACAGTTGTCATCTCCTAGTCTTTGATTAGGTCTATCTCTGCACCCGCAGGTGCCACTAGAGACTGCAAAGTAAAGATATCTAGTCTGTACAGAAACCAGCAGGGTCAGTTGCAGTTTTTAGAATACAACCTGTGAGTTGCTATACAGATGTAGCTATACTAGGAGCTGTTAGGAACATTCAGAGTGAACCGCTATTGAGTGGGGGCACCATTGCATTATCTTAGGGAGTCAACCTCTGAGGTCCGGTAGGGACAGACCACGATTAGAGTAGGGATTTTATCAGTCTAATCAGGGATCTGTCAGGTTCAGGTATATGTATCTCTGGTTTGTATGCTACCCATGTGTATGTGCTTGTGCAGTCATAACAGACTGGTTTATGTCAGCATAACAGGATGGCAGACATTTTTAATTCTATAGCGACTACCTGCCTAGATATAATAAGTGTGATTTGCTAATTAAATTTTTTCAGGAATTTACTTATAACAAAAGTTCTTTTAGTTATTTATTTGTTTCTATTCCCTTGACAAAACCTTTTTAAGTGTAGAGAAAGGTATAAGTCTAACAATGTAAATGGTTATTTAGCTATAAAAAATTATGTAACATCTATTTCAGCTGGACAAACAATCTAACAGAAATGTGATTGCTTTGATTTTTAGTTTTTCATTCAAGGAGTGAGATATTATTAATATATGTGTTATGTATACAGTATATTGCTATTTATTTGTATGCAGTCTGTTTTTTTTCTATTGACATGAATATAAATAATATGAAGAAAATCGGCATACTCTAATATTAAGCATGCAAAGCAATTAGAGGCTTTTCAGAAGAGAAGCAATACTGTGCTTATGGAACATATTGCAGACTGGGGGACAATAGACATGGGGGCTAATAAGAGTATTACTGTACAGATGGGCTTGTAAGACTAGTGCTGAGTAGAGATGAGAAATTTGTTCGGATTTTGTCCCCGAATCTGATTTTGACTTATTTGAGCCATATTCGAACACTATTCGTGACTAGGGTTGAGCGAAACAGGTCGTTCAATTTCAAAAGTCGCCGATTTTCGCCAAAGTCGGGTTTCATGAAACGAAACCCGACCGTGAAGTGAGTTCGGTCACGTGTTTGGCGACCATTTTGCCTGAGTCGGTTTCTTCCTACTACTTTAAGGGCCTTTTCTTGGCCAATGAGCAAGGACGCAGGCTGTGGGCAACGCGATGACATGAGCAGCGGCCAGCACCATCTTAGAGACGGGCATTGCAGCGATTGGTTGGCTTTGTGTGGAATCACAGTGCATATAAAATCCCACAGCGCCGACCGCCATTTTACTTCTGCCGATCTCATTGACAGATTGCTGCGGCTGCTTGTCAGCAGGGAGAGCGTTAGGCAGGGCCTAAAAAAAAAAATTTCCTTGTGCTGATAGCGATTAGCTGTACAGTGACTGCAGTGAGAGGGGATGATTTAGGTGTGCGCAGCAATGCTGGTTCTTAGGCTGCCTGCCAGTGACAGAGTAGAAATTGCCTGTGTGCAGCAGCAGAGCTTATTAATAGGCTGCCTGCCAGTGATAAGGGGGCAAATTATTTGGTGGAGCAGCAGAGCGGATTACTAGGCTGCCTGCCAGTGATAAGGTGGAAATTTTTTTCAGTTACCGAGTGCTCTTTTTTTCCCACACCGTATAGAGCTGTACGCTCCTCACAGTACCGTGCACCGGCTGGTATCACAAGCAAATACAGGCTGACTATCTGTGTGTGACTCCGGAAATATCTACGGAGATTTACAATTCCCCCAACACTGTATACAGCTGTACGCTACAGAGACCGTACACTGTTCCTGATTTTGATATTCTGGTGTTAGCCAGACTGGGCCTGTGACCGTGTGTCTTACTGCTAAAATAAATACGGAGATTTAAAATTCCCCCAACACTCTATACAGCTGTATACTACTGATACCGTACACTCTTCCAGATTTTGATATTCTGGTGGTAGGCAGACTGGGTCTGTGACCGTGTGTCTTACTGCTAAAATAAAGATGGAGATTTAAAATTTCCCCAACACTATATACAGCTGTACGCTACAGATAGAGTACACTTTTCCTGATTTTGATATTCTGGTGTTAGCCATACTGGGCCTGTGACCGTGTGTCTTACTGCAAAAATAAATACAGAGATTTTACATTCCCCCAACACTGTATACAGCTGTCCGCTACTGAGACCGTACACTTTTCCTGATTTGGATAATATGGTGTTAGCCAGACTGGGACTGTGACCGTGTGTCTTACTGCTAAAATAAATACGGAGATTTAAAATTCCCCCAACAATGTATACAGCTGTACGCTACTGAGACCGTACACTTTTCATGATTTTGATATTCTGGTGGTAGCCAGACTGGGCCTGTGACCGTGTGTCTTACTGCTAAAATAAAGACGGAGATTTAAAATTCCACCAACACAATATACAGCTGTATGCTACTGAGACCGAATAGTTTTCCGGATTTGGATATTCTGGTGGTAGCAAATTGGGCCTGTGACCGTGTGTCTTACTGCTAAAATAAATACGGAGATTTAAAATTCCCCCAACACTGTATACAGCTGTACGCTACTGTGACGTACACTTTTCATGATTTTGATACTCTGGTGGTAGCCAGACTGGGCCTGTGACCGTGTGTCTTACTGCTGAAATATATATGGAGCTTTAAAATTCCCACAACACTGTATACCGCTGTACACTACTAGGACAGTACACTTTTCCTGGATTTTGATATTCTGGTGTCAGCCAGACTAGGCCTCTGACTGTGTGTGTTGCTCACGAAATATATACGGAGATTTAAAATTCCACCCCAACACTGTATATAGCTGTACGCTTCTGCTACTGTACACTTTTTTGTTTTTTTTATATTCTAGTGTAATCCTTACTGAGCCTGTGAGAGTCTGTGTCTGTTACTCCGCAAATATATACGGAGATTAAAATTTTTCACCTTCACTGTATACAGCTGTACGCTTCTGATAATGTACTATATATTTCTGCTGTTATTTTGGGAACATTTACACAAACATGAGGAAGTATGGTGGAAGAGGTCACGGACGTGGTCGTGGGGGGCCACCTGCTACTGATGGTGGTGGTGCATCTGCTGGTAGTGCCAAAAACCCAATAGCACCTAAAGCAGGTGGTGTTGAGCCTGCGTCATCGTCTGGCTCCAGAAGGCTTGGAAGGCTCGCTTTTAGAGGAGTAGGTAAACCGCTTTTAAAGCCGGAGCATCAGGAACAGGTTTTGACTTACATTGCCGAAACAGCCTCCAGCTCTATCGCCTCCTCTTCTGAAGTTTCAAAAAATGCAAGCACTGAGTCATCAATGCAGGCTCCTGGTCAGGAGCAACACCTTTCCTTGTGTCATTCACCCCCACCAAAAGTGAAGGATGCGGCAGACCACACTTCAGATTACTCCATGGAGCTCTTTTCACATACCATGCCTGGGTTATCAAGTCAAATCCTGAATTCCCCAGTCCAAGATGAATATGACATGCAGTGCAATAATGCACCGCCACTGCTATCGGATTCTGCTGGTACATTCATCCAGAGCAATGCATTGCCAGAATCTAACCCTGATGAAACTCAGGTGCCCCTTCCCGCATACGATACCACCTTACATGGTGACACAGAGGAAGTTGCAGATGAAATTGAACAGGAGGTGATGGATGACCAAGTTGTTGACCCGGATTGGCATCCATTGGGGGAAAAGTGTGCCGCTGGCAATAGCTCAGAAGAGGAGAGAATCCGCGGCTGGCATCGACATCGCAGCTGAGGTTATCTGGCAGGCCCGTAGCAGTCCAAAAACATGTTAAAAAAAGAAAAAGAGTTGCAGGACAGCTTGGCCAGACAGTCAAATTAGCACAGCGTGCAAGCCCTGAAAATTTATCCCATAGTAGGAAGAGTGCAGTGTGGCACTTTTTTTGACCAAAATCCTATTGATGAGGCAAAGGTTAACAGTAAGAAGTGCGGAAGGACCTTAAGCCGAGGGAAAATCTCCGAAAGTTGTAGACCAGTTGCATGCTTAGACATTTAAACACCATGCACTTGCAAGTGTGGACGGACTACCAGTGGTTCCACCACTGTAAGCCCACCGGTTAGCACACCACCAGCAAGAAATGTTGAGGTGTCGTCCTAAGGCCAAAGCAGTCAGCGAATCACAGTGTTTTCCCAACAAAAGACTGAATCTAGGCCATCACTACTACCACCACCATCACCATCACCAACCCCCTCTCAGTCCGCCATGTCCACCGCTAGTTCCACCATATGCAGTTCTCAAGTCCAGCTCACCCTAGCAGACACTCTGAGTAGGACAAGAAAGTACTCATCCTCTCATCCGCGTACACTGGCTTTGAATGCCTACATTGCCAAACTGATCTCATTAGAGATGATGCCCTTCTGTTTGTTTGAAAGCACAGCGTTCCGAGAGCTCATGGCCTACGCTGTTCCACACTATGACCTACACAGTCGGCACTTCTTTTCTAGAAAAGCCATCCCTGCCCTCCACCTGCCTGCATGTGAAAGACTGCATTGTCCATGCACTCAAACAATCAGTGAGTGGAAAGGTGCACCTCACATCAGATGCATGGGCCAGTAGGCATGGCCAGGGCCGTTACATGTCCATCACTGCGCACTGGGTTAATGTGGTGGATGCAGGGTCCACAGGGGACAGCGGCGGTTGAACAGTGCTGCCTAGCCCATGGTATAGGCAACAGTTGTCTATAGGCATTCGACTCTCCTCCTCCTCCTCCAGAAGCAAAAGCTCATCTAAAGAGCGCAGTCGCACAAGCACTCCATCTGCAGCGGCCAGAGTTGCACACGAAGTGTCACACTATCTATCAGCTAGTGGTAAGCGTCAGCAGGCTGTTTTAAAGATGATGTCTTTGGGCGACAACAGACACACCGCGGAGGTACTGGCCGACTACTTGCAGTGAGAAACTGAGTCATGGCTGTGCAGTCTACATCTTGAGACAGGCAAGGTAGTCAGTGATAACGGCCGTAATATTGTGGCGGCCATAGCCCTGGCAAAACTCAGACACATACCTTGCCTGGCTCACACCATGTACCTGGTGGTGCAGTGCTTCATAAATAATTATCGGGCGTTATCAGCCCTGCTCCATAACGTGCAAAGACTGTGTTGGCACATCCGTCGCTCGCCCCTAGATTCCAGTCGTATGCAGAGACTGCAGCGATCGCTCCACCTCACCAAGCACCGCCTAATCATAGACGTTGCAACAAGGTGGAACTCCACCATGCACATGGTTGAGAGGCTGTGGTTGGCCAGCATCCTCGATCCACGCTATAAAGGCAAATTACAGAACATCATGCCACAGGAGAACCTAGAGCTAATATTGGCGAACAAATAAGCAACTCTGGTAAACCGTTTGTTAGAGGCATTCCCAGCACACAGCAGCGGTGCAGGTTCTACCACGAGCCGTACTGGGCCAAATGGAAGAGGTGCTCGTGGTGCACACAGCCGAAGTGGCGTTGGAGACAGGGGTTTAATGACCATGCTGTGGTCTGATTTCTCGAGTAACGCTCACACGACTGGTAATACTGAATCGATTGCAACAGACAGGAGACAACAGTTGTCAACTATGGTTCAAAATTACCTCTCCTCCCCTATCGATGTTCTCCCTCACAGTTCATTCCCCTTTGACTACTGGGCCTGTAAACTGGACACCTGGCCTGAATTGGCACAATATGCCTTACAGGAGCTTGCTTGCCCTGCTGGTAGTGTGCTATCAGAAAGAGTCTTCAGTGCTGCTGGATCAATCCTGACAGAAAGAAGGACCCGGTTGTCGACCCAAAATGTAGATGATCTCACCTTCATTATGAACCATGCCTGGCTTTCAAAGGATTATGTACCACCTTCTATATGATGACACATAGGTTGCCAGCAAAATGCCTCGCTTTGTCCTCCTCTTCCTCCGACTTCTCCAATTCCTCTATTTGCAGCTGCTGAATGTCCAGCCTACACCTCAACATATGCCAGTTTTTCCACCATCCTAACTTGGCCGGCCCCCCCCAGGGCCGGAGTCAGCACCTGGCGCACCCGGGCAAGTGCCGGTGCCCTGAGCAGGTGGGGGGCCCACTCGCCGTCAGAGACACCGGCATACTATGAGGGGCCCTGTACCAGTTCCTGGTGCCCACAAGTGTGCCCCCCTGCTAGATCAGGGCCCCAGCTCTTGCAATACTTACCTCTCCCTGCTCCACCTCTGTGACATCTTCCGCGTTTCCTGACTGACATTCAGGTCAGAAAGCGCGATGATGTCACATCTGTGCACCCTCTGCCTGAACAGTCACAGTGCAGAGAGCTGGAAGATGGCGATGCTGTGGAGTCCAGAGTAGAGCAGTGCCCAGAGAGGACAGGTATTTCATTTTTTTTATGGTTGGAGCAATATATGGGGAGCATTATACACTGGAGAATTATTTATGGGGCCCATAATACACTTGAGCATCATAGATAGGGCCCATTATACACTGGAGCATCATCCATGGTGCACATCATATACTGGAACATCATATGGGTCCCATTATATATGGTGCATCATATGTGGCACATTATATATGGAGCATCACATGGAGACCTTTATACATGGAGCATTATATGGGGACCATTATATTTGGAGCATTATATGGTGTTCATCATACACTGGAGCATCATATATGGGGCCCATCATATACTATAGCATCATGTGGGGTTCATTTTTTATGGAGCATCATATAGGGCCCTTTATATATGGAGCATCATATGGAGCACGTATGGGACTCATTATTCTGTATAGAGCAATATATGGGGCTCATTATTCTGTATGGTGCACTATGTGGTGCCCATAATACTGCATGGATGACTATACTGTCCGTTTTTTGAGCTATTGTACAATTTAAAATAGATATCACTCATGTAATGTAATAAGTGAAGTATTTAGCATTGTACTATACCCATATTTCTCTGCCGTATTGGAGCATCACAAATTGTGGTATGTGTTAAAGGGGTACACTGAGACTCTTTGGCCTGGGGCCCACGAACACCTGGAGCCAGCCCTGCCCCCCCACAACTTTAGCCAAATAACCCCTACTTTTCAATGCGTTACTATTATTATAAAGTTAATTAAGGTTGCCAAGCTTAAGTAATAAGAATTGATGTCTTGGCATTGAAATGGGCACTGTAGGAGTATTTACTGTCCTCCACTCCCTGACAACTTTTATTTCCCATTGACTTGCATTGAGGTCGGATTTTCGACTCCGACCCGACCATTTTCTTTAGTCGGCCAACTTTGTTCGGCTCGACTTTTGAGAAAGTCGGTGTTAGGGTTCGAGTTCCCGCTGCTGCACAAGGGGAGTCTTGAACCAGTCCCGCTGCGGTCTCCCATCCATCTCCATCCGCAGTGGAGCCTGCTCAGCAGAGAGGTTGGTCCCAGCATCTTGCTCCATTCCAATACTGTGCAGAGACTTGCTGCTGCCTCTCCTGAATCTGCTATTATAGCCAGTACGTCTTTGGGACGAAGTCCTGCGTTTCCCCTTCTGAGCATGCCCAGGGTAAGATCTCTCATTGGAGATCAGGGGTCACATGTTCAGGTACTGCAGCAGCTCCTATTGGTCCGCCAGGAAGGCCCTGAAACTACATGTGTTTTGGAACAGTTTCTCATTGGTCCTTGTTTCTGGCAGGTCCTGTAGCTGTTACTATAAAAGGGTGGCATGGTTGGGCTGCCATGCGCTAGTATCAATTGCATTATGTACTTTGCGCCAGTGTGGTCATGTACGCATGTGGTTAGGGCTCGGCTGAAATAAGCCCCTAGAATACCGGCACCTCCGGTGAGGAGATTTGAGTGCAAGTTGGTTAGGGCTTGGCTGAAATAAGCCCCTAGAATACCGGCTTCTCCGGTGAGGAGATTGCTTGATTGCATTGCTGTCTGCATGATCATGGACTGCTATCCGCACAGCAGTTATCTGTGTATCCCTGTGAGTCTAAGAGGACACAGTCTTTTTCTCAGCGGCTCTGTGGCGCAACAGTGTTCGCTTTATAACGCTGGTTCAGCGCCCTAGCGTTTTACTTTGCGGCTCACTGAAGTTAAGTGAGTTCGTACTTATCGCCATATAGCGCTGTGGCATTCCTGTTAGCGGCTCTGGGGATTAACAGAGTTCGCACTAACTGCCACAGCGCGCTACGGCGTTTATTTTAGCAACTCTGCGGGATAACAGAGTTCGCTACTTTCGCCATCTTACTAGCAGCGGGCTTCGCCTGCACGGTGGACCCCGGGCTGCGAACGCACCTCTCAACAATATTTATTAGGTGCGTTCCACAGACCCTAACAGTTGGGTTTCACGAAACCCGAATCAACCCGAAAAAAGGCAAAGTCGCTCATCTCTCTTCGTGACGAATATTTATCTTATGATCAGTTCCAAACATATTCGGTAATTTCTACTACCATTGACTGTAATGACATTCGGCTGTGCTCGACGAAGATTGCAAAAACAAAATTTGAATCCTATTGTATTTGGAACTGAATCTGAACAAATTTGCTCATCTCTAGTAATGAGGCTTTTGAAGCAGTTACTCAAAATCATTTTGATACACTATGTTACTAGTTTTCCACAGAATGCACTTTATGATTAACACTGCATTGGCTTCACTGTGTTTGGTTCTGCAGGAGTATAGCTCACTGACATTTTGATTTGTTGTGTATTTGTAATAGTTTTTCCTATGAGCCACGTATAAGGCATGTGGATTATACCTCTCCTTTCTTTATGCAGTTTCCACCAGCAGGCTGTGATTTGTATAACGAATATTGCTTGGTGGGAAGTTACTGACTACAACTGAGAGAACTGAGAGATTAGTCCCTGTAGATGATGCCAAAATAAAAAATATATTAACTACTTCTGGACGAACCATAGATTATAAAAATATATGTAGTCAACCTGTTCTAAATCATCAATACCATGTAAGCAGTTTACATGAGATTGTGTGACAGTAGAAGAAGGGAACTGGGTGTCAGACACAGCCAGACTCCCAAAAAGAAGATAAGCATTATTTATTACTATGTTAATCTTCTCAATCATTATGTACATATGGCTGAACCAGATTTTGTGTATATACAGTTAGGTCCATAAATATTTGGACAGAGACAACATTTATCTAATTTTGGTTCTAGACATTACCACAATGAATTTGAAACAAAACAAATCAGATGCAGTTGAAGTTCAGACTTTCAGCTTTCATTTGAGGGTATCCACATTAAAATTGGATGAAGGGTTTAGGAGTTTCAGCTCCTTAACATGTGCCACCCTGTTTTTAAAGGGACCAAAAGTAATTGGACAGATTAAATAATTGTAAATAAAATGTTCATTTCTAGTACTTGGTTGAAAACCCTTTGTTAGCAATGACTGCCTGAAGTCTTGAACTCATGGACATCACCAGACACTGTGTTTCCTTCTTTTTGATGCTCTGCCAGGCCTTCACCGCGGTGGTTTTCAGTTGTTGTTTGTTTGTGGGCCTTTCTGTCTGAAGTTTAGTCTTTAACAAGTGAAATGCATGTTCAATTGGGTTGAGATCAGGTGACTGACTTGGCCATTCAAGAATATTCCACTTCTTTGCTTTAATAAACTCCTGGGTTGCTTTGGCTTTATGTTTTGGGTCATTGTCCATCTGTAGTATGAAACGACGACCAATCAGTTTGGCTGCATTTGGCTGGATCTGAGCACACAGTATGGCTCTGAATACCTCAGAATTCATTCGGCTGTTTCTGTCCTGTGTCACATCATCAATAAACACTAGTGACCCAGTGCCACTGGCAGCCATGCATGCCCAAGCCATCACACTGCTTCTGCCATGTTTTACAGATGATGTGGTATGCTTTGGATCATGAGCTGTACCACGCCTTCTCCATACTTTTCTCTTTCCATCATTCTAGTAGAGGTTGATCTTGGTTTCATCTGTCCAAAGAATGTTCTTCCAGAACTGTGCTGGCTTTTTTAGATGTTTTTTAGCAAAGTCCAGCCTAGCCTTTTTATTCTTGATTCTTATGAGTGGCTTGCACCGTGCAGTGAACCCTCTGTATTTAATTTCATGCAGTCTTCTCTTTATGGTAGATTTGGATATTGATACGCCTACCTCCTGGAGAGTGTTGTTCATTTGGTTGGCTGTTGTGAAGGGGTTTCTCTTCACCATGGAGAGTATTCTGCGATCATTCACCACTGTTGTCTTCCGTGGGCGCCCAGGTCTTTTTGCATTGATGAGTTCACCAGTGCTTTCTTTCTTTCTCAGAATGTACCAAACTGTAGATTTTGCCACTCCTAAAGTTGTAGCAATTTCTCGGATGGGTTTTTTCTGTTTTTTGCAGCTTAAGGATAGCTTGTTTCACCTGCATGGAGAGCTCCTTTGACCGCATGTTTCCTTCACAGCTAAACCTTCCAAATGCAAACACCACACCTCAAATCAACACCAGCCCTTTTATCTGCTTAATTGAGAATGATATAATGAAGGGATTGCCCACACCTGTCCATGAAATAGCCTTGGAGTTAATTGTCCAATTACTTTTGGTCCCTTTAAAAACAGGGTGGCACATGTCAAGGAGCTGAAACTCCTAAACCCTTCATCCAATTTTAATGTGGATACCCTCAAATGAAAGCTGAAAGTCTGAACTTCAACTGTATCTGATTTGTTTTGTTTCAAATTCATTGTGGTAATGTCTAGAACCAAAATTAGATAAATGTTGTCTCTGTCCAAATATTTATGGACCTAACTGTAAAATAAGAAGTACTGATAGACCCAATGGTCATAGGATTGCTGGCTGTAGGGAGGGAGCAGGGGCTGCTCGGTCTTTGGAGACCAAGTAAGCTCTGCTATGCAGCTAGGAGTCTAGATTATCCATATAATTGAGGCTAATATAAAAGTAACAGTTTCAGAGGGAATCAGCAAAAAAAAAAAAGTATTAATGCATAAAAATACCTCCAAAAGTCCTTTAAGACCTCAGTGGGGTTACACCGTGTGAAATAAATGAAAAAATAAATAAAAAAAGCAAAAATAAAATAGAAAAAAAAACTAAAAAAAGAGATACCACCAGCTTAAGTTATATTTCTAGTCCCACCCCCATCAAAACAAAATATGTTTAATATAAAGATAATTTCTACGGAAAGGGGAATGCAATTTAAAATTAAGCCCCATCTATCGCAAAAAAGGGCAAAATTGTTTGAATATCTGAACAGAAAAAATGTGTACAGCCATATATATACTGTATATATAATAAAACCCCAAAGTGTGCTTGGTCCTGAACTGGGTGAAATAGCCTGGTCCTGAACTGGTTAAGAAACTGATGATAAATGGATAGAACTTTATTGAGTGATTATCTAAATCAGCAGCAATTCCTATCTGTGTAATTTATGTACATTCTTTATCATGGAGATGTAGTATCTGGAAACACAACATTATTCCTTCAGTTGTACACATAACTTATTAAATGCAACTAGGGTAAGTTGTTTTTTTTCATGTCTATAAGGCCTCATTCACATGTCCATGTTTAAAAAGATACATGAAAAAAAGGTCCCAGTGTCATCGGTGTTTTGGAATAGAGTGTCATTAGTAGAGATGTTCAGAAAACCATCGCCAAATCTGAATTTGCCATATTCATACCATATTTGTGCCGAATTTATGTTTGACGATTGTTTCCGACTATATTAGCTCATCTGTACTCCTATTACGCCCATTCGGCTATGTTCGGCAAATATTGCAAATATGGCGCTTGTAATCTGAACAGAACATTGAAATATTCGCTCATCTCTAGTCACTAGTGTCCGCTACGTTTGTCCCTTTTATTCCATCAGTTTGTCATCAGTGCTTTTCATGTTTAGAGAAAAAAAATAATAACAAAGTGTTTCTTATACTTTGCAATGATAAATATGGACAGCACAAGGATGGCACAGGGATGATGTCATCCATGTTCTGTACGTGTTTTTCATAGACCCATAGGCTATTGGCCCTTTTCATCCATGAAATAATGGGTACATGTTCTATCCATGAAAAGCGCTGTTAGAATAAGTACATGCAACAACACGAATATCTGAATGAGGTCAAAAACATGATTTGGATTATTGTTTTTCTTCTGTTCTTTTCTCCTTAGCATACTTACAATTGAGACAATAATGTTTAGTACACTGGGCTTCATTTTTTTCTTAAGCAAATGTTTTTCGCTTTTCATCACAAGATGCTAATTTCTGCAAATGGCGCGTTTTAATGAAGTACAGCTAATTTACACTTTTGCTAACAAAAAGAAATATTTGACACATAGAACTTTATATCCAATGCATGTTATAAAAAGAATGTCATTATTATTTTGCTGCGGCGCATGGGTCTGAGTCATCACAAGTGATTTAACACCATCGGAAATGCCTTTTCTGCATAATCTCTTCATTAGCTGTTTTGGCTTAAGCTTCATTACTTCATTTACTTGATTATGTACTCACAGTGTAAATTCAGACACTCATAGGTGTGTACACTTTGATTTTATCCATTTATTGAATGTAATTGACCTTACATCATGTTATATAAATGTATTGTTTGATGTAAATGTTGCATATTCTCAGTTTAGGCAAGGTTCTTTGTTTCCTTAACTAAAGAAATATTTGCAAAATATAGTATGACAGATAAATAACTGACATAGATATATATAGATATATATATATATATCTAGATATATATATATATATCTAGATATATATATATATCTATATATAAAAAAAACTTCCTTCTCACCCCCCACTGGGGGTGGTCTTTGTTTTCCTTTCTCATTCTCGGGTCCTCTACCAGAGGCCTGGGAGTTTGAGGGTTCTGCCCAGGATCTTAGCTGTTCACGTAGAAAAAAATAAATAACATACCATAAGATATGGCCTTCCCAAAACCCTGTCTGATGACAAATGCACATCAAGCAGGATGCAGCTGGCCTCCACTAATAAAGGCAAAGAGCAGCACAGGTGCAAACTACTGATAAAAACAGCCACCCCACACCTACCAGATTATAGAGGAGTTGGCTGCCTAGTAGAATAAATTGCACATTGATATGGTTTGCATAGGACGCCAGTCACACAGGTAAGTGTGAGGCAAAGTGTCTGACTTGCAACCTATTAATGACGCCCTCGTATTATGAGTTGGGCTGCGTAGCACAATAATATGCAACACACAGGGACAGACACCCTAATAAACTAAGCCAACAGAAAGAGGCCTGGCCACATCCCGCAAAAAATGATATGATAAAAAAGTGCAAAAAATTAATGCAGATATTTCTATGTGGCAAATAAAATTGTCGGATGTCAAAACTGTAGTGCACATCACCACTGCAACCAATTTCAGCAGCTTTTCGCAATGATTGGCTGCGTGTTATGCATGCTGCTGTTGTGACATAATTGCTGCAAAGACACAGAGACTTGAGCAGCTGGTGGGGAGCTGGGCACAGGATGGGTGAGTACTATTTGTGTTATGCCACTAATTTGAAAATTAAAAACCCAAGCTGGAAACATTTTTAGCTGGAAGGTGTCCGGAAGTATGCAAATCACATACTTTCAATCACATAACTAGCTTCAGTGGAGAATCCTCATAGCACTCAGTGTGCGCAATGTGATGATTCATAAGTCTGTAGTCACATAGAGTGACTTCAGACTTGTAATTTAAGGCGAGACAACCCTTTTAACTTCTGTATAAGAGATTACTCTATCTAGCCAGAGCTAATTGAGTTACTAAACTGGAGAATATGCAGAAAGGGTTTCTGATTTCAATATAATTCTAAAAAAAAAATTACAACTCATAAAATGCACATAGATATGTAAAAGATCATAGAATAATTCACCGCACTCTAAAGTTTGGAAGTTGCAAGTCATTTATTGTAAAATAAGCACAAATCAAGTAGTGTGGGATATATGGACACGGGTGACATAATTGAGGACATTTCTACCCTTCCAGACTTTTTATTATTTTGTAAATTTGTCCAGCGTGTAATAGCTAAGAAAGTGAAAGCTGTTCGTGCTCCTGCATAAGACAAACTTTAGAGAATGTAGTGGATTGTACTATCAACTATATTACTGGAATTTCACCCCGATCAACCAGCACCGGGGCCGGCGTCAGCACCCGGCCTACCCAGGCAAGTGCCGGGGCCCTGAGCAGGCGGGTGGCCCACTCGCTATTGGGTACCCCGGTGCCCGTTAGCGGAGGAGAGCGGTACCAGCGCCGACACTGGGCCCCCCCGCTTATTCAGGGCCCTGGCAGCAGCCGGCACAATACTTACCTCTCCCCGTGCCTCCCCAGCTCCGGGCTCTTACAGCAGCGCCGCTGGATGACGTCATCATTCAGCGGCCGGCTGTGGCAGAGAGTAAGCGCGGGCGCCGGACAGGTGAGATGTGAGGTGTGTGTGTCTGTATGTATCAGTGTGTGTGTGTCTGTGTCTGCCTGCGTGTGTGTGTGTGTAGTGCAGTGCTTTGTGTGTGTATGTGAAGAGTGCTGCGGTGCTGTCTGTGTGTGGTGCTGTATGTTAGATGGTGGTGGGGGGAGGCTGTGATGGTGGTGAGGAGGCAATGATGATGATGGGGCAGCGATGATGATGGGGAGGCAATAATGATGATAATGGGGAGGCAATGATGATGATGGGGAGGTAATGATGATGATGATGATGGGGAGGTAATGATGATGATGATGGGGAGGCAATGATGATCATGATGAGGAGGCAATGATGATAATGGGGAGGCAATGATGATGGGGAGGCAATGATGATGATGATGGGAGGCAATGATGATGATGATGATGGGGAGGCAATGATGATGATAATGGGGAGGTAATAATGATGAAAATGGGGAGTCTTTCCACAGTGCCCTATCCTGAGCCATAACAGTGCAGAACACAGCACAGTGCATATTTTGTATGGAGCATTATTTGGGATCCAATATTCTTTATGGAGCATTATATTTGGCTCATAATACTGTATGGAGGACTATGTGGTGCCCATAATATTGTATGGAGGACTGTACTGTCCAGTCTGTACTGTGCCCTGTGAGGATTTGGAGATTTCTGAGCTATAGTAGAATTTGCAATAGATATCACTCATGTAATGGAAGAAGAGAAGTGTTTGGCATTGTACTATACCTATATTTCTCTGCAGTATCTGTGCATCATGAATCGTGGTCTGTGTTAAAGGGGCCCACTGAGACTCTTTCGGCCGTGGCCCATAAAAACCTGGAGCCGGCCCTGACCAGCACCTCTCCAGCTTTCTGAGTGCCCACCAAAATTTTTATACTATAGATATGCCATGACCTTAACTTTTTTTTCTACAATACTGTAGCTGACCATAAACATTACACTGATAGATTTTGCACAAATTATATTTATTTCTGGCACAGAAGAAAGTCTCTTATTTCAGTCACCGAAAAAAAAAGTGAAAATATACAAAACTACAAAACAAACCTCCCTGACATCTCAGAAACATAAGACAATCCCTAAACTGCTATTTTATTTTTCTGAAAATTTAGCTATAAGATACTGCAAAACTGGAAGTACAACTCAAGGAAATTCAAGGATACAGGAAACATTTTTTAATTTTAGGCAGCATGTCTCAGAAGCTGAAATTGACACTATACATCCTATGAGGAATGACTGCATATCTACATATTTGGTGATTGATGTTTTCGTTAATATGGAAGAAATTGTCCTTCTTCACCTTTAGATCCCCTTTTACATGACATGTAATGTGAAAAGACAGGTTGAGAAGATTTACTAGTCCTGACTACTTATGCTAGTGACTTGATCTCTGCTCTGTAATTTAAAAAATGTGAACAAATGTATTGCGCTTGTCTGTGATTTATGATGCTGCAAGCTATATCCTTCAAACCGGCGTTAACTAATTTGTGGTCAAAGCTGAGAGCTAAAGGGCTTGCATGGACCATTTTGCCACCCTTAAATCATCTCTCTAGTGAGTAAGTAAGAAATCAGGATTCTGATTCCTTTTGAAATATGTTTGTTATTTTTATCCACTGCAGACGTGCGAGGAAAGAAGAGCAATTTTGTTGACTCCCAGGTGGCTTAAATTTGATTTGAACTCACAGCAGAGTTTAAGCTGATGAATAGCTTTTTATTGAACATGAATAAATTGAGAAATTCAGATTAGTCAGCCACTTTTCCTTCATAATTTAGCTTTGAAAGAAGATACGTTTAAAAAAATAAAAATAAATAAATAATAGAAAATAACAACATTCATAATTGATGAATGATACAGTCTTTGGTCTCTTGCAGTGTTAATAAAACAATGGAGGACTGAGGATACTAATATAACAACTTGCTTTGTCTTCTTTTGTGATATAAGGCCCAGCTATAATTGCATTTTGCAGTGTCTTTATATATGGCTAGTAAATCTAACTGCGCAGTAAGAACAAAATTGTTGTTGCCCCTAATCAGCAATTTCATGGTTTTAAATAAATTATGATATTAGCTCAAACCAGTATGGAACATTAAATTAAGAGTAAAGGAGAAACATTTAAAGAGAAAATTAAACAATGTCCTCAGAAATTAAAATGTTGACATACCATAATTTGCATGTGTGTATTGAGATTAATTGTTCCATTAAAGGGATTTTGCAAGATAAGAAGATCATTAGGCTAGGCCATTAATATTGAATAAGTGGGGGTCCAACACTCTTCACTCCTATTGAAGGCTGCTTGAGAGCACTTCAGGTAGTATTAATTCTTATACCTCACTGTCTACCTTCACGGTATCTAGCTAGTGGCTGTACTGCAGGGTATTGAAGTGCTGTTTGCTATTTCTAAGGGTCATTGCTCCACCAAGGTACCACCAAGCGCATGAAAGTGCATGGTGCAAACAATGAAGAAGCCAAGGCTCCATAGTACAGTTAATCAGCAGGGGTGTCAAGAGTTGGTCCACCACTGATTTGATATTGATGTGCTAGCAAAATGATTGGTCATCAATATTTTTTTTCCAGAAAAGCCTTTGTTGTAGCCTTTAATGTATCACTCTTTCAAGGACCTCTAATTTTACAATAGATGCTCTATTTTTGAGACATTCTCCCATGGAAAAAACAGAAATGTAAGGATACTGTCTGCATAATATGGTGCTTTATGGAGGTACTGTGGTTATATCCACAGGATATTTATATGTATCCTTGCCTTCTTTGTGAACAAGACCTTATAAAATACACTAAACCGTGGGGTGCACAATTTGTGACCTAGGGACCACATGTGGTCCTCTATACTCTTCTGTATGGTCCGCAACATCTTGTCACAGATAGGCTTAAAAGTGTCTAGGAGCTGCTCACATGTATTTTCCTTGTCAGGGTGAAGAGAAGTGGCGGATAGTATCATAGGACAGATACTAATGGTTTACTGTGCAGCCATCTATTGGACTTCCATATTTTGGGATGTACTGTAGCATGGAAAGTACTAGATGAGGTGAAGAAGTGGCCATGCATGAGTGTTATATTCATTTTGGTGTATGGGAGAAGGTAAACACTTGAGAATTTCAGCATCTCACATTAAAGAGGTGGTCTAGTTAAAGCAAATTATCACTTACACACATGATAGGTGATCATTGGGGTTCTGACTACTGGGAGCTGCACTGATTAGCATAACTGTTGTGGCAATTTTATTCTTCTTACAAACTGGAGCAGAAGATCAGAAGCCCGACTGTCGCTTTGGGCATTCTCTAAGACAGTGGTTCTCAACCTTTCTAATGCCGTGACCCCGCAATACAGTTCCTCATGTTGCGGTGACCCCCAAACCAAAAAATAATTACAGTCCTCCATACAATATTATGGGCACCACATAGTCCTCCATACAGTATTATGGGCCAAATATAATGCTCCATAAAGAATACTGGTCCCCATATAATGCTCCATACAAAATATGGAGCTCTCCTCTGCACTGTGCTGCGTTCTGCACTGTTACGGCTCAGGAAAGGCACTGTGGAAAGACTCCCCATTATCATCATCATTGCCTCCCCATCATCATCATCGCCTCCCCATCATCATTGCCTCCCCATCATCATTGCCTCCCCATCATCATTATCATTGCCTCCCCATCATCATCATCATTGTCTGCCCATCATCATTGGTTCCCCATCATCATCATTGCCTGCCCATCATCATTGACTCCCCATAATCATCATTGCCTGCCTATCATCATTGGCTCTCCATCATCATCATCATTGCATTCCCATCATCATTGGCTCCCCATCATCATCGCCTCCCCATCATCATCATCATCATTGCCTGCCCATCATCATTGGCTCCCCATCATCATCATTGCCTGCCCATCATCATTGCCTCCCCATCATCATCATTATTGTCTACCCATCATCATTGGCTCCCCATCATCATCATTGCCTCCCCATCATCATCATCATCATTGCCTGCCCATCATCATTTTCTCCCCATCATCATCATCTTTGCCTGCCACTCATTATTTTCTCCCCCATCATCATCATTATTGCCTGCCCATCATCATTGGCTCCCCATCATCATCATTGCCTTCCCATCATCATCATCATCATTGCCTGCCCATCATCATTGCCTCCCCATCATCATCATCTTTGCCTGCCCATCATCATTGCCTCTCCATCATCACCATCTTTGCCTGCCCATCATCATTGGCTCCCCATCATCATCGCCTCCCCATCATCATCATCATCATTGCCTGCCCATCATCATCTCCTCCCCATCATCATCATCTTTGCCTGCCCATCATCATTGGCTCCCCATCATCATCGTTGCCTCCTCACCACCATCACTGCCTCCCCCCATCACCATCACACATATAGCACCACACACAGATAGCACCGCAGCACTCTCTCACATACACACACGCAGGCAGACACACACACACACTGATACACACAGACACATACACCTCACATCTCACCTGTCCGGTGCCCGCGCTCTCTGCCACAGCCGGCCGCTGAATGATGACGTCATACAGCGGCGCTGCTGTGACAGGAAGCGCGGGGCCCTGCAGGCGCCCCCTGGAGCCCGGAGCTACGGAGGCACGGGGAGAGGTAAGTATTGCGCCGCCTGCTCAGGCCGGGTCCCCCCTCTCCCCGCACAGTGGACTCACCGACCCGCCGCTCAGCTCCGGAGGGTCCCGGGCCGCTGCACTGTGACTCCGTGGGAGGAGGAATTGCTGCTGCTGCCACGCCGCCCCACACACGTGCTGCCTGGGGCGTACCGCCCCACACACGTGCTGCCTGGGGCGGACCACCCCCACCCACCCACGCTACGCCCGCGCCCTACGCCTGCCCACGCTACGCCCCTGCTACGCCACTGGGCTAAAGCCATCGGAAATATGTATTTTCCGATGGCTTTAAGCAACCCCTGTGTTTTGGTCGTTCGACCCCCGCCGAGGTCGCGACCCACAGGTTGAGAACCGCTGCTCTAAGAGGTTGCCAGAAGAAGCCAAGGATTGCTCTCGGCAGCACCATAAGAAATTAATGGAGTTGCAGTCGAGCATGCGTACTCCATTCTAATGGGTATGAACATTCCCCATTCTGCCAATCAGTCTAGGTCCCAAGTTTTATTGCTGCCTTTGAGATTTGTTCAAGCTACAATGCGATCCTTATGTTCCTGTTTGTGAGTCCCATTGGGGTTTGCGTCCGAACCCCTCAGCAAAACAGGATTTGAACGTATGCACCGATGGGGCCACAGACTTGCAGAGCAAACGAGCACTCTGTACACCATTTTCGGATATACAGTACAGACCAAAAGTTTGGACACACCTTCTCATTCAGCGATTTTTCTGTATTTTCATGACTGTGAAAATTGTAGAATCACACTGAAGGCATCAAAACTAAGAATTAACACATGTGGAATTATACATTGCACTTTACAAAAAAGTATGAAACAACTGAAAATATGTCTTATATTCTAGGTTCTTCAAAGTAGCCACCTTTTGCTTTGATTACTGCTTTGCATGCAGAAAAGGTGAACGGATGGACTCTACTTACCTGGTTTCCACCGTGAAGCATGGAGGAGGTGGTGTGATGGTGTGGGGGTGCTTTGCTGGTGGCACTGTTGGGGATTTATTCAAAATTGAAGGCATACTGAACCAGCATGGCTACCACAACATCTTGCTGCGGCATGC
>JARQOD010000001.1:640665333-640727833 GCA_033576555.1 Oophaga sylvatica
AAGCCTGGAGGCCCCACAGCCAAATACCCCGACTGGGGTTACCCTATAATTTGCTCCCTTTTCCGGGGGTTGGCCCCCAAAAAGATAAACAAAAAATACAGCTTTTTTAAAACTGAGGCTGCCCCGTTATCACTCTAGCCCCTTTTCATTTTAGAAAAAGGCCCCGGTAGGGGTCCCCGGGTAATTATAAAAACGGGACAGAAACAGTTAGCGGTTTGAAAAAACCCCAAGGGAAAAGGTAGAAAAGGGAAACCAGTCTAATTCAAAATAGGATAAAATCAGGTTTATTACCATTTCCCCCTTTTCCCTCGAGGGTTTTCCCCCCTGGGGTTTATCAAACCCCCAAGTGTTTGGTGGAGGCCCTGAGGATGGTCTCAATAAAAATTTTGGGGGAAAACCCTTTTTTTAATACTTCCCACTCGGGAAAAAAGTGCATTATGGGCTAAAAAGGGGCACAATTTTGCACTTTAAGTCTAGAAACATTTTATTTTTAAAAAAGGGTTTAAATTTTTAATATGAAAGGGGAAAATTTAGGGGCAACCCCCCAAACTTTTCTGCCAGGGCTGGGTTTTTTTTAGAGTTCAACAGGAATTTTTTTCAGACTTTTGATTTTTTGGTCGCAAAAAAAACAAATTGCACTTTTTAAGCTTCAGCAAAAAAAAGGTATGTCATTAGCATCTATTTTTTGGGTAAAAGTGATTTCTTACCCTTTGGGGGTTTTTCACCGTTATAGTTTTTTTTCTGCTTTCTAAGTCAAACCTTTATGGCGTCTACGTGTGATGCAATGCCCTTTCTCAACAAAAGGGTCAGCACATTTTTTTTTCCTTTTTAAAAAAAACCCTTTAAAATTAATTAAAACTAATGCTCCCTTAAATCTCGATCAATGAAAACAATCGAAAAGAAAAAAAAAATATTTTTTTGACTAGGGAAAATTTGACTAGGTATTTATGGATAAAGATCAAAAAGATTATAGTCATATAGCATATTTATGGAGTTTAATATAAATTCAATATTTTCAATATCTTTGAGGTTTTATTATACAGAAACATTGTAATGTATCTCAACCAGCGTTCAGAAAACCCTTAGGTCTGAAAATATTTTCATTGAAATAGATCCATCAGTGCTCTCACCAGAACAACTCATGATATTAGATCCTGAAATAAAAGTACTGCATCAGCACCCTTTGGGAAAATGTTTCTTCAGAATGCCACTTTCTTTGGTTCACACAGTGACAGCACATAAAAGGGTTCTATACGAACACCAGCTGTGTTTTGCCATACATTTAATAGATTTTGTAAAAGGAATGATATATACCTATAAGATATAAGAATGTCTGAAGATATATATGGATTTTTTTTTTAAATGATTGAAAAAGTCATTGATAAGTTGATTCAGAAATGGGTTCTATATACCGTCAATGTCTCATTGAGTGGGTGGCAACTTATATAGTCGGATGATTGACTAAATGCTTTTTGATATCATCAAGGGTCTTCAAGATACAAACCCTTTAAGAATCAAATAAGTTTTAGGATGCATTTACACTGAAACATAATCATGAATCGGTGTTTCTAAAAATGCTCTTTCAAAATAATCTTTTAGAATAGACGGGTGCCGATCACTCCGGTGAATGAGTAAAATGCTCAATCGTCAGGCTTAAAAATCTTGGTTCTAGGCAGCAGATTATCCTTTGTAAACAGTACATATACTGTCAAGTACAGTAGCAGCCTTGGTGCACTGAATAATCTGCTACAGATCGACCAGTTTATATCTTAAGTCATTAATAGGGTTGAGCATTCCGATACTGCAAATATCGGGTATCGGCCGATATTGGCTGTATCAGAATTCCGATTCCGAGTTCCGATATTTTCGTCATATCGGATACCGGAATCGGGATTGTCACTGTCACTGTCAGTGTCCGTCGGTCGGGTCTGTCAGGAGTCAGCGGCACTTACCTGGCAGAAGATCTCCGGCGGTCACGGGCTGGACTGCTTGATGGCCGCAATCTTCTTTCCCCGGCGGTCACATGCAGTTTCTCGCGATAACTGCAGTGACTGCTGGGTAATCCCGGCCGTAAAGCAGTCAGTCCGATGACGTCACCGCCGGGGAAGCAGGTAATCAGCTGTGCTGCGTCGCGATGACAGGCTCTGCATGTCATTGCGATGTAGCAGAGCTGGATCGTCGTGGGACTGTCGTTATGGACTGCGTCGGACAGGTGGTATACTGTTGGTTTGTTTTTTTTTTCTTTTTTTACAGGAGATCGATGGCGTCGCAGGAATGAGAGTATAATAAAATTAATGAAAACTGTGTTGTCTCTTTTATTTCATTAAAAGACTTTTTTCTTGCTTTGTCTTTTTTTTATACATTAAATAACTTTGGGATTAATAATGGATCGGTGTCTTATTGACGCCTATCCATTATTAACCGGGCTTATTGTCACCGTGCAATCAACGGTGACATTAACCCCTTATTATCCCGCTTGCCACCGCTACAGGGCAAGTGGGAAGAGCTGGGTAAAGTGCCACAATTGGCACATCTTTTGATGCGCCAAATGTGGGGCTGCTGTAGCCTGGTATTATCAGGCTGTTGAGGGCCAAAATCCATGGGCCTTGACAGTCTTTTAATACCAGGCCGCAGCAGTCAGCATTTTACTTGGCTGGTTAACAAAAATAGGGGGGATCCCCACGCCGTTTTTTTTTTCGAGGGGATCCCCTATTTTTGTTAACCAGCCAAGCTAAGCAGACTGCTGTGGCCTGGTATTATCAGGCTGGCAAGGTCCATGGATATTGAATCCTTACCAGCCTGAAAAACCAGGCCTCAGCGGTCTGCTTCATCTGTCTGGTTAACAAAAATAGGGGGGACCCCACGCCAATTTTTTTCGAGGGGATCCCCTATTTTTGTTAATCAGCCAAGATATGCAGACTGCTGTGGCCTGGTATTATCAGGCTGGCAAGGTCCATGGATCTTGGCTCCTTAACAGCCTGAAAATCCAGGCCTCAGCGGTCTGCTTCATCTGGCTGGTTAACAAAAATAGGGGGGACCCCACGCCAATTTTTTTCGAGGGGATCCCCTATTTTTGTTAATCAGCCAAGATATGCAGACTGCTGTGGCCTAGTATTATCAGGCTGGCAAGGTCCATGGATCTTGGCTCCTTAACAGCCTGAAAATCCAGGCCTCAGCGGTCTGCTTCATCTGGCTGGTTAACAAAAATAGGGGGGACCCCACGCCATTTTTTTTTCGAAGGGACCCCCTATTTTTGTTAATCAGTTCCCTCTGACGTCACTGATTGTGTCCCTGGCTGACCTGAAGTGAAAGTGGAAAGCAATCAATTAAGCTTTCCACTTAAGGGCCCGTCTCACATAGCGATATCGCTACCGAGATCGCTGCTGAGTCACTAGTTTTGTGACGCAGCAGCGAGCTCACCAGCGATATCGCTGTGTGTGACATTCAGCGACGATCAGCCCCCTGCCGGGTATCGCTGATCGTCGCTGAAATGTCAGGACCTTTTTTTGATCGCTGGTTTCCCGCTGACAGGCACACATCGCTGCGTGTGACAGGCGGGAGACCAGCGATCCGCTGGTAACCAAGGTACACAGCGGGTTTCCAGGCGCGGGGCTGTGCCTAGAAACCCGCTGTGTACCTTGGATACCAGCACCCTGATGCAGGGAGCTGGTATCCAAGGTACACAGCGGGTTTCCAAGCGCTGCGCGGTGCCTGGAAACCCGCTGTGTACCTTGGTTACCAGCGGATCGCTGGTCTCCCGCCTGTCACACGCAGCGATGCGTGCCTGTCAGAGGGAAACCAGCGATCAAAAAAAGGTCCTGACATTTCTGCGACGATCAGCGATACCCGGCAGGGGGGCTGATCGTCGCTGAATGTCACACACAGCGATATCGCTGGTGAGCTCGCTGCTGCGTCACAAAACTAGTGACTCAGCATCGATCTCGGTAGCGATATCGCTATGTGAGACGGGCCCTTAAGCGATGTTACCCGCAGTGTCGCTGTCCCAGATCGCTTCCTGAGCTGCCTGTTTGGCAGCTCAGCAGCGATCATGTAGCGATACACCAGCGATCCTGACAAGTGCATATCGTTGTCGGGATCGCTGGTGTATCGTTATGTGACACCCAGCCTTTACTCTCCTGTCAGGCAGGAGAGGAACTCATTCATTTGGGGTTTACTGTGAGGCTGCAGCATTAGCTGCGGTCCCTGCAGTAAACATTAACCCTTTCTGAAGGATTATACCGTGGGACCTGACTGTGCATGGGATAGGTAAGAATAATTTTGCTTTTTTATTTTATTTTTATTACAGGAAATGGTTTTTGCAGTAAAATAAAAGATGGTCAAAAACATGTGTGTTTATTTCATTAAAATGATTTTTAATTAAAGTGTGTGTGTTTTTTTTTATTTCATGCAATAGGATTAATAATTGATAGTTGTCTAATTGTCAGCTCTCAATTATTAACCTGGCTTAAGGTCACCTTTCAATAGCAAGGTGGCTTTAACCCCATATTAACCCATTCGCCACCGCTACAGGGCAATGGGAATAGACGGGCAAAGTGCCAGAAAGGGCGAATCTAATTATAGATTTGTCTTTCCTGGGTGTCTGGGGGCAGATGTTAGTAACCGGGGGGGGGCAAAAATAATGGTCCCTCTCTGGGCTATTATTATCTGCCCCCACTCACTGGCTTTGTCTGTCTGGTTGCGAAAATAGGGCGGGAGCCCACGCATTTTTTTTCAGCAATTTTACACCTCATATATATATATACATGTCATTGAATTTGTGACACATATATATATATATATATATATTTATATTTGTAGTTCATACACTTCTACATAGTATAATAGCAGCTAATTCAATTGCCGGCTTTTGTGAAAATGCAGAACCCGACATGAAATGACACTTGGTGTACATAGGGTTAACCATGTCTTTTCATGTCCTTTGCTATCTAATTTGCACAAACAATTAAATCAGTCTATGTGTGCAAAATTTCACACCTGTAGGGGTTAATTAAAGGTGTAAATTCGTAGCAAAAAAGTCCGTTTTTTTTACAACGAATTTACACCTTTAATGTTATGTTACGGTAGCTGAGGAGTGCAGGTAAAAAAGGAAATACACCAGAGCAGTTGGAATCTATGAGATTGCAGTACCCTGACTAACCACCGCAACTAGAGGCAGCCGTGGAGCGTTCCTACGATGGTCCTAGACGCCTCGTCACAGCCTGAGAAACTAACTACACCTAAAGATAGAAATAGGAAAGCTATCTGCCCCGGAGCAGAACCCCAAAGATAATAGAAAGCCCCCAAACATGTAATGGCGGTTAGACAAGAGGAAATACTGACACAGAAAGAAAATAGTATGAGCAAACGCTGGGGCCCAAACTATCTAAATAGAAAAGGACAGGAAGGGTACTTACTGCAATCCCAGAAAACCCTGAAAAACACCAACTCTACTAATTTCAAAATCACCTGAGATCACACGACCTCTACCACCTAAATTAGTTCTCTGGTGTAACAAAAACAGCAGCCACTGAAAAAACTGCAAAAAGCAAAAGTACAAAACACAGTGGCTGGACTAAACTGAGAGGGCAAAAGCCCCCGGAGGGGACCCAGAAGGCCCCCACAGAAGTGCAGGACAAAATGCAAAAATATAGCAAAAACACAAAATAAGAAATTGTCTTATCTGATAGCAGGAGATGCAGACACGACAAAGCAGGCTACAAGGGAAACTGGAAAGAAGGATTCAGACCAGAACAATTGATCACCGGCAACCCTGATGGGAAAATGATTCCCTTAAATAAGACCAATCAGTAACACCTGATTCCCAATCCTCACTAGTACCGCTTGTAACCACCAGAGGGAGCCTCTGCTCAGAACTCATCTCAAACCCATTCACAACAGTACCCCCCCCTTGAGGAGGGGTCACCGAACCCTCATTTGAGCAACCAGGTCGGTCAGGATGAGTTCTATGATACGCACGGATAAGTCTCCTAGCATGGATGTCCGAAGCAAACACCCAAGAATTATCTTCCTGACCATAACCTCTCCATTTAACCAAATACTGGAGTCTTCGTCTAGAAAAACGAGAATCCAATATTTTCTCAACCACATACTCCAGATTGCCCTCAACCAAAACAGGGTCAGGAGGCACAGCAGCAGGAACCACTGGCTCAACAAACCTCTTCAACAAGGACTTGTGGAACACGTTATGGATCTTAAATGTCCCTGGAAGAAGCAAACGAAAAGAAACAGGATTAATAATCTCCATGATCTTATAAGGTCCAATGAACCTAGGCTTAAATTTAGGAGATGCTACTCTCATAGGAATATTCTTTGAGGACAACCAGACCAAGTCCCCCACTTTAAACCGAGGACCATCAGTCCTATGCCGGTTAGCAAACCGCTGGGCCTTCTCCTGAGAGAGGGACAACCTCTCCACTACCTGGTCCCAAATCTGCTGCATACGCTCAACAACAGAGTCAACACCTGGACAGACAGAAGCCTCCGTCTGTCCTGAAGAAAATCGAGGGTGAAACCCAGAATTACAGAAAAACGGAGACATCAAAGTGGCAGAGCTAGCCCTATTATTAAGAGCAAACTCAGCCAAAGGCAAAAAAGAGACCCAGTCATCCTGATCAGCAGACACAAAGCATCTTAGATAAGTCTCCAATGTCTGGTTTGTTCTCTCAGTTTGACCATTGGTCTGAGGATGAAATGCCGAGGAGAAAGACAATTGAACACCCAGTTTAGAACAAAAAGTCCTCCAAAATCTGGAAACAAACTGGACTCCTCTGTCAGACACAATGTTCTCAGGAATGCCGTGTAAACGAACCACGTGCTGAAGGAACAACGGCACCAATTCAGAGGAGGAAGGCAACTTAGGTAATGGCACAAGATGTATCATTTTGGAAAACCTATCACAAATTACCCAGATGGTGGTCATTCTCTGAGAAACAGGAAGATCGGAAATGAAATCCATAGAGATATGGGTCCATGGTCTCTTGGCACAGGCAATGGCATCAACAAACCACTAGAGCGAGAGCAAGGCTTGGAGCGAGAGCAAGTCCCGCAGGACTGCACAAATTCCCTGACATCGCGAGACAAGGTAGGCCACCAAAAGGACCGACTAACCATGTCTCTGGTACCAAAAATTCCGGGATGCCCAGCCAATGCGGAACAATGAATCTCAGACATCACACTCTTTTTCCATTGGTCCGGGACAAACAATTTTCCAACAGGGCAGCGCTCGGCCCATCCTCCTGACACCCCTCCAGAGCAAGTCTCAAATTAGGCGAGATGGCGGAAAGAACTACACCCTCCTTCAAAATAACAGAGGGATCAGATAGCTCAGGAGAGTCCGCAAGGAAACTCCTCGAGAGGGCATCCGCCTTAACATTCTTAGTGCCAGGAAGAAAGGAAACCACAAAATTAAAACGTGTGAAAAACAAGGCCCACCTGGCCTGTCTAGGATTGAGTCGCTTGGCAGATTCCAGATAGACCAGATTCTTATGGTCCGTAAGGACCACCACCTGATGTTTGGCTCCCTCCAGCCAATGTCTCCACTCTTCAAAAGCCCACTTCATGGCCAATAACTCCCGATTACCCACGTCATAACTACGTTCAGTAGGAGAAAATTTTCGAGAGAAAAAGGCACAAGGGTTACTTTTAGAGGTCTCTGGATCTTTTTGGGACAAAACGGCACCTGCCCCAATTTCAGAGGCATCAACCTCCACCTGAAATGGCAGAGAAACATCAGGCTGCCGTAGAACAGGAGCAGAAGTGAATCTCTGCTTAAGTTCCTGAAACGCAGAGACTGCCTCAGGAGGCCAATTCACCACATCAGAACCCTTTCTGGTCAAATCAGTTAATGGTTTAACAATAACAGAGAAATTACCAATAAATTTACGATAAAAATTGGCAAAACCCAAAAATCTCTGAAGAGCCTTTAATGAAGTAGGTTGGACCCAATCACAGATGGCCTGAACCTTGACCGGGTCCATTTCAATAACAGATGGGGACAAAATGAATCCCAGAAATGAGATCTTCTGTACGCCAAAAAGACACTTTGATCCCTTCACATACAGAGCATTCTCTCTCAAAATCTGGAATACAGTTCGAACATGTTTCACATGAGAGTCCCAGTCATTAGAAAAAATCAAGATATCATCCAAATAAACAATCAGAAACTTGTCCACAAAATCCCTGAAAATGTCATTCATGAAGGACTGGAAGACGGAAGGAGCATTAGTGAGCCCAAAGGGCATCACAAGGTACTCAAAATGCCCTTCAGGGGTGTTAAATGCCGTCTTCCATTCATCCCCGTGCTTAATGCGAATAAGGTTATACGCCCCCCTGAGGTCAAGCTTGGTAAACCAAGTAGCGTTTTTCACCCTGGAAAACAGGTCAGAAATCAAGGGTAACGGGTATTGATATTTCACAGTAATATTGTTCAAGAGACGATAATCAATACACGGCCTTAATGAACCATCTTTTTTGGCCACAAAGAAAAAACCGGCACCTAAGGGTGAAGAGGATGGTCTGATATGACCCTTCTCCAATGATTCCTTGATATAAGACCGCATAGCGTCATGTTCAGGTACAGACAAGTTAAAAAGGCGACCCTTAGGGAATTTACTACCTGGCACTAATTCAATAGCGCAGTCATAGCTCCTATGGGGAGGTAAGGATGCAGATTTACTTTCGCTAAACACATCAGAAAAATCAACAAAAAGTCAGGAACATCCTCAGCCTGGGGGGAGGCAGAAAAAACAGGAGTGTTGGTATTAACACATTGGCAGCCCCAACTGGTTACAGACACAGATTTCCAATCCAAAACAGGATTATGAGACTGTAACCAAGGGAAACCCAGCACGATAATGTCATGCAGATTATATAGAACCAAAAATTTGCAGCACTCCTGGTGATCAGGTTCAACCCTCATTATCACCTGAGTAGTAGAAAACTGGGGTTTATTCTCAGCCAAAGGGGTAGAATCGATCCCCAGTAGGGAATAGACTTCTGTAGGGGTATCAAGGGAGATCCACAACGTTTAGCAAAATCATAATCCATCAGGTTAATAGCTGCTCCAGAATCAACGAAAGCCTGAGCAGAAAATGAGGACAGAGAGCATATCAGAGTGACAGTTAATAAAAACTTAGTCTGAACACTACCCAAGACAACTGAGCGTGCAAAACGTCTTCCCGCTTAGGGCAGACTGAAATAGCATGAGAGGCATCACCACAGTAGAAACATAACCCATTGCGCTTTCGAAACTCATGACGCTGTGCCCCAGACACCACTCCATCACACTGCATGGGCTCAGCAGCTGGCTCACAAGGCAACACCACTCCACGCATACTTCTCCGCTCACGCAAACGTCTGTCAATTTGAATCGCTAATGACATAGAATCATTGAGACCAGAGGGGACAGGGAATCCCACCATAACATCCTTTACATTATCCGACAGACCCTTCCGGAAAAGGGCCGCCAAAGCGTCGTCATTCCATTTGGTCAGGACTGCCCACCTACGGAATCTCTGACAGTATAACTCAGCGTCATCAAGCCCCTGATTTAATGCCAACAAGGCTTTTTCAGCTTGATCAGTAACATTAGGCTCATCGTACAATAACCCCAAAGCCTGAAAAAATGCATCAACATCACTCAAAACAGGATCCCCAGGTGTGAGGGAAAAAGCCCAATCCTGAGGATCGCCGCGCAGGAGAGAGATGACAATTTGAACCTGCTGCGCTGCGTTTCCTGAGGACTTAGATTTTAAGGCAAGAAACAATTTACAATTATTTTTGAAATTCTGAAACTTAGCTCGATCCCCTGAAAACAAATCTGGCATGGGGATCCTAGGTTCCACAACAGGCAACCTAGCAAGATATGCAGCAATACTCCGAACCTCAGTGGCAAGCTGATCCACACGGCCAGACAACTGTGCAAACTCCATTGGGAGAAAAGATCCTCCCCAGCACCCAGAGATACAGAGGGAAAAAAAAAAAAAAAAAAAAATGCAACAAACAGAAAAATATCTCTGACAACTTTTCTTCCTTCAAAATATTTTTTCCCTTCTGTGAGTACCATACAATTTTTATGGCCGGTGATACTGTTATGTTACGGTAGCTGAGGAGTGCAGGTAAAAAAGGAAATACACCAGAGCAGTTGGAATCTATGAGATTGCAGTACCCTGACTAACCACCGCAACTAGAGGCAGCCGTGGAGCGTTCCTACGATGGTCCTAGACGCCTCGTCACAGCCTGAGAAACTAACTACACCTAAAGATAGAAATAGGAAAGCTATCTGCCCCGGAGCAGAACCCCAAAGATAATAGAAAGCCCCCAAACATGTAATGGCGGTTAGACAAGAGGAAATACTGACACAGAAAGAAAATAGTATGAGCAAACGCTGGGGCCCAAACTATCTAAATAGAAAAGGACAGGAAGGGTACTTACTGCAATCCCAGAAAACCCTGAAAAACACCAACTCTACTAATTTCAAAATCACCTGAGATCACACGACCTCTACCACCTAAATTAGTTCTCTGGTGTAACAAAAACAGCAGCCACTGAAAAAACTGCAAAAAGCAAAAGTACAAAACACAGTGGCTGGACTAAACTGAGAGGGCAAAAGCCCCCGGAGGGGACCCAGAAGGCCCCCACAGAAGTGCAGGACAAAATGCAAAAATATAGCAAAAACACAAAATAAGAAATTGTCTTATCTGATAGCAGGAGATGCAGACACGACAAAGCAGGCTACAAGGGAAACTGGAAAGAAGGATTCAGACCAGAACAATTGATCACCGGCAACCCTGATGGGAAAATGATTCCCTTAAATAAGACCAATCAGTAACACCTGATTCCCAATCCTCACTAGTACCGCTTGTAACCACCAGAGGGAGCCTCTGCTCAGAACTCATCTCAAACCCATTCACAACATTTAATTAACCCCTACAGGTGTGAAATTTTGCACACATAGACTGATTTAATTGTTTGTGCAAATCAGATAGCAAACGACATGAAAAGACATGGTTAACCCTATGTACACCAAGTGTCATTTCATGTCGGGTGCTTCTGTCTTTTCACTGAAGCCGGCTTTACCCGGCAATTGAATAGAGGATATTTTACTATGTAGAAGTGTATAAACTATACATATATGTATATATATATGTCACAATGACATGTATATATATATATATGTATTCTATGTGTGTATATTTAGTGTTTACAAGGAAAGAAAAGGTTTTTTTAGTTGCGATATTTTGTTCCCATAGACTTACATGGGACTTCCGGTATCGGTATCGGGTATCGCCGATATTTTAGTGATATCGGCGATACCATTCCGATTCCGATACTTTAGCATATTGGAAAGTATCGCTCAACTCTAGTCATTAAGTGTTACTGGTAAGCCCATGCAAATAAAGGTTTGCTATCATTGGTTGCATAATATAGCAATATAGGGCATTTTTGCTTTTCAACAGTGAAAAGTATTGTCCTGGTTTACTAGGCGAGAGGTCTTTGATATATATCTGGAGGAAAGTTATTATTTCTCGTTGTTGAGCCCACCAACTTAGGAGACTTCTAGACCTATCAGTAGAGTTGAGCGATACTTTCCGATATCCAAAAGTATCGGAATCGGAATGGTATCGCCGATACCATTAAAATATCGGCGATACCCGATACCGATACCGGAAGTCCCATGTAAGTCTATGGGAACAAAATATCGTAACTAAAAAAACCCCATTCTTTCCTTGTAAAACACTAAATATACACACATAGAATACATATATATATATATATATATACATGTCATTGTGACATATATATATATACATATATGTATAGTTTATACACTTCTACATAGTAAAATATCCTCTGATTCAATTGCCGGGTAAAGCCGGTTTCTGTGAAAAGACAGAAGCACCCAACATGAAATGACACTTGGTGTACATAGGGTTAACCATGTCTTTTCATGTCCTTTGCTATCTGATTTGCACAAACAATTAAATCAGTCTATGTGTGCAAAATTTCACACCTGTAGGGGTTAATTAAAGGTGTAAATTCGTTGTAAAAAAACCGGACTTTTTTGCTACGAATTTACACCTTTAATTAACCCCTACAGGTGTGAAATTTTGCACACATAGACTGATTTAATTGTTTGTGCAAATCAGATAGCAAAGGACATGGTTAACCCTATGTACACCAAGTGTCATTTCATGTCGGGTTCTGCATTTTCACAAAAGCCGGCAATTGAATTAGCGGCTATTATACTATGTAGAAGTGTATGAACTATATATTAATATATATATATTATATTATACGTGTCACAAACTCAATGACATATATATATATATATATGAGGTGTAAAATTGCTGAAAAAAAATGCGTGGGCTCCCGCCCTATTTTCGCAACCAGACAGACAAAGCCAGTGAGTGGGGGCAGATAATAATAGCCCAGAGAGGGACCATTATTTTTGCCCCCCCCGGCTACTAACATCTGCCCCAGACACCCCAGAAAGGGCAAATCTCTAATTAGATTTGCCCTTTCTGGCACTTTGCCCGTCTATTCCCATTGCCCTGTAGCGGTGGCGAATGGGTTAATAAGGGGTTAAAATGACCTTGCAATTGAAAGGTCACTTTAAGCCAGGTTAATAATTGAGAGCTGTCAATTAGACAACTATCAATTATTAATCCTATTGTATGAAAGAAAAATCAAACACACACACTTTAATAAAAAAGAAGTTTAATGAAATAATCACACAGTTTTTGACCATATTTTATTTACCTGCTAAAACCATTTCCTGTAATAAAAATAAAATAATAAAGCAAAATTATTCTTACCAATCCGATGCACAGTCAGGTCCCACGGTGTAATCCTTCAGAAAGGGTTAATGTTTACTGCAGGGACCGCAGCTAATGCTGCAGCCTCACAGTAAACCCCCAAATGAATGAGTTCCTCTCCTGGCTGACAGGAGAGGAAGTGGAAAGCTTAATTGATTGCTTTCCACTTTCACTTCAGGTCAGCCAGGGACACCATCAGTGACGTCAGAGGGAGCTGATTAACAAAAATAGGGGTTCCCTTCGAAAAAAAAATGGCGTGGGGTCCCCCCTATTTTTGTTAACCAGCCAGATGAAGCAGACCGCTGAGGCCTGGATTTTCAGGCTGTTAAGGAGCCAAGATCCATGGACCTTGCCAGCCTGATAATACCAGGCCACAGCAGTCTGCATATCTTGGCTGATTAACAAAAATAGGGGATCCCCTTGAAAAAAAAATGGGTGGGGTCCCCCCTATTTTTGTTAACCAGCCAGATGAAGCAGACCGCTGAGGCCTGGTTTTTCAGGCTGGTAAGTATCCAATATCCATGGACCTTGCAAGCCTGATAATACCAGGCCACAGCAGTCTGCTTAGCTTGGCTGGTTAACAAAAATAGGGGATCCCCTCGAAAAAAAAAACGGCGTGGGGATCCCCCCTATTTTTGTTAACCAGCCAAGTAAAATGCAGACTGCTGCGGCCTGGTATTAAAAGACTGTCAAGGCCCATGGATTTTGGCCCTCAACAGCCTGATAATACCAGGCTACAGCAGCCCCACATTTGGCGCATCAAAAGATGTGCCAATTGTGGCACTTTACCCGGCTCTTCCCACTTGCCCTGTAGCGGTGGCAAGCGGGGTAATAAGGGGTTAATGTCACCGTTGATTGCACGGTGATAATAAGCCCGGTTAATAATGGAGAGGCGTCAATAAGACACCGATCCATTATTAATCCCAAAGTTTTTAAATGTTTAAAAAAAAGACACAGCAAGAAAAAAGTCTTTTAATGAAATAAAAGAGACAACACAGTTTTCATTTTTTTTTATTACTCTCTCATTCCTGCGACGCCATCGATCTCCTGTAAAAAAATAAAAAAACAAACCAACAGTATACCACCTGTCCGACGCAGTCCATAGTAACGATTGTCCCACGACGATCCAGCTCTGCTACATCGGAATGACAGGCAGAGCCTGACATCCCGGCAGCACAGCTGCTTACCAGCTTCCCCGGCGGTGACGTCATCGGACTGCTTTACGGCCGCGATTACCCAGCAGTCACTGCAGTTATCGCGAGATACTGCATGTGACCGCCGGGGAGAAGAGGATGGCGGCCATTAAGCAGCCCGGGATGTGACCGCCGGAGATCTTCTGCCGGGTAAGTGCCGCTGACTCCTGACAGACCCGACCGACGGACACTGACAGTGACAGTGACATTCCGATTCCGGTATCCGATATGACGAAAATATCGGAACTCGGAATCGGAATTCCGATACAGCCAATATCGGCCGATACCCGATACTTGCGGTATCGGAATGCTCAACCCTACCTATCAGTGATCTTTTGGAAAAAGCTCTATTCTGGAAAGATGAAAACTAGCTATCTAGTACCACCAATGAAAAGTAGCTTACTATAACTCAATGTTCAACCCTGATTGTTTAGCCAGACCAGAGTTTTCTCCAAAAGGACGTTATGCAGCATGTACTCTCCATCTTAAGCTATTTCTTACTTCAATTTGTTTTGTGTTGAATGGATACAGCAAGCCCTGTTTGACATGCCATAACCCCTCTTTTGCAGGTACTGATGCGGTGTAAATTCACTCAAAACAGCCATCAGACTTGATTAATCCATCCTTCTATACTAATAAAAAGTAAGAAAATGCTGAAGTTGGTGAGCGCCATGATTCTATCTCTACACTGAATTATCTGTAAATATTTTTGAATTTTTCATGGAGTACAACAGAATAGCTGTTTAGTTAGTGGGTCCTGGGCATAAAACATTGGTACAATGCTTGTGGTACACTTGTGGAGTGTGGCAGTGCCGGTTGCATTTGTGTGTAAACCCATCTGCAGACAGCTGTTTTAAGGTACTTGCCATTGATTAATGCAGATTATTGGTTCTCATGATAAGAGGTCTTTGGCAGTGATTTTGACCGGACACTATTTATTCTTGAAAATAGAGCTGGTTGACACTGGGAGACTTATGTGCCAGTCTAAAAGGAGAAATAATTTGCATGGAAGCATTTCCTGGACTAATAATTTCCCCTTGCCAGCCAACTTGTAGTTCCAATAAATAGCATCAAACAGCTGGATTTCTTTCTCCTGGAAGACAGATAATTTGCACAAACCTCCTTTTATTTCATAAGTAGAACAAGACTTGCATTGCATTAAGAAAAAATGTATCAGTAGAATTTTAATATGTATATAATTTCCAGTAATGAGCAGTTCGACATTTTCTTCCATTCGACTCTGCAAAAACTATAGCTATAGCTCTTATTCATTCTCATCTGGACTATTGTAACTCTACTAATCGATCACCCTCTTATTAAACTCTACCCTCTCCAATCTGTCTTGAATGCTGCAGCCAGGATCATATTTCTCACCCACCACTACACAGATGCCTCTACCCTTTGCCAGTCATTGCACTGGTTACCCATCCAATCCGGAGTTCAATATAAAACTATCACTTTCACCCACAAAGTACTCCATGGTTCAACACCACCTTACATCTCCTCCCTTGTCTGTTAGGGTTCGATTTCCCGCTGCTGCACAAGGGGAGTCTCGAACCAGTCCCGCTGCGGTCTCCCATTCATCTCCGGCCACAGTGGAGCCTGCTCAGCAGAGACGTCAGTCCAAGCGTCTTGCCCACTCCACTACTGTGCAGTGACTTGCTGCTGCCTTTCCTGGATCTGCTATTATAGCCAGTGTTGGAGCAGACGTCTTTGGGACAAAGTTCTGCGTTTTCCCTTCTGAGCATGCCCAGAGTGAGATCTCTCATTGGAGATCAGGGGTCACATGCTCAGGTACTGCAGCGGCTCCTATTGGTCCGCCAGGAAGGCCCTGTGATTACTGATGTTCGGGAACAAGTTTCATTGGTCCTGGTTTCTGGCAGGTCCTGTAGCTGTTGCTATAAAAGGGTAGCATGGCTGGGCCGCCATGCGCTAATATCAACCATTGTATGCTATGCGCCAGTGTGGTCATGCGTGTGTGTGGTTAGGGACCCGGCTGAAATAAGCCACTAGAATACCGACTTAATCGGTGAGGAGTTTGGTATGGTAGCTGGTCAGGGTCGGTGTCCTAGATGCCCTAGATTACCGGCATAACCGGTGAGGAGTTTTGATTGCCGTATTCAGGGTCTGGCGTTCAGACGCCATAGATTGCGGGTTACTCCCGCGAGGACATTAGCACATGATCACGCTTTATGTACGCTTAGCACTTAACTGTGTACCTGAGAGCCTGACAGGACACAGTGCTTTTTCTCTGCGGCCCTGTGACGTAACAGGGTTCGCTTTCTACGCTAGACAGCGCCCTAGCGTGTTTTCTTTGCGACTCAGTTGTGTCTAGTGAGTGCGCACACATCGCCATATAGCGCTGCGGCTCTCTTTCTTGTGGCTCTGTGGATTAACAGAGTTCGCACTTATTGCCACAGCGCATTACGGCGTTTATGTTAGCGACTCTGCGGGATAACAGAGTTTTCTTCTCGCGCCATTTTTACTAGCAGCAGGCTCCGCTTGCACGGTGGATCAGGCAGTTTTGCTTCTGTAGCCTTGCAGTAGTCCAATTGCCTCTTCAATGAGGAAGAGGGTTTAAAGAGGATCATTAAAGGATTGTTATTGATTTTTAGTATTGCTACTTTCAATAGGTGACACTGGAGTTCAAGTCCTTTTCCTCTCTGAATTGGCAGCTTTCATTATTAATTTCCCAGTGGAACATGCATGGTGTACAAGTTTCCTCACTCTGACATGCCAGGCCTAGCATGTCATTCTCCACAAGGAGAAACATTACCCCTTAGAGTAAAGAACTAAACTCAGGTAAATTAAAATTGAGTTTGCAAGTCAAATGGGCTATTGCAGTAATGTAACTAGTAAGCACAATACCCAAGCCCATTATCCTGACCAAGGAGCAGGCTACACTCCGTAATCTGATATATCATATGGATCAAGTCACTATTAAGTGACATATAGATCAAGAGTGTCACTCATGTTTAATTAAAAGCAAATCAATATTTTATTTACAAAATCAGACAAGCATAAACATAAAAATGGTTGCCTCAAACCAAATATCAATTAGAACAGCTATGGCAGCAAAAATATAATGTTCTGCGAAGTTTAGCTATGTTCAGCATTCAACAGATAATAACCTTTATATAATGTCCATTTTCCAAAAATTCATGCAAATGATTTAAAATGTATTGTTATCATTAGGATAATGGCATCAATTGCTTACAGAAGGCTATCTTATAGAGTTTCTGGAAAATAAAAAAAGGACTATAATGTTCCTTATCTCATAAGGCAATCCATTACTCTTTAAACCATGCCATAAGGGATATGGTAGTTGTCGGTATTATTAAAGTGCCTAGTGCAAACAAATAAATACATCTTGCGAGATGCAAAAAAAGAGAAAACGACATCACCTCCAAAAATCATACAATGATCTACTGCCTCTCTGCAAAAATATTAATTACTGAACATGAGGTTCTTAGTTTAACATTCTGATCAGACTGTATGAAGCCCACTGCCATGTCACGTCAAACCTCATAATGGGTCCTGACCAACCCTAACGGAGCAGAGCCGTGCGGCGACCACCGCCACAGTGCCAATGCACCAGCAAGGCAGACGGCCTGTTGCCCCACAGCATCCGTGCTGCAAGACTGAGTCCCCATGACTCCAGACCGCACCGCCCCACCAGCACAAAGCCACAGCAACAATGGCCGCCACACGGCACCCACACCAAAAATGAAAGGAGTACTGAAACTCACCTTCCTCCAGCTCTTCAGTGAGAGCAGAAAAGGGCTGAACCCATTACTATGCAGTCTCCTGCTAATTAAAATCACCTGTGCCAAATGGGAGGAGTGCACATCCAAAGGAAAAAAAAACATATCATGCAATTTGGATGTGCACTCCTCCCATTTGGCACAGGCGATTTTAATTAGCAGGAGACTGCATAGTAATGGGTCCCAGGAAGAAGCACGGGTGAAACGCTCGTCGGGGTGCAGGGAGACACCGTGTCATTTGGCGTTCATGTTGGTTGCAGCACAGACTTAGGTAATATGTACCTGTCTTTATCTAGTTATGTGTTGGCAGTGGATTTATGTCTATTAGCGACATAGGAACCTGGGTAATTCAGAAGCTGATGTATCTAGTTTGGGATTGATCATTGTAGCAAAATGAAATGAGTATAATGCCTGATCCATTGGATGGGAGAAAAATCTTTAGATTGATAAATTGAACCCAGTTTAACTTGGTGCTCAGTGTATTCATGTGGGATTGACCTCTGCAGGAAAATATTTAATACATACTGTTGCTGCTGTAGGTGTGGATAAGGCATGGTAATTTATAAACTATGGATTTAAATGTATTTGTTTGCACTAGGCACTTTAATAATACCGACAAATATATCCCTTATGGCATGGTTTAAAGCAGGGGTCCCCAACCACCGGTCCGCAGACCAGGACCGGGCCATTCGAGTTTTGTTGCCTGTCCGTGGAGTCACGGCTCAGAATGCTGGACACACAGAGAGCCAGCGGCTGTAGCACTGTAGTGAGAGCTGCAGCTGCCAGCTTCCAGAAAACAGCAATACACACCTTCCGTCCCTGCGTCCCTGTGCCGGCGCAGCAACTTCATTCTGTGCTGAGCTGTCATGTGGTACCGCTCATTAAGGTCATGAATATGGATGCGACTCCACTCCCATAGGCGTGGAGGCATATTCATGACCTTAATGAGCAAAACCATGTGACCGTTCCCCACAGGAAGAAGCTGACGCACCAGGATAGAGATGCAGGGAAGTTCACGGACGGTGTGAGGGTAAGTATGATGGTGAAGGACGGGGGAGGAAGGGAGCCCAGCCATGCATACAAGGATGGGAGGGTGGGAGCTGAGCCATGCATGCAGGATGGGACAGGGGAGCCATGCATACAAGGAAGGGAGGGTGAGAGCGGGGCCATACATACAAGGATGGGAGGGTTGGAGCGGAGCCATGCATACAGGATGGGACAGGGGAGCCATGTATACAAGAATGGAGGGTGGGAGCAAAGCCATGCATACAGGATGGGACAGGGAGCCATGCATACAAGGATGGGAGGGTTGGAGCGGAGCCATGCATACAGGATGGGACAGGGGAGCCATGTATACAAGGATTGGAGGGTGGGAGCGGAGCCATGCATACAAGGATGGGAGGGTGGGAGTGGCGCCATGCATACAGGATGGGACAGGGGAGCCATTCATACAACAGGGGGAGCCACACAGAGCTGGACAGGATGGGGGGAACCACACATACCGGGATAGGAATGAGGGGACAATGCATACCCGGCTTATACTCGAGTCAATAAGCTTACCCAGTTTTCCGTGGTAAAATTAGGTGACTCAGCTTATACGCAGGTCGGCTTATACTCGAATATATACAGTATATATATATTTATCAATCAGTACTTTGTGGGGCCATCATACTATGCATGGGGAGATTATATGTGTGGGACCATCATACTATACATGAGGGGATTATATGTGTGGGACCATCTTGCCATACATACTACAACTCCATCCGTAGCCCCACCCCATATGACCAAAGCCCCGCCCCTGCCCCATCTCCATCCCGCCCTGCCGGGCCATGGAAGAATGGTCTTGCTTGAAGCCGGTCCCTGGTGCAATAAAGGTTGGGGACCACTGGTTTAAAGAGTAAAGGATTGCCTTATGAGATAAGGAGTATTATAGTCCTTTATTTTCCAGAAACTCTATAAGATAGCCTTGTGTAAGCAATTTATGTCATTATCCTACTGATAAAAAATTTTTTTAAATCATTTGCATGAATTTTTGGAAAATGGACATTATATAAAGGTCATTATCTGTTGAATGCTAAACATAGCTAAACTGCGTACAACATTATATCTTTGCTGCCATAGCTGTTTTCCCTGCCTAATTGATATTTGGTTTGAGGCAACCGATTTTAGGTTAATGTTTGTCTGATTTTTTAAATAAAATATTGATTTACTTTAATTAAACATGAGTGACAGTCTTGATCTACATGTCACTTAATAGTGACTTGATCCATATGAGATATCAGTAATGCAACTAGTCTGACAGAAGTTGAAAAGCAGAGTGTAGCTGCTGAAAATGGGGTTAAAGGTGACCTACATCAGTCATCTGATGGGCAGCACGGTGGCTCAGTGGATAGCACTGCAGCCTTGCAGCGCTGGAATCCTGAGTTCGAATCCCACCAAGGACAACATCTGCAAGGAGTTTGTATGTTCTCCCCGTGTTTGCGTGGGTTTCCTCCGGGCACTCCGGTTTCCTCCCACACTCCAAAAAACATACTGATATGGAATCTAGATTGTGAGCCCCATCGGGGACAGCGACGATAATGTATGCAAACTGTAAAGCACTGCGGAATATGTTAGTGCTATATAAAAATAAAGATTATTATTTTATTATCTCATATTTTGAGGAATTTATTTGGACTCTTGCAGTATTGGATGCCTATATTTTCAACGGGAATTATCTGGTTGACTAATTGAAGGTCTAGGGGCCATCCATTGTAAAGCAATAAATAGCTTTTCTGGCAAGGAATAATGTTTGCTGAATGAATAAACCTTGGTAATATGATCAGAGATCAGAGTCAATTAGTCCTAATAAACCGAGAGCAGTGGATAAGGTTAATGAGACCTCCAGAATACTGCATAATATGTCAATAATTTATGTGTAGTAATCTGAAATGTATGGGCATGAGCATATCATGTTAATAAAAAGTTTGAATTTTTAAGGAGCTGGAACAATCCTTTTTTTCCCTTTAATGAAATCTGCCTCAGGGGTATTATACCTGTGGCATCATGCCAAGGGAATTTTACCCACAACATGCAACCAAATCAGGGTTAAGTAACACTATTGATTTGCTTACCTATACTGATAGATTAGCTTTAGCAGTTTTAAGTCCCTGTTTTTTTAGATACCTTATTCTTCCCAGTGGTGCAGTATATGACTAGTTCATAACTCACACTCATTACTCATAACAGAATTAATGGTAAATGCGATTTATTTTGTGTAGCACTCATTAAACCTATAGCAAGAGAAGGTCTTTAATATGTGGGAAAGGATCAGGTAAATTCAAGTGACATAAAGTAAGTTTGTATAATGTAATCGAGCGAGGATTTTGTGGAGAGATGAGTTAATCTCTTTAAAGTAATTTCTGCTAGACTTGCTCATGTCAATCTGAAGGTTTGTTAGATTAAAGGGGTTGTCCGACAGTAAGACAATCCATTCACAATATGAGTGTTTGTGTTCGTTAAAATAAAAAAATGTACTCACCTCCTATCCCAGTGGTATTGGCACTTGCTCTTCCAGGGCTCACGTGAGTTTCTTATGTCATGCAAGCCCTGCGCACAATTAATGCCAGCTTCACTTTCCCTGCCTTCGGACGAATATGTAATCAAGAGGAAGTCAGGACTTTGGCTTCTCGCTCACTTTCTCTTCATTGCTGTGAAAATACTTTTTTATACTCTGGGGTCTCTCCAGACTTCAATGCAAAATTTGTGAGGAACAATAAGATAAAAAATAAAAAATATATAATATTCTAACCTGTTGTAGGCCCTTACCTGACTACTAATGCAAACTTCACAGCAGCTCCCTAGTCCACTGTGTGTCTTCTGGCACTAAGTCCTTACATTATCATATGGTGGCTGACACCCGCCGATGAGGTGTATCACCTTCCCTTCCTCACATGTCTGTGTGATGCCAGCCATTTGTTTGCTTAATCAATCCCAATCATTTCAGATTTGCAAGAATCTCAAATTTATAGGAAATTTGTTAGTGATTGATTGTAATGGATTGATTCTATCATTTTTAACTTTGCACCATTGGCAAAAATGCCTAAAATAAGTTTAAGCCAGTCTTACTGGACAGATGTGATAATTCAGATAAATGTGCAGAAGGTATACACAGTGATGTGAAAAAAGTGTTTGCCCCCTTCCTGATTGCCTATTCTTTTACATGTTTGTCACACTTAAATGTTTCAGATAAACAAACACATTTAAATATTAGACAAAGATAACACAACTAAACACAAAATACAGTTTTTAAATGAAGGTCTTTATTATTAAGGGAAAAAGAAATCCAAACCTACAGGGTCCTGTGGGAAAAAGTGTTTCTGCCCATCCACTTACAACATAAATTAACTGTGGTTGATCATATGTTTGGGAAGCTGAGTTCAAGTTTCCTAGCCACACCCAGGCCTGATCATGTTTCACACCACTGTATATCACATGACAGAAAGTACACAAAACTTAAATCATATTTTTTAACAATATTTTTTGCAAAAAATGCTATTAACTTCCAATTCAATGCAACTTTGCAACATTTGGAAAGAATATTGGAAACATTGTCAAAAGCATAATTGTTTTTAAAATGGTTAAAAGGTACATAAAAAATGGGATACCAGCAAGACAGTTGATAAAGTTGTTCTTTGGGTTTTTTTAATGAAAAACACTAAAAAAAACACATATTATATTACCTGCAAGTTCTGTACTGGGACTCTGGTGGCTCACACCTGTCTATTTTTGCCTGAAGTAAAAAGTATTTATGGCATGAAACCACTGTAGCCAATAATTGGTTGCAATAGTTATATAAATCCACATGACAACATTATTCCACAGATGTAAACAGACCACCGGATGGATGGCATATTGTTGTTGTGTTTTATGCTGTTTTTTATTTTATCAACTCTCCAGCTTTGAGCTAACTTTTTGTATTCCTGGAAACCAGTTAAGCATATAGTATATTAACATAAAAAAAATCTAAAATGTACTGTGTAAAATATTGTAACCTTCCTGATCATCATGGCCAAGCTGAAGAAGTATTTGAAGCAATATTCTAACTGCAGCTTCAGCACCTTAAACAGCAGCAAACATCTCCGTTGCGCCATGCTGAGCAGAAGGCACATGTGTTCAGCACTGATTTTGCGCCTATTAAAACTCAGTGCCTCAGAGACCCTGACCCAGTGGGACACCCGTATCAATATTTCAATCAAATGGAATTTAACAATGCATTCCTATACCTCATGTGGAGACCTTTTTTACCAGTTTAACTACTTTTAAAGATCACTATCCTGAAGGCATCAGTGTTATCTATGGCAGTTGTATAATAGGTGGATAGAATTTATTATCACACTGCAAAAGCTATTCCCTCTTTGCCACCTAGATGAACAATTTCTCCTACAAATTCAGTACAATTAAATAGATAAATGCCAATACATTAATAAGTAAACCATACATAATTGACTATTAAGAAATTCAGATAGCTTAGACCTGATAATCTGGTCTACTTGTTTGAAAATTAAATTCAGAATGTTTTTTTACAGTTTCCTCACTTAATAATCAATTCAGAATTTTATAAACTTTTAAAATACCAATCAGAATTTGTGGATTATAGAGCCAGTCTAAGGGCAGGTGCAAACGAGAGCATATTCTCTCATCGGGGAGAATTGGGTTGACTATACAAATCAAACGCTAATCAGAGTTTGATAAGAGTTTGATTATAGTGTGATCCGAATCTCTTAGATGATGAGAAGATGGAAAATAAACTTCTCCATCTTCTACAGTTTGTTAGTGCTTGGAAATCGTACTGCACTGAGATCTGAGTGCAGTCCGATGTTTTCCACGGACTCACTAACTTGCATGGCCGAGTGCGATCCGAAAACGGGATCACACTCGGGTATGTATCAATTTTTTTCCTTGGACTGAGATGGAAAATAGTATGTGTGCATGTCTAGAATAACATTGGTCCGTGTATGACCCAATGTCGGAACATACTCGGACCGAAAATACGGCTATGTGCTCAAGCCCTTACATAGATTTACAAAGCTTCATCAGGTCTGATAGATCTTTGTAATAACCTGCTCACTGTATACTGTGAAATCTAGTGATAGAATCAATTTTTTAAATGTATTTCAAAGTTATCTTACCAAAATTGGGTTTGCTAGTATGTACCGTAATTTGTTCTTTTACCGTCTACATGTAAAACACTGCATAGAAGGTTTATTTCTCTCTCTTTGCTCAGTAGCAGAGATTTCTCTGGGTCTTCTCACTAACAAAGTGTTTTAGATAAGAAGGAAGAAGAAATGACAAACTTATAAATCACAGGACTTGACGTTTAGAATTTTAGAGCTTTTATGATGCTGCAGAGTTAAATATAGTATTAAAGTGGTGGATTATCTTGACTCCTAAAGGTTAAATCAGTAGCTGAAACCTTTTAAACATGAGGCTTTCAAGTTTAGACACAATCTTTTTATTTGACTCTTTCTTGTTTTATAAGCTCATTTTCATTTTCAGGAGCTATAAAATACTTCATCATGTTCTAGAAGATGAGTGATAAAGATAGCCTAAGAATATTCTTAATTCCCTAAATCCCACCATTAACTAATATGCTATATATTTAAACATAAGTCTTAATAAAAATATTAGACCTCATTTAGATGTCTCGTTTTTACCATACAAGAAAAAGAGAATGTTTTTTATCAGTCTGCTGGATCCAATGTTTGTTCATGTGTCCTTTTTGTAACATTATTTTGGCATCCATTTTTCTTGGACGAGACACAGATGTCCATTTTTCCATGGACCCATTGATTTGAACAAGTGAGTTTGATCTATCACTCTTATCAAACACGGACACGGCTTCATTTTTTGCAGACTCTCAGTCCATAAATAAACATGGACAAATAAACAGCTCCATAGTCTATAGTGGCTATGTTTCCTATCAATGAAAACACAGATAACACAAATGTGAGAAACGGACATCTGAATGAAACTTTAGGTTCTGTTCACGCAGGCAAAAGACACGAACAGTGTGGTTCACTCCCAATTCCAAGAATTTCCATAAAACATTCTTGCACGATACTGGAACATATTTTGGATATCCTTGGGTTCAGGTGCGAACCACATCATTCTTCAGTTCTCGACCTCTTTTCATTACACAACTTATCAACCAAGCCCGCTCTGAAAAATGGGAGAGGACAATTTCAATCACTGCCCGCCAACTTATTACACATACTTTTGGATGTCATGATCCCAGCATAACTCCAGCAGATGAGAGTCCTACCACTATCAAGTTTTATCTGCTTTAATTCTCTTTGTCATAAAGTGTTACCCTATGAAATGCTGTTGTCTTTCTTTTTCACATGTGTTCATGTAAGGAGGTGGCAGGTCCCCTCAGTTGTGCCCTCTCCTCCTTCCTTATAACCTCCCCTGTGCATTCAGTATAAATATGTTTATTATTGTGTCATTATATTGTATGTGTTAGGCGTCGAGATCCTGCCGCTGCACAGGGGGAATCTCGAGCCATGTCCTCTGAGGTCTCCCATTCTTCTTCAGCCACAGAGGATCCTGCTCAGCAGAGACTTTGGTTACAGCGTCTTGTCCAGGCTAATGCTATGTGTTTGGTTTTTGCTGCTGACCCAGGTTCAGCTATAGCAACCAGCATTAGTCAGCGGTGATCAGATGTTCCTGGGACTAAGTCCTGCTTTTCTCCATCTGAACATGCCCGTGAGACAACCGTTCATTGGTGGTCGGAGGTCACATGCTCAGGTCCTCAAGCAGTTTGGATTGGGCCATCAGCAAGGCCCAAGAAGGCTGCGGTTATAAAAGGATCGCACTGCCGTACGGCCGTGCACTAGTATAAACCATGTGGTGTGTGAGCGAGGGGATACGCTACCACTGTGTATGCACGTGTGTTTAGGCCGAGAACCTGCCGCACTGTCAGCGTGTATGATCGTCTAATTTTCCTTAGGCAGGTTTTTACTCGACTTGACCTAGCGCCTGTCTTGGCCACGTGTGCTGCTTAGCACGGGTTGTGTTGTGAATGGACTTGAAATGAGTTCTGAACAGAGGCTCCCTCTGGTGGTTACAAGCGGTACTGGACTGTCCAGTGAAGATTGTGAGGATTGGGAATCAGGTGTTACTGACTGGTCTTATATAAGGGAGTCGCCTTCCCATCAGGGTTGCCGGTGATCAATTGTTCTGGTCTCAATCCTTGATTCCTGTTTCCTTTGTAGCCTGCTGTGTCGTGTCTGCATCTCCTGCTAACAGATAAGACATTTTCTTCTTTTGTTTTTTGTGCTTGATTTTTGCATTTTGTCCTGCACTTCTGTGGGGGCCTTCAGGGTCCCCTCCGGGGGCTTTTGCCCTCTCAGTTTAGTTCAGCCACTGATGTTTGTACATTTGCTTTTTCCAGTTTTTTTCAGTGGCTGCTGTTTTGATTTTGTTACACCAGAGAACTAATTTAGGTGGTAGAGGTCGTGTGATCTCAGGTGTTTTTAGGGATTGCAGTAAGTGCCCTTCCTATCCTTTTCTATTTAGGTAGTTTGGGCCCCAACGTTTGCTTATACTATTTTCTGTCTGTGTCAGTATTTCTTCTTGTCTAACCGCCATTACATGTTTGGGGGCTTTCTATGTTCTTTGGGGATCTGCTCCGGGGCAGATAGCTTTCCTCTTTCTATCTTCAGGTGTAGTTAGTTTCTCAGGCTGTGACGAGGCGTCTAGTACCAACGTAGGAACGCTCCACGGCTGCCTCTAGTTGTGGTGGTTAGTCAGGGTACTGCAATCTCATAGATTCCAGGATCATAGATACTGGGGATCGATTCTACCCCTTTGGCTGAGAATAAACCTCAGTTCTCTACTCAGGTGATAATGAGGGTTGAACCTGATCATCAGGAGAGCTGCAAATTTTTGGTTCTGTATAATCTGCATGACATTATCGTACTGGGTTTCCCTTGGTTACAGTCTCATAATCCTGTTTTGGATTGGAAATCTGTGTCTGTAACCAGTTGGGGCTGCCAATGTGTTAATACCAACACTCCTGTTTTTTCTGCCTCCCCCCAGGCTCAGGATGTTCCTGACTTTTTGATTGATTTTTCTGATGTGTTTAGCGAAAGTAAATCTGCATCCTTGCCTCCCCATAGGAGCTATGACTGCGCTATTGAATTAGTGCCTGGTAGTAAATTCCCTAAAGGTCGCCTTTTTAATTTGTCTGTACCTGAACATGACGCTATGCGGTCTTTTATCAAGGAGTCATTGGAGAAGGGTCATATCAGACCATCCTCTTCACCCTTAGGTGCCGGTTTTTTCTTTGTGGCCAAAAAGGATGGTTCATTAAGGCCGTGTATTGATTATCGTCTTTTGAACAATATTACTGTGAAATATCAATATCCGTTACCCTTGATTTCTGACCTGTTTTCCAGGGTGAGAAACGCCACTTGGTTTACCAAGCTTGACCTCAGGGGGGCATATAACCTTATTCGCATTAAGCACGGGGATGAATGGAAGACTGCATTTAATACCCCTGAGGGGCATTTTGAGTATCTTGTGATGCCCTTTGGGCTCACTAATGCTCCTTCTGTCTTCCAGTCCTTCATGAATGACATTTTCAGGGATTTTGTGGATAAATTTCTGATTGTTTATTTGGATGATATCTTGATTTTTTCCAATGACTGGGACTCTCATGTGAAACATGTTCGAACTGTATTCCAGATTTTGAGAGAGAATGCTCTGTGTATGTGAAGGGATCAAAGTGTCTTTTTGACGTACAGAGGATCTCATTTTTGGGATTCATTTTGTCCCCATCTGTTATTGAAATGGACCCGGTCAAGGTTCAGGCCATCTGTGATTGGGTCCAACCTACTTCATTAAAGGCTCTTCAAAGATTTTTGGGTTTTGCCAATTTTTATCGTAAATTTATTGGTAATTTCTCGGTTATTGTTAAACCATTAACTGATTTGACCAAAAAGGGTTCTGATGTGGTGAATTGGCCTCCTGAGGCAGTCTCTGCATTTCAGGAACTTAAGCAGAGATTCACTTCTGCTTCTGTTCTACGGCAGCCTGATGTTTCTCTGCCATTTCAGGTGGAGGTTGATGCCTCTGAAATTGGGGCAGGTGCCGTTTTGTCCCAAAGAGATCCAGAGACCTCCAAAAGTAACCCTTGTGCCTTTTTCTCTCGAAAATTTTCTCCTACTGAACGTAATTATGACGTGGGTAATCGGAGTTATTGGCCATGAAGTGGGCTTTTGAAGAGTGGAGACATTGGCTGGAGGGAGCCAAACATCAGGTGGTGGACCTCACGGACCATAAGAATCTGGTTTATCTGGAATCAGCCAAGCGACTTAATCCTATACAGGCCAGGTGGGCCTTGTTTTTCACACGTTTTAATTTTGTGGTTTCCTTTCTTCCTGGCACTAAGAATGTTAAGGCGGATGCCCTCTCGAGGAGTTTCCTTGCGGACTCTCCTGAGCTATCTGATCCCTCTGTTATTTTGAAGGAGGGTGTAGTTCTTTCCGCCATCTCGCCTAATTTGAGACTTGCTCTGGAGGGGTGTCAGGAGGATAGGCCCGAGCGCTGTCCTGTTGGGAAATTGTTTGTCCCGGACCAGTGGAAAAAGAGTGTGATGTCTGAGATTCATTGTTCCGCGTTGGCCGGTCATCCGGAATTTTTGGTACCAGAGACTTGGTTAGTCGGTCCTTTTGGTGGCCTACCTTGTCTCGTGATGTCAGGGAATTTGTGCAGTCCTGCGGGACTTGCTCTCGCTCCAAGCCTTGCTCTCGCTCTAGTGGTTTGTTGATGCCATTGCCTGTGCCCAAGAGACCATGGACCCATATCTCTATGGATTTCATTTCCGACCTCCCTGTTTCTCAGAGAATGACCGTCATCTGGGTGATTTGTGATAGGTTTTCCAAGATGATACATCTTGTGCCATTACCTAAGTTGCCTTCCTCCTCTGAATTAGTGCCTTTGTTCCTTCAGCACGTGGTTCGTTTACACGGCATTCCTGAGAACATTGTGTCTGACAGAGGAGTCCAGTTTGTTTCCAGATTTTGGAGGACCTTTTGTTCTAAACTTGGCGTTCAATTGTCTTTCTCCTCGGCGTTTCATCCTCAGACCAATGGTCAAACTGAGAGAACAAACCAGACATTGGAGACTTATCTAAGATGCTTTGTGTCTGCTGATCAGGATGACTGGGTCTCTTTTTTGCCTTTGGCTGAGTTTGCTCTTAATAATAGGGCTAGCTCTGCCACTTTGATGTCTCCATTTTTCTGTAATTCTGGGTTTCACCCTCGATTCTCTTCAGGACAGACGGAGGCTTCTGTCTGTCCGGGTGTTGACTCTGTTGTGGAGCGTATGCAGCAGATTTGGGACCAGGTAGTGGAGAGGTTGTCCCTCTCTCAGGAGAGGGCCCAGCAGTTTGCTAACCGGCATAGGACTGATGGTCCTCGGTTTAAAGTGGGGGACTTGGTCTGGTTGTCCTCAAAAAATATTCCTATGAGAGTGGCATCTCCTAAATTTAAGCCTAGGTTCATTGGACCTTATAAGATCATGGAGATTCTTAATCCTGTTTCTTTTCGTTTGCTTCTTCCAGGGACATTTAAGATCCATAACGTGTTCCACAAGTCCTTGTTGAAGAGGTTTGTTGAGCCAGTGGTTCCTACTGCTGTGCCTCCTGACCCTGTTCTGGTTGAGGGCAATCTGGAGTTTGTGGTTGAGAAAATATTGAATTCTCGTTTTTCTAGACGGAAACTCCAGTATTTGGTTAAGTGGAGAGGTTATGGTCAGGAAGACAATTCTTGGGTGTTTGCTTCGGACATCCATGCTAGGAGACTCATCCGTGCGTATCACAGAACTCATCCTGACCGACCTGGTTGCTCAAGTGAGGGTTTGGTGACCCCTCCTCAAGGGGGGGGTACTGTTGTGAATGGACTTGAAATGAGTTCTGAACAGAGGCTCCCTCTGGTGGTTACAAGCGGTACTGGACTGTCCAGTGAAGATTGTGAGGATTGGGAATCAGGTGTTACTGACTGGTCTTATATAAGGGAGTCGCCTTCCCATCAGGGTTGCCGGTGATCAATTGTTCTGGTCTTAATCCTTGATTCCTGTTTCCTTTGTAGCCTGCTGTGTCGTGTCTGCATCTCCTGCTAACAGATAAGACATTTTCTTCTTTTTGTTTTTTGTGCTTGATTTTTGCATTTTGTCCTGCACTTCTGTGGGGGCATTCAGGGTCCCCTCCGGGGGCTTTTGCCCTCTCAGTTTAGTTCAGCCACTGATGTTTGTACATTTGCTTTTTCCAGTTTTTTCAGTGGCTGCTGTTTTGATTTTGTTACACCAGAGAACTAATTTAGGTTGTAGAGGTCGTGTGATCTCAGGAAATTAGTAGAGTTGGTGCTTTTCAGGGTTTTTTGGGATTGCAGTAAGTGCCCTTCCTATTTTTTTCTATTTAGGTAGTTTGGGTCCCAACGTTTGCTTATACTATTTTCTGTCTGTGTCAGTATTTCTTCTTGTCTAACCGCCATTACATGTTTGGGGGCTTTCTATGTTCTTTGGGGATCTGCTCCGGGGCAGATAGCTTTCCTCTTTCTATCTTCAGGTGTAGTTAGTTTCTCAGGCTGTGACGAGGCGTAAGGACCAACGTAGGAACGCTCCACGGCTGCCTCTAGTTGTGGTGGTTAGTCAGGGTACTGCAATCTCATAGATTCCAACTGCTCTGGTGTATTGCCTTTTTTACCTGCACTCCTCAGCTACCGAAACATAACAGGGTTGTCTACAGGGCACAGTCAATCCACGTGCTCTGGCACACACCTTTTGATACCGCTCTGCGGTCAGTGGAGCTTTTGCTCTTTTTTTGCACCAACTCATGGTGCCCATTAGTTAGCTGTGTCTTGCTACCACTCAGTGCTAAGTAGTGGCATCTCTTGTGTGACGCCACGCAAATTGTGGGTCTGGTCAGACTCAAATCCCCGCATTCTATGGGTTTAGCCTAGAGACCTCACTCGCACCATAGCAGCTGTGTCCTGTGACATTTAACAGGGAACAGCGTTCTATTACTTTATTGCTGCGGCTCTGTGAAGTAACAGAGTTCGCCGCTGTTCATACCGGGTGACATCTAACCCACGTGTTTTGGATGTTCAACCGCCATCTTGTTCCACCATTGCTTAGCAGCAGGTTCCATCTCTGCACGGTGGACCCCGGGTTGCGAATGCACTTTATTAATATTATATATATTTCATATGATGCGTTCCGCCAATACTAACAGTATGTTTCCCTTTAATGAATATGTTGTAGAGTGAGGGACAGGCAATAGTTAAAAATGTGGGCTGGGCCAGCAGCAGCAAGAAGAGGCAGGAAGCTGCAGCTTCTGAGAACTGCCTGGGTACTTCGTTCAGGGCAGACATTTACTACTGGAGGGGCACTGCCAGACTCCCTCGACGTGTTGATAGTCTTTTTTGTCCTCCTTTCATCTTTGTTCAATAAAAGTTATTTTTCCCTGTTGGAAAGCTGCTGCATTCCTGGACCCTTTATTTCCTGAACTGCTGAGACCCAAGAAAAAGAAGGTAATCTGTGGGGAAGAACTGTTTCGGTCCTGTCCATTTTTTTCCATGGGCCGGATGGAAGCTCGCTGTCTGCTAAGTGGACTTTGTCTGTGTACTGTGTCTTTAAATACATGGCCACAACTACCCCCCCTGGGTCCCCTTACTACATTCACATGAGCAATAGTAATGTGACTGACTGCATAAACTAACATGGACTACCACCAGACTATCGCATCCAGCTTTAAGCACCTCCTCTATCTTGCAGTATCATCCTATGTCCAGCTTAGAACTTAATTTATCTTTTAAAGTCCCACATTTGCTCATCCAGATTTGCTCTCCTGTATGAGGCTACTCACAAAATTCACAATATGAACAAATGCTCTTCATAGCTGTTTGCTAGACTTGGTGCTAATATATCAAGCTGGCAGACATCCGCGAGCCACGTATCATGGTCGCTCTAGTCACATGTGGCTCCTAAGCCACAAGTTGGGGAATCTGCGTTCTATATCATCTCTCTCTGTAGTCTCCATTTAGTTATTTTTTTCAACATCAAGTAGATATGTGATCTTAGTTTTGCATTTTTCCTCTTTGCATCACTGTATTCTTTGTTGTTTAAGATTTGCAGTTAAAAAATGTTATTGTAATTCACCAAAAATTGCAATAACACTAGAGAACAGTTTTCAATTGTTAACCATGCTTAACACTATGAGCTTAGCTTTATACAGGAGCCCATACAGATTTATTTTTTTTTGACAGCCAAACAGCTCAGTTAGAAAGAGTCTATAGACTTTTATACATTATATGCTCCATGGAAATTGAGTCATAAATCTCACATGCAGTTCACTGTCAATAACGATTTTAATTTGCTTTCTATGTCACATAAACCATTTTGAGACTGATATAGATATATTATTTTTTTTCATGTGGCATGTGTTTGAGTGGAAACGCGCACGCTTTTATCACAGTACTTGCCTTAAGTGCACACAGGTGTTTACATTTTCAGATTAAATGGCGTTAATTGCAGAAGAGTCTTCAAATTGATTTCTCATTTCTGAAGGGAATTAATAAGTTATGAATTAAAATACATTGAAAAGAATCTGTATACGGAATGGATTTATTTATTTGTTTTGAACACCTTTGCCCTTTGGCTATTAACCCATTAAATGCCAAACTCTGACAGAAGCATTTAATATGCAATTCTGGCAAGCGCGCCAGAAATCCGCCCATGGGTGACCCCCGTCACGTCATTGCAGGTCATCGATGCGTTGGCATGACAAACAAAGGCCTTCTGCAAACTTCTATGATTGTGAATGCTGGATTGCTACAAGTGCTGCTCGATGGTCGGCTCTCACAGCAAGTTAGTAATTCTGCTACATGCAGGCCTTCTGTTCATTGCCTGTATGTAGCTGAGCCGATCGGGCATGTGCAGTTTCTAGTCTCCCACAGAGACTATTGAAGCATGCCAAAAGTAAAAAAAAAAAAGTTTTTAAAAATATTTAAAAAATTAAAAAAATATAAAAGTTTAATTCACCCTCTTTCGCCCCTCTTTCAAAATAAAACAATAAAAAAATCAAACATACACATATTTCATAATGCCACATTCAGAATCGCCCGATCTATCAATATAAAAAAAGAATTGACTCGATTGCTAAATGGCTTAACGAGAAAAAAGTCAAAACGCCAGAATTACGTTTTTTTTTGTCACCGCAACATTGCATTAAAATGTAATAACGGGAGATCAAAAGATTGTATCTACACTAAAATGGAATCAATAAAAACCATAGCTCGCCACACAAAAAATTAGCCCTCTCTCAACATGAGATCCTGAATAATTTTAACAAATTTTGGATTTTTTTTCACCACTGAAATAAAAAAGAACCTAGACATGTTTGGTGTCTATGAACTCATAATGACCTGGAGAATCATAATGGCAGGTCAGTTTTAACATTTCATGAACATGGTAAAAAAAATCCAAAAAAACTTTGCGGAATTGCAATTTTTTGCAATTTCACCGAACTTGGAATTTCTGAGTACATGATATGGTAAAACCAATAGTGTCATTAAAAATTACAACTTGTCCCTCAAAAAACAAGCCCTCATATGGCCATATTTATGTAAAAATAAAAAAGCTATGACGCTAGGAAGAAGGGGAGCGAAAAACAGACAGTCAAAAAAGAAAAAGGACAAACTGTGGTATGTAAAAGTTTAGGTACTCCTGTTAAAAATTACTATTATTGCAAACAATTAAGCAAGTTGAAGATGAAATGCTCTCTAAAAGACCTAAAGTTAAAGATCATACATTTCCTTTGCATTTTAGGCAAAAAATATATATTTTTTTGCCTTTTACATTTTAAAAATTACAAAAAGAAAAATGGGCAGATGCAAAAGTTTGGGCTCTCTGCTTGGTTAGTACCTAGTAGCACCAATTGTTGAAAATATCACAGCTTGTAAACACTTTTTGCAGCCAGAAAAGAGTCTTTAAATTTTTGTTTGAGAGATAATCCATTTTTCTTTGGAAAATGTTTCCAGTTCTGTGAGATTCCTGGATTTTCTTATATGCACTGCTATTTTGAAGTCTAGCCACAGATTTTCAGGGATGCTCAGATCAGGGGACTGTGAGGGCCATTGTAAAACATCCAGCATGCGCCTTTTGAGGCAGTCTGTTGTGGATTTTAGGCTCATTATACATTTGTTGAAGCCATCCTCTTTTCAACTTCACCATTTTTACAGATGGTGTTATGTTTAAATCAAGGATTTGTTGAAATTTTATTGAATCCATTCTTCCATCTGCCCATGAAATGTTCCCCATGTCATTAGCTGCAACACAACCCCAAACCATGATTTATACACCCCCATGCATAAAGGTTGTCGAGATGTTCTTTTCCTGAAATTTTTCACCCTTTTTTCTCCACACATATTTGTTTCTAAAATGCATCAGGCTTATTTAGATGTTCTTTTGCATACATCTGACATTTCATTTTATGGTGAGGATGCAGGAGAGGTTTTTCTTTTGATGACTCTTTCATGAAGGTCATATTTGTGCAGGTGTCTCTGAACAGTAGAACAATGTATCACAACTCCAGAGTCTGCTGAAGGTCTTTTACCTCTCTAGCAATTCTACGTACCTGTCGTTTAAGGTTACTTTCTAGAAAAAGCTGACAAATATGTGCGTGAGCAGGAGGAAAACGTTATTTCAGGTTCACAGAGGCTTGTGTTCTCCATTTTTCACTTTTTTATCTGTCTAAAGAATTTAAATAACATTTTCAGTTGTTTCTGAACTAGTGGCTGGAGGCTAGCTTCTATGATGTATCCTGCAAACAACAGACAAATGCATACTGCAAGATACTTGCTTTTCTGTCTCTATGTAACACACAGACAGAAAAAAACAGCAGCATAGAGGTGATTAGAGAAATGTAATTAGGAAATGGCAATTAACAGTAACAGTTGAGGTCAAGATAAGCAAAATTTCAGTGAGAGCTGCTAGTAGGATTGCGAGAGAAGCAAATCAGAAACCCCGCTTGACTTCAAAAGACCTTCAGAAAGATTTAGCTGACTCTGGAGTTGTGGTACATTAGTTTACTGTTCAGAGAGACCTGCACGCACAAATATTGCCTTCATGGAAGGGTCATCAGAAGAAGACCTCTCCTGCGTTTTCTCCATAAAATTCAGCATCAGAAGTATGAAAAAGAACATCTAAAAAAGCCTGATGCATTTCGAAAACAAGTCTTATAGAGGTTAAAATAGAATTATTTGGCCACAAAGATCAAAGGTATGTGTGGAGGACAAAAGGTTTTAAAATTTCAGGAAATGACCGTATGGTATTGTGTTGCAGCCAATGGCATGGGGTGCATTTCACAGGTAGAAGGAAGAATGGATTCAATAAAATTTTAACAAATTCTTGATGCAAACATAACACCTTTACAGAAAAGTAAAGTTGAAAAGAGGATGGCTTCTACAAATGTATAATGATCCTAAACACAGGTCAAAATCCACAATAGCCTACCTCAAAAGACGACCCAGGAATCTCACAGAACTGGAAGAATTTTCCAAGTAAGAATGGATGAAAATCCATCAAACAAGAATTAAAAGACTGTTGGCTGTCTACAAAAAGCATTTATAATCTGTGATACTTTCAACAGGGGATACTACAAGATAGTAATCATGCTGGGTGCCAAACTTTTGCATCGGCCCATTTTCCTTTTTTAAATCTAAAAGATGACAGTATTTTATTTTTGGGGCCTAAAATAAAAAGGAAATATGTCATATTTAACGTTAGGCCTTTTGGAGATCATTTAATCTTCAACTAGTTTATCTGTTCACAATGACCGTAATTTTGACCAGGGGGGCCCAAACTTTTTCATGCTACTGTACATTTTTAAAACTGTAGCATTGGCTATTGGCTACAATAAAGTGGCAAAGACTGACTCACTCTGCTTAGATATGTATGGCATATCCAATGGATAGACGATTTATGCTTGAGCTATGCATGCCCCTTAACTTAAATCCACTAATTTGCCATGTAGCTCACATAATGAAAGAAAGGCAATTTCAATGCCAGGCTTAAAGGAGTGGTCCAAAATCTAACATAATTTTCATCATTAATGACTTTGTTTTTACTACAATACTCCAAACCATTTTTAAATATACTTGAATTAAAATTTAGTATCTTTCCCTAACTACACTAACTGCTTTTCTTTTTTTTAATACAACTTCCTTTTGATGATGCTTCATTTGAGAATCCCACAGTCTGCCTGAATACTCATGTGAAGTATCATCAGGGAACATTCTCTACCCCCTCCATGAAGTAAAGTGTGATCAGTGATGCTCATTTCAGGGTCCGGGCTTGTCTCTGCGCAATGTGCACTGTGTGATGTGCAAAATGTCAGCCAACTCTCTCACAGGCTCAGATCAACAGTAATGAGCCTGCGAGTACAGTGCAAAGACCACTCACTTGTGGGTAGTCCACAGGTCTCTGCATGCTGGGTATTCTGGCAACGTGCAGTAACTGTGCGCACACTAACCAGATCGTTATGCTTAGTTTCAGGGAAGGGGTAGGGGCTGTGGCTGTAACCACAGCCTCTGCCACCTGATAATTCTTCATTTAAATAACCAGACATGCACTGGTATTCTTCAACAAAGCATCATCAAAAAGAAGGACGTGAAAAAAGAAAAGCAGTTAGTGTAAATAAGGGAGGACATTTTTATTTCAAGTGCAGTGGGGAAAATAAGTATTTGATACACTGTCGATTTTACAAGTTTTACCACCAACAAAGAATTTAGAGATCTGTAATTTTTTTCATAGATACACTTCAACTGTGAGAAACAAATTTTAAAAAAATCCAGAAAATGACATTGTATGATTTCTTATATAATTAATTTGAATTTTATTGCATGAAATAAGTACAGAACTTAATATTTGGTACAGAAACTTTTATTTGGAATTACAGAAGTCAAAGGTTTCCTGTAGTTCTTGACCAAGTTTCCACACACGGCAGCAGGGATTTTGGCCTACTCCTCCATACAGATCTCCTCCAGATATTTCAAGTATTGGGGTTGTTTCTGGTCATCATTGAGTTTCAGCTCCCTCCAAAGGTTTTTTATTGGGTTCAAGTCTTGAGACTGGCTAGGCCACTCCAGGACCTTGAAATGTTTCTTCTGGAGAAACTCCTTAGTTTCACTAGCTGTGTTTTTTGGGTCATTATCATGAAGGGCAACAACTAGTGTTGAGCGATACGATACTGCAAATATCGGGTATCGGCCGATATTAGCTGTATCGGGCTTTCGATTCCGAGTACTGATATTTTCGTCATATCGGATACCGGAATCGGATTTGTCACTGTCACTGTGAGTGTCCGTCGGTCGGGTCTGTCAGGAGTCAGCGGCACTTACCTGGCAGAAGATCTCCGGCGGTCACGTCCTGGACTGCTTGATGGCCGCCATTATCTTCTCCCTGGCGGTCACATGCAGTAAACCAGTCCGATGATGTCACCGCCGGGGAAGCAGGTAATCAGCTGTGCTGCGCCGGGATGACAGGCTCTGCCTGCCTGCCTGCCTGCCTCTGATGTCATTCTGATGTAGCAGAGCTGGATCGTCGTGGGACACTCGTTACTATGGACTGCGTCGGACAGGTGGTATACTGCTGGTTTTTTTTTTCATTTTTTACAGGAGATCGATGGCGTCGCAGGATGAGACTGTAATAAAAGTAATGAAAACTGTGTTGTTTTTTTTATTAAATTAAAAAACTTTTTTATGAACATTCACCCGTCCGGGTACATCAACAATTTAACTATTTACATACAGGGACCCTGTCCGGGTTATTTATAATTCTTTGGCAGGGGTGTTCCAGGTACCACCTGGTACTCTTCTGATGCTTGCCAAACATCCGAGACACCAAGGACCACCAGGACCTGATGACGTCGTGTGGCCTGTACAGTCAAGTCGTGACCCGCTATCTGTGTCTGTGTGGCCAACTCTTTCATCTCCCTCCGGGTCTGGAGTCCCGGACTGAACGAACCCCAGGGGGCCTAACAGGCGCCGGGTACGGGCAAGCTATCATTATCATGTCCATAGCTGGGGCTGCTGAGGAGACCACTGAGGGAGGCTGGGGAGATTTACGGCGTGGGGTGGGCACTTGTGCAGAGGCCTGGATGTGGGAGGCTGAAGGCTCCGAGGGTCTCACAGGTTCCTGACACTCTGGGGACCAGGGGTCGCACCTGGTGACATTTAGGGCATACCATCCATTGTAACCCCAGTGTCGGGTGTAAGTTACCAAGTCTCCTGGCAACAGGTCCCTCCCCGGGTGTCCTTCTGGGAGGTGAGTCTCCACGTCCCGCCGGGTCACAAACACTTCTAAATAAAGTCCAGGCTCCTGGATGAAGCCCCAACCAGCTTTCAATTTAAAGCTCCGTACTGCACCCTTACGCCGCGGCTCCCTCACCGTACTTTTATCTTTTCTCATCCGGTCCTTATCTGCCCGGTCCTTCTCGATGTGACGTTGGCGAAGCTTCTGGGATTCGCGCTGCTCCCTTTGTCGCTCGGCTTCTCTCTCCCGACGTCTACACTCTTCCTCCTGACGCCGGAACTCAAGAGCTGTGGGGCACGATCTTACATTGCAGTAACATTTAGAGTGGTCGGCCATCGTTTTCGCGCCACTGAGTGAGTGTACACCCACGAAGAGCACGCCCTTCTTCTTCACCAGTGCCTCGTCGTGACGCAGATATGGCGGAAAAATGGCAAATACATTCTCTGATGATTTTAGCAATTCTCAAGCACAAAACCAGTTCAATTCAGGCACACAGGACTCGCTTATAGCGAGCTACAGAATCCTGTTCGTGACGCCCAAGTTGAGTCGCACAGAGCCAGAGGTTTTGGGGGTACTCGGCACCGAGCCCGTCGACTTCTATGGGGTATGTCACGGCTTTACCCGGCAATTGAATCAGAGTCTATTTTACTATGTAAAAGTGTATAAACTATAAATATATGTATATATATATGTCACAATGACATGATATATATATATATATATATATATATGTATTCTATGTGTGTATATTTTGTGTTTACAACGAAAGAAAGGGTTTTTTTTGTTGCGATATTTTGTTCCCATAGACTTACATGGGACTTCCGGTATCGGAATCGGATATCGACGATATTTAGTGATATCGGCGATACCATTCCGATACGATATTTTTAGATATCGAGCAGTATCGCTCAACACTACCAACAACCTTCTTCCCTCAGTAAAAGCATTGAAGGTGGGTCATGGCTGGGTCTTCCAGCATGACAATGACTTGAAACGCACAGAAATGACAACTAGGAAGCATTTCAAGGTCCTGGACTGTCCTAGCCAGTATCCAATATAGTAGAAAAATCAGCCGCACTTAATACTGATTGTGAAAATAGTGAAGTTTCATTTATTAAGTCATTGAACTAGATAAACAGCACAGACAACTGTGTGATGTGTGCTCAGAACGGACAAAGCTGATGGGGTTTAACGTTTCGACCAAACGTGGTCTTTTTCAAAAACCTCGCTGAGAATGCAGAATATGGAAAGAGAAGATAAGCAGGAAACAAATCCCATGCAGGCTGGTATGTAGGGCAAGAGAGAGCGGTCCGTCCAGCAGTATCAGGTGTGGCTAGCCAGTATCCAGACCTGAACAAAATAGAAAATCTTTGAGGGAGCTGAAACTCAATGTTCCTCAGCAACAGTCCCGAAACCTGAAAGAACTGGAGAATTAGTTTCTGCTGCAGTGTGTGCAAACTTGGTCAAGAACTACAGGAAACGTTTGACCTCTGTAATTGAAAAATAGGTTTCTGTACAAAATATTAAGTTCTGTTTTTCTATTGTATCAAATGCTTATTTCGTGCAAAATTATTTAATTTGATTTTTTTAAAGATTCCGTCTTTCACAGTTGAAGTGTACCTATGATAAAAAAATTACAGACCTGTCCATTCTTTGTAAGTGGGAAAACTTCCAAAATCGGCAGCATATCAAATACTTATTTTCCCCACGGTATGTTTCTCAAACATTCCTGGTACGATAATGTGCTGTTTAGGGTACATTGATGATAAATGGCATTACATTTTAGCTAATGGTATCCATATTTCATCACATGTGTCACCCTATGTAATTATTCCTTAGAGCAAACATGTATGTATCTAATTATCTGTAATTAATAGATCACTTATTCTTAGAAGAGATAAACTAGTTAATCTCCTTATCTATTTCACTGCTCACAGTTCAGGAATCCTTTTTTCTTAACACTCCATCTGTCTTGAACATTTAACACAATTCTGATAATTTCCTCAATCTAGTTAAATTCACATAATCATTTACTCCACACTTCTTCCATGTTATCTTTGCCTAGATGTATCTGAATCCTTATTCTCACATACTTTCCCCTATGGTGTTCTCACCATTGCTCTCTTGATTTAATCCTGTTTTATCTTTTACAGCTATTTTTTTTTATATTATTCCTTGTACTTTTTCTCTCTCTTAACATGATCCTTTACTCCATTATATTTGAAAGTATGTAGAAGTGTGTTCTGTAAACTAACTTTAAAGTTTATTCCTCAATCTAGTTGTGATCATATTTTATTAGATACAGAATTGGAATTTTAGAATTTTGGATGCATGTCATTTGATACAGTGACATCCCACAGCATTTTATCTTAATTAACCAGACATGTATTTTCAGTAAACTAGGAGTTATTGACTGTTATCTATATGTTCACTTTTTAATGTATGCGTTTTTTTCTGGTTGGTCAAGAAAACACAGACTTCTGTTAGTATAATCCTATAATATTGACTTATAAGTTGTCATTTGATATAACATATTGTGCTGTTACCATGGAAGACTAGAGATACAGGAAAATTATACAATGATGTTTGCTGATTTGTTGATTACACATTGTCCAGGCCAGCTAGCTTGATGACTTGTAAAACAGATGAGGAAAAACTATACAAATAGATTAAATAATCAAAAAATGCGAGTTGATCTCATCACCATTCTTCCCCTTTACCTTTGGATACTGACTTGAAGGACAGTTGTTTCACTATAAAACAAAGATATATGCGCCTCTGTGACAGATACCTCCATAGACTGAGATACCTCCAGAGACACCCAGACAGCCAATAGATCCAGAGATCCAAAGATCCAGAATTTTTTGGTATTGATATAACTTTTTATGTTGAACATTTTATTTTTCAATTTGGTTCTAGTTTTATAAATTTTCCATGTCTTTATATCTAAAAAAAAATCACGCAATCTTGCTATTTTCGCACTGAATAAATAGGTCAATACTTGTTCTATGGAGAAACCTTCAGTAATCATGTCATTATCATCACAGGCAGACTTATCAAGATCTGGAGACAATACAAGATCATACTATTTCCAGTAAGTGATGTTCACGGCTCATGTCGACCTCCTCTCGGCACAGTGACCTTTGCACAGGTCATATAACATGCCTAGATATAAAATTCACTAAAGCAACTTCAGACAACAGTTTCCTATGTCACTGTGGCTGATGTTAGGCTGAAAATTATGTACGGTGGTTGTACCTAAATTAAAGGAAGGAAAAAATAAGATGTATAGTCAGAAATTAAGAAAATAACATTAGAAAAAATTTTAATGGTCTGTTTTTAATTAGTTAAAAAATGTAGGTGATAAATTCCCATGAATGCATCAATGATCTACTCTGCTGGTCACTTTATTTGTACATTATGTATTGTATCCACTTTCCGATACCCATAAAAATATACTCCTTGTGTATGTCTTACAAAAACACTGAACGATACTTACATTTTAAAAGCCAGTTTTCTTTATGTTTTGATCAAATTAGTAATTCTAATTCTCCTTGATCTGAAATAGTCCATTATTAGAATGCATAAAAACTGGCACTTTTGTGAAAGTAAAACCAAGATGAAAGCTTTTTACTGCTGGCTGTCAAAACATTTTTGAATTTCTCGGGCCCCGAAAATTAGCTCACTGTCATCACAGCAGTCTGCTGCCATAAGAGCCGTTATTTTAATTTCTAGCCACTGTTCCTGTTGAGAAATCAAGCTATGCAACCTCTTGTTTTACATAAACCAAACATGATTATAGATAAGGTATGTCTTTTAATGTGACAGCGGTGACTAATGTCAGGACTAGGAAATTAAATGGAGCCTCTCTCTGGACATTCAGTGGAGTATGCAGGAAGACAAGGAGACGTAGACATTACATCAACAGGATCATAATTCTGTGGGTTTTTTATGGTTTGTAATAAATTGGAATTTACATTTAGCTTGATTTTAACTTAATTCTTTTGCAAGAAGATTAAAAATACATGTTTGCGGAGGAGGAAAGGTTAAAGTTTGTCCTTGGTTTACTGCACAAATTCTTATGTTTTTCTGTGTCTGATAAGTTTGTGTCTCTTTCCCTAAATCTACGGTATTGGCAAATGCTTAATAGCATAGTTATCATAGAGGCAGATCACGCTTCTTAGGGGCAACTAAAGAGAGGGGACACAGCCTTGGTTGGTGCCATCCTTTTTGCTACTGATTGTTGAGAGCCTGTGCAGGTGGACTCGCCTTGTTAACAGGTAAATTGATAATGAGTAAATTATTTGGCACACATTTTAAATTTTGCCCTGGGCCCCTTCTCTGTTTATGAAAGTTTATGTATATGTTTAAGTAGACAAGTCTGTTTGGCTGTTTAACACATTCATTTTCAGAAAAACTAAAAGTAATACAACCATGACAGTATGTTCTGACCTGTTGATGATGTGGGTACCAAAGTTAAATGAATCTATAACAAGATTTTTGCTATGTAATCAGAGGATAGCGATATGTCACTTATTAGACTGTATGTTGTTGTTTCCATATAATTAATGTTTTATCACCAGGAGATTATCACTTCTCAGACTAGCTCCCTCCTGCCAAGTGGACTGACCACACCCCCTCCTCTGATAAACAGCTCACTGTCAATACACAATGTACTTGATGGAGCAGAGGCAGCTTTCTGTAAGCTAAGTGATGCATAACTGGAATCAGGGACTCTGTTCCTACGTTATGCTGACCTCAAATGAGATAGCAGAAACCTGGCGACAGATTTCCTTTAAGTTAGTATTAAATTTAGGGCATGTGTTTTATTTCTCTGCAACTGTTTGCTGATAAAGAAAAAATGACCATGACCTTTTAAGCACAGTGTACAATTTAGACTTAATAATAAAAAAAACATAAAATTGATGAGAAAAATTTAATTGACAAGAATCACGTAACAAAATGAAATGACAGCTTTGCTTTGTAAAGCCACAATGTAAGAACACTTTTTATTTATTTTACTCACTTATATAGCGCCATTATTTCCACACCACTTTACATACATTATCATCACTGCCCCCATTGGGGCTCACAATCTAGATTCCCTATCAGTTTGTCTTTTAGAGAATAGGAAGAAACTGGAGTACCCGGAGGAAACCCATGCAACCTCGGGCAGAACATACAAACTCCTTGCAAATGTCCTTGGTGGGATTTGAACCCAGGACCCCAGCGATGCAAGGCTGCAGTGCTAACCACTGAGTCACTTAGATATATATATATGAACAGTACACTGAATTTTGTTCTGCATTTCAGCTCAAATAATAATAACACATAACAATACATAATAAGTTGCCATCATTGAAACAAATAATTTCCTGAAATTTTGTTTCCTCTTAAATTTTCTACTGTGACATGTATTACCGAAAACTGGAAAACTTTAGGATCCAAGGAAACTGAGCCACAAAGTGGCAGACCATATAAAGTTACAGATCTGGGGAATCGATTGCTGAGGGCATACAGTCATGGCCAAAAGTTTTGAGAATGACACAAATATTAATTTTTACAAAGTCTACTGTTTCACTTTTTCTAATGGCAATTTGCATATCCTCCAGAATGTTATAAAGAGTGATCAGCTTAACAGCAATTACTTGCAAAGTCAATATTTGGCTAGAAAATGAACTTTATTACCCAAAACACATTTCAACATCATTGCAGCCCTGCCTTAAAAGGACCAGCTAACCTCTTTTCAGTGATTGCTCGATTAACACAGGTGTGGGTGTTGATGAGGACATGGCTGGAGATCAATCTGTCATGATTAAGTAAGAATGACACCACTGGACACTTTAAAAGGAGGCTGGTGCTTGGCATCATTGTTTCTCTTCTGTTAACCATGGTTATCTCTAGAGAAACACGTGCAGTCATCATTGCAATGCACAAAAATGGCCTAACAGGGAAGAGTATCGCAGCTAGAAAGATTGCACCTCAGTCAACAATCTATCGCATCATCAAGAACTTCAAGGAGAGAGGTTCCATTGTTGTCAAAAAGGCTTCAGGGCGCTCAAGAAAGACCAGCAAGCACCAGGACCGTCTCTTAAAAGTGTTTCAGCTGCGGGATCGGGCTACCAGCAGTGCAGACCTTGTTCAGGAATGGCAGCAGGCAGGTGTGAGTGCATCTGCACGCACTGTGAGGCGGAGACTCTTGGAGCAGGGCCTGGTCTCAAGGAGGGCAGCAAAGAAGCCACTTCTCTCCAGAAAAAACATCATAGACAGACTGATATTCTGCAAAAGGTACAGGCAGTGGACTGCTGAGGACTGGGTAAAGTTATTTTCTCTGATGAATCCCCTTTTCGATTGTTTGGGACATCAGGAAAACGCCTCATTTGGAGAAGACAAGGTGAGCGCTACCACCAGTCTTGTCTCATGCCAACTGTTAAGCATCCTGAAACCATTCATGTGTGGGGTTGCTTCTCAGCCAAGGGAATCGGCTCTCTCACAGTCTTGCCTAAAAACACAACCATGAATAAAGAATGGTACCAGAATGTCCTCCAAGAGCAACTTCTCCCAACCCTCCAAGAGCAGTTTGGCGATCAACAATGCCTTTTCTAGCATGATGGAGCACCTTGCCATAAAGCAAAGGTGATAACTAAATGGCTCAGGGAACAAAACATAGAGATTTTGGGTCCATGGCCTGGAAACTCCCCAGATCTTAATCCCATTGAGAACTTGTGGTCAATCATCAAGAGACGGGTAGACAAACAAAAACCTAAAAATTCTGACAAAATGAAAGCATTGATTGTGCAAGAATGGACTGCTATCAGTCAGGATTTGGTCCAGAAGTTGATTGAGAGCATGCCAGGGAGAATTGCAGAGGTCCTGAAGAAGAAGGGTCAACACTGCAAATATTGACTTGCTGCATTAACTCATTCTAACTGTCAATATAAGCTTTTGTTACTCATATGTTTGCAATTATTATATTTCTGTCTGTGATAAAAACATCTGTCAAACACACATAAAAACCAGAGGGCAGCAGATCATGTGAAAATATAATATTTGTGTCATTCTCAAAACTTTTGGCCATGACTGTAGTGGAATAAAGTTGCTAAGGCTCTGCTAGCTCAATAATTGCAGAGTTCCCAATCTCCATTTGCATTAACAACTGCATAAAAGGTGTGTGCCATGAACTTCATGTGATGGGTTTCCATTTCTGAGCTGCTCCATGAAAAGCCTTACATCACCAAGCACACTGCTGAGAGTCAGATGGAGTGGTATAAAGCACACTGCCACTGTAGTGTGACAAATCACACTACTCCATTTGGTAGTCTCATGGGAGAGCCTGGGTTTGCCACTGTGACCCCTTTGTCGTAAAGAAGTAGTGTGCTATTTCGAAACGCGTTGACAAATAAACCACATTTAATCTCAACCTGTCTTTGACTTCATCTGTAGACTGTCTCCTTGTCCAGGCAGTCCAGGAATTAACCCATTCGGTTCCATCTTTAATTTTCCTTTATTCTGTGGTTCTTCAGCAGCATGTATCTAAATACATTAAAGGGAACCTGTCACCCTAAATTGGCGGGATATTTAAATGATGGCAGTCAGGTCAGATGGGCGGTGTTTTGGGTACCTGCCTTAACATGTTGTTCGCCGCTGTCTCCATTATTTCTGGGAATTGTAGTCATTGCCCTCCATATAACGCGCCTGCGCATTGCAATCTTGAATTGCGCACGCGCAGTGTGCTTTGCCCGCAGATTGCAATGCGCAGGCGCGTTATATGGAGGGCAACGACTACAATTCCCAGAAATAATGGAGACAGCGGCGAACAACATGTTAAGGCAAGTACCCAAAACACCACCCATCTGACCTGACTGCCATCATTTAAATATCCCCCCAATTTAGGGTGACAGATTCCCTTTAAGTGTCTGTGGTAACACAACCCTTGTCAGGTGAGCAAACCTCCATATATTGACAATTTTGACCGGAATAAGACTTCATTGTGCTATTGACTTTCCAGGTCACTCAACCACTATTTTAATAAAGTCACAATAATTTTTTTTTTTGCTTTTTGTCGGATTGCTGGACTGAAAACCCTTTTTCATTAATTCGATCAAAATGTGTCAACCTAAAGTCTACATTGTTCAGCTTCCAAAGATTTGTGAAAACGTCATCCGATTGCATCCACCTTTTAGCCGTGAGCAGAACTAAGTCTTTACCAGTTTTCAGCCATTGGGTCTTTTGATTTACTGACAGCTAAGAAACAATTTTAAAATAGTGGTAAGGATTTGAAATGCAAATGCAGGAATATTAAAATCTCTGTCATTTTATACTATAGAAATCATCAATATTTGTTTGATTATGTAATTAATGTGCAGAAATGACTATTTGGGAATGCAACCACTACAAACATGGCTGTTAGGGTCTGTGGAACGCACCTAATAGATATAATAGAGAGGTGCGTTCGCAGCCCGGGGTCCACCGTGCAGGCGAAGCCCGCTGCTAATAAGATGGCGAAAGTAGCGAACTCTGTTATCTCGCAGAGTCGCAAAAATAAACGCCGTAGCGCCTTGTGGCAGTAAGTGCGAACTCTGTTAATCCCAGAGCCGCTAACGGGATGCCACAGCGCTATATGGCGATAGGTGCGAACTCACTTAACTTCAGTGAGCCGCAAAGTAAAACGCTAGGGCGCTGTCTAGCGTCAAAAGCGAACCCTGTTACGTCAAAGAGCCGCTGAGAAAAAGTACCGTGTCCTGTCAGGCTCTCAGGTACACGGATAATTGCTAAGCGAGCATAATACGTGGTCATGCGCTAATGTCCTCGCGGGAGTCACCCGCAATCTATGGCGTCTGAACGCCAGACCCTGAATACGGCAATCAAACTCCTCACCGGTTATGCTGGTAATCTAGGGCATCTAGGACACCGACCCTGACCAGCTAGCACACCAAACTCCTCACAGATTAAGTCGGTATTCTAGTGGCTTATTTCAGCCGGGTCCCTAACCACACACACGCATGACCACACTGGGGCATAGCATACAATGGTTGATATTAGCGCATGGCGGCCCAGCCATGCTGCCCTTTTATAGCAACAGCTACAGGACCTTCCAGGAACAAGGACCAATGAGAAACCTGTTCCAGAATACTCGTAGTAACAGGGCCTTCCTGGCGGGCCAATAGGAGCTGCTGCAGTACCTGAGCATGTGACCCCTGATCTCCAATGAGAGATTTCACTCTGGGCATGCTCAGAAGGGAAAATGCAGTACTTTGTCCCAAAGACGTCTGCTCCAGCATTGGCTATAATAGCAGATCCAGGAAAGGCAGCAACAAGTCACTGCCCAGTAGTGGAGTGGGCAAGACGCCTGGACCGACGCCTCTGCTGAGCAGGCTCCACTGCGGCCAGAGATGAATGGGAGACCGCAGCGGGACGGGTTTGAGACTCCCCTTGTGCAGCAGCGGGAAATCGAACCCTAACACATGACAGCTGTGCATCCTTTATAATGTTAAATAGCAGTCTAAGATTGCCTGTTATCCTGACCTGTAGACTTTTTCTTAACCCATGGCTAGTGTTGAGCGATACTGCTCGATATCTAAAAATATCGTATCGGAATGGTATCGCCGATATCACTAAATATCGTCGATATCCGATTCCGATACCGGAAGTCCCATGTAAGTCTATGGGAACAAAACACCGCAACAAAAAAAACCCTTTCTTTCGTTGTAAACACAAAATATACACACATAGAATACATATATATATATATATACATGTCATTGTGACATATATATATATATACATATATTTATAGTTTATACACTTCTACATAGTAAAATAGACTCTGATTCAATTGCCGGGTAAAGCCGTGACATACCCCATAGAAGTCGACGGGCTCGGTGCCGAGTACCCCCAAAACCTCTGGCTCTGTGCGACTCAACTTGGGCGTCACGAACAGGATTCTGTAGCTCGCTATAAGCGAGTCCTGTGTGCCTGAATTGAACTGGTTTTGTGCTTGAGAATTGCTAAAATCATCAGAGAATTTATTTGCCATTTTTTCCGCCATATCTGCGTCACAACGAGGCACTGGTGAAGAAGAAGGGCGTGCTCTTCGTGGGTGTACACTCACTCAGTGGCGCAAAAACGATGGCCGACCACTCTAAATGGTACTGCAATGTAAGATCGTGCCCCACAGCTCTTCAGTTCCGCCTCCTCATCCTCCTCAGTGTGCGGAAACTAACACGAAGGTCCCGCCTCACTACAAAAGAGGGGCCTTCTCCAGATGCTAATGACACATGTGACTTGGCAGAGATGGCTAATGGACACGAGCAGAAGTGTGAAGGGATGGAGCAGTCAGAGCTCTCACCCCACGGAAGCGACCCGATCGCCACGGAACCACCGTTGGGCACCCGGCCTGGAAACCCTCCTACGCTGCAAGAAGCGGTGGATACCCTAAGAGGCCTGGCCCGGCACCGGGAGGAGGTCGCCAGGATGGAAGCCAGCTGGTGTGCCCTAAAACTAAACTTGGAGCGGCGCCAATCCCTCTTACCTGAAGTGTCTGTACCGGAAGGTGAGGCAACCGTTCTAGTAGAGGAGTCCGTGCGGGCATCCCAGCCCTTGCAATGTGATCCGGTTGACGTTGTCGCAGTGGAGGCACCCGTTCCTGCAAAAAACTCTGCACCGGCAGCACCCCAGATCCCGCTGTCTGCCCCCGTTGCTGAGACAGAAGAAGCGACACCCGTCCTCATGCAGGAGGCCGCGCAGGCACCAGAGGCCTACCTGTCTGTACCGGAGCCCCGACTGTCATCTGTTCCAGAGCCGGCTGCTTCCTCCGCAGGTGAGCGCCGCCAGGACTGGGGGCGCCAGGAGAGCTGCCGCAAACCGGACATCGTAAGCTGCAGTTTGATGGTGGAGACATGGAGATGCTGGTGGAAGAGAATTACAACCGGCGTCAGGAGGAAGAGTGGAGACGTTGGGAGCGGGAAGCAGAGCGACAAAGGGAGCAGCGCGAATCCCAGAAGCTTCGCCAACGTCACATCGAGAAGGACCGGGCAGATAAGGACCGGATGAGAAAAGATAAAGGAACCCTGTGGGAGCCGCGGCGTAAGGGTGCAGTACGGAGCTTTAAATTGAAAGGTGGTTGGGGCTTCATCCAGGAGCCTGGACTTTATTTAGAAGTGTTTGTGACCCGGCGGGACGTGGAGACTCACCTCCCAGAAGGTCACCCGGGGAGGGACCTGTTGCCAGGAGACTTGGTGACTTACACCCGACACTGGGGTTACAATGGATGGTACGCCCTAAATGTTACCAGGTGCGACCCCTACTCCCCAGAGTGTCAGGAACCTGTGAGACCCTCGGAGCCTTCAGCCTCCCACATCCAGGCCTCTGCACAAGTGCCCACCCCACACCGTAAATCTCCCCAGCCTCCCTCAGTGGTCTCCTCAGCAGCCCCAGCTATGGACATGATAACTATAGCTGGCCCGTACCCGGCGCCTGTTAGGCCCCCTGGGGTTCGTTCAGTCTGGGACATAGGGCTCCAGACCCGGAGGGAGATGAAAGAGGTGGCCACACAGACACAGATAGCGGGTCACGACTTGACTGTACAGGCAAAACGACGTCATCAGGTCCTGGTGGTCCTTGGTGTCTCGGATGTTTGGCAAGCATCAGAAGAGTACCAGGTGGTACCTGGAACACCCCTGCCAAAGAATTATAAATAACCCGGACAGGGTCCCTGTATGTAAATAGTTAAATTGTTGATGTACCCGGACGGGTGAATGTTCATAAAAAATGTTTTTAATTTAATAAAAAACACAACACAGTTTTCATTACTTTTATTACAGTCTCATCCTGCGACGTCATCGATCTCCTGTAAAAAAATGAAAAAAAAAAACAGCAGTATACACCTGTCCGACGCAGTCCATAGTAACGAGTGTCCCACGACGATCCAGCTCTGCTACATCAGAATGACAGGCAGAGCCTGTCATCCCGGCGCAGCACAGCTGATTACCTGCTTTCCCGGCGGTGACGTCATCGGACTGCTTTACGGCCGGGATTACCCTGCAGTCACTGCAGTTATCGCGAAAAACTGCATGTGACCGCCAGGGAGAAGATAATGGCGGCCATCAAGCAGTCCAGGACGTGACCGCCGGAGATCTTCTGCCAGGTAAGTGCCGCTGACTCCTGACAGACCGACCGACGGACACTCACAGTGACAGTGACAAATCCGATTCCGGTATCCGATATGACGAAAATATCGGTACTCGGAATCGAAAGCCCGATACAGCTAATATCGGCCGATACCCGATATTTGCAGTATCGTATCGCTCAACACTACTCGTGGCCCATTATTGTATAAAGGTCACAGCGCACTTTGGTCTGGAAACCACTAAGCCGAGTAGGGTCTTCACAGTACTGCCTTGGTAATAAATCATACAATTTCTACCCAAGGGCAGATGTGTTGATGACTTCTGTAGAGAAACTGAAGGTTACATTGTACCGACAGACTAAAGTTCGTGTCTGTTCATATGTTATCACATTTTCTCGCTTCTAGACAATACAATTGATTGCAAGAATTTAAGTTAGAGGGAATTCGGAATTTAATGTGCTTAAAATGTCTAAACTGAAGTGTGTTTTAGACTGCTCAGGATTCAGACGCCTTTTAGAAATAGTATGTGACATGGTTGTTGACTGGTTCGTTTACAGGGCATTTTTACTCATTGTGGATGATGTGATTTATCTGAACGCAGTCATAGATTCTGTCCAGCAGCTGAGCAGAGGCACATTGGCTGCATTTATATTCAATATGACAGTACCTATAAAGTCTGAAGATACAGCTGTGTTGCTACAGCTCGAGACTTGGACCCCCAAATTTTTTTTATAGATTGCCTCAGCTGTTCTTTAACCAGATGAGGACAATTTTGGGGTCCTCAGAACTTGATTTATGTTGCATTATTGTGTAGAAAAAGGTTAATAATTTGTCTATAAAAAATTTTTAGTCTTGTTTTTTCTTCAATTCTAGAGCTTATACAAATATACCCTGAAATGGGTATTTCTGATTGTTGTATTTGGCTTGTCATTTTTTTATTTAAAGCGATGCACAAGGTAACAAGTCCTCATTCAAAAGAATTATGAATTATACGACATTCACACATGGCATACAGTAAGGTATGTGTGATATCTGTTTTTCTCTTAAACACTTCTCACACGGACATATTATAGTCTATGAGAGCATTGAAAGCTTTTTTCTTCTTTTAGGTCATATTCACACACCAAACTCATTTACATAAAGGGGTCAGTGATGAGATGCCATCTGTGTTGCTTTGCTTGCAAAACTGCAGGTGCTTTATAATTTGCTTTCACGTGGATTCAGCATAATGGTGGCTGCTGACCACCATTTTTCTGAACTGTTAAGGGCCATGAAAAGGTAAAAATAATTAAAAAACTTATACACACCTTACCACTCACCTCTCTGGGCCATCCACTCCTCACTGTCACTCGTCGGGTGTTTGTTGCATCTTCTTATCACCAATGCAAGCTTTCGATTCTTGTGTCTCTTCACTCTAGGTTGGGACTTCCTGATAAAGCCAGGAAGGGATCTGTGCTTCTGCATGCAAGGTCACTGTGTATGTCATCTCTACTTAAGGCACTGCCACACTTAGCAATCGCACTAGTGATCACAACAATGACTTAACCTGGCGAGATCGCTAGTGCAATCGCTATGTGATTGCTAGTTAGATTCCAAACACAACTCATCAGCGATCTGTGATTCCAAACACATCTCATCAGCGATCTGTATAACGACCTCTGCGGTCGTTGGGAAAACCTAGTCCCACCTGCGACGCTGGTGAAGTCGTTCATAAAGGGTGTCACACTCAGCGATTCAGGCTCACCAGCGGGACACCAACGACCAAAAAACGGCTCAGAACGTTCATAAGCGATCAGCGACATCTCAGCAGGGGCCACATCGCTGCTACATGTCACACACAGCTAAGTCGATAACGAGATCACTACTGCGTCATAAATGGTGATGCAGTAGCGATCTCGTTAGTGATCTCGCTTGCGATCTCGCTTAGTGTGGCATACCCTTTAGTAACGTTATGGGCTGTTTTCACAGAAAGTATGAGATCTGAAGAATAAGCAAGGTTTTTTATTCACACCAACGTGTTTCGGCACTAGACAGGCACCTTTCTCCAGTTAAAAAAACAAAACTCTGTTGTCATCTTTTGCCAACTGTTATCTGGATGATACTCTCCTTCAGCCACAGGTATGCAACAATAGCACAAGAGCATGTGTCCCATACAGATCTTCCCTAGTAACCATGCCTGACATATCAGCAGAAAAATTTGCTGCAAATATCAATGCATTGACAGGAAAATCTTGTATTTTTACAGTATGTGATTTTTGATTTTTTTTTGTTCTCATGCATTGGAATGAGTGAAAAAAGGAGAGGAAGTGATTAGTGTGGGAAGCTTAATTGATTGCATCCCAGGCTAATCAGTTCACTTCAGGTCAGCCGGGACTCCCTCTGACGTCACTGATGCTGTGCGGTGTCCCCGGCTAACCTGAACTGATTAGCCTGGGAAGCAATCAATTAAGCTTCCCACACTAATCACTTCCTCTCCTGTCGGCCGGGAGAGGAACTCATTCATTCAGGGGCTTACAGCTGAGCTGCCAGCATTAACTGTGCTGCTTGCTGTAAGCCAGTTAACCCTTTGTGAAGGATTACAGCGTGGGACCTGACAGAGCACCGGATAGGTAAGAATAATGTTGCTATTTTATTTTATTTTTATTACAGGAGAACAAGGGCTTCGCAAGGAGTACCTGTAAAATAAAAGATGGTCAAAAACTGTGTGATTGTTTCATTAAAATTATTTTGAATTAATGTGTGTGTGTTTTATTTTTATTTCATACAATAGGATTAATAATTGAGAGTTGCCTAATTGGCAACTCTCAATTATTAACCTGGCTTAAAGTCACCTTTCAATAGCAAGGTGGCTTTAACCCATTATTAACCCATTAGCCACCGCTACAGGGCAATGGGAATAGATGGGCTAAGTGCCAGAAAGGGCGCATCTAATTATAGATTTGCCTTTTCTGGGGTGGCTGAGGGCAGATGTTAGTAACCAGGGGGGGCACAAAATAAATGCACCCTCCCTAGGCTATTATTATCTGCCCCCACTCGCTGGCTTTGTCTGTCTGGTTGAGAAAATCACACGGGAGCCCACGCATTTTTTTTCATCGAATTTACACCTTTCATTATCCTGTAGCTGTATGAAATTTTGCACACATACATTCATGTCATTGTTAGTGAAAAACATATATCAAACTACATGAAATGACATGGTTAACTGTATGTAAACCATGTGTCATTTCATGTCGGATCTGTAATTTCACAAAAGCCGGCAATTGAATTAGCAGCTATTTTACTATGTAGAAGTGTATGAACGATATATATATATATATATATATATATATGTGTCACAATGGCATGTATATATATATATATATATATATATATATATTGTATTCTATGTGTATATATCTAGTGTTTTGTGAGCTGTCAGTGTGATTTTACAGTATTGACTATGTATAGCATTATGTATGGGAACTTCCGATTCCGGTATTCGATATGCAAAAAGTATCGGAACTCAGTATCGGAATTCCGATACCGCGAATGTCGGCCGATATCCGATATTTGCAGTATCGGAATGCTCAACACTATGTATGAGACTTTAAGATTCTCATTCACTTTGCTGGCATCCGGAAACCCTTCACCATTTGTGACAAAACTGGGTGGAAAAGATATGACAGCATAGCAAATACTTAATGTGAGCACGTATCCTAAGGCTATGTTCACACCGTGTTTTTGCTGCATTTCACGAACATAACTTAAAATGCATTAAAGGTGGTGCTTTTAGTTTATAAGGGAAAATCTGCAAGTTCCCATTAGATGCACTTTACTCCAGTATGTGTAAAAAACTAGTCCTAATGAATGAGCCCTATGTGTTTATTATGACCCATTGGTTCTATTTTCATGTACAGTATATGTTCAGAGTGGATTTACATTTTAATTTGCTAGAAACTAATTATAGGTGAATCATTTCAAATTCGAGTTTGCCAGATTTTCTGAATTTTGCAAGGAAATTTAATTCACATGAAAATGATTTATCGCTATTAAAAGTACTCCAAAGATTCAAATCACCATGAAAAGACTTGTGCATGTGATTGAATTAAAGCAGCATTATAACCACATTGATCAAGCATGGAGAAAATGCCTCGCAGACAAATTGGCCCTGAGTCATCAAAGTGAATTCTGGCATAAGACACTAAGTTGCAAAATTTTGCGACTCGCGTTTTCATGCCATTTCGGCTAGGTAGGACAGGGCATGGTGATGCTTGATCCTCTTATTCATGATGAGATATTGCACGTCTTATTGCCACAAATCTTACTCGGCATGTCACATTTAAGATGTGTGTGCACTTGTCACTCCAATATCTACTAAAAATGTTTTTCTCTTTTCACACACTATTCTTTTTCCTCCTGTGCTGTCTTACTCTATATGTTCAGTTTTGAAGTTTTTGTGGCTTTCTTTCCCTTTCACTATGGTAAAGATGTAATTGGTGACACCTCTCTCTATGCAGATTTACCACAAAATGGCTACTGCATTTCTTGTTTTGCTTAGAGATGAGTGAATAATGTAAAATCGAATTGATTTCTACATGAATTTTACTAAAATCCACACTCTCCAAAATGTAATACGCTTCTGCGTGGTTCACCAAGATCCATCCAAGCCTTGCCCCATCTTCTCATCCACCACTGCTCTCCTGGCCTCTCTCATGCTGAGCCAGAATTTTGGGGTTTAATGAGGCCTGAGAGGGTTCTGCCTATGCCCGCAGAAGATCATTGTGCTCCTCTTTATGTCATGATGCTGTGATCTTCTGTGCACTTTTTAAGTCCTGGGTGAACATCAGAGACCCAGAGATTCCAAAGCATGCAGTGGGGATCAAAAGATGTGACAATTACCAGACAAGAAATCGTGAGGAGCAGAGGGTCCAGACAGATGGTGGCATGGTGAGTATAAGGCTATGTGCACATGTTCAGGATTTTTCGTGGTTTTTTCATGTTTTTGAGGCAGTTTTCCGCCACAAAAACGCTTAAAAAAACGGATGCATTAAGCATCCTATGATTAGAATGAATTCTGCAATTTTTGTGCACATGGTGCGTTTTTTTCAGCGAAAAAAATGCATCGCGGTAAAAAATGCAGCATGTTCATTAATTTTGCAGTAAATTTGCGTATTTCCCGCTATATTATTGACCTAGAATGTTCAGGAAAAACTGCGGTAAAACGCTCAAAACACGTGCAAAAACCGCAATAAAAACGCATCCGGATTTCCTGGGGAAAAGTCCGGTTTTTCTCAGGAAATTTCTGAAAAGATTCCTGAACGTGTGCACATAGGCTAAGGATTTATTTTTATATTTTATATATATATATATATATATATATATATATATTACATTTATTATGCTCTGCAGACTAAAAGATTCCAGTCGAACACTTAATTTGCAGAAAACAACTTCTCCGTGAATCAAATTTCCCAAATTTGCGCTCATCTCTACTTCTGCCTTATTAAAGACTATGATTGCCCCTGCTTGGCAGTGTTATATCACTTAAATTGATAGCTGTAAGGTATTGTATGGATTCCCGTCTTGCCTTCCCCAGGGTCATGTGATCCTTGTCTTGCTGTTGCAGTGTCCTAAAATGTGTAAATTGGCAGCAGTCACTTTAGGTCCTTCATGCATAATGAATTGTACCTTGTTTGAATTTACCATTCAACGACTCCATGCAAACTCAATACAAATTTAATTAGTTAATCTCAATTGACAGAACTAGCATAAGGAAAGAAACAGCTTAATGCTGGTCAAAATTACTGTTACTGTGAATAGTTAAGCAAGTTGAATATGAAATCATTTCTAAAAGGCCTAAAGTTAAATTTTAGTAAGGAAAAACCGTGAGCACAACCTAAGAGAAGTGGTGCTTAAAGTCTTGGTTCCCACACCCAATAGTACAATAGAGAAGACTAAGCACACGACTTAAGTGAGAATATTTATTAGTAGTATATCCAAAAAAACTTTTCGGTCTTGGTGACCTTCCACATGGTAACTTTCAATAATTATTTTGACTCCTTGGTGCCCTCTTCTCCCCATTTTTTTTATATATATATACAGCATTAGCCATCATAGCTGTGGATACCGCAATAATAGGCACACTTTGCCCATTCGGCTACTTTTCTGAGGTAATTATCATACTATTTAATGTTATCCACATACATGATTCTTGATCTGAATCACACCTATCCTCAATTTTCCCAGCTCCCTAAGTGATATAAGTCACGCTACGGAATATGTAAGTACTGTCTCTATGGTCACAATCTTATCACAGTCTGACACTTGTGATCGACCTCACAGCTCTTATACCTTTTTTCAGACTCTATATACCCTGTGGGCACTTGTTTTGTAGGAGCTTATTCCACTTTATTCATAAGGTATGGCATATACTATCTATTTTTGATATCATTATGGTTGTTTGTTGATACCCGTTGCTAATCCACTGCCTTCTAGTATCATCTTAATATTGACCCATTTATTCATTCTGTATATACTTTATTTTGTTATACTGTTTCTAGAGGACTTAACTGTTATGAGTCCATGAAATGTGATATAAACTTGTTATTTTCTTCTGTAGTTACTGATGAAGGTCACCAAGATTGAAACGTTTTTTTGGATATACTACTAATAAATATTCTCACTTAAGTTGAGTCTTCTCTAAAGTTAAATTTTAGTCCCCCCCCAAAAAAAATTCATCTTTTATATTTTAAAAATTTCAAAAAGGAAAATGAGAAGATGCAATAGTTTGGGCACCTTGCGTGGTTACTACCTATTAGCACTCCCTTTTGAAAGTATCACAGGTTGTAAATGCTTTTTGCTGCCAGACAAGAGTCTTTCAATTCTTGTTTGAGAGATTTCCATTCATTCTTTCTTGGAAAACGCTTTCAGTTCTGTGAGATTCCTGAGTCATCTTGCATGCACTGCTATTTTGAGGTCTAGCCACAGATGTTCAGTGATGTTCAGATCAGGGGACTCCGAGGGCCATTGTAAAACCTTTACCATGTGGCATTTGAGGTAGTCTGATGTGGATTTAGATGTGTGGTTATGTGGTTAGAATCATTATTCATTTGTAGAAGCCATCTTCTTTTCAACTTCAGTTTTTACAGATGATGTTATGTTTGCATCAAGAATTTGTTGAAATTTCATTGAATCCATTCTTCTCTTTACCTGTGAAATGTTCCCATACTATTGGCTGCAATACAACTCCAAACCATGATTGATCCACCCCCATGCTTAATGGTCAGCGAAATGTTCTTTTCCTGAAATTCTGTGCCCTTTTTTTCTCAGCCAATACCTTTGATCATTGTGACCAAAAAGTTCTATTTTAATCTCATTGGTCCACAGGAATGGTTTCCAAAATGCATCAGGCTTGTTTAGATGTTCTTTTGCATACTTCTGATATGAATTTTATGGTGAGGAGTGAGGACGCAGGAGAGGTTTTGTTATGATTCTTTCATGAAGGTCATATTTGTGCAGGTGTCTCTAAACAGTTGAACAATGTACCACAACTCCAGACTCTGCTAAATCTTTCAGAAGGTCTTTTGCAATCAAGCAGGAGTTCTGATTTGCCTCTTGCAATCCTAACTGCCATTTCTTAATTACATTTTGAACTGAGGAAAGGGCAACTTGAAAACACTTTACTATCTTCTTATAGTCTTCTGCTTTGTGATCCTCCACCATTTTTCATTTTCATAGTGCTAGGCAGCTGCTTAGAAGAACCCACGGCTGCTGTTTTTTGGCACAAGGTTAGAGGAGGCTGGCCTTTCCTAACGATGACAGTGAACAAGCCATAACCCTAACAGGCTAATTAAGGTCTGAAATCTTTACTCAAAGTTATCTGAACCCACAAATCTCTATGGTGCCCAAACGTTCGCACTGGCCCATTTTCCCTATTGTTATTTTAAAAATGTAAAAATTAAAAAAAATACAATTTTTTTTAGCCTAAAATACAAGAAAATGTGCTATCTTTAACTGTAGGCCTTTTAGAGATCATTTAATCTTCAACTTGCCTAACTATTCACAATGACAAAAATTTCGACCAGGGATGCAAAAATCTTTTACATGACATTGTATGACATAACCAAAAAAAATGCACCAAGGTGTATACTCTAAAACATTCATTATTTACTTCATTATAAAGTGTGCCAAATGTAATGATTAACATTCGTACATCTTGCACCAATTTATGCGTCTTATCCTTCCTTTGACATGCGCCTTTTTTGCCACCCTATTGACATGTATCCAAAAAGTCAATAATACATCTTAGCTTTTTAACCTGTTTTACTCACTCCCAAGAAAATCTTATATTTTTGTAAAAGAAGCAGCAATGTCAATATGATATCCTTCTTTTTAGTGAATATATCTTTCACATTATCAATGCGCTATGTATAGAATGACCACCTATGTACAATAACAGCAATAAGTGCATAAACATTTAATAATTATTCAACCATGGGGGTTGGATGTATATTCATGTATATATTGCCACTGATACACCTTTTAGTCATTTTCTTCTTGCTTTCCGTCTTGTTTGATCAACATATGGCATGTTAATTTGCTGTGGAGGTTTTCTTCTGTACTCTCAAGACACATGAATTCATTATCTAATCATGTCTATTTTGAAAGAGCTCAAAAGTGTACACATATAACTCATATCTTGAAAATGCGAATGAGTTACTAGTCTAAAAATATCAATCTCCAGAAACAAACACCAGCAGGAGCACGAGAAAAAGTGACATGTATTTTTTTTACTCCATGTGTTCTTCAGAACAGCAAAAATAGATGTTTTTAATCTGGGAAGAACATTAAAAAAATGATATAAATTCTCTATCACACTCTGCGACCTACTAATTAAGTACTTTGAAAAGATAAGACATGGTTTACGCTTCCATTTTCAGCATTATGCCATAGTATCTGGGGGTCAATTAATCAAAGGTATGTCCACATCGTTTTTATTTTTTTTATTTTCATATAAGACAAGTTCACTTTTATATAACTTAATAATGTAAGTTTCCATTGTCTACACTGTCACATGTTGTAATTTTACAAATTGATCCATTTAGAAACAAAAGAGAGAAAAACAAGAATAGATGATAAAAACACACTCATATCTATCACATAAGTAAAAAAATATATAATGTAAGAAACAAAAAGAAGGAAGAAAGTAGGAAAAAATACTAGGCAATCCAGAATAGTCAAGTGACAGATAATTCCTTACCAAAATGGGATCATTGTCCATTTTTGTTCACCTCTATATGTAGATCGATATAAGAATGTTGAGCCCCAGCTCATGCTAAAATCGAAAAAAAAAGTGTTTAAAAAATTTTTCACCAGGTTTTTGTTACCTCATCTGAGGGTAGCATGATGCAGGAACAGAGACCCAGATTACAGCGATGTATCACTTAGTTTACTGACTACAGCAATTGTGATATAATCAGGGTTTTTAGATGTAGCATGCAGCAGAGCTCAGAAAGCTAACCCCACCCACATTCCTGATTAACAGCTTTCTGAGTACATTGTATAGTGACGGTAAGCTGATAGTCAGTGGAGGGGCAGAGTTGAACCAGAAAGCACACAGGCATCTAGCACATCAGTGCTAATCTCCTGCTGATAAGATTATCAATGTATTGAAACAGCAGCACATAGCCAAAAAGTGACATCTCAGAATCAGAGTCCCAAGCCTTACCTCATTCTGCCCACAGATTACATAGAAAAAAAAACTTCACAGATTCCCATAAAGGCTTCAAATTCCAACATGATAATATTGATCCTTTAAATTCATTTATACTGAAGGCTCCAACACTTTCTGCATGCCATGTTAAGGCTTGTGTCCTTAAAAATTCTGGGCAATTTTTGTTATCTGGTAAAGTTGTAAAGAAAAAAATAATGAATTAATAGGTCGGCTACTCTATAGATAGATAGATAAATGATAATAATTATATAACAGATAAGATAGATAGATAGATAGATAGATAGATAGTAGATATTGATAGAAAGATAGATATAGATAGATAGATAGATAAGATAGATAGTATAGATAGATATTTAGATAGATAGATAGATAGATAGATAGATATGATAGATAGATAGATAGAATTAGATAGATAGATAGATAGATAAGATAGATAGATAGATAGATAGATAGATATAGATAATAGATAGATAGATAGATAGATAGATAGATAGATAGATAGATAGATAGATAGATAGATAGATAGATAGATAGATAGATAGATAATAGATAGATAGATAGATAGATAGATAGATAAAATGATAGATATGATAGATAATAGATAGATAGATAGATAGATAGATAGATAGATAGATAGAATAGATAGATAGATAGATAGATAAGATAGATATAGAAAAATGGATAGATAATAGATAGATGAAATAGATAAATAGATAGATGATAGATAGATAGATAGATAGATAGATAGATAGATAGATAGATAGATAGATAGATAGATAGATAGATATTAGATAGATAATAGACAGATAGATGATAGATAAATATTAGATAGAAAGATAGATAGATAGATAATGGTATTAGATAGAAAGATAGATGATAGATAATAGATAGATTATCACAATGAGCCTTTCTCAAGCAGTGAACATGTGTTACAAGTGAATTTATATAATAGCAAATTAAAATCCATAATTATCCTCCATTTTCATATCACTTCAACCCCTTCCTTACCGATGACGGGATAGTACGTCATCGGTAAGTATCCCCTGCTTTGAGCCATATTGATGAGAAAAGTAAAAAAGTTATGGCTCTGGAAAAAAGGGGAGCGAAAAACTAAAATGAAAAATTGAAAAAAGCTCCGGAGTGAAGGGGTTAAAATACAAAATTCATAATTATAATCACAGTGCTTAAATTCAATTGAATAGTTAAAAGTGCAAGTGCTTTAAAGTGCCATATATAATGATACAGTTTAGTATAAGCCTTGCAATTTTCAATTATTACATTATGCTGCATGCAAATGTGTAACATTGAGGCTAAGTGCACACGTCAGAAATATTCACGTTTTTTTCGCGTTTTTTCCCATGGCAAAAACGCTTAAAAAACGCAAGCATTAAGAATCCTATTCATTTAAATGGATTCAGCAATTTTTGTGCACATGCAGCGTTTTTTTCCGCATGTTCATCAATTTTGCGGAACCGCGGCGATTCCGCCGCCATAGGAATGCATTGAACCGCTATGCCCACCATGCGCAATGTAAGCGGTTCATGTGCGGATGGTATCCAGGGTCTGGAGGAGAGGAGACTCTCCTCCAGGCCCTGGGTACCATATTCCTGGTAAAACAATAATTGAAATAAAAAATAGTGATATTCTCACTTCCGGCGGCCCCCGCAGCTTTCCCGCCTCAGCGACGCTCCCGGCCAATCCCGTTCCCAGGAGTCCTTTGAGAGATCACCCAGATGACGTAGCGGTCTCGCGTGATGCTACGTCATCTGGGGTCTGTCGCAAAGGACTCCTGGGAACGGGATTGGTCGGGAGCATCGCGAAGACCAGGAAAGCTGCGGGGGCTGCCGGAAGGTGAGAATATCATTATTTTTTTTTTTTTTTATTATTTTTACATTAGATCTTTTTACTATTGATGCGGCATAGGCGGCATCAATAGTAAAAAGTTGGTCACACTTGTCAAACACTATGTGTGACTCGTGTGACCAACCTGTCAATCAGTTTTCCAAGCGATGTTACAGATCGCTAGGAAAACACTAGCATTCTACAAGATAATCACGCTTGCAAAACGCTAGTTTCTGGCGGGAATACGCATAACAATAAAAATGCATATTTCCCACTGCAGGGAGGTGCGGGATCGCCGCGGAAATTTCCGCTGCAATTCTGCAACGTGTGAACTTAGCCTTAAACTCACCCAAAAAGAGATTACAGACAAGCACATGGAGGACAAAAATCTGCCGGAGTCAGCGTTCTATAATGTGAAACTGCACATGTGCATGTGTCATTGATTCATCATATGTGGTCAGCCAATCCCTATTCACCTCATGCGCACTGCAACTTCATGGTTATACAGAATCTTTCATGATGTTTGCCCACAAGGTAACGTTCTATTGCGCATGTCCAAGTGCATCATAGGTCATTTTATTTTGCTCATGGGCATTCTGACAGCATTAAAAATGTATCCATCAAACGAGGATCAACAGCGCACAAGCTAATACATCATAGGCTCAGAT
>JARQOD010000001.1:640730333-640815249 GCA_033576555.1 Oophaga sylvatica
GTCCATTAGGGGATTTGACAAATTCTTTCTTTGAGAATAGAAAGTGATGTTATGAAATTGCTTTAGACATGGCTGAGAAATAGTATTGAAGCGAAATGGAAGGAAGTAAAGCAGCTGTGTAATGTAGTCACAATATGGGACACATACATTTATTACTTTGTATCACGTGTAATTTCAGATTCAAATTGTCACACTGCTATTGCTGAAAATATGTATTTATTGCATTAGGACACTCATTATCTGTAGATTACACACATGTGCTGTATCTATAACAGAACTGCAATTATGACACCCGGAGCCCGTATTCCAACCTAGCGGAGTGAAATATAAAAGTAATTATTCGCCTTTTCTGATTTTTTCTTTACAGTCACCAAGCCCATTAAAGAGAATCTGTAACCTTATTTTTTCCACATATTCCGAGAGCAGCATAAAGTAGAGACAGAGACCCTGATTCCAGTGATGTGTCATTTACTAGGCTGCTCGATGTAGTTTTAATGAAGTCACTGTTTTATCAGCAGCAGATTATTACTAGGGGACTAGTAAACCACACCCAGGTAGTCCTTCATGTTCATGAGCTATGTGTTCACTGACACTGCCTAGGCACAATGTACATAGAAAGCTGCAAATCAGTAATGTGGGTGGAGTTATACAAGGCTCAGCGTTCAGAGAACTGCTAGATGTGCAGCTAATTAATACTGTTAATAAGTGAAACATCGCTGGAATCATAGTCTCTGCCCCTTCACCATTCTGTTCTTAGTTGACGTCAGATGGGGTAGAAGAAACCAAGTGACAGATACCCTTTAAGGCTACAATTTGAACCCTATTTCAAAGTTTCAGCCTACCTTTCATTTATCTGGCAGAAACAGCTCTGTAATGGGGTTAATATAAATAATATTTTTTAAAAAGTTGAGTTTTGTTGAGCTGAACATGAAATGCTCTCCGTGGCTTCCTGGACATGGTATAATATTATATCTATATTATACATATCTACATTCTCATACTAATTGACCTATCAGTAATGCTGGCAATGCAAACAATGCGAAAAAAGGTCTGCAATTTAGCTAATTGTTTCTTTCTTCTTTGTAAGAGGATTTTGACCCTTTTAAGATTCCAGGGCCACAAGAGAATTAAATTCCACTATTAATTCAATTATAGAAGTCAGTTAATTACAATAAACAGATGCGAGAGAAAGAAGGAATGACAAAGAGATCCAAACCATCAGCACTTCACCTGCCCAAGTATAGATTTACAGCATCCGTACGTGCCTTGCACAGCAGACCGATTTAATAAGTATTCAGTCCAATGGCAGAGAAGTCTACATTTCTTAATATGCGCATCAATCACTTGCCTGCTGCTTGTGAATAAAAGCTGATCCATCAAGGCTTGACCAGAAACTAGGTTTGCAACATCATTGTTTTTAGGTCATTATTATTATTTTCATTACTATAGATTTATGGCAAATGATTTTAGCAATCACTTTGAAATGCAAGACGGCTAACAAGCACAAATTAAGCAAATTTTCATAGAACCCAAAGCTCATTGACATGGCCGAATGTATAACCTTCAAGTTGTACGGAGCATTGGACTTCTAGAGGACTTTTTTCGTCTTCTGCACGGCTCCTATTTTGTACAAAGGCAACTGGATTTTTTTCTGTTGGTTTTTATTCTATTTAACACGAAAAAAAAATCATGCTGTATCAGATGCTAAATTATTAATGCATTTTGTGGAGTAAAAAATACCCCAAAATATGTCACCGCACGAAGCATCATACAGCAACACATAATGTGAATTTGGCTGCATAAGCTGGGGCCAAAAGGGCTACATGTTCTGTCAATAAGGACAGTGTTCTCATACAATACAACCTTCTTGTATGATTTATCCTTATGGTCCATGTTAGCATAGACGCATTAACCGCTCAAGATCACTTTGCAATCCTCGGACTGGCAGTCTGGTCTCCTGACCTGATTGTGATAGATTCATGTATTTTTATGCATCTGTCATGCTGAGGTCAGGAGAGCCAACAGCCAATCCAAAGATTGTAATGCCATAATGGTGCAAGTAATATGGATTTCTGACGGCATTATTAACACTATGGCTGCTGGAAAATCCCTGACTTGGCCAATCAACCAATTAATAGAATATGCTGTCAAAAGTGGTTAAATATGCATCGACCCCTCATACTGCGCTATCGTGTTGCTTTTAAAGAATTAATTCAGACATGTTTCTGTTTCTTGTATTTATTTTAATATATATATATAATTTATATATATATATAATATAATTTATATATATATATATATATATATATATATATACAGTACAGGCCAAAAGTTTGGACACACCTTCTCATTTAAAGATTTTTCTGTATTTTCATGACTATGAAAATTGCAAATTCACACTGAAGGCATCAAAACTATGAATTAACACATGTGGAATTATACATTACACTTTACAAAAAAGTGTGAAACAACTGAAAATATGTCTTATAGGTTCTTCAAAGTAGCCACCTTTTGCTTTGATGAGTGCTTTGCACACTCTTGGCATTCTCTTGATGAGCTTCAAGAGGTAGTCACCAGAAATGGTTTTCACTTCACAGGTGTGCCCTGTCAGGTTTAATAAGTGGGATTTCTGGCCTTATAAATGGGGTTGGGACCATCAGTTGTGTTGTGCAGAAGTCTGGTGGATACACAGCTGATAGTCCTACTGAATAGACTGTTAGAATTTGTATTATGGCAAGAAAAAAGCAGCTAAGTAAAGAAAAACGAGTGGCCATCATTACTTTAAGAAATGGAGGTCAGTCAGTCAGCCTCAGAAATCGCAGGTTAACAGCAGCTCACATTAGAGACCAGGTCAATGCCACACAGAGTTCTAGCAGCAGACACATCTCTACAACAACTGTTAAGAGGAGACTTTGTGCAGCAGGCCTTCATGGTAAAATAGCTGCTAGGAAACCACTGCTAAGGACAGGCAACAAGCAGAAGAGACTAGTTTGGGCTAAAAAACACAAGTAATAGATATTAGACCAGTGGAAATCTGTGCTTTGGTCTGATGAGTCCAAATTTGAGATCTTCGATTTCAACCACCGTGTCTTTGAGCGACGCAGAAAAGGTTAACTGATGGACTCTACATGCCTGGTTCCCACCGTGAAGCATGGAGGAGGTGGTGTGATGATGTGGGGGTGCTTTGCTGGTGACACTGTTTGGGATTTATTCAAAATTGAAGGCATACTGAACCAGCATGGCTATCACAGCATCTTGCAGCGGCATGCTATTCCATCCGATTTGAATTTAGTTGGAACCATCATTTATTTTTCAACAGGACAATGACCCCAAACACCTCCAGGACTGTGTAAGGGCTATTTGACCAAGAAGGAGAGTGTTGGGGTGCTACGCCAGATGACCTGGTCTCCACAGTCACCAGACCTGAACCCAATCGAATGGTTTGGGGTGAGCTGGACCGCAGAGTGAAGTCAAAAGGGCCAACAAGTGCTAAGTATCTCTGGGAACTACTTCAAGATTGTTGGAAGACCATTTCCGGTGACTACCTCTTGAAGCTCATAAAGAGAATGCCAAGAGTTTGCAAAGCAGTCATCAAAGCGAAAGGTGGCTACTTTGAAGAACCTAGAATATAAGACATATTTTCAGTTGTTACACACTTTTTTGTTAAGTATATAATTCCACATGTGTTAATTCATATTTTAATGCCTTCAGTGTGAATGTACAATTTTCATAGTCATGAAAATACAGAAAAATCTTTAAATGAGGTGTGTCCTAACTTTTGGTCTCTACTGTATATATATATATATATATATATATATATATATATATATATTATATATATAGTGTATATGTATATATACAGTTGGGAAAATAAGTATTTGATACACTGTCAATTTTGCAAGTTTTCCCACCAACAAAGAATGGAGTGGTCTGTAGTTTTAATCATAGGTACACTACAACGGTGAGAGACAATTTAAAAATTAAAAACAGAAAATCACATTGTACCATTTTTAAATAAATAAATAGCATTTTATTACATAAAATAAGTATATGATCACCAACCAACCAGTAAGAATTCTGGCTCTCACAGACATGTAAGTTTTTCTGCAAGAAGACCTACTGCTCTGCACTCATTACCTGTATTAATTGCACCTGTTTGAACTGGATACCTGTATAATAGACACCTATCCACACAATCAATCAATCAATCACACTCCAACCTCTCCACCAAGGCCAAGACCAAAGAGCTTTGTAAGGACACTGAAGATAAAATTGTAAATCTGCACAAGGCACCAATGGGCTACAAGACAATAAGCAAGCAGCTTGGTGAGAAGGCAACAACTGTTGGCACAATTATTAGAAAATTAAAGAAACACAAGATGACTGTCAATCTTCCTCGGTCCAACATTCCATTCAAGACATCGCCTCGTAGGGTAAGGATGATTCTGAAAAAGGTCATGAATCAGCCCAGATCTACACAGGAGGACCTGGTCATTGACCTGAAAAGAGCTCGGACCACAGTCTCCAACATTAACATTAGTAGCACACTACGCTTTCATGGATTAAAGTCCTGCAGTGCATGCAAGGTCCTCCTGCTCACACTAGCACATGTCCAGGCCCATTTGAAGTTCGCCAATGGCCATATGGATGATCCAGTGGAGGCATGAGAAAAGGTCATGTGGTCAGATAAGAAGAAAATAGAACTTTTTGGTATCAACTCTACATATTGTGTTTGGAGGAAAAAGAAGTGTGAGCACAACCCCAACAAAACCCTTCCAACCATAAAGCATGGTGGGGAAACATTATACTTTGGGGTGATTTTCTGCAAAGTGGCCAGGATAACTGCATTATATTGTAAGGGAGGATGGATGGGTTCATGTATTGTGAGATTTTGGACAACAACCTCCTTCCTTCAGTAAGAGCATTGAATGGGACATGAGTCATGGCTGGGTCTTTCAGCATGACAATGACCTGAAACACACAGCTAGGGCAACTAAGGAGTGGCTCCGTAAGAAGCATTTCAAGGTCCTGGAGTGGCCAGTGTTCAGACCTGAACCCAATAGGAAATCTTTGGAAGGAGCTGAAATTCAATGTTGTTCAGAGACAGCACTGAAACTGAAAGATTTGGAAAATATCTGTATGAAGGAGTAAGCCAAAATCCCTGCTGCAGTGGGTGCAAACTTGGTCAAGTACTACAGGAAATGTCTAGCCTCTATAACTGCAAACAAAGGTTTCTGTATCAAATATTAAGTTATTTTCTATTGCCTCAAATCCTTATTTCATGCAATAAAAAGGAAATTAATTATGTAAAAATCATACAATGTGATTTTCTGGTATTTGTTTTTAGATTCTTTTTCTCATAATTGAAGTGTACCTACGATAAAAATTATAGATGGTTCCATTCTTTGTAGGTGGGAAAACTTCCAAAATCAGCAGTGTAACAAATACTTATCCTCCATCCCCACTGTTTATATTGGATAATTCCATTTCTGCTATCCAATTTATCTTAAGAACTTAATTTAAACGATGTGCAGATGTAGGACTCACCTTAGGCCGGGGTCAGACATGCGAGAAACTCGCACTAGTCTCCATGTCAAGACCCAGCACTTCGCCGGCACATGGGACCGGAGCGTGCGGCTGCATAGAAATACATGCAGCCGTACGCTCCTGTCCGAGTGCTGGGTCTTGATATGCGAGATTAGTGCGAGTTTCACGCATGTCTGACCCTGGCGTTATGTAGAATTTGGTATTAGTTCTAATATTTAGTTGTTTTGGGGCTATCTTGTTGGAATCTCCCTTTTAACACTTTTTTTTTTTTTGGGAGGCTTACCATCCAATTATTGGTAAGTTTTAATTTAAATGATTATAATAAATTCATATAATGATAATTGCCTTTTTTGTCCTGAATGTGGAAATTGCTCTCAGCAGAAAATAGTGCCAGTTTTTAGCATCTTTTTATTTCAATGGCCCAGGCTGGCCTAAATAATCAAAATAGATCCTGAATGAAACAGAAAAAATAATCAAACAGGAGATATTCATTTTAGATCATCTAATAGATATCATAAAGTCAAATAAGAGGTCATGAATTAAGCAGTTTTGCTAAAAATAAAAAAATTAAACAAGAGTAATAATTTATCAATCCTGCTTCCATTAATGGTTTTGCACCTCTTACATTTACACTGTGTAATCCTATCTTCAGTAATGCAGTAAAATAATACCGCTAATTACTTAGTTTAGGCCATTCCTTAGATCAACCAAATCCCCATTAATCCAGACCAGGCTCCTTTCCAACACCAGATCTTGCATAGAGCTCATTCTAAATGCATAACCTAATGGCTCGTATGACTGCGTACCACTGCCACTTTCATCAGATAAAGATTATGAAGAATTTGTGAGCCCTCAGGTTGTGGTTTGCCTGGATGTAGCGTTTTCACCATTCTAAAGACCGTCTGTAAAAGAGCGCTCACTCATTGCAAGTGTGAGGTTTTTCCTATATTATTTTAGGTTGAAAATACCATTTTATACATATGTTTACCTAATGAGTATTGTTTTATTCCAATGGCAACACAATTGCAGGATTTCATTAATCCATTATCATTCGTTTTTATCTGATTAATGTTATAATCTGTATAACTAGAAAGCTAATAAACAGTCCCCAGAAAAGCAGAACATGGATACAATCTAAGGCCAAGTGATAATAATTTGCACATTTTCAAACTATCAAACACCCCAAAAATACATAAAATAATAGATATTTTGTATTTTTTAATCTATGGATAGTTTGTAAATGAGGCAGAGGGATAAAATGTGGTCTGCAACTGGCCATGTAGAATTGCAGATGAAAACAATCTGTCAATTATGCATTATTCCATATCTTTTTAGAATAGACAGCTTATTCTCGAGAGAGCTAGTGAGTAAGAGATATGAGAGCTCTTTCCACAAACATGGCCATTTTGGTGCTATCAGATGTGTCTATCCTAACTTATGAGTGTGTATTAAACCTCTTTATGGCATATTGAGTTACAGCATTAAGACATGATAAGGCTGAATATCTAAATACCACTGCAGTTATATTCTCAGTGTTGTGAATAGTGTCTGATACAGGATAAATATAGAGATAGATAGATAGATAGATAGATAGATAGATAGATAGATAGATAGATAGTATAGATAGATAGATAGATAGAAGATAGATATGGGATAGATAGATAGATAGATAGATAGATAGATAGAGAGATAGAAGATGAGATGTAGATAGATAGATAGATAGATAGATAGATAGATAGATAGATAGATAGATAGATAGATAGAAACATTATTCATCTTGGTCTCTGTTGAACTACACTGACGAGCAAAAAGGGTAACATTGTTTTGTACTTATGAATTTCAGGCTCCATTTCTCACTATCCACTACTGCTTCTAACATGAAACCTACAAGAAGCAAAATGAGCAAAAGACCCGGCTGTAACTAAATAAGTAAAAAGCAAAAGTGCATCTAAATAACACAGAGTTCTTAGTAATACTGTTTTTGATGAAAAATAGCATGAAAGCCATCCCACCATTGTCATGGTGCCCTGATCGGGACAGTCCTACGGTGTCTAATATTAAACTCCTTACCATGTGTCAGAGTTGACCTCAGTGTGAATAAGGGCAGACAAAAGGACAAGGTTCCAATCATGGACACCAGTCTGTGGAAGCTTTTAAATGTAATTTCCAGCTCAGAAAAGGGAGGCCACACCCCGGCTTGCACAAAATGCAAAAATACAAAGAAAAACAAAGATAAGCATTTATGTGCTGCATGTATACCAACTTAATCCAAGCTCAATGTTTGTGCTTCTAATATGAGACTACCATCATTTTATAGACATTCATTTTGGCTATGTACATAAATTTTACTTGAAATTATTTATCATATGATTAGTTATGCAGATTCTTATCATGTCACTACATTGTTACTCTTTGGCTCCTAAAAATCAAAATTCTAATTTTTAATATTTTGTCAGTATTTTCTAAATCCAACTTTGGCTTTTAACACTGCCTGAATCCTTCTGGGCATGCTCTCAATCAGATTCAAGCATGTCACAACCAAAATCTGATCTCAGATTTCTTCTTTACATTTCCAAAGTTGATGCATACTGGTCGACTAACTTGGGTATGTATACAGTTTTTTTCATCTTTACCCACTACTATTCTATTCTGTTGAGGACTGGGGACTTTTGGGACCAATTTGTCACCTCTACTTCATTGTCATTAATCCATTTCTTCCCCGATCTTTACGCAAGCTTTGGGTCGTTATCCTGCTGAAATACTATATTGTCCCTTTCATACCTATAGTTCTATGAAGTGTATGAAGTAAATAATCTTGTAGGATACTCACATATAGCTCAGGATTGAGACTACCATCGATCCTGGTCAAGTACCAATACCTTTGGCTGTGAAACCACCCCACATCATCAGGCTTTCTCCATTGAACTTGACAAATCCTTCAATTTCTCAATCCAATTGCCACTTTTTCCCTTGTTTCTTTCTGACCGATTTGCGCCTAGCAGAGTCTAGTCTATTGACTTTTGTCTCATTGCTCCATATCACCTGTTTCCAATCTTCTACTGTCCACTTTTTGTACTTTTTTGCAAACAACTCTTCTTATCACGATATTGAAGTCGAGACTTCTTCACAAATACTCATCACTTGATTTACTTCATTATTAAGCATTCAGGTTTATACAGCTTGGAGTTGGATAAGATGCATAAAAATTGTCACATGGCCAAAATACTCATCTGCCTAATAATTGTGCACACAGTGTATGTTATATATATATATATATATATATATATATATATATATATATATATATATACAGTACAGACCAAAAGTTTGGACACACCTTCTCATTTAAAGATTTTTCTGTATTTTCATGACTATGAAAATTGTACATTAACACTGAAGGCATCAAAACTATGAAATAACACATGTTGAATTACATACTTAACAAAAAAGTGTGAAACAACTGAAAATATGTCTTATATTCTGGGTTCTTCAAAGTAGCCACCTTTTGCTTTGATGACTGCTTTGCACACTCTTGGCATTCTCTTGATGAGCTTCAAGAGGTAGTCACCGGAAATGGTCTTCCAACAATCTTGAAGGAGTTCCCAGAGATGCTTAGCACTTATTGGCCCTTTTACCTTCACTCTGCAGTCCAGCTCACCCGAAACCATCTCGATTGGGTTCAGGTCTGGTGATTGTGGAGGCCAGATCATCTGGCGTAGCACCCCATCACTCTCCTTCTTGGTCAAATAGCCCTTACACAGTCTGGAGGTGTGCTTGGGGTCATTGTCCTGTTGAAAAATAAATGATGGTCCTACTAAACTCAAACCGGATGGAATAGCATGCCGCTGCAAGATGCTGTGGTAGCCATGCTGGTTCACTATGCCTTCAATTTTGAATAAATCCCCAACAATGTCACCAGCAAAGCACCCCTACACCATCACACCTCCTCCTCCATGCTTCACGGTGGGAAACAGGCATGTAGAGTCCATCCGTTCACCTTTTTGCGTCGCACAAAGACACGGTGGTTGGAACCGAAGATCTCAAATTTGGACTCATCAGACCAAAGCACAGATTTCCACTGGTCTAATATCTATTCCTTGTGTTTTTTTAGCCCAAACAAGTCTCTTCTGCTTGTTGCCTGTCCTTAGCAGTGGTTTCCTAGCAGCTATTTTACCATGAAGGCCTGCTGCACAAAGTCTCCTCTTAACAGTTGTAGAGATGTGTCTGCTGATAGAACTCTGTGTGCCATTGACCTGGTCTCTAATCTGAGCTGCTGTAAACCTGCGATTTCTGAGGCTGCTGACTCGGATAAACTTATCCTCAAAAGCAGAGGTGACTCTTGGTCTTCCTTTCATGGGGCGGTCCTCATGTGAGCCAGTTTCTTGGTAGCGCTTGATGGTATTTGCAACTGCACTTGGGGACACTTTAAAAGTTTTCCCAATATTTCGGGCTGACTGACCTTCATTTCTTAAAGTAATGATGGCCACTTGTTTTTCTTTACTTAGCTGCTTTTTTCTTGCCATAATACAAATTCTAACAGTCTATTCAGTAGGACTATCAGCTGTGTATCCACCAGACTTCTGCACAACACAACTGATGGTCCCAACCCCATTTATAGGCCTGAAACCCCACTTATTAAACCTGACAGGGCACACCTGTGAAGTGAAAACCATTTCCGGTGACTACCTCTTGAAGCTCATCAAGAGAATGCCAAGAGTGTGCAAAGCAGTCATCAAAGCAAAAGGTGGCTACTTTGAAGAACCTAGAATATAAGGCATATTATCAGTTGTTTCACACTTTCTGTTAAGTATATAATTCCACATGTGTTAATTCATAGTTTTGATGCCTTCAGTGTGAATGTACAATTTCCATAGTCATGAAAATACAGAAAATCTTTGAATGAGAAGGTGTGTCCAAACTTTTGGTCTGTACTGTATATATATATATATATATACTGTATATATGAGCTTTCTCCTCTTAAAGCTGTCATGCATTTTATTATTAGTAATAGTAATATAGTAATCATACTGATTATAAGATTGTGCAGTATAATTTTGTTTTACCTCTCAATACAGAAAGCTTCTATTGTAAAACATCTATAAAAATGAAAATATAGCGGCCTAGTGCTTACTAGCTAATCTGTATGCTCTTTTCTTCCCATAACCTTTTAAATATGTGCATTTGACACGCTACTACTGACTGCATATTTCTTTATACCTTTTATCTAAGAGTATGTGATGATTCACATTTGCTACATGATCACTACTTCGTGCATATATCATTATAGTGTTTTACTGTACAGGGTGACTTTTATATAGGGCTCTGTTTACATGATCATCATGAATTCAATTCAAAGTCAATATAATATATATATATATATATTGAAGCCTGAAGTTTACATACACTATGTAAAAAGACACATATGCATGTTTTTCTCAATATCTGACATGAAGTCAGAATAAACCTTTCCCATTTTAAGTCAATAAGGATTACCATAATTATTAATATTTGCCAAGTGCTAGAATAATGAGAGAGATAATGTGTTAATGCATTTTTATTACTCACTCCAAAGTCAAAAGTTTCCATACATTTCATTAACATTTAGTACCATTGCTCTTAAACTGAATGACCGAATGACTTGGGTAAAACATTTGGGATATCTTTCCACAAGCTTCTCACAATAGTTTGTCGGAATTTGGGCTATTCCTTCTGCCAAAACTGGTGTAACTGATCCAGATTTCGCCGTGCTCTCACCTGCCTTTTCAGCTTTGCCCATAAATTTTCCATAGGATTGAGATCAGGACTTTGTGATGGCCACTCCAAAACATTGACTTTGCTCTCCTTAAGCCACTTTGTTACCATTTTGGCAGTGTGCTTTGGGTCTCTGTCCATTTGGAAGACCCATTTCTACCCAAACCTTAACTTCCTGGCTGATTTCTTGAGATACTGCTTCAGTATTGCCACATAATCTTCTTTTCTCATGATGCCATCTATTTTGTGTAGTTCATCAGTTCCTCCTGCAGCAAAACAACCCCATAACTTGATGCTGACACCCCCATGTTTAACAGTTGGGACGGTGTGTTAGGGTTCGATTTCCCGCTGCTGCACAAGGGGAGTCTCGAACCCGTCCCGCTGCAGTCTCCCATTCATCTCCGGCCGCAGTGGAGCCTGCTCAGCAGAGACGTCGGTCCAGGCGTCTTGCCCACTCCTCTACTGTGCAGTGACTTGCTGCTGCCTTTCCTGGATCTGCTATTATAGCCAGTGCTGGAGCAGTCGTCTTTGAGACAAAGTCCTGCGTTTTCCCATCTGAGCATGCCCAGAGTGAGATCTCTCATTGGAGATCAGGGGTCACATGTTTAGGTACTGCAGCGGCTCCTTTTGTCCACCAGGAAGGTCATGTAGCTACGTTTGTTTGTAACAGCTTCTCATTGGTCCTTGTTCCTGGAAGGTTCTGTAGCTGTTGCTATAAAAGGGTAGCATGGCTGGGCCGCCATGCGCTAATATCAATCATTGTATGCTATGCGCCAGTGTGGTCATGTGTATGAGTGGATAGGGACCCGGCTGAAATAAGCCACTAGAATACCGACTTAATCGGTGAGGAGTTTGGTATGGTAGCTGGTCAGGGTCGGTGTCCTAGATGCCCTAGATTACCGGCATAACCGGTGAGGAGTTTTGATTGCCGTATTCAGGGTCTGGCGTTCAGATGCCATAGATTGCGGGTGACTCCCACGAGGACATTAGCACATGATCACGCTTTATGAACGCGTAGCACTTAACTGTGTACCTGAGAGCCTGACAGGACACAGTACTTTTTCTCAGCGGCCCTGTGACGTAACAGGGTTCGCTTTCAACGCTAGACAGCGCCCTAGCGTGTTTTCTTTGCCACTCAGTTGTGTCTAGTGAGTGCGCACACATCGCCATATAGCCTGCGGCTCTCCTTCTAGCGGCTCTGTGGAGTAACAGAGTTCGCACTTATTGCCACAGCGCATTACGGCGTTTATGTTGGCGACTCTGCGGGATAACAGAGTTTGCTTCTCGCGCCATTTCTACTAGCAGCAGGCTCCGCTTGCACGGTGGACCCGGGCTGCGAACGCACCTCTCTACTTTATATATTTGGTGCGTTCCGCAGACCCTTAACACGGTGTTCTTAGGCTTCCAAGCTTCTCTCTTTTACATCCAAATGTAATGATGGTCATTATAACCAAAAAGTTCAATTTTAGTTCCATCAGGCCTCTAAAAATTAAGGTCTTTGTTCCTGTGTGCATCTGAAAACATTAATCTGGCTTTCCTATGTTTCTTTTGGAGTAATGGCTTGTTCCTGGCAGAGTGGCTTTTCAGCCCATGTTGATACAATACTTGTTTCACTGTGGATATTGACACAATCTTACCAGCTTCCACCATCATCTTCACAAAGTCTTTTGCTTTTGTCCTTGGGTTGATATGCTCATGTTGGACCAAAGCACGTTCAACTCTGGGACACAGAACGCATCTCCTTCCTGAGCAGTATGATGGCTGGACATTCCCATCTTGTTTGGACTTGCATATAATTGTTTGTACAGATGAACGAGGCACCTTCAGGTATCTTGAAATTGTACCCAAGGATGAGCCAGACTTGTACAAACCCACAATTCTCTTCCTGATTTCTTGGCTGATTTCTTGAGACTTTCCCATGATGCTACACAAAGAAGCAGTGTCTTTCAGGTGTGCATTAAAATACATCCACAGATGTGTCTTTAATTAACTTATCAGAAGCTTCCAAACACATGACATCTTCATATGAGCCATCCAGAACTGTTTAAAGGCAAAATAATGTTAGTATATGTAGACATTCCAGCAAGTAGTAAAAATGCCTTAAAACTTTCTGGCATTTGGCAAATATTAATAATTATGGTACTCCTAATTGACCTAAAACAGGAAAAGTTTATTCTGATTTCAGGTCAGATATGGAGAAAAAGATGCAAATGTGTCTTTTTTTATAGTGTATATAAACTTCTGATTTCAACTGTAAATATGTATATAATTATACCAGTTTATTTTAAAACTATACATTGTATTGTGCATGTTAAATTTCTTGTTAAAATTCACTTTTGCGAACATTTAGACCTTCAGAAAACATTGAGTAGTGGAAACGACAATATTTTTAGCATTTTATAAATTCATACAGTATGTACTACAATGACTGTGGTTTTTCTGCTGTTATCCCCTTTTTTGGTTCTAATGTATTAAAGGTCTAACATCAATCAAAAACTTTTATCTTTTTGACTACCATAACTATGTGCTAAAGATAGTAACATAGGATTCGTAAAATCTCCCAATTTTTCATTTACTATCATTGAACTTTTGTGACTCAAATCTTATCAGTTCTCAATAACTTCTTACATGTTGGATGTTGGAAACTGCATTTTTCTGACATCAGGACAAAAAAAATAACATATCCACATTGTTTCTTAGACCATATTGCTCCTAGGGAATACACTACACTAGGGTTTTTCCATAAGGAACTATAGGATGCTGTATATGTATATATATATATATACATATGTATATATATATGTATTATATATATATACAGTACATACAGTACAGACCAAAAGTTTGGACACACCTTCTCATTTAAAGATTTTTCTGTATTTTCATGACGCATCAAAACTATGAATTAACACATGTGGAATTATATACTTAAACAAAAAGTGTGAAACAACTGAAAATATATCTTATATTCTAGGTGTTAGGGGCCTGCGGAACGCACCTAATAGATATAAAAGAGAGGTGCGTTCGCTTCCCGGTGTCCACCGTGCAGGCAGAGCCTGCTGCTAGTAAGATGGCGCAATAGGCAGTATGAGCGAACTCTGTTATCCCGCAGAGTCGCAGATGTGAACGCCGTAGCACTATATGGCGATATGAGCGAACTCTGTTATTCCAGAGTCGCAGATATGAACGCCGTAGCACTATAAAATGATAAGAGCGAACTCTGTTATTCCACAGAGCCGCTAAACTAAAATTGCAGTGGCGCTATATGGCGTTATAAATGAACTCTGTTACTCCACAGAGTCGCAACATAAACGCTGACTGATGGCAATGTCCGCGTGCTGCCCAACGGGTTACGTCCGGACTGCGCAGCTTCAATATAATGTAGTCAGCTATGCACACAGCAAAACTCCTCACCGGAGGTGCCGGTATACTAGAGGCTTATTTCAGCCAGAGCCCTGAACCCAAACACACAAACTCCTCACCGGATGTGCGGGTATTCTAGGGGCTTATTTCAGCCGGGTCCCTAAACACATGCATAACCACACTGGCGCAAGCACATAATAGATTTGATACTAGCGCATGGCCGTGCGGTCATGCAAGCCTTTTATAGCAGCAGCTACAGGACCTTCCAGAAAAGGACCAATGGGAAACTGCTCCAGAACACAAACAGCTTCAGGACCTTCCTGGAGGACCAATGGGAGTCGCTGCTGTAACTGAGCATGTGACCCCTGATCTCCAATGGGAGATCTTGCCCTGGGCATGCTCAGATGGAGAAACCGAGGACTTAGTCCCAGAGCTGCCTGCTCCAGCACTGTTTACAATATAGGAACCAGGAGAGGCAGCAACAAGCCTCTGCACAGTATTAGACTGAGCAAGACGCTGGGCCCAACGTCTCTGCTGAGCAGGCTCCACTGCGGCTGGAGACGGATGGGGGACCGCAGCGGGACTGGCTCGAGATTCCCCTTGGGCAGCAGCGGGAACTCAATCCCTAACACTAGGTTCTTCAAAGTAGCCACCTTTTGCTTTGATGACTGCTTTGCACACTCTTGGCATTTTCTTGATGAGCTTCAATATATATATATATGTTTACCTGTATATGTATATATATATATAGTCATGGCCAAAAGTTTTGGCACCCTTGAAACAGTTCCAGAAAGTGAAGTATTTCCCAGGGAATTATTGCAATTACTCATAGTAACATTGTAACATAGTTATTAAGGTTGAAGGAAGACTTTAAGTCCATCTAGTTCAACCTATACCCTATCCTAACCTGCCCTAACATGTTGATCCAGAGGAAGGCAAAAAAAAGTGGCAAACAGTAAGCTTCACATTGGGGAAAAAAATTCCTTCCCGACTCCACATACGGCAATCAGACTAGCTCCCTGGATCAACGCAATATCTAAGAAACTAGTAAATATAGCCTGTAATATTATACTTTTCAAGAAAGGCATCCAGTCCCTTCTTAAATTTTGGTAGGGAATCACTCTTTACAACATTAGATGGCAGAGAGTTCCATAGTCTCACTGCTCTTACAGTAAAGAATCTGCGTCTTTTTTTTTTTTTTTTTTTTTGGAAGTGCATTAGAGCAGCAGGGTGATTTGCTGCTGAAGGAGAAAAAAAACAAAACAAATCTCTCTTTAAATCTTCTGCTTCAGCGAGTGTGAGCGAGCTGTGTGACCGGTGCGCAAGTGTGAACGGTGGTAAGTGTGACTTGAGATTCAGTGAAGAAGTATTTGAAAAACCTTTAATCAAATACCTGTGTGAATTGGTGTGAGTGGCTGAATTGTGGATTTCTGAGTGCCTTTCTACCTATTCTATCTTTTGGGGGCTTTTTTAACATATATTTTTTTTCTCAAAAGGATTAATCTCTTATTTTACTATCTGTGTGTTTAACCCCTTCCCGACCCATGACGCCACGTAGGCGTCATGAAAACCTGTGCCAATCCGACCCATGACGCCTATGTGGCGTCATGAAAGGATCTCGTCCCTGCGGGCCGGGAGACCGGGGTCACTCAAAGGTCACCCGACCCGCAGTTACAGGACCCTTTGTGCTTCACCACAGGGGGGTTGGCTTAACCCCCCCGTGGCCACGATCGCTCTGATTGGCTGTTAAAAGTGAAACAGCCAATCAGAGCAATGTGTAATATTTCACCAATTTAATTGGTGAAATATTACAATCCAGCCATGGCCGATGCTGCAATAGCATCTGCCATGGCTGGAGACCGAGCCCTGACCCCCCCCACACCGAGTCACGGCGGTGATCGGCCGCCGCCACCGAAAGATGGCAGCGATCGGTCACCGCCGTCACTTACAGCTCCCCTCCTCTTTTGGTCCACTGCCCCCACTTCCTATCCCCCCCCCAGCCTTCCGACCCCCCTACTCACCTCTCCCGATCCACCGATGTCCCACGATCGGGCCCGGCGTCCGCCCGGGCCTTTTCATGGGCGCCGCCATATTGGAAAATGGCGGGCGCATGCGCAGTGCGCCCGCCGGCCGGCGCTTGCGCAGTGCGCCCCCCAGTGTTCAAAAATTTATTTTGATCACTGTGATAAACTGTCACAGTGATCAAAATAAAAAAAAGTAAATGAACCCCCCCTTTATCATAGGTAGGGACAAATAAAAAAAATAAAGAATTTTTTTTTTTTTTCCTAGCTGATTTTGCTGCGGATCCGCGGCGGATATCGCTGCTGATCCGCGGTGGATTTCGCTACTGATCCGCAGCGGATTTCGCTGCTGATCGGCAGCGGATTTCGCTGCTGATCCGCGGCGGATTTCGCTGCTGATCCGCGGCGGACTTCGCTGCTGATCCGCGGCGGATTTCGCTGCTGATCCGCGGCAGATTTCGCTGCTGATCCGCGGCGGATTTTGCTGCTGATCCGCGACTGATTTTGCTGCTGATCCGCGGCTGATTATCTGCTGATTCATCTGCGCTAGCGGGTATAGTATAACGCGATCGCGTTATGCTATACCGTTACCAGCCGGTCAACGCTACGTGTTGAACGGGCTGGTAAAACGCAATATGAACCCAGCCTTAGGGTTAGAACTAGGGTTAGGGTTAGCATTAGGGCTAAGGTTAGAATTACGGTTTGGCTTGGAATTTGGGTTAGGGTTGGAATTAGGGTTAGGTTTGGAAATAGGGTTAGGCTTGTAGTTAGGTTTATGGTTAGAGTTGGGATTAGGGTTAGGGGTGTGTTGGGGTTAGGGTTATGATTAGGGTTTGTATTAGGGTTAGGTGTGTGTAGGCGTTAGGGGTGTGTTGGGGTTAGGGTTGGAGTTAGAATTGAGGGGTTTCCACTATTTAGGCACATCAGGGGGTCTCCATACGCGACATGGCGCCACCATTGATTCCTGCAAATTTTGCGTTCAAAAAGTCAAACAGTGCTCCCTTTATTCCAAGCCCCGACGTATGCCCAAACAGTGGTTTATCCCCACATATGAGGTATCAGCGTACTCGGGAAAAATTGCACAACAACTTTGGGGGTTCTAATTTCTCCTGTTAACATTGGGAAAAAAAATTGGGGACTAAAAATTATTTTTGTGGAAAAAAAATGATTTTATATTTTCACGGCTCTGCGATATAAACTTCTGTGAAGGACTTGGAGATTCAAAGTGCTCACCACACATCTAGAGGAGTTCCTTGGGGGATCTAGTTTCCAAAATGGGGTCACTTGTGGGGAGTTTCTACTGTTTAGGCACATCAGTGACTCTGCAAACGTAACATAACGCCCGAAGACCATTCCATCAAGTGGGCATTTCAAAAGGTCACTACTTCCCATCCGAGCCCCGACGTGTGCCCATACAGTAGTTTTCTCCCACATATGGGATATCAGCATACTCAGGACAAATTGGACAACAACTTTTGGGGTCTAATTTCTCATGTTACCCTTGCGAAAATAAAAAAATTGGGGACTAAAAGATCCTGATTGTGGAAAAAATATGATTTTTTTATTTTCATGCCCGGGCGTTATAAACTTCTGTGTAGCCCTTGGGGGTTCAAAGTGCTCACCACACATCTAGATAAGTTCTTTGCGGTGTCTAGTTTCCAAAATGGGGTCACTTGTGGGGAGTTTCTACTGTTTAGGCGCATCAGGGGCTCTGCAAACGTAACAAGATGCCTGCAGACCATTCCATCAAGTTGGCATTTCAAAGCGTCACTACATCCCTTCCGAGCCCTGACGTGTGCCCAAACAGTGGTTCCCCCCCACATATGGGGTACTAGCGTACTCAGGACAAACTGGACAACAACTTTCGGGGTCCAATTTCTCCTGTAACCATTGTGAAAATAAAAAATAGTGGGCTAAAAAATCATTTTTTGAGAAAAAAAAATGATATTTTATTTTCACGGCTCTGCGTTATAAACTTCTGTAAAGCACCTGGGGGGTTCAAAGTGCTCACTATGCATCTAGATAAGTTCCTTAGGGGGTCTAGTTTCCAAAATGGGGTCACTTGTGGGGGAGCTCCAATGTTTAGGCACACAGGGACTCTCCAAATGCGATATGGCAACCGCTAAATATTCCAGCATATTTTCCATTCAAAAAGTCAAATGGCGCTGCTTCCCTTCTGAGCCTTGCCATGCGCCCAAACAGTGGTTTATGACCACATATGAGGTATCTGTGTACTCAGGAGAAATTGCCCAACAAATTTTAGGATCCAATTTATACTGTTGCCCATGTGAAAATGAAAAAACTGAGGCTAAAAGAAAATTTTTGTGAAAAAAAAGTACTTTCTTTTTTTTACAGATCAATTTGTGAAGCACCTGGGGGTTCAAAATGATCACTATGCATCTAGATAAGTTCCTTAGGGGGTCTAGTTTCCAAAATGGGGTCACTTGTGGGGGAGCTCCAATGTTTAGGCACACAGGGACTCTCCAAATGCGACATGGCAACCGCTAAATATTCCAGCATATTTTCCATTCAAAAAGTCAAATGGCGCTGCTTCCCTTCTGAGCCCTGCCATGCGCCCAAACAGTGGTTTATGACCACATATGAGGTATCTGTGTACTCAGGAGAAATTGCCCAACAAATTTTAGGATCCAATTTATACTGTTAACCATGAGAAAATGAAAAAACTGAGGCTAAAAGAAAATTTTTGTGAAAAAAAAGTACTTTCTTTTTTTTACAGATCAATTTGTGAAGCACCTGGGGGTTCAAAATGATCACTATGCATCTAGATAAGTTCCTTAGGGGGTCTAGTTTCCAAAATGGGGTCACTTGTGGGGGAGCTCCAATGTTTAGGCACACAGGGACTCTCCAAATGTGACATGGCAACCGCTAAATATTCCAGCATATTTTCCATTCAAAAAGTCAAATGGCGCTCCTTCCCTTCTGAGCCCTGCCGTGCACCCATACAGTAGTTTATGACCACATATGAGGTATCTGTGTACTCAGGAGAAATTGCCCAACAAATTTTAGGATCCATTTTATCCTGATGCCCATGTAAAAATGAAAAAAATTGATGCTAAAAGAAAATTTTTGTTGGAAAAATTAAAATGTCCATTTTTTCCTTACACGTTGCTTTAGTTCCTGTGAAGCACCTGAAGGGTTAATAATCTTCTTGAATGTAGTTTTGAGTAGCTTGAGGGGTGCAGTTTTTATAAAGGTGTCACTTTTGGGTATTTTCTGCCATATAGACCCCTCAAAGTGACTTCAAATGTGAGGTGGTCCCTAAAAAAAATGGTTTTGTAAATTTTGCTGTAAAAATGAGAAATCGCTGGTCAACTTTTAACCCTTATAACTTCCTAACAAAAAAAAATGTTGTTCCCAAAATTGTGCTGATGTAAAGTAGACATGTGGAAAATGTTATTTATTAACTATTTTGTGTCACATAACTCTCTAGTTTAACAGAATAAAAATTAAAAATTTGAAAATTACAAAATTTTCAAAATTTTCACCAAATTTCCATTTTTTTCACAAATAAACGCAAAAATTATCGACTTAAATTTACCACTAACATGAAGCCCAATATGTCACGAAAAAACAATCTCAGAATCGCTAGGATCCGTTGAAGCGTTCCTGAGTTATTACCTCATAAAGGGACACTGGTCAGAATTGCAAAAAATGGCAAGGTCTTTAAGGTCAAAATAGGCTGGGTCATGAAGGGGTTAAAGGTTTAAAGGTTAACTATATTGCATTTAAATCTTGGTGTAGCTATATTTACAAGGGGTTAATTAAGGGTGGGGGTTCATAATTAAGGGTTTATAAGGGCCAGCTGGTTGGGACTCAAGTCTTTTTGGAAGTGCATTAGAGCAGCAGGGTGATTTGCTGCTGAAGGAGAAAAAAAAAAAAAAAATCTCTCTTTAAATCTTCTGCTTCAGCGAGTGTGAGCGAGCTGAGTGTGAGCGGTGCGCAAGTGTGAACGGTGGTAAGTGTGACTTGAGATTCAGTGACTTTGGATTCAGGGAGTTTCCAAGGGAGGATTTACTGAATTGCTGTTACTGTATATTTTATTAATACTTTTTATTTATTTTTACTTATCTTTGCTGTCTGGTGAAATCCCCATTAGATATGTGCTCCACTATTGCCAATGCCATCCAGTGTACATCTTGCCACATGTATGCAGTCCTTGAACAGCCGGTCGAGGGTGCATACTGCTGTGTGAGATGTGAGCACTTTGTGCATTTGGAAGCCCAAATCTTGGATCTAAATGTGCAGCTGGCAACACTGAGATCCATAGACAATATGGAAAGGAGTCTTCTGCTCACTGAGCAGACGCTCAATGGGATAGATGAGGGGGGGGATGCTAGGATAGAGCTGCAGGACCCTGAAGTAGGAAGCTGGGTGACAGTTAGAAAGCGGGGTAGAGGGAAGAGCGCCAGGGAGGCTAGTCCTGATCTGGCACACCCCAATAAGTTTGCAAAGTTGGCAGATGAGGGGGTTGTCAGTACAGGGGTAGCACTGCTGCAGCCAGGCATGTCTTCTGAAAGCCGGGGGAGTGTCTGCTCCAGTAAGGGGGGAATTAGGAGAGCAGGGCAGGCCAGACAGGTGCTGGTAGTGGGGGACTCAATTATTAGGGGAACAGATAGGGCAATCTGTCACAAAGACAGGGATCGTCGAACAGTGTGCTGCCTACCTGGCGCTCGAGTCCGACACATCGCTGATCGGGTTGACAGATTACTGGGAGGGGCTGGTGAGGACCCAGCGGTCATGGTGCACATTGGCACAAATGACAAAGTTAGAGGCAGGTGGAAGGTCCTTAAAGATGATTTCAGGGAATTAGGCTGCAAGCTTAAAGCAAGGACCTCCAACGTGGTATTTTCTGAAATACTGCCGGTACCACGTGCCACACCAGAGAGGCAACGGGAGATTAGGGAGGTTAATAAGTGGCTCAAGAATTGGTGTAGGAAGGAGGGGTTTGGGTTCCTGGAGAACTGGGCCGACTTCTCAGTTGGCTACAGGTTCTATGTTAGGGATGGGCTGCACCTCAATGGGGAGGGTGCAGCTGTGCTGGGGGAGAAAATGGCTAGAAGGTTGGAGGAGTCTTTAAACTAGGGACTGGGGGGGAGGGTATTCATTTTATAGGAGGGGAAGGCAGTACAGATAGAGACCTGGGCACAAATAATGAAATTGGGGGTGGGGGTGGCATGGGGGGTGGGGTTAGAACAGTTAATAATTTAAGAAAGAATAGAGGTTCAGAGAGATACATAAAGTGCATGTATACTAATGCTAGAAGCCTCACCAACAAAATGGCGGAATTAGAATTAATTTTGTTGGAACATAATTATGACATGGTGGGGATATCTGAGACTTGGCTGGATGAGAGCCACGACTGGGCTGTTAATTTACAAGGCTATAGTCTGTTTAGAAATGACTGTAAAAATAAGCGAGGTGGGGGGGTGTGTTTATATGTAAAATCATCCTTAAAACCCATCCTGCGTGATATCTGTGAATCTAATGAAGATGTAGAGTCTCTGTGGGTGGAGATTAGGGGAGGGGGGAAAAATAATAAATTATTGATAGGGGTTTGTTTTAAGTCTCCTAAAATAATGGCAGCAACAGAGAATATCCTCGTAAAGCAAATAGATGAAGCAGCAACTCAAGGAGAAGTCATTATTATGGGGGACTTCAACTACCCTGAAATACATTGGGGAACAGAAACCTGCAGTTCCAGCAAAGGTAATAAGTTTTTGGCAACTATGAGAGACAATTACCTTTCACAACTAGTTCAGGACCCAACAAGAGGGGGGGGCACTGCTAGACCTAATATTATCCAACAGGCCAGACCGCATATCAAATATAAGGGTTGGGGGTCACTTGGGTAATAGTGATCACAAAATAATAAGCTTTCATGTATCCTTTAATAAGATGTGTAGTCGAGGGGTTACAAGGACACTAAACTTCAGGAAGGCAAATTTCCAACGGATGAGAGATGATCTTGGTGCAAAAACTGGGACGATATCCTGAGACATAAAAATACACAAAGAAAATGGGAGACGTTTATTAGTATCCTGAATAGGACCTGTGCACAGTATATACCCTATGGGAATAAACATGCTAGAATTAGGAGGAAACCACTATGGCTAAATAGAGCTGTAAGGGGCGCAATAAGGGACAAAAAGAAAGCGTTTAGGGAATTAAAGCAAGTAGGTAGTGAAGAGGCATTAAATAAATACAGAAGACTGAATAAATTCTGTAAAAAGCAAATCAAGACAGCAAAGATTGAGGCAGAGAGACTCATTGCCAGAGAAAGTAAAAATAATCCCAAAATATTCTTTAACTACATAAATAGCAAGAAACTAAAAAATGATAGTGTTGGTCCCCTTAAAAATAGTCTGGGTGAAATGGTGGATGAGGATGAGGAAAAAGCCAATATGCTAAATTACTTTTTTTCAACTGTATTTACACAAGAAAATCCCATGACAGATAACATGATCAGAGATAAAAAAATTTCTCCATTAAATGTCACATGCTTAACCCAGCAGGAAGTACGGCGGCGTCTAAAAATCACTAAAGTTGACAAATCCCCGGGCCCGGATGGGATACACCCCCGAGTACTGCAGGAATTAAGTACAGTTATAGATAGACCATTATTTTTAATCTTTAAAGATTCCATAATAACTGGGTCTGTACCACAGGACTGGCGTATAGCAAATGTGGTGCCAATATTCAAAAAGGGGGCAAAAACTGAACCTGGAAATTATAGGCCAGTGAGCTTAACATCTACTGTGGGTAAAATCCTGGAGGGTTTTTTAAGGGATACTATATTGGAGTATCTGAAGCTGAATAACCTCATGACACAGTATCAGCATGGGTTTACGAGGGACCGTTCTTGTCAGACTAATCTGATAAGCTTTTATGAAGGGGTAAGTTCAGGACTGGACCAAGGGAATGCAGTGGATGTGGTGTTCATGGACTTCTCAAAAGCTTTTGATACAGTGCCACACAAAAGGTTGATACATAAAATGAGAACAATGGGGATAGGGGAAAATATGTGTAAGTGGGTTAAGAACTGGCTCATGGATAGAAAACAAAGGGTGGTTATTAATGGAGCACACTCGGACTGGGTCACGGTTAGCAGTGGGGTACCACAGGGGTCAGTATTGGGGCCGCTTCTATTTAACATATTTATTAATGACCTTGTAGGGGGCATACAGAGTAGTATTTCAATATTTGCAGATGACACTAAACTCTGCAGGGTAATAAATACAGAGGAGGATAATTTTATATTACAGGAGGATTTATGTAAACTAGAAGCTTGGGCTGATAAATGGCAAATGAGCTTTAATGGGAATAAATGTAAGGTCATGCACTTGGGTAGAACAAATAAGATGTATAATTATGTGCTTAATTGTAAAACACTGGGCAAAACTGTCACTGAAAAAGACTTGGGTGTATGGGTGGATGACAAACTCACATTTAGTGGCCAATGTCAGGCAGCTGCTGCCAAGGCAAATAAAATAATGGGATGCATTAGACGAGGCATAGATGCTCATGAGGAGAACATAATTTTACCTCTATACAAGTCACTGGTGCGACCACACTTAGAATACTGTGTGCAGTTCTGGTCTCCGGTGTATAAGAAAGACATAGCTGAACTGGAGCGGGTGCAGAGAAGAGTGACCAAGGTTATTAGAGAACTGGGGGGTCTGCAATACCAAGACAGGTTATTACACTTGGGGTTATTTAGTTTGGAAAAATGAAGGCTTAGGGGTGATCTTATTACAATGTACAAATATATGAGGGGACAGTACAAAAACCTTTCTAATGATCTTTTTACTCTTAGACCTGTGACGGGGACGAGGGGGCATCCTCTACGTCTGGAGGAAAGAAGGTTTAGCCATAATGACAGATGCAGATTCTTTACTGTAAGAGCAGTGAGACTATGGAACTCTCTGCCGTCTAATGTTGTAATGAGTGATTCCTTACTAAAATTTAAGAGGGGACTGGATGCCTTTCTTGAAAAGTATAATATTACAGGCTATATTCACTAGTTTCCTTGATACAGCGTTGATCCAGGGAGCTAGTCTGATTGCCGTATGTGGAGTCGGGAAGGAATTTTTTTTCCCCAATGTGAAGCTTACTGTTTGCCACTTGGTTTTTTTTTGCCTTCCTCTGGATCAACATGTTAGGGCAGGTTAGGATAGGATATGGGTTGAACTAGATGGACTTAAAGTCTTCCTTCAACCTTAATAACTATGTTACTATGTTACTATTATAGCTAAACCTTCTTTCCTCCAGACGTAGAGGATGCCCCCTTGTCCCCGTCACAGGTCTAAGAGTAAAAAGATCATTAGAAAGGTCTTTGTACTGTCCCCTCATATATTTAAACATTGTAATAAGATCACCCCTAAGCTTTCGTTTTTCCAAACTAACTAACCCCAAGTGTAATAACCTGTCTTGGTATTGCAGACCCCCCAGTTCTCTAATAACCTTGGTCGCTCTTCTCTGCACCCGCTCCAGTTAAGCTATGTCTTTCCTATACACCGGAGACCAGAACTGTACACAGTATTCTAAGTGTGGTTGCACCAGTGACTTGTACAGAGGCAAAATTATGTTCTCCTCATGAGCATCTATGCCTCTTTTAATGCATTCAATATATATACATATATATATATATTTATATATATATATATATATGTATATATACCTATATATAGTCATGGCCAAAAGTTTTGGCACCCTTGAAACTGTTCCAGAAAGTGAAGTATTTCTCCCAGAGAAGTATTACGATTACACATGTTTTGTTATGCAAATGTTATATGTTTGTGATATGTTTCTTTCTTTCCTTTTTTGTATTGGAATAACATTAAAAAAACTGAAAAAAAATGCAAATTGGACATAATTTCACACGAAATCCCAAAAATGGACTGGACAAAATGGCACCTTTCGAAAATTGTGGGTAAACAACTTTGTTTCAAACATGTGATACTCGTTCAAACTCACCTGTTGCAGGTAACAGGTGTGGGTTAAATGAAAATGACACCTGAAACCAGATAAAAAAGGATAAATTGACTCAGTCTTTGAATTGTGTGTCTGTGTGTGCCACTCTAAGCATGGAAAACAGAAAAAAGAGTAGAGAACTGTCTGAGGACTTGAAAGCTAAAATTGTGGAACAATACCAACAATCTCAAGGTTACAATTCCATCTCCAGAGATCTTGATGTTCCTTTGTCCATGGTGTGCAACATAACCAAGAAGTTTACAACTCATGGCACTCTAGCAAATCTCATTGAACGTGGAAGGCAGAGAAACATTGATGAAATGTTGCAACGCAGATGGTCTGGATGGTGAATAAGCAGCCCCATTCAAGTTCTTAAGAAATTCAAGCTATAGTTCATGCTCAGAGTGCATCAATATCAGCACAAACTATCTTTCAACATTTCATTGAAATGAAATGCTATGGCAGGAGACCCAGATGAACCCACTGCTGACACAGAGACATAAAAAACCTATGCTGCAATTTGCCATAATGTACATGAGTAAACCAAAATCCTTCTGGGAAAGCATCTTATGGATAGATAAGTCCAAGATAGAGCTTTTTGGTAAAGCACATCATTGTGCTGCTTACCAAAAAAGGAATGAGGCCTACAAAAGAAAAGAACACAATACCTACAGTCAAATATGGTGGAGGTTCAAATTTCCTTTGGGGTTGTTTTGCTGCCTTTGGCAGAAGGGCAATGACTTCAAACATACTTCAAGAAGCACCCAGAAATGGATGGAAACAAAGCGCTGGAGAGTTCTGAAGTGGTCAGCAATGAGTCCGGATCTAAATTTCATTGAACATCTATGGAAAGATCTTAAAATTGCTGTTGGGAGAAGGCACCATTTAAATATGAGATACCTGGAGCAGTTTTCAACAGAGCAGTGGTCCAAATATCCAGTTGAGAGGTTTAAGAAGCTTGTTGATGGTTATAGGAAGCGATTGAATGCAGTTCTTTATTCCAAAGGGTGTGCAATCAAATATTAATTTGAGGGTGTCAACAATTTTGTCCAGCCCATTTTTGGGGTTTTATGTGAAATTATGTACAGTTTGCCTTTTTTTGTTTTGTTTCAATACGCATAAAATAAATAAACATGTACAAAGTTCTCAAATTTATGTTCCAGAGATATCATTTGATAAGGAATTTATATTAGAGATCAGTAAATTCATTCCCTGGTCCAGTATTCTGTAGCCACTGAGTTGAAGCCCAGTGAATTGTTTTTTACCTTCTGGAATATGCAGTGCCTCTTCTGATTAGTATGTCATATATAACATAATTTGAATATCATGGTGCATCAATGACATCACACTGGGCCTACTAATCAGGAGAGATGCTGAGGATGGTGGCAGGCAGGTAGAAGGAGAATCACAAGGCTCTTATCTGCTGGCTACAGAATACTGATGTGGCCACTGGACCAGGATCCTGGAAATCAATTGGCTCATCTATAATACAAAGATTTATTACAAAAGACATTTAGGAGAGGTAACAGATTCTCTTGAAGACCTTTTTTACTACTACGAGGCAAAATTAGGATTCAAATTTTATTAATGTTCATAATCAAATGAGCAGTATATCGTATACATTGGTTTTACAGTGAAAAGAAGCTGGAGATACCAGTGGTTACACCTATACTAATATTGACATGAACATAAGAAAAAATCAATCCGCAAGCATAGGAGCATGGATAGTTTTTGTAAAAAAAATGATATAATGGTGACACAGGTCAAAGAAAGGCATAAAATAGATCAATAACATAACGCGCCATAGTGGCATCCCCTTACACTCATCAGAGCTGATGTCGATCAATTGAACACTTGTATATATAGGTTAATGGATGAAATAAAGAAGTGCTGTAAGCTTACAGATGAAATTCTAAATTGCCCCAGTTTACATTCGTCACCTAATACAAGAAAATAAATATCTGTATACAAGTAATGTTACAATAAACAGGGTTAGAACAGGGCACATCCGTAGAACATTGACAGCGTTCTTTAGACTGGGGGCTTATTAAATTATCCTCTTATTTCTTTTTTGGCTGTTAGATGGGTGGTTTTCTTTTGATCGAGATGTATATACAGATTTGTTTATTTTGTATTTACTCTTACGTGAAAAATGTAACACTGCTTTAAGCTATTTTAAGATAAGTATTTTTTTAATATTTTTCTAGAATATAAATAAAACTGTTTTAATGCCAAGCGACAAGATATTGATTTCATCTCTCTATTAAGATAATTCAGTATAAAAAACATTTAAATATGAGTCTTACACTGACTCAGCAAGTGTAAAAATGCCAGCACTCCAATCTCACTAAAAAGGTTATTGATTAATATCAAATGACAGCAGGACTATATGCTGAAAGAACTGAAAGATATTTTGCTTTTGCTAATACATCCATTTCAGTCTCACTTAAATGAACTGTACAATCACTCATTTGTAACAAGTCAGCAAAATTAAATATGCAACAGTGCAAACATGATAAGCATGATATCAGTTTTTAATATGAGTGGTGGCTCTGTAAGGGTACATTTTTTTTTACTGTTGCATTCCAGAACTGCTTGGAGAAGCGCAATTAAATAAATGTGCCGTTATACCTATCACATTTTTGGGGATGGATGGCAAATTAATATATGATGAAGTGTGACTATAAAAATATTTAGGAGATCTTAAATTTTCAGTGTGATTTACATGGAACATTAAGTCAATTCCAAATGTATGCTATATTTTTTCAATGTTTAGTATCATTCTGGACTGTAGAACATCAAAAAAAAAAGTTTGCAATTTAGTAGATTTTTTAAATTGAAACTTAATTTTAATACAATTTTCTGCATGATATTGGAAAAAATATTTGTACAAGCCTTTATTATTTACAAATATTTATCTTTATTAATTTATAGAAAAGAAGTAGCTTATTAAGGGAAATATTTCACTTTGAGAAATGCTATTTCTCTGCACATATGGCAATTTGCTGGTAAATAGTGCTGTCTGGCTTTCTTATTAGAGCAGTGACTACAGGGAAAAAATGAATTTATATTCTCCCTGCATCCGCACACATCCAGTTATTATAGTGCATGGATCTGCTACAGTCACCACTTTCTCCCTGTACCAGCCTGCCAAGCATTATTTAAAGCTAATTACCTGAATATTAACCCTATATTTGCCGATAAATAGCATTTTTAGTGGTGACAGGTTCCTTTTAAGCTTTTCACTTCTAAAACTATACCTATAAACCATGACTCTATATGTTATGTCTTCAGAGTTAAGTTGCCAAACCAGTAGTTTATTTTGAGGTACATATATAACCTAGATTACAAACAGGGCAAAAAATACTGCAGGAGGTAAATAGCAACTCATGTAAAGAACATAAGATACTTTTTTAAATCAATAAGGTTGATAAGGTTCTCAATACATTTGGGGATTTGGTTGCCCCTTGGGCTGTGTAACTTATCTACTCAGCTTTCCACGGCAGATGTTAAACACAGCCAGGCAAAGGTTACGTCTCTGCTTATCCGTTTTGATGCCTTTGGCACATAATTAGGTGAGTTACTAGCAATAAGAACCGTACTGATAGGTTGCGCCATGTTGAGGTTGGATAGCTTTTTTGATTAAAAAAAAAATGTACCCTTTATTTTTTACATGTGTTACTATTTGAATAGTGCAGAATTTGTACACAGTGTTTTTATTCTAGGCTATGGTTGGCTGTTAGTGGACACAGTGTACATGTGCACTTGCATATTATACTTACAGGTGTGCTGGCCCTTGTTTTATTTTGAGGTGCGCAATAACGATGACTGAATCTTTTGAAATTCAAAATTTTCCAGAACCAAAATTTAGACTTTGGCAAATTGAAAGTACTCCTCAGCCATTAAACCCCCTGAAAAATGTGTGTGACACTATACCCTTTTCTTTGTACACTAATAATTACTGCTCTGCCATCCTGTCATTCTCAATCTGTACAGTTTCTTCAGTGTTTAATGGCTTTCTCTCTCTATCTCCTGTGACATCCTCTCACTATCCAGATTTGCCAGAAAATGGCTGTTGAATTCCTTGCTTCTGTGCTTGGTTGGCTGTGCTATAACTTGTGATGAAAGGATTGCAAGTCATTATGATGAAACCTACCCACAGTCATAATCTTCTGTAATGTGTAAAATAGCAGTAGCCATTTTATGTGATTTCCATGAAGAAAGTAACAAATTGTTCTACTTTACCTGGTTTAATGCCTTCCTAAACTTTCTACTCAAATTTTCCCTATTTCCAAGCCACATATCTCTAGTGCTTTTTTTCGAGTCAAGGGGCATATTGACTTAAAACTTCAAAGGTCATTCTCATTATAAACATATGGCATTTTGAAAGTATACTAAGACTTATTGAAAAATGCTAAGTAATGGCTCCGCTTCTTGGACTTATTCTGGACAGAACATTCCTGTACTCTATTTTGGACCTCTATATAGAAGACAAGGGAGCAGTATGTAAAAAAATCTCCATTGCAGTTCATATGCGTTTTGGAAACAGTCAGTAGTTTTGTACCTTACTAATGACTTATATGCAGTCACATCTCATATTCATTGAATATTATAAAAGCAAGGTTAAATTATATTTTCAGGGTATGTATATTCTATTTACGAGATTATTTCTTAAGTAGTTCATGTCATAACCAGATCCAATGGGGAAAAAAGGAGAAAGACAAGTGCCAAAATAGCGCACACCCCAATAAGACAAAAATGAAAAAATATTGATTTTAGGTATAAAAGTGAAAATTTTATTATAACAACAGACCGAAACACAGACAAAAATAAAACATAATTAAAAGGACATATAATACAAAAACATAACACCCCAAGGCCCATACATGTGTAAGAACAGCATAGATCACCCCGAAATTAGAACATGAATTCAGATATATATACAATAATGAACATGACACAATAGAGGACAAGTAGTATTGCACTGAAACAAATAACCAGGTCACGAAATAACAATAAGTAAATACTACGAAAATAGTAGTAGGCAACTAAGAATATAAGAAGAGCTATGCAGCTGAATAATGGCGGATAATATACAATGATGCCCAGTAAAAGATCAAGCTGGGAAGGCGCTAGTGAATACCATAAACAAAACGTCACGATGATATTGATTTTGTCAAGGAAGTAAGGATAAGAATAAAGACACGGTGTTAAATAGCACCAAGTTTGTCTGAATAGAGTGCGCTGCACCAAGAAGAGGCCGATCAGCAAGGGAATGAAATCGGTAATGTTACCAAATAGAGCTCGATAAGGAGAGTACAAGTGACCGTGGAGCAAGAGTAGAAACTAGGGGAGCGATCCCGGGACCAGGGGTGAGGAGACCCCACGCGTATCGCTGCGGCTGCAGCTTCTTGGTGCAGCGCACTCTATTCAGACAAACTTGGTGCTATTTAACACCGTGTCTTTATTCTTATCCTTACTTCCTTGACAAAATCAATATCATCGTGACGTTTTGTTTATGGTATTCACTAGCGCCTTCCCAGCTTGATCTTTTACTGGGCATCATTGTATATTATCCGCCATTATTCAGCTGCATAGCTCTTCTTATATTCTTAGTTGCCTACTACTATTTTCGTAGTATTTAGCTTATTGTTATATCGTGACCTGGTTATTTGTTTCAGTGCAATACTACTTGTCCTCTATTGTGTCATGTTCATTATAGTATATATATCTGAATTCATGTTCTAATTTCGGGGTGATCTATGCTGGTCTTACACATGTATGGGCCTTGGGGTGTTATGTTTTTGTATTATATGTCCTTTTAATTATGTTTTATTTTTGTCTGTGTTTCAGTCTGTTGTTATAATAAAATTTTCACTTTTATACCTAAAATCAATATTTTTTCATTTTTGTCTTATTGGGGTGTGCGCTATTTTGGCACTTGTCTTTCTCCTTTTTTCCCCATTCATGTTTATAGTGCATTGCAGCACCCCTCGCTCACATATAGACTCCCTATTTGTGGTGCACCCATCGCATGTTTATTTCTTATAACCAGATCCAATAACATCTTGCTATTGAGGATGTGTCACACTGAAGCAGTTATTTTTTTTTCTTACTAGCATAAGTTGGAATGTGACAAGTAACATGTTCTTCAAAGTATAGACCAGGTAAAAGCCAATAGTCTAAGCAAATGTAGGTCATTGTGTTTAATATTAATAATACTGATCAAAACAGTATTCAAAGTTAAACTTAAAATGACTACATATGTCTCTTACATAACAAGATTAGTATTACTTTGTTTGAGTATAAATTGTGTGAATTAATTTTAGCAAGTTTTCAATATTCTTTTTGCAGTGTACTTGTAAGTGTTACCACATAGATGGATAATGAATAATGACTCATTTATTTTCCTACCTTAGTCTCATTTAAATCTGTGTCCAGCATATGTAATCACATATGGCAATTCCTACCAAAATTGACCTTGTCATGATGAAACAGTTGGCATAAGCTGAGCTACAAGCAAAAATGGTCAACTTTTATTTTATGCTTTGATTTATTTTTGCACTTAGTTATTAGAACTTAATTGGTCAGTGGTGTTTCCACAAACTTTACATAAATCAAAAGTACAAGCAAATATAAGAAACTTTGTAATATATCTTGTCAGATAAATATCCTTTCTGATTTCTTGAGGCACTTATGAACTGCATAATTAATCAATCGTTCTGAAAACGGATAAAATATTTCTTGGTCAAGATGAACTGCAAGTTCATTAAGACATATAATTAAAGGAGACTAAGCCGGTTGCAATCAGTTTTCCACCATATATAGTGTTTGCATTTATCTCAAAAAGTTCTACTTTGTTGTCATCTAACCAGAGCATCTTCTTCCACATGCTAGCTGTGTCCCCTACATGGCATTTTGCAAACTGCAAATGGGACTTCTTATGGCTTGCTTTGAAAAATGGTATTCGTTTTGACACTCTTCCATAAAGATGAGATTTCTGGAGTATACAACTAATAGTTGTCATGTGGACAGATTCTCCCACCTGAGCTGTGGATCTCTGCAGCTCCTCCGGATTGAGCATGGGTCTCTTCTGTAAGTATTCCTCACCTTGATTGGCATGTCAGTTAGTTGGCCGGTCATGTCTTTGTAGGTTTGCAGTTGTGCCATACTCCTTTCATTTTTGGATGATGAATTGAACAGTGGTCTGTGACATGTTCAGAGCTTGGGCTATCTACTTTTTTTTTATAATCTAACACTGCAATACTCTTCTCTACAACTTTATCCCTGACCGGTCTGGTGTGTTCCTTGGTTTTTATGATGCTGTTTGATCCTTAATGTTCTCAAACAAACCTCTGAAGCCTTTGCAGAACAGCTGTACTTATACTTAGAATAAATTACACACAGGTGGACTCAGTTTGTTAATTATGTGACTTTTGGAGGCAATTAGTCACTCAGGATTTTATTTAGTGGTATCAGACTACAGAGGGCTGAATAGAAATGCATGTTCCAATTTTCAGATTTATATTTTTTTCAAATAGTTAATACTTTGTGTTGGTACATCACATAAAATCCCAAGAAAATACATTTAAGTTTGTGGGTGTAATGTGAAAAAATGTGGAAAAGTGGAAAAGTTCAGAAGGTATGAATACTTTTTCAAGACAATGCATATAGGAATATTTTACTATAGTTGTATTTGTATAGGTATAGGTTCCTCCATAGATAAGCAGTGCAATGATTTCTACATTCACAGTAGTATTCATAGATTAAATATGTACAAGTTGCCCACATATAAATGTGCCTGATCTCTCACCTTGGAGATGAGATGAATCCTGTTTAGTTTTACTCCAGGTTACTATTTGCCTGCATACTAGTTCTTCAATAAAAGTAAAAGTGCATAATTCAGAAAAATAGCCATGTCTAAACCATTTGCTGATAAGTAAAATGAATGTAGAGATATAGACCCTGCTTGAGTGTGGCCAACTGAGACAAATCTATTCTACAACAACAAATTATTTTCATGTAGGACACCTGCCTGCCTTTGCCATTGAACTGTACACAATTCAGGTTTTTATTATTAATGCATTTTCTATTGCGACTTACTGAGCTTGGAGTAGATATATCTGGAATACATTCCGTCAGTCAGTAAACGGTTAAAGAAATCTGTGTGGGGTTAATCATGTCATATAATAGATATAGACACTGCAGATCTGTGATCCTTTTAAATTTTATTTCAAGCCCATGAAATGTATTTTACTGTAGCTTTACAGAGCTTTTATTACTGTGTTGGGAACTGGCGAGGATCAGCACTAAGCAGCATTTCGGTTTGCTCGCTATGTAGGGAGTTGTCATGACAACGACATAGAATATGGTTATTTTGTGCTCAGTGGAAGAATGTATGTGAATTCTCTTAATTCTTCCTGACAAGTAATGTTTCATACTATACACAAAGCTGGTTTACTAATCAGATGAGAGAACTAATTGTTTTGCTATAATAAAGGTAATGAACTTAACACCAAATAAGTGTAAATGGGACTCAACTTGTCCTTCAAACCTCATCAAAGAGTAGATAATGGCTGGCATATTTTCCATTTCAGAAACTTATTAAGATATGCATTGTGTACATACACTTTTGTAGACCTGGGATTGCGAAACATGTCTGATAGATAACTGATACAACAGCTAAATTGCTTGATTTTGGAACAGTGAATCAATTAACCCCTCTCTGACATTAGACGTACTATCCCGTCCATAAAACCCGTGCCATTCTGACCATGGACGGGATAGTACGTCATAGGCGATTAGCTGCGCTCCCCGAGGGAGCGCAGCTAATCGCCGCCGGGTGTCAGCTGATTATCACAGCTGACACCCGTGACTGTGTGTCAGGAGCGGTCACGGACCGCTCCCGGCACATTAACCCCTTGCACACCGCGATCAAACATGATCGCGGTTGTACTGGGGGCACAGGGGAGGATCGCGCAGTGTGGGGGCTCCCTGCGCGCCCCCCTGAGACCCTCAGACCAGCGCGATGTGATCGCGCTGCTCTGAGGGCTTCCTCCCTCCCAGGACCCGGATCCAAGATGGCGCTGGGGTCCTGGAGGGAGGCGGCTTCCTCAGTGCCTGCCGAGAGCAGGCACTGAGAAGCCTGCTGCACTGCCTGAGCGATCGCTGGTGTGACAGAGTGCTGTGCACACTGTCACACCAGCGATCTGATGAAATACAGTGATGTCCCACCCTGGGACAAAGTAAAAAAGTAAAAAAAGTAAAAATAAACATGTGTAAAAAAAAATCCAAAAAAAAAAAAAAAAAAAAAAAATATTCCCCAATAAATTCATTACTTATTGTAAATAAAAAAAATAAAACAATAAAAGTACACATATATGGTATCGCCGCGTCCGTAACGACCTTCCTTATAAAAATGTCCCACTAGTTAACCCCTTTTGTGAACCCCTTAAAAAATAAAAAATAAAAACGAAGCAAAAAATCAGTGCTTTATCATCATACCGCTGAACAAAAAGTGGAATAACACGCGATCAAAAAGACGGATATAAATAAACATGGTACCGCTGAAAACGTCATCTTGTCCCGCAAAAAACGAGCCGTCACACAGCATCATCAGCAAAAAAATAAAAAAGTTATAGCTCGCAGAATAAAGCGATGCAAAAATAATTATTTTTTATATAAAATTGTTTTTATTCTATAAAAGCGCGAAAACATAAAAAAATGATATAAATGAGGTATCGCCATAATCGTACTGACCCGAAGAATAAAACTGCTTTATCAATTTTACCACACGCGGAACAATAAAAACGCCTCACCCAAAAGAAATTCATGAATTGCTGATTTTTGTTCATTCTAACCTCCCAAAAATCGAAATAAAAAGCGATCAAAAAATGTCACGTGCTCAAAAATGGTACCAATAAAAGCGTCACCTCGTCCCGCAAAAATTAAGACCTCACATGACTCTGTGGGCCAAAATATGCAAAAATTATAGCTCTCAAAATGTGGCGATGCAAAAAACTACTTTTTGCAATAAAAAGCGTCTTTTAGCGTGACAGCTGCCAATCATAAAAACCGCTATAAATAGTAAATCAAACCCCCCTTTATCACCCCCTTAGTTAGGGAAAAATAATAAAATAAAAAAAATGTATTTATTTCCATTTTCCCATTAGGGTTAGGGTTAGGGTTTCGGCTAAAGTTAGGGTTAGGGTTGGCGCTAAAGTTAGGATTAGGGTTAGAGTTTGGATTAGGGTTAGGGTTGGGATTAGGGTTGGGACTAGGGTTAGGGGTGTGTTGGGGTTAGGGTTGGAGTTAGAATTGGGGGGTTTCCGCTGTTTAGGCACATCAGGGGCTCTCCAAATGTGACATGGCGTCTGATCTCCATTCCAGCCAATTCTGCTTTGAAAAAGTCAAACGGTGTTCCTTCACTTCTGAGCTCTGCCATGCGTCCAAACAGTAGTTTATCCCCACATATGGGGTATCAGCGTACTCTGGACCCCAAGAGTTATTGTGAAATTTGTCCTATTTCTTCTGTTACCCTTGGGAAAATAAAAAACTGGGGGCGAAAATATTATTTTTGTAAAAAAAATAAGATTTTTTTGTTTTTACGGCTGTACATTATAAACTTCTGTGAAGCACTTGGGGCTTCATAGCGCTCACCACACATCTAAATAAGTTCCTTGTGGGTCTATTTTCCAAAATGGGGTCACTTGTTGGGGATTTCCACTGTTTAGGCGCATCAGGGGCTCTCCAAATGCGACATGACGCCCCCAGACCATTCCATCAAAGTCTGCAATCCAAAACGTCACTACTTCCCTTTCCGAGCCCTGACATGCGCCCATACAGTAGTTTTCTCCACATATTGGGTATCAGCGTACTCAGGACAAATTGGACAACAACTTTTGGGGTCCAATTTCTCCTGTTACCCTTGTGAAAATAAAATATTGGGGGCGAAAAAATCATTTTTGTAAAAAAAAAAAGGATTTTTTATTTTTACGGCTGTGCGTTATAAACTTCTGTGAAGCACTTCGGGGTTCAAAGTGCTCACCACACATCTAGGTAAGTTCCTAGTGGGGTCTATTTTCCAAAATGGGGTCACTTGTGGGGGGTTTCCACTGTTTAGGCGCATCAGGGGCTCTCCAAATGCGACATGACGCCCCAGACCATTCCATCAAAGTCTGCAATCCAAAACGTCACTACTTCCCTTTCCGAGCCCTGACATGCGCCCATACAGTAGTTTTCTCCCACATATTGGGTATCAGCGTACTCAGGACAAATTGGACAACAACTTTTGGGGTCCAATTTCTCCTGTTACCCTTGTGAAAATAAAATATTGGGGGCGAAAAAATCATTTTTGTAAAAAAAAAAAGGATTTTTTATTTTTACAGCTGTGCGTTATAAACTTCTGTGAAGCACTTCGGGGTTCAAAGTGCTCACCACACATCTAGATAAGTTCCTTGTGGGGTCTATTTTCCAAAATGGGGTCACTTGTGGGGGGTTTCCACTGTTTAGGCGTATCAGGGGCTCTCCAAATGCGACATGACGCCCCCAGACCATTCCATCAAAGTCTGCAATCCAAAACGTCACTACTTCCCTTCCGAGCCCTGACGTGCACCCATACAGTAGTTTTCTCCTACATATTGGGTATCAGCGTACTCAGGACAAATTGGACAACAACTTTTGGGTTCCAATTTCTTCTGTTACCCTTGTGAAAATAAAATATTGGGGGCGAAAAAAATCATTTTTGTAAAAAAAAAAAAGGATTTTTTATTTTAAGGCTGTACGTTATAAACTTTAGTGAAACACCTGGGGGTTCAAAGTTCTCACCACACATCTAGATAAGTTCCTTGAGGGGTCTAGTTTCCAAAATGGTGTCATTTGTGGGGGGTTTTCCACTGTTTAGGCAGATCAGGAGCTCTCCAAACACGACATGGCGTCCAGCCAATTCTGCGTTGAAAAAGTGAGACGGGCGCTCCTTCCCTTCCAAACTCTGCCATGCACCCAAACAGTGGTATACCCCCACATATGGGGTATCAGTGTACTCAGGACAAATTGCACAATAACTTTTGGAGTCTTGTTACCCTTGGAAAAATAAAAATTCGGGTGAAAAGATCATTTTTGTGGAAAAAATATGATTTTTAAATTTTACGGCTCTACGTTATAAACTTGTGTGAAGCACTTGAGGGTTCAAATTGCTCACCAAAGATCTAGATAAGTTCCTTAGGGGGTCTAGTTTCCCAAATGGGGTCATTTGTGGGGGGTTTCCACTGTTTAGGCACATCAGGGGCTCTCCAAATGCAACATGGCATCCAATCTCAATTCCAGCCAATTTTGGTTGGAAAAAGTCAAATGGTGCTCCTTCCCTTCCGAGCTCTGCCGTGCGCCCAAACAGTGGTTCCCCCCACATATGGGGCATCAGCGTACTCAGGACAAATTGGACAACAACTTATGTGGTCCAATTTCTCCTGATACCCTTGGGAAAATAAAAAATTAGTGACTAAAAGATAATTTTTGTGGGAAAAAAATAGGATTTTTTATTTTCATGCCCGGGCATTATAAACTTGTGTGAAGCACTTGGGGGTTCAAAGTGCTCACCAAAGATCTAGATAAGTTCCTTAGGGGGTCTAGTTTCCAAAATGGGGTCACTTGTGGGGATTTCCACTGTTTAGGCTCATCTGGGGCACTGCAAACGGAACATGACCCCCATCAACGTCTGCATTCCAAAACGTTACTACTTCCTTTCCAAGCCCTGCCGTGCGCCCAAACAGTTTTCCCACCCCACATATGGGGTATCAGCGTACTCAGGACAAATTGGACAACAACTTTTGGGGTCCAATTTCCTTGGGAAAATTCAAAAATTTAGGACTAAAAAATCATTTTTGTGGAAATTTTTTTTTTTTTTTTTCACACCCAGGCATTATAAACTTTTGTGAAACACTTGGGGGTTCAAAGTGCTCACAACAGATCTAGATAAGTACCTTAGGGGTCTAGTTTCCAAAATGGTGTCACTTGTGGGGGGTTTCCACTGTTTAGGCGCATCAGAGGTTCTCCAAGCGCGACATGGCGTCCAATCTCAACTCCAGCCAATTTTAGTTTGAAAAAGTCAAACGGTGCTCCTTCCCTTACGAGCTCTGCCGTGTGCCCAAACAGTGGTTTTCCCCCACATATGGGGTATTGGCGTACTCAGGAGAAATTGCATAACAACCTTATCTGTCCATTTTCTCCTTTTACCCTTGTGAAAATAAAAAAAAGTTTGTAAAAGATCATTTTTGTGGCTAAAAAGTTAAATATTCATTTTTTCCTTCCACGTTGCTTTAGTTCCTGTGAAGCACCTGAAGGGTTAATAAACTTCTTGAATGTGGTTTTGAGTACCTTGAGGGGTGCAGTTTTTAGAATGGTGTCACTTTTGGGTATTTTCTGTCATGTAGACCCCTCAAAGTGACTTCAAATGAGAGGTGGTCCCTAAAAAAAATGGCTTTGTAAATTTTGTTGTAAAAATGAGAAATCGCTGGTCAACTTTTAACCCTTATAACTTCCTAACAAAAAAAAATTTTGATTCCAAAATTGTGCTGATGTAAAGTAGACATGTGGGAAATGTTATTTCTTAACTATTTTGTGTGACATATTTCTCTGTTTTAAGGGAATAAAAATTCAAAGTTTGAAAATTGCTAAATTTTCAAAATTTTCGCCATATTTGCGTTTTTTTCAAAAATAAACGCAAGTTATATGGAAGAAATTTTACCACTAACATGAAGTACAATATGTCACGAGAAAACAATCTCAGAATCGCGAAGATCCGTTGAAGCGTTCCGGAGTTATAACCTCATAAGAGACAGTGGTCAGAATTGTAAAAATTGTCCCGGTCATTAACGTGCAAACCACCCTTGGGGGTGAAGGGGTTAAAAGCAAATTTCAAAAACTTTTGGATTCTCTAGAATTCGATTTCTTTATGCTTCAATATTCCCAAAAGCAAAATGGCAGCTGGCTAGGCATTGCTTTCCAAAGTTTGTTTTAGGGTTGAAGGATAGCAAAAAATATATACATATAATACCTCACCTTTTCTTTGGCTTTTACTATCCCGCCTTGCAACTCCTTCTGACACTAGTCACTTTTCAGGAATCTTTGGCACCTCAAAAGCTGATTAGAACTTCACCCTGAAACAAAACGGAGATTGTTTCAAAATTCCACACTAATAATCAAACACTTGGAGGAACCACTTCAACAGTTGATGTGATTTTTCTCATATATTATTGTTATCACATTATATTAGATGTATTGAAGCAAGAGTAATGTATCCTTCATCAGGCTTATGACTGTAGCCTAGGGAGATGCACTTTTTTATAATGAGAAGTCTAGATTCAAGGGTGGTCTTCACACCGCATTTTCCATACAGAAGTCTGTTTACTACTGGGTCTACTGGGACCACTACTGACCGTGTACTTCTCCATTAAATGAGTGGGTCTACCTAGACGACACTTCTGCTCTTGATGAAGGGCATATTACCCAAATGGTTGCTACTCTTCATTACATCTCACTTAATACAGTGTGAACCATGGATAAGAGAAAAATATAAAAAAAATTGTAAATCATTTTCTGTGCCCTCTGTTATGCAATCCCTCAAAGTGTCTGATAGGCCTCAAGTGATGTCAAGACCTGGATTGTCTCATAGTGTCATGACTCATGACACTGTGAGGCCAAGTTGCTGCCAAAGGTACAAAAAAAACTCTTAAAAGTGGAAGTTGCAAGGCAGTACATGTGATGACACTGGGACAGTGAGTATTATATGTATTTTTGATCCTATGTTTGTTATGCTCTTATTAATGCCTTTAAATACAAAAATTGAACAGTTTTAACCCCTTAGTGACAGAGCCATTTTGCAGCTTAATGACCGGGACAATTTTTACAATTCTGACCACTGTCACTTTATGAGGTTATAACTCTGGAACGCTTTAACGAATCCAGCTGATTCTGAGATTGTTTTTTCGGGACATATTGTACTTCACATTAGTGTTAAAAAAAATTTTATTTATATGACTTGCTTTTATTTATGAAAAAAACAGAAATATGGCGAAAATTTAGAAAATTTAGCAATTTTCAATCTTTCAATTTTTATGCCCTGAAATCAGAGAGATATGTCAGACAAATTTCTTAATAAATAACATTTCCCACATGTCTACTTTACATCAGCACAATTTTGGGAACAAAATTTTTTTTGGTACCAAGTTATAAGGGTTAAAAGTTGACCAGCGATTTCTCATTTTTACAACACCATTTTTTTTTAGGGACCACATCACATTTGAAGTCACTTTGAGGGGTCTATATTATAGAAAATATCCAAAAGTGACACCATTCTAAAAACTGCACCCCACAAGGTGCTCAAAACCACATTCAAGAAGTTTATTAACCCTTTACGTGCTTCACAGGAACTGAAGCAATGTGAAAGGAAAAAATTAACATTTAACTTTTTTTGCAAAATCTTTGGTTCGGAACCAATTTTTTTTATTTTCACAATGTTAAAAGAAAAAATGAACCACAAAATTTGTTGTGCAATTTCTCCTGAATATGCCGATACCCCATATGTGGGGGTAAATCACTTTTTGGGCGCACGGCAGAGGTCGCAAGGGAAGGAGCGCCGTTTGACTTTTTCAACGCAGAATTGGCAGGACGCCATGTCGCGTTTAGAGAGCCCCTGATGTGCTTAAACAGTGGAAACCCCCAACAAGTGACCCCATTTTGGAAACTAGACCCCTTAAGAAACTTATCTAGATGTGTGGAGAGCACTTTGAACCTCCAAGTGCTTCACAGAAGTTTGTAACGTAGAGCCGTGAAAAAAATCATATTTTTTCCACAAAAACAATTTTTTCACCCCAATTTTTATTTTCTCAAGGGAAACAAGACTCCAAAAGTTTTTGTACAATTTGTCCTGAGCATGCTGATACCCCATATGTGGGGGTAAACCACTGTTTAGGTGCATGGCAGAGCTTGGAAGGGAAGGAGCGCCGTTTGACTTTTCAATGCAGAATTGGCTGGACGCCATGTAGCGTTTTTAGAGGCCCTGATGTGTCTAAAAAGTGGAAACCCCCACAAGTGACCCCATTTTGGAAATTATACCCCCTAAGGAACTTATCTAGATATGTGGTGAGCACTTTGAACCCCCAAGTGCTTTACAGAAGTTTATAACGCCCAGGCGTGAAAATAAAAAATCATATTTTTTCCACAAACCTGATCGTTTAGTCCCCAATTTTTTATTTTCCCAAGGGTAACAGGAGAAATTAGACCACAAAAGTTGTTGTCCAATTTGTTCAGAGTACGCTGATACCCCATACGTGGGGGGGACCACTGTTTGGGCGCACGGCGGGGCTTGGAAGGAAAGAAGCGTCGTTTGACTTTTTCAAACCAAAATTGGCTGGAATTGAAATTGGACGCCATGTCGCATTTAGAGAGCTCCTGATGCGCCTAAACAGGGGAAAACCCCCACAAATGACACCATTTTGGATACTAGACCCCTCAAGGAACTTATCTAGATGTGTGGTGAGCATGTTGAACCCCCAAGTGCTTCACAGAAGTTTATAATGTAGAGCCGTGAAAATAAAAAATAATTTTTTTCCTCAAAAATGATTCTTTAGCCAGCTATTTTTTTATTTTCCCAAGGGTAACAGGAGAAATTGGATCCCAAAAGTTGTGCAATTTTTCCTGAGTATGCTGATAATCAACCCCATATGTGGGGTGGAACCACTGCTTGGGCGCATGGGAGAGCTTGGAAGGGAATGAGCGCTATTTTGTAATGCAGACTTTGATGGAATGTTCTGCGGGCGTCATGTTGTGTTTGCAGAGCCCTTGATGTGCCTAAACAGTAGAAACCACCTGCAAGTGACACCATTTTGGAAACTAGGCCCACCAAGGAGCTTATCTAGATGTGTGTTGAGCACTTTGAACCCCCAAGTGCTTCATAGAAATTTATAAACACAGAGGCGTGAAAATAAAAAATCATTTTTTTCCTCAAAAATTATTTTCTTAGCCAGCCATTTTTTATTTTCCCAAGGGTAACAGGAAAAAGAATCCCAAAATTGGTGTGCAATTTGTCCTGAGTACGCTGATACCCCATATGTTGGGGTAAACCACTGTTTGGGCGCACGGCAGGGCTCGGAAGGGAGGGAGCCATTTGACTTTTTGAACGCCACGTCGTGTTTGGAGACCCCTGATGTGCATAAATAGTGGAAACTCCTCAATTCTAGCTCCAACCCTAACCCCAACACACCCCTAACCCTAATCCCAACCCTAATTCCAACCCTAATTGTAACCCTAACCCTAATTGTAACCCTAACCTTAATTATAACCCTAACCCTAAGGCTATGTTCATTTTGCATTTTACCAGCCCGTTCAACACATAGCGTTGACAGGCTGGTAACGGTTTTAGAATAACACAATCGCGTTATGCTATACCCAATAGCGCAGAGGAATCAGCAGATGATTCATCTGCGCTAGCGATGACTGTGCCCAGATGCTGCTGGTCGCGTCCGAGGCTCTGTCACTGAATGACGGCACGTCGCGAACGCATGCTGCTTTACGGCATGCGTCGTGATGCGCCCTCAAATGGGGGTGAATGGCAGCGTTAACGGACTGCGTTATACCACGGTGTAACGCAGTCTGTCTAACGGACTGCCATAACGCAGTAGGAACCCAGCCTTACCCTAACCCTAATGCTAACCCTAATTATAACCTTAACCCTAGCCCTAAACCTAACCCTAGCCCTAACCCTAACGGAAAAATGAAAATAAATACAATTTCTATGTTTTATTATATCTCCCTAACTAAGGGGGTGATAAAGGGGAGTTTTTGTACTGTTTTTTTTATTTTGATCACTGTGATAGCTTATCACAGTGATCAAAATGTACTTTTGGAGTATGAATGACTACATTTTTTGAATCTGCAGCCAGTGGCCCGCCATTTTTTTTTTCAGTAAGAAGACGCCGGGAGGATCGCAGGACGGGGGAGGATTGCAGGACAGGGGGAGGATTGGAGGACACAGAGGTGACACAAAGGTACAGAGGGGGGATCCGAGGACCTGGGGACCCTAATTCTCACCCCCGGCAGCCAAGACCCCAGAGAAAATTGCCCAAGCCCCCCCAGCTCATCGCAGCGGGTGCATGCGCCCGACATTTTCTCGCCATGATGCCCACCAGGGGACACAGGAGGGCCCTGGGGCCACAAGGGGGAGATAGGGGGCCACAAGGGGTGGATCGGGGACCCTTTTTCTCTCTCCTCTGATGTCCAATCACATCAGAGGAGAGAGAAATTAAATGGCACATTATTTTTTTTGTTGGGATCGCCGTTATAGGGTTAATAACGGCGATTGCAACACCGGGTCGGTAAAATTCGACCCCATTCATGTTCTCTGGGTCTCGGCTACCCCCGGCAGCTGAGACCCCGGAGAAAATCCGACTGCGGGGGGCGCTATTCACTTTTTTAACGGCACTGTGGTTTAAGTACCTTTAATGACGTCCGATAAAAGACGTATGGGCGGTCGTTAAGGGGTTAAATAAAATTGATGAAAAACAAATTTTCTGGGCTGAATCTAAATGAATCTTTCTTTCACCATGGCAGCTTGAATGAAAAGTCTTTTATTTCTTGACTTTCATCTTAGATGGTAAGGTGCAGAGGGGTGTGGGGGAGAGAGAAGAGAGGACAACGTCCGTTTCGCGTTACCACGCTTCAACGGGTCCAGGTGAAGCGTGGTAATGTGAAACAGCAGTCGTCCTCTCTTTAAAATTGTGATATGTAGCAATAGTCTGCTGTACATATGATATGATGTTAGGGATAAAATATTATTACCAAATCTCTTTGGAGTCTTATTGGTATGGATTGGCTTATTATTGTAGTGTTTACCTGAGGATTGACATCATTAGCACCATTAGCATGTCTGAGTAATTAATTCTGGCCAAACCTGATAGATTTGGCCTTAGCATTTCTTATCTTTTTCTATATATTGTGATATAAATTGCATGTGCACCATCGCCTTCTTGTACGTGTGTTATCTTCCTGATTCAAATAAATTAATATTAAACTTACAATCTGATTCCAGAATTTTGGTCAGTTTTTCTTTGTTCCTTTGACGCTAAAGTGAATTAGACTAACTATAGATGCTGAACGGAGTGATAGCAAATAAGGACAGCAGAGACGACCTAGCAAAAAAACATGGAGGATTTTATTAAGTGCTGTATACTTTTAATAACAGAGAAAACTCACTAATTATGTTGCATTACATTTTGCCCCATTATCTGTGACTTTTTTAGGGTACACGCTTTGGTTTTGAAGATCATAATTCAGAAGGCAGTTCAGGTCTATGGGTACAAAATACTAGATATTGGGTAAAAGCAGATTTGAGCTTGTGCCTCAATAGGGTTACCATGAAAAAGACGAAGCAATCCATTTTCTGCAGCAGGATCTCAGCAGGTTCATAATAAAACTCTGGTTAAAGCCACAGATTACGAGGAACAAGATGCACAACTGGATGTTTTGGGTACATGAGCATGATCACGTTGAGGGTTAAAAATTCATGAGTACTCCAAGGACATCCAAACACTCCATAAGGATTCAGGGTAGAGGTTCCGAATACAGAGGAGAGGCTGAGTCAGAGTCCAGAGAAAGCCCCTGACTTTCAAGTACAGCCCGATCTTTAATGCTTACTCCCATTTGTGGTGCATCCACAAGATATGCTGTAAACGTATGAAAGTTGTGGATCCTACTCCTGAGACATGCATTTATTTCAAGATAAGGACCCTGTCATCTGTCAATGTTAGTGGAGAAGTGAATGTGGCATAAATGTACAAAATAAGAACAGCAGTACACAGTGATAGGCACTCTTTCAAATATTTTGCCCACCAGACTGACAGATGAATGAGCATTTAACTTTTGTAATTTAGGAATAAGATGAGCCATTCCACTGTTTGTTTCAAGCAACAAAAAGATTAGAGTCAATGCTGCCTAGAAAACAGTGCAGTGCAGATCATAATTCAAATCTCCAGCCGTGCTATTATAGAAAACCATTAATACAGTAATTCAGATTAATGTCTTCTATACCAGAAAAGTGGAGTCTACATAGAATACTCTGGTTTGCACTTAAATCATAATTTGACTTTGATGATTACTCAATTGTGCCACTAATCAACAATAGGATGGATCTCTTCTACAGCAACTTCAGTAGCTATGTGTCATATATATTTATCTTATTTTTGTTGTTAATAATTGTTTTTTTCAGGCAGAGATAGATATCAATATATTTGTAATTCAATGAAGAAATATAAACATGAAGATTGGTATTGCTATTTGTAATGCTACCACTATTATTTGCATAGAAAATTAATGTTATTATTTGCATTATCATTGCTGTCATGATTTATAATAGAAACAATATCTATGTGCATTATTGGATACTTATTTCTATAAGGCAAAGAGAAGATAGAAAGACATATAGAAGAGAGTTTACGGCTCTGGAGCACTCATTTGGTCATGAATAACATGGCTGCCTATTTTGTGCGTGTAGGCATCATGTAAAATGGCATCAGTCAAAAGAAAGATTAGAGAAGTCAAACCCTTGGTGATCAGTTGAATGTCAGAGCAGCTTCAATACTAATCCACGTAGTCAACGTGTTTACTTGTCCATAATACGGCAACAAATTCTTAGCCTAACCATGGTTCTTGTGACCATAACACACAGTATTATAGGCATACCGAATATGATGCGGTTAGTTCTGGTCTTGAGATTTGACATTATGCTGATTTTCCTTGTTGACAATATAGCTTCAATACTGTCAGATAAATTGCCACTTATTCTAATACTACTATTGCTAATGTAATAACAATAATGATGATGATTAATATTAATATTAATAAGAATCGAATGGATGCTGCTTATGATGACCAGACATGAGCAGATCAGACAAAATTAAAAAAGATTTGCAGAGAAGTTATTGTCTGTGAATTTAATGTGTATTATTATTCTCTGTGGTCTTTTCAGACCCCAGAGCATAATAAATGTAAGGTGTAAAAAATAAAAACAAATCTTTATACTCACCATGCCACTCACATCTCTAGCCCCTCCACTTCTCACTGTCACTGATTCGATCCTTGTTCTACCTTCTGATCACTTCTCTGAGTGCTAAGATCACTGTTTCTGTGCAAGCTCATGAAGGGTCACAGCGTGGGTCATGACCTTGCAGACGGATGTGGGCATTTAGCACTCACAGCGCAGATCAGAAGTCAACAAGGATGAAAAAGGTGATGGTGAGGAGCAGAGTGTCCAGAGAGGTGAACAGTTAGGTGAGTATACTTTTTTTTGTGTTTTTTGGTTTAGAAAAATGGCAACTTTAGACTGCCATTTTGCTGAATCCTCAAAGAAGTGAATGGCAAAAAAAATCAGCATTTTGGCGAATATCTATTTTTGTAATATTTGAGTACAATTCAATTCCACTTGAATATATTTGCTCATCTCTAATGATGACCAATAAATTAATTATTTATCGTTATCAGTAGTAATTGTTTTACTGTAGAGAATTTGTACAGATTGTAGTATTAATGGTTGATATCTTGAAGTTAGGATAATTCTGCTTAGAAAATAGATTTGTCAATGGGATTAATTAGGAATAAAGCAGCGGAAGACAGAAGATACGGAGAGCAAACACTGGCCTGCAACAATTAACCACTGGTAACTGAGCTCAAAGGGCATGTCAAAAAGTGTTGAAGGTCTGGTCTCCACCAACCACAAAGCAGTCAAACAATTGATAAAACACAGATCTATTTCCTAAAGGGTATCCCGTAATGAAAACCCACAAAAGGCTTCTTGTAATGATGTAACCTTATATCCACATTTGACAGTAAGAACAAAAAGTGTGCAATATTCCGTTAACAGAGGACATGGTATGTGAAATGTATATTTAAATCAATATCTTGTGGTGGATTTACGCTGCAAACAAAAGAAGGGCTTTTATTTATTTCATGCATGATTGATTGAAAGGTTTAATGAAAAAAAGTTTATAGTACAAGTGATACTTTGTGAAAGTATTTTCCCATCTGAAATGTTAAGGTGACAAGTAGCTTTACGTATTCACTGTGATTGCAGAATTACACAAACTATAGCATTTGGCTTTCTATCTAAAAGCAATTTGTTACAGGTACACACTGGATTAACTTTTTTTTTTCCCGTTAGAAAACTTTGAACATAGTGCAATAGGGAAAAGTTAAATTGCCTGCAAATGAAACATTTCCAGGCATTTCTCAAGACACACATTATGATATGGACCATAACTATTAGTAGGGATTGCTTGTAATTGTAAGCCAGTGATAATACAATAGTTTGAAACATTGCACTGAACATTGAAACATATGTTCCTTTTAGCTAAAGAACAAAAATTAGTATGTCAAAGTTAAGTCAACTGTTTGTTGCAATATATAGAATTCCTGATTACAATTTGTGAGCTGAAACATGGTATGTCAGAGAGTATCCTGACAGTCTCAGCTTCATAATAAATAGGGCAGGTGACCAACCCTTAATGGACGGTATGAAATTGTATAGGGTTCTAATTCCTTTTACGCCAACAAAGGAAATTCTGTGGATCCATATTGAATGGGAAAAGGAACTGATGCAGCCAAAAGGCACATGGAGATACAGTACAGACCAAAAGTTTGGACACACCTTCTCATTCAAAGATTTTTCTGTATTTTCATGACTATGAAAATTGTAGAATCACACTGAAGGCAACAAAACTATGAATTAACACATGTGGAATTATACATTACACTTTACAAAAAAGTGTGAAACAACTGAAAATATGTCTTATATTCTAGGTTCTTCAAGGTAGCCACCTTTTGCTTTGATTACTGCTTTGCACGCAGAAAAGGTGAACGGATGGACTCTACATGCCTGGTTCCCACCGTGAAGCATGGAGGAGGTGGTGTGATGATGTGGGGGTGCTTTGCTGGTGACACTGTTGGGGATTTATTCAAAATTGAAGCAGTGAGCGGTCCAGCTCACCCCAAACCATCTCGATTGGGTTCAGGTCTGGTGACTGTGGAGGCCAGGTCACCTGACGTAGCACCCCAACACTCTCCTTCTTGGTCAAATAGCCCTACACAGCCTGGAGGTGTGTTTGGGGTCATTGTCCTGTTGAAAAATAAATGATGGTCCTACTAAACGCAAACCGGATGGAATAGCATGCTGCTGCAAGATGCTGTGGTAGCCATGCTTGTTCAGCATGCCTTCAATTTTGAATAAATTCCCAACAGTGTCACCAGCAAAGCACCCCCACACTATAGCACCTCCTCCTCCATGCTTCACGGTGGGAACCAGGCATGTAGAGCCATCCGTTCACCTTTTCTGCGTGCAAAGCAGTAATCAAAGCAAAAGGTGGCTACTTTGAAGAACCTAGAATATAAGACATATTTTCAGTTGTTTCACACTTTTTTTCATGAAAATACAGAAAAATCATTGAATGAGAAGGTGTGTCCAAACTTTTGGTCTGTACTGTACATAATTAGGATTTATTCAGAATATGTCACATTTATGCATTACACTTCAGTCAGTACAGAAAAAAACGTAATGTTTCGAGTAAATACCCTTCATCAGAGTTTATAACCATACATGGTAATAATGATCACATTCTCAAGATACATCATATCAAAAAATAACATGGGAATAAATAGCTTATAGTAGGTTACCTAGCCAGAAGTGGAGTCAGTCCGTTTTCACATTGGTGTCGGTAAATAGTGAAAGTGGGGGGAGGTGAAAGGCATAGAATGGAAAGACATAGAATGGAAAGCCAAGTGAGCTTATGTTTAACCCACTTTTTACAATATTTGATCCTGGTTTGCCTTTTTGCTCTAGAGAAGTCCACCCCAAATCCTGGACCTCTCTAATTTTTAGAGTATTTACAGCAACAGACACGTTTGGATCCCCTCTTCTATTGATCGGACATAGATTGACATCTAAGAGATCTATTTAATAATGAATGTAGCTTTCACTCTTACGTCTTTTGTTAGATCCTCCTTAACCCCTTAACCTTAGTGTGCAGGCACAAGCTGGCATCACAGGAGACCGATAGTTACTATATACAACAATACTGAAGTATTGGTGAGTATAGTATAAGCAATCTGAAAATCGCAGGTTCAAGTTCACTATGGAGACTAAAAAAATGTGGTGAAAAGTAAGAAAAAATAAGAAAGTTTTTAAAATTGTAAAAATCAAACAAAAGAAATTTGCATAACTCCTTTTCCCTAGTTAAAAATAAACAAATGTATAAAATAAAAAATATATGCATATTTGGTATTTAAGTATTCATAAAAGTCAGATGAATTAAAATAAGAAATTAATTAGTCTGATCAGCAAATAATATTAAGGGGACAATATTGAAATGTCAGAGATACATGTTTTTGATCCACTGTACCAAATTGAAAAATGAAGAATAAATATAATATGTACTTCAAAATGGTATAGGTAAAACACAAGCTCGCACTGTAAAAAACAATTCCTCCTCCAGCCCCATTGATTGAAAAGTAAGAGTTATGGGTCTCATAAATCAAATTAATTTTTTTTACAAATGTCAAAATAGTAACAAAAACTATGCGAGCTTGGGATTACTGTAATTGTACTGTAGTGGAGAATCATGTCAGATCATTGAGGTTTTTATTTTTACTATTTCATTGCAATTTTTACAATTTTTTGGCCCTTTTTTATGTTGTAAAATAAATGGTTTATGTTGTAAAATAAATGGTTTAAACCAACGCTACAATTCATCTGGCAAAAATCAAACCCTCATATGACTATATAAGAAAAAAAAGTATTTTTGGCAAAAAATTATTCGGTAGAAAATATACATAGAAAGAATGTAGAAAATATATAAATGACAAAGACCCAAAAGTTCTCAGGTGACTATTGATATTACATAATAAAAAAGTGCAGTAGTGCAGATACATTATTAGATTTCATACCAAAAGATGGAAACAGGAAAAGGCACAATGCCTAAACACCATCAAAAAAGTGCATATAGTTCTATCATCATAGTTACCACTATGGACATAGAAAATCTAATAATTGTTATACCAACAGCCACATAATAATCAATTATGATGGAAAGACATAATAGTTGTCACCATAGACATAAAAGGCACATACCGGCAATAATCACTATGCTAGCTAAACTATAGCAAGTGATTATAAAGGCAGAGCATCCTTACCCATTGCATGAAATAGTGGCATGAAAAGGACCCTTGTGCAAGAAAAATGCATGGGCCCTGTGCAGCTCAATAATTTATCATAATGTACATTTCTACTTATTTTGGAGGTGGAAATGGGCACCCACCTCTTGGACCCTTATGTGTCTACAGTCATGGCCAAAAGTTTTGAGAATGACACAAATATTATATTTTCACATGATCTGCTGCCCTCTGGTTTTTATGTGTGTTTGACAGATGTTTTTATCACAGACAGAAATATAATAATTGCAAACATATGACTAACAAAAGCTTATATTGACAGTTAGAATGAGTTAATGCAGTCATATATTTGCAGTGTTGACCCTTCTTCTTCAGGACCTCTGCAATTCTCCCTGGCATACTCTCAATCAACTTCTGGACCAAATTCTGACTGATAGCAGTCCATTCTTGCACAATCAATGCTTTCATTTTGTCAGAATTTTTAGGTTTTTGTTTGTCCACCCGTCTCTTGATGATTGACCACAAGTTCTCAATGGGATTAAGATCTGGGGAGATTTCCAAGCCATGGACCCAAAATCTCTATGTTTTGTTCCCTGAGCCATTTAGTTATCACCTTTGCTTTATGGCAAGGTGCTCCATCATGCTGGAAAAGGCATTGTTGATCGCCAAACTTTTCTTGGAGGGTTGGGAGAAGTTGCTCTTGGAGGACATTCTGGTACCGTTCTTTATTCATGGCTGTGTTTTTAGGCAAGACTGTGAGAGAGCCGAAACCCTTGGCTGAGAAACAACCCCACACATGAATAGTTTCAGGATGCTTAACAGTTGGCATGAGACAAGACTGGTGGTAGCGCTCACCTTGTCTTCTCCGAATGAGGCGTTTTCCTAATGTCCCAAACAATCGAAAAGGGGATTCATCAGAGAAAATAACTTTACCCCAGTCCTCAGCAGTCCACTGCCTGTACCTTTTGCAGAATATCAGTCTGTCCATCATGTTTTTTCTGGAGAGAAGTGGCTTCTTTGCTGCCCTCCTTGAGACCAGGCCTTGCTCCAAGAGACTCCACCTCACAGTGCATGCAGATGCACTCACACCTGCCTGCTGCCATTCCTGAGCAAGCTCTGCACTGCTGGTAGCCCGATCCCGCAGCTGAAACACTTTTAAGAGACGGTCCTGGCACTTGCTGGTCTTTCTTGGGTGCCCTGGAGCCTTTTTGGCAACAATGGAACCTCTCTCCTTGAAGTTCTTGATGATGCGATAGATTGTTGACTGAGGTGCAATCTTTCTAGCTGCGATACTCTTCCCTGTTAGGCCATTTTTGTGCATTGCAATGATGACTGCACGTGTTTCTTTAGAGATAACCATGGTTAACAGAAGAGAAACAATGATGCCAAGCACCAGCCTCCTTTTAAAGTGTCCAGTGGTGTCATTCTTACTTAATCATGACAGATTGATCTCCAGCCATGTCCTCATCAACACCCACACCTGTGTTAATGGAGCAATCACTGAAAAGAGGTTAGCTGGTCCTTTTAAGGCAGGGCTGCAATGATGTTGAAATGTGTTTTGGGGGATAAAGTTCATTTTCTAGCCAAATATTGACTTTGCAAGTAATTGCTGTTAAGTTGATCACACTTTATAACATTCTGGAGTATATGCAAATTGCCATTAGAAAAAGTGAAGCAGTAGACTTTGTAAAAATTAATATTTGTGTCATTCTCAAAACTTTTGTCCGTGACTGTACACAGGTGGCACCAATGGTATGTCCACCCCTGCTGGTACCCCATCCAATAAACTGCACACATTCTAAATAGTGCCAAGTTTCAAAGTTCATTGGCAACGCAACAATCCTTCCTCCATCCAACACTACACTTTTCCAGGGCCTAGCAAGTATAATGCACCACCTCTACAATTGTCCTACAGAAAACTCTCATTTCTTCATTCAATAAGAGCAACATTCACACATCATTGCTGTAGGACATTGCAGACCAACCTTTCATGTATTCTGCACTGTACACTCTTGCAGTGCAAAAGAATAGATGTACATTCATGTATGCTGTATTAATAAATAAAATGTCAGCAGTCTGTCAATAATCTTTTAGCTCTTAAAGCACCACTGCAGCATTTTTACTTTACCGCTGGGTGCTTCTAATCTAAGGTCCCTAACCCTGCTCTTATACATACCTGTCGCTGTCTTTTTATCTAAGGTCTCTGACCCTACTCTATTACTTACCTGTTGCTGTCTTTATCTTTTATCACCACCACTCCCGTCAGTCTCTGGCAGTTTGTGTCCTACCGGATCGCTCCAGTTTCATGAAGTGAGCCAGAGGTCACTTTTGAAAGCAAGTCTATGAGAACCTTGTTCTGACTCACATAGACTTGCTTTGAGAGTTTGTGATGTAACTTCTGACTTTCTACTACCAGTGAGGAGTTGCGGTCACAGAATGGCTCTGTGGGACCGGAGCGGAGCCGAAAAAGGTGAAGACGCCAACGGGTGAGTATAAGACCAGGGGCAGGGACTTTACAATATTAGCACCACAACAGTGCTGAAAAAAAGACGCTGGAGTGGTGCTCTAAAGGACCAAAGCAGGAAACATGACAATTTGCAACTTATATCTTGCAACAGACCAGAATTTGCATTTCACCCTACTTGCACACTTAAATGTCTTGTTCGGGCTCAGATGAGTTACATGGCTTTGGTCTTCCTTTCACTGCACAACAATATTTTTATTACTGTTTTCTATTTTACTGTCACAGATATATTGCACTTGATAATTATTTCCATATTTCCTAGTAATCTCAAGGTGTATGAAGAAGAGTAACTCTTTCAGGCTTTAAGCGTTGACAGGGATGGCCCACACCAAGTCATAGCTTGCATGACACACATCAAGCTAGTGCTCATCACGTACTGTCAATGCAGTTGATAAGGTAACGATAATTGCCATATACCCTACAAACCTGGACCTTCATGAAAACAGCAACACAACATTACACAATATCGCCCTGGCATAGATTTTTATTATGACACTTGATGGTAGCATTCTTTTAAATGTCTCTTACCATACGTTCCCAGAAGACTTTTCAAACCTCGATTTGGCTCTAGAAACTAGCAAAGCTTTCTCGGATATTAATAACTAGAAGTAATAATTCCACCATAATGAGTTAACTCTGGTCTCATTAGACATAATGATATTAATGAGGCAGAATCATGTAACGAGTCTGTTTTAATTAGTTTATCCTTTATCTGTCATTCTTAACAATTCTTGTGTTTTCTTAGCATATGCATCTCAGGTGCTTTTTACAAGACTTGGATTTTTTTTGTTTTCCATGCTGTATATTTTACAAAGGCAGGCAGATCGGTTCTTGAAGACTTGCTTTAGAAATCATCAGCGCACTCATCTGTGCTCTATATCTGTTGATTTCTCACTTGATAGACACAATTTTAATTTGAAGCTTATAGTATTCAGTCTTTCATTCTTAGCTGATTACAGTACAGAAGGGCATTTCAATATTTTCATGTGTTGAGAGGAAGAAGGTCAAACCGCAGACCTCGATAATGAGCTCTCTTCCTTCACTGTCTTTTTTTCATACTTCCATCAACTTGTTTCTCATTAAGCATGCAGGTCTCTGACCAGGAATGTAATGGACCAAAGAACTAAACAAATGGTTTATGCTTTCCAGCTGGGGTTTTAATTTAAGTGAATGAGAGGGAGTTGGTGGACCTCTGACTCTCAAATTATTCATAATGAATTGTTGGGTTAGCCCTACATATGGTGAATGTGTATCTGTTAAAATGTAAATGGAGAAGCTATTGCAGATTGTATATCATACCACTTAACATCTCAAAAATTGCATAGGCAATGATTGTGAAATATTTTCTCTAGCATTGCTGTTGTCCATGACTAATGTATGGTTAGTAGATGCAATAGATTTTTATTCAGTTTGAGAAAATTCTCATTGAGACATTGTAATAAATCAGGGATTTACGTTTCACTCGCTAGTATTCCTCCTTATGGTTATGTTCCATGGGTTTTTATTTTTTCATTGTTTTTATTATTTATCAAAAGCAGGTCAGAGAGAGGAGATTTTTGACAGCTTACAATCTAAAGTCTGCAGGGAGCAGGTAGGGATGGGACAGGCTGGATTTTAACCGGGATTGGTTGAGCTAGATGTATCTGGCAACCTCTTATTTCATTTGCTGAACCTGAACCAGCCTGTTATTGGTGAAATTTGTAGAGATCGCTGTTATCTCATCTGTTATCTCATATCCATGGCCAGCTTTAAAGCATGATTTGTCAAAGAAAAGATCTAATAGAAAATGTGTTTATTCACAAATTGAAAGAAAAATCTCACCTTGGTAAATGATATTCATCCTTCAGAGAGCGGCACTTAACATGCCCCAGCAGGGGGCGCATAATTCCCTGTGATCATAAGGGTGTGTGTGACAGAATCATGGGGAGCCAATGGGTTACCATCACAATCTGTGATCTGTGCCTTTCATTACGATACTCCTGTGAAAGTCTGTGTGTAGCTGGCATTCATAGGCGATTGTGATTTTAGTTATACATAGTGGTGACTGACCTAGAGAATGATATTGCCAGGTCAGTTTTAGCGCATAGTGAACATGGTAAATAAAAATCCTAAAAAACAATTGCATTTTCAGCACACTTGGAATTTTTTTCCCGCCTACTTGTGCATTACATGATAAAATGAAAAGTGTCATTCAAAAGTCAACTTGTCCCGCAAAAAACAGGCTCTCACATGGCTTTGTGTAAGGTAAAAATATAAAAGTCATGGCTCTTGGGAGTCATGTTGGGATTAATTCCAAAAAGCCAAAATCAGAAACAATTCTCACTGCAGTTTACTGCAAATGCTGAGGTATGTGGGCAGCAGCCTATGAAATAATGGACATCTAGTTGAGAACAGTCTCAGCCAACAGGTACAGTACAGACCAAAAGTTTGGACACACCTTATCATTCTTCTGTATCTTCATGACTATGAAAATTGTAGAATCACACTGAAGGCATCAAAACTATGAATTATCACATTTGGAATTATACATTACACTTTACAAAAAAGTGTGATACAACTGAAAATATGTCTTATATTCTAGGTTCTTCAAAGTAGCCACCTTTTGCTTTGATTACTGCTTTGCACGCAGAAAAGGTGAACGGATGGACTCTACATGCCTGGTTCCCACCGTGAAGCATGGAGGAGGTGGTGTGATGGTGTGGGGGTGCTTTGCTGGTGACACTATTGGGGATTTATTCAAAATTGAAGCGGTGAGCGGTCCAGCTCACCCCAAACCATCTCGATTGGGTTCAGGTCTGGTGACTGTGGAGGACAGGTCATCTGGTGTAGCACTCCAACACTCTCCTTCTTGGTCAAATAGCCCTTACACAGTCTGGAGGTTTGTTTGGGGTCATTGCCCTGTTGAAAAATAAATGATGGTCCAACTAAACGCAAATTGGATGGAATAGCATGCTGCTGCAAGATGCTGTGGTAGCCATGCTGGTTCAGTATGCCTTCAATTTTGAATAATCCCCAACAGTGTCACCAGCAAAGCACCCCCACACCATCACACCTCCTCCCCGATGCTTCACGGTGGGAACCAGGCATGTAGAATCCATCCGTTCACCTTTTCTGCGTGCAAAGCAGTAATAAAAGCAAAAGGTGGCTACTTTGAAGAACCTAGAATATAAGACATATTTTCAGTTGTTTCACACTTTTTTGTAAAGTGTAATGTATAATTCCACATGTGTTAATTCATAGTTTTGATGCCTTCAGTGTGATTCTACAATTTTCATAGCCATGAAAATACAGAAAAATTGTTGAATGAGAAGGAGTGTCCAAACTTTTGGTCTGTACTGTATATGGTATTTTTGGTTGCTTAGCAACTTAGAAAACAATATAATATAATAATACTTGGAAAACAATATATATACTTATTAACCCCTTAATGACCTATGAAATACTTTTAATTATAGGTCAATAAGTAATACTGAAGCTGCTTCATATTAGGCACATTCCGGCTGTGTTATGTAGCCAGATTCTGCCTTTAACCACAGTGGCTGGAACTTCAATACTGCTGTCACTAATTACATTAATGCTGGCTTGCATGGTCACCATTTTCCATCTGCCCCAAACACTTGGGACCTGCTGAATGCCCCAATCACCATCATCATGGTCCCTTGAAGAACCTCCGCTACAGGCTGAACTCTTTAGGAAAACTGCAATTTCACTTTACACTTCAATAATGATCACAGGTACAAGTCGTTTTAAGAGACTTAAAAATAAAGTGAAAAAATAATACATATATATAAATGTGGATAACTCCCTTTTTCCTCCATTAAAAATAAAAAATTTAAAAAATAAACATATTTGGTATCATAGTGTTGGACAATAAAAGTCTGGTCTATGAAGATGTACAATTATTAATTATTGATATCTGAAGCACCAATAATAAACAAACAAAAAAAACCTGAAATGCCAGAACTGCAGTTTTTCAGTTGCCACACTTCATAAAAAAATACAATAAAAAGGAATTCAAACATTCGCATGTACCCCAATATAGAATCAATAAAAACATCATCTCAGTGCACATAGAAACAAGCTTTGGCATTACAGTGAGAAAGTTACAGGTCTTAGAAAATGGTGACAAAATTGGTTGCATCCTCAACATAATATTTGTTTGCACACCCATTGGAATTGAAAAATTGCAATCAATTGGAAATTAAAAAACATGAAACTATATCAGAAACCATGCTTACTATTTTTTGGTGTCAATTTTTGTTTTACTTAAATCTTGTCAATCAATCTGAACAGTATACATTTTCTTTTTTCATCTAAACAAAGGGGTTAATCCCTCAAACATGATATTTTTAGACAATTGATATGGTTTAGTTATAAAAGGGGTTGTGCAACAAATAAAAGTACATTTTAATTGACAATTCTTGGAATAATAATAGGTTCCACAATTGGATGTGTTTAAATAAAATGTCCCTGTGCTGAGACAATCTTATAAATGTGCCCGTGCTGTGTACTGTGTAATGACTGTGTCTGACCGTACAGGGGCAAGGTCTGATCATACCACAGCTCCTGGGCAGGGGAGGACATTAAAGAGAGTATACAGATAGGACAGCAGGTGATCACTACAGATTTTTTTCTGGGAGCTAAAATACAGGTATGTTATTAAACAGACAGAGAAATGTTTTATCTCCCAGAATGAATCAGCTGTGATCCCATACTGTCCTGTCTGTATCCTCTCTCTTGCTTCCCCCCCTTCTTAGGAACTGTGGAATGATCTGACCGTGTCTCTGTACGGTCAGACACAGACATTACACAACACACAGCAGGGGCACATGTATAAGATTATCTCAGCACAGGGACATTTTTATTAAACACATCCAATTGTGGAAATTATTATTATTCCAAGATGCATGGATTAATATGTACTTTTGTTCATAGCACAACCCTTTTAGTTAAGCACTACTGCTTGGGGATTTTTTTTCCAGCTTTATATTGTTTATTATATGATAGAAAGAATAGATGACAATATCAAAATTACAGTTTACTTCCATAAAAAACAACAATGCTCATTTGAAATAATTCTTCCTTAATAAGGAGGGACTGCTTAATGTGAACCAGGAAAATACAATAAATAAATCAATTCAGTGGCATTATTTTATTTATAATACTTTCAGCAAATGTCATATGGACATTCACAAGAAGTGTATCCAAATATGACAGAGGCGATGTACGATTCATTAGTGGCCATGGATACTAGTAGACACGGATGTTCAAGTGCTAAAAATGTTCAGCACACGAGAAGTTTAGTATTTACAGAGATGTGTTACAAATAAATTGCTCCTCTCACTGTATCTAGATAAATAAGTAGGTTGTTTAAAACTACAGAACGCAGTCCATTCCCAAGTCATTAACCAGTTTTCAACAGCAAGCTGATGCGAGCTCATTTCTGCAGTGCTGTCACTGTGCTCGGCTCTCCGCACCTGCATTGCAATAACTATGCTGTCTATAAATAGCCGTCTCCTTACCCAGTCCTAAAATCTTATGCTCGCAGTGACTCCCAGAGTTCAGGGAATGAATAGACATTAAAAGCAAGCAAATAAAGCCATGTACTAACATATATATTGTGCGTGTGTTGTGTGCATATGCTTGTGCATTTGGTGTATTGTGTGTGTTGTAGATGTTGTGTGTAAGTGTGTGAATATGCTTGTGTATGTGGTGTATTGTATATGTGTGTATTATATGTGTGTGCATATGCATGTGGTGTATTGTGTGTGTGCGTTGTGGATGTTGTGTGTATGCGTGTGCATATGGTTGTGCAATTGGTGTGTTGTATGTGTGTGATATATATATATGAGTTGTGTGATTATTTATGTGCATATGCTTGTGCATGTGGTGTATTGTGTGTTCATTGTGGATGTTGTGTGTATTTGTGTGCATGATTGTGCATTTGGTGTATGTTGTGTGTGTATGTGTGTGCATATGCTTGTGCATTTGGTGTATTGTGTGTGTGTGTGTTGTGGATGTTGTGTGTATGCGTGTGCATATGGTTGTGCAATTGGTGTGTTGTATGTGTCAAAAGTTTGGGGATGCTGGCCTTCAGGGCAGATTGGCAAAACAAAAGCCATATTTAAGACTGGCTTAAATGAAAGGAAAAGATTAATATGGGCAAAAGAACACAGACATTGGACAGAGGAATATTGGCTTTTGTTTTGCCAATCTGCCCTGAAGGCCAGCATCCCCAAATCGCCTCTTCACTGTAGATGTTGACACTGGCGTTTAATGTGTACTGTTTAATGAAGCTGCCAGTTGAGGACCTGTGAGGCGTCAATTTTTCAAACTAAAGACTCTAATGTACTTGTCTTGTTGCTCAGATGTGCAGCGGGGCCTCCCACTTGTCTTTCTTCTCTGGTTAGAGCTTGTTTGTGCACTCCTCTAAAGGGAGTACTACACACCATTGTATGAATTCTTCAGTTTCTTGGTAATTTTTCGCATGGAATAGCCTTCATTTCTAAGAACAAGAATAGACTGTCGAGTTTCACAAGAAAGTTCTTTTTTTTTGGCCATTTTGAGAGTTTAATGGAACCAACAAATGTAATGCTCCAGATTCTCAACAAGCTCAAAGGAAGGTCAGGTTTATAGCTTCTCTAATCAACCAAACGGTTTTCAGCTGTGTTAACATACTTGCACAAGGGTTTTAAAGGGTATTTTAACCATCTATTAGCCTTCTTACACAGTTAGCGAACACAAAATACCATAAGTACACTGGAGTGATGGTTGTTGGAAATGGGCCTCTATACACCTATGAAGATATTGCATTACAAACTAGACGTTTGCCGCTAGAATAGTCATTTACCACATTAACACTGTATAGAGTGTATTTCTGAATCATTTAATGTTAGCTTCATTGGAAAAAAACTGCTTTTCTTTCAAAAATAAGGAAATTTCTAAGTGACCCTAAACTTTTGACCGGTAGTATATTATATATATATATATATATATATATATATAATATATATATATATATGAGTTGTGTGATTATTTATGTGCATATGCTTGTGCATGTGGTGTATTGTGTGTTCATTGTGGATGTTGTGTGTATTTGTGTGCATGATTGTGCATTTGGTGTATGTTGTGTGTGTATGTGTGTGCATATGCTTGTGCATGTGGTGTATTGCATATGTGTGCATATGATTGTGCATTTGGTGTGTTATATGTGTGTGTTTTGTATTTTATGTGTGTGCATATGCTTGTGCATTTGGTGTGTTGTATGTGTGTTGTGTGTGCATATGCTCGTGCATGTGATGTTTGTGTTATATGTGTGTGCATATGGTGTGTTGTATGTGTGTACAGTCATGGCCAAAAGTTTTGAGAATGACACAAATATTATATTTTCACATGATCTGCTGCTCTCTGGCTTTTTTGTGTGTGTTTGACAGATGTTTTTATCACAGACAGAAATATAATTGCAAACATATGAGTAACAAAAGCTTATATTGACAGTTAAAATGAGTTAATGCAGCAAGTCAATATTTGCAGTGTTGACCCTTCTTCTTCAGGACCTCTGCAATTCTCCCTGGCATGGTCTCAATCAACTTCTGGACCAAATCCTGACTGATAGCAGTCCATTCTTGCACAATCAATGCTTTCATTTTGTCAGAATTTTTAGGTTTTTGTTTGTCCACCCGTCTCTTGATGATTGACTAAAAGTTCTCAATGGTATTAAGATCTGGGGAGTTTCCAGGTCATGGACCCAAAGTCTCTATGTTTTGTTCCCTGAGCCATTTAGTTATCACCTTTGCTTTATGGCAAGGTGCTCCAGCATGCTGGAAAAGGCATTGTTGAACCCCAAACTGCTCTTGGAGGGTTGGGAGAAGTTGCTCTTGGAGGACATTCTGGTACCATTCTTTATTCATGGCTGTGTTTTTAGGCAAGACTGTGAGAGAGCCGATTCCCTTGGCTAAGAAGCAACCCCACACATGAATGGTTTCAGGATGCTTAACAGTTGGCATGAGACAAGACTGGTGGTAGCGCTCCCCTTGTCTTCTCCGAATGAGCGTTTTCCTGATGTCCCAAACAATCGAAAAGGGGATTCATCAGAGAAAATAACTTTACCTCAGTCCTCAGCAGTCCACTGCCTGTACCTTTTGCAGAATATCAGTCTGTCCATGATGTTTTTTCTGGAGAGAAGTGGCTTCTTTGCTGCCCTCTTTGAGACGAGGCCTTGCTCCAAGAGTCTCCGCCTCACAGTGCGTGCAGATGCACTCACACCTGCCTGTTGCCATTCCTGAGCAAGCTCTGCACTGCTGGTAGCCCGATCCCGCAGCTGAAACACTTTTAAGAGACGGTCCTGGCGCTTGCTGGTCTTTCTTGGGCCCCTGGAGCCTTTTTGGCAACAATGGAACCTCTCTCCTTGAAGTTCTTGATGATGCGATAGATTGTTGACTGAGGTGCAATCTTTCTAGCTGCGATACTCTTCCCTGTTAGGCCATTTTTGTGCATTGCAATGATGACTGCACGTGTTTCTTTAGAGATAACCATGGTTAACAGAAGAGAAACAATGATGCCAAGCACCAGCCTCCTTTTAAAGTGTCCAGTGGTGTCATTCTTACTTAATCATGACAGATTGATCTCCAGCCATGTCCTCATCAACACCCACACCTGTGTTAATGGAGCAATCACAGAAAAGAGGTTAGCTGGTCCTTTTAAGACAGGGCTGCAATGATGTTGAAATGTGTTTTGGGGGATAAAGTTCATTTTCTAGCCAAATATTGACTTTGCAAGTAATTGCTGTTAAGCTGATCACTCTTTATAACATTCTGGAGTATATGCAAATTACCATTAGAAAAAGTGAAGCTGTAGACTTTGTAAAAATTAATATTTGTGTCATTCTCAAAACTTTTGGCCATGACTGTAGTGTATGTGATATATGTGTTGTATGTACAGTACAGACCAAAAGTTTGGACACACCTTCTCATTCAAAGATTTTTCTGTATTTTCATGACTATGAAAATTGTAGAATCACACTGAATGTATCAAAACTATGAATTATCACATGTGGAATTATACATTACACTTTACAAAAAAGTGTGAAACAGCTGAAAATATGTCTTATATTCTAGGTTCTACAAAGTAGCCATCTTTTGCTTTGATTACTGCTTTGCATGCAGAAAAGGTGAACGGATGGATTCTACATGCCTGGTTCCCACCGTGAAGCATGGAGGAGGTGGTGTGATGGTGTGGGGGTGCTTTGCTGGTGACACTGTTGGGGATTTATTCAAAATTGAAGCGGTGAGCGGTCCAGCTCACCCCAAACCATCTCGATTGGGTTCAGGTCTGGTGACTGTGGAGGCCAGGTCATCTGGCGTAGCATCCCAACACTCTCCTTCTTAGTCAAATAGCCCTTACACAGCCTGGAGGTGTGTTTGGGGTCATTGTCATGTTGAAAAATAAATGATGGTCCAACTAAACGCAAACCGGATGGAATAGCATGCTGCTGCAAGATGCTGTGGTAGCCATGCTGGTTCAGAATGCCTTCAATTTTGAATAAATCCCCAACAGTGTCACCAGCAAAGCACCCCCACACCATCACACCACCTCCTCAATGCTTCACGGTGGGAACCAGGCATGTAGAGTCCATCCGTTCACTGTTGTGAATAGGCTGGAAATGAGTTCTGAGCAGAAGCTCCCTCTGGTGGTTACAAACGGTACTGGACTGTCCAGTGAAGATTGTGAGGATTGGGAATCAGGTGTTACTGACTGGTCTTATATAAGGGAGTCGCCTTCCTATCAAGGTTGCCGGTGATCAATTGTTCTGGTCTCAATCCTTGATTCCTGTTTCCTTGGTAGCCTGCTGTGTCGTGTCTGAATCTCCTGCTAACAGATAAGACATTTTCTTCTTTTTGTTTTTGTGCTTGATTTTTGCATTTTGTCCTGCACTTCTGTGGGGGCCTTCAGGGTCCCCTCAGGGGGCTTTTGCCCTCTCAGTTCAGTTCAGCCACTGATGTTTGTACATTTGCTTTTTCCAGTTTTTTCAGTGGCTGCTGTTTTGTTTTTGGTTACACCAGAGAACTAATTTAGGTGGTAGAGGTCGTGTGATCTCAGGTGTTTTTGAAATTAGTAGAGTTGGTGCTTTTCAGGGTTTTTTGGGATTGCAGTAAGTGCCCTTCCTATCCTTTTCTATTTAGTAAGTTTGGGCCCCAACGTTTGCTCATACTATTTTCTGTCTGTGTCAGTATTTCTTCTTGTCTAACCGCCATTACATGTTTGGGGGCTTTCTATGTTCTTTGGGGATCTGCTCCGGGGCAGATAGCTTTCCTCTTTCTATCTTTAGGTGTAGTTAGTTTCTCAGGCTGTGACGAGGCGTCTAGGACCAACGTAGGAACGCTCCACGGCTGCCTCTAGTTGTGGTGGTTAGTCAGGGTACTGCAATCTCATAGTTTCCAACTGCTCTGGTGTATTTCCTTTTTGCCTGCTCTCCTCAGCTACCAAATCATAACAGTATCACCGGCCTAAACTGAAAATTATATGGTACTCACAGAAGGGAAAAATATTGTGGAAAGAAAAAAAAAAGTTGTCAGAGTTGTCAGAGATTTATTTTTTTTTTTTCTGTTTGTTTCATTTTTTTTTTCCCTCTGTATCTCTGGGTGCTGAGGAGGATTTTTTTCTCTCTCAATGGAGTTTGCACAGTTGTCTGGCCGTGTGGATCAGCTTGCCATTGAAGTTCGGAGTATTGCTGCCTATCTTGCTAGGTTGCCTGTTGTGGAACCTAGGATTCCCATGCCAGATTTGTTTTTAGGGGATCGAGCTAAATTTCAGAATTTCAAAAATAACTGTAAATTGTTTTTTACCTTAAAATCTAAGTCCTCAGGGAACGCTGCGCAGCAGGTTCAAATTGTCATCTCTCTCCTGAGCGGCGACCCTCAGGATTGGGCTTTTTCCCTGACACCTGGGGATCCTGTTTTGAGTGATGTTGATGCGTTTTTTCAGGCTTTGGGGTTATTGTACGATGAGCCTAATGTCACTGATCAAGCTGAAAAAACTTTGTTGGCATTAAGTCAGGGGCTTGAGGACGCTGAGTTATACTGTCAGAGATTCCGTAGGTGGGCAGTCCTGACCAAATGGAATGACGACGCTTTGGCAGCTCTTTTTCGGAAGGGACTGTCAGATAATGTAAAGGATGTTATGGTGGGATTCCCTGTTCCCTCTGGTCTCAATGATTCTATGTCATTAGCGATTCAAATTGATAGACGTTTGCGTGAGCGGAAAGGTATGCGTGGAATAATGTTGCCTTGTGAACCTGCTTTTGAATCCATGCAGTGTGATAGAGTGGTTTCTGGGGCACAGCGTCATGAATTTCGAAAGCGCAATGGGTTATGTTTCTACTGTGGTGATGCCTCTCATGCTATTTCAGTCTGCCCTAAACGGGGAAGACGTTTTGCACGCTCAGTTGTCTTGGGTAGTGTTCAGACTAAGTTTTTATTAACTGTTACCCTGATATGCTCTCTGTCCTCATTTTCTGCTCAGGCTTTTGTTGATTCTGGAGCAGCTATTAACTTGATGGATTTTGATTTTGCTAAACGTTGTGGGTTTCCCTTGATACCCCTACGGAAGTCTATTCCCCTACTGGGGATCGATTCTACCCCTTTGGCTGAGAATAAACCTCAGTTCTCTACTCAGGTGATAATGAGGGTAGAACCTGATCATCAGGAGAGTTGCAAATTTTTGGTTCTGTATAATCTGCATGACATTATCGTACTGGGTTTCCCTTGGTTACAGTCTCATAATCCTGTTTTGGATTGGAAATCTGTGTCTGTTACCAGTTGGGGCTGCCAATGTGTTAATACCAACACTCCTGTTTTTTCTGCCTCCCCCAGGCTCAGGATGTTCCTGACTTTTTGATTGATTTTTCTGATGTGTTTAGCGAAAGTAAATCTGCATCCTTACCTCCCCATAGGAGCTATGACTGCGCTATTGAATTAGTGCCTGGTAGTAAATTCCCTAAAGGTCGCCTTTTTAACCTGTCTGTACCTGAACATGACGCTATGCGGTCTTATATCAAGGAGTCATTGGAGAAGGGTCATATCAGACCATCCTCTTCACCCTTAGGTGCCGGTTTTTTCTTTGTGGCCAAAAAGGATGGTTCATTAAGGCCGTGTATTGATTATCGTCTCTTGAACAATATTACTGTGAAATATCAATATCCTTTACCCTTGATCTCTGATCTGTTTTCCAGGGTGAAAAACGCTACTTGGTTTACCAAGCTTGACCTCAGGGGGGCATATAACCTTATTCGCATTAAGCACGGGGATGAATGGAGGATGGCATTTAATACCCCTGAAGGGCATTTTGAGTACCTTGTGATGCCCTTTGGGCTCACTAATGCTCCTTTTGTCTTCCTGTCCTTCATGAATGACATTTTCAGGGATTTTGTGGATAAATTTCTGATTGTTTATTTGGATGATATCTTGATTTTTTCCAATGACTGGGACTCTCATGTAAAACATGTTCGGACTGTGTTCCAGATTTTGAGAGAGAATGCTCTGTATGTGAAGGGATCAAAGTGTCTTTTTGGCGTTCAGAGGATCTCATTTCTGGGATTCATTTTGTCCCCATCTGTTATTGAAATGGACCCGGTCAAAGTTCAGGCCATCTGTGATTGGGTCCAACCTACTTCATTAAAGGCTCTTCAAAGTTTCTTGGGTTTTGCCAGTTTTTATCGTAAATTTATTGGTAATTTCTCTGTTGTTGTTAAACCATTAACTGATTTGACCAAGAAGGGTTCTGATGTGGTGAATTGGCCTCCTGAGGCAGTCTCTGCATTTCAGGAACTTAAGCAGAGATTCACTTCTGCTCCTGTTCTACGGCAGCCTGATGTTTCTCTACCATTTCAGGTGGAGGTGGATGCCTCTGAAATTGGGGCAGGTGCCGTTTTGTCCCAAAGAGATCCAGAGACCTCTAAAAGTAACCCTTGTGCCTTTTTCTCTCGAAAATTTTCTTCCACTGAACGTAATTATGACGTGGGTAATCGGGAGTTATTAGCCATGAAGTGGGCTTTTGAAGAGTGGAGACATTGGCTGGAGGGAGCCAAACATCAGGTGGTGGTCCTTACGGACCATAAGAATCTAGTTTATCTGGAATCTGCCAAGCGACTTAATCCTAGACAGGCCAGGTGGGCCTTGTTTTTCACACGTTTTAATTTTGTGGTTTCATTTCTTCCTGGCACTAAAAATGTTAAGGCGGATGCCCTCTCGAGGAGTTTCCTGGCGGACTCTCCTGAGTTATCTGATCCTTCTGTTATTTTGAAAGAGGGTGTAGTTCTTTCCGCCATATCGTCCAATTTGAGACTGGCTCTGGAGGGGTGTCAGGAGGATAAGCCCGAGCGCTGCCCTGTTGGGAAATTGTTTGTCCCGGACCAGTGGAAAAAGAGTGTAATGTCTGAGATTCATTGTTCCACGTTGGCCGGTCATCCCGGAATTTTTGGTACCAGAGACTTGGTTAGTCGGTCCTTTTGATGGTCTACTTGTCTCGTGATGTCAGGGAGTTTGTGCAGTCCTGCGGGACTTGCTCTCGCTCCAAGCCTTGCTCTCGTTCTAGTGGTTTGTTGATGCCATTACCTGTGCCCAAGAGACCATGGACCCATATCTCTATGGATTTCATTTCCGACCTCCCTGTTTCTCAGAGAATGACCGTCATCTGGGTGATTTGTGATAGGTTTTCCAAGATGATACATCTTGTGCCATTACCTAAGTTGCCTTCCTCCTCTGAATTGGTGCCTTTGTTTCTTCAGCACGTGGTTCGTTTACACGGCATTCCTGAGAACATTGTGTCTGACAGAGGAGTCCAGTTTGTTTCCAGATTTTGGAGGACCTTTTGTTCTAAAATTGGTGTTCAATTGTCTTTCTCCTCGGCGTTTCATCCTCAGACCAATGGTCAAACTGAGAGAACAAACCAGACATTGGAGACTTATCTAAGATGCTTTGTGTCTGCTGATCAGGATGACTGGGTCTCTTTTTTGCCTTTGGCTGAGTTTGCTCTTAATAATAGGGCTAGCTCTGCCACTTTGATGTCTCCATTTTTCTGTAATTCTGGGTTTCACCCTCGATTTTCTTCAGGACAGACGGAGGCTTCTGTCTGTCCAGGTGGTGACTCTGTTGTGGAGCGTATGCAGCAGATTTGGGACCAGGTAGTGGAGAGGTTGTCCCTCTCTCAGGAGAGGGCCCAGCGGTTTGCTAACCGGCATAGGACTGATGGTCCTCGGTTTAAAGTGGGGGACTTGGTCTGGTTGTCCTCAAGAAATATTCCTATGAGAGTGGCATCTCCTAAATTTAAGCCTAGGTTCATTGGACCTTATAAGATCATGGAGATTCTTAATCCTGTTTCTTTTCGTTTGCTTCTTCCAGGGACATTTAAGATCCATAACGTGTTCCACAAGTCCTTGTTGAAGAGGTTTGTTGAGCCAGTGGTTCCTACTACTGTGCCTCCTGACCCTGTTTTGGTTGAGGGCAATCTGGAGTATGTGGTTGAGAAAATATTGAATTCTCGTTTTTCTAGACGGAAACTCCAGTATTTGGTTAAATGGAGAGGTTATGGTCAGGAAGACAATTCTTGGGTGTTTGCTTTGGACATCCATGCTAGGAGACTCATCCGTGCGTATCATAGAACTCATCCTGACTGACCTGGTTGCTCAAATGAGGGTTCGGTGACCCCTCCTCAAGGGGGGGGGTACTGTTGTGAATAGGCTGGAAATGAGTTCTGAGCAGAAGCTCCCTCTGGTGGTTACAAACGGTACTGGACTGTCCAGTGAAGATTGTGAGGATTGGGAATCAGGTGTTACTGACTGGTCTTATATAGCCTTCCCATCAGGGTTGCCGGTGATCAATTGTTCTGGTCTCAATCCTTGATTCCTGTTTCCTTGGTAGCCTGCTGTGTCGTGTCTGAATCTCCTGCTAACAGATAAGACATTTTCTTCTTTTTGTTTTTGTGCTTGATTTTTGCATTTTGTCCTGCACTTCTGTGGGGGCCTTCAGGGTCCCCTCAGGGGGCTTTTGCCCTCTCAGTTCAGTTCAGCCACTGATGTTTGTACATTTGCTTTTTCCAGTTTTTTCAGTGGCTGCTGTTTTGTTTTTGGTTACACCAGAGAACTAATTAGGTGGTAGAGGTCGTGTGATCTCAGGTGTTTTTGAAATTAGTAGAGTTGGTGCTTTTCAGGGTTTTTTGGGATTGCAGTAAGTGCCCTTCCTATCCTTTTCTATTTAGTAAGTTTGGGCCCCAACGTTTGCTCATACTATTTTCTGTCTGTGTCAGTATTTCTTCTTGTCTAACCGCCATTACATGTTTGGGGGCTTTCTATGTTCTTTGGGGATCTGCTCCGGGGCAGATAGCTTTCCTCTTTCTATCTTTAGGTGTAGTTAGTTTCTCAGGCTGTGACGAGGCGTCTAGGACCAACGTAGGAACGCTCCACGGCTGCCTCTAGTTGTGGTGGTTAGTCAGGGTACTGCAATCTCATAGTTTCCAACTGCTCTGGTGTATTTCCTTTTTGCCTGCTCTCCTCAGCTACCAAATCATAACAGTATCACCGGCCTAAACTGAAAATTATATGGTACTCACAGAAGGGAAAAATATTGTGGAAAGAAAAAAAAAAAGTTGTCAGAGTTGTCAGAGATTTATTTTTTTTTTTTCTGTTTGTTTCATTTTTTTTTTCCCTCTGTATCTCTGGGTGCTGAGGAGGATTTTTTTCTCTCTCAATGGAGTTTGCACAGTTGTCTGGCCGTGTGGATCAGCTTGCCATTGAAGTTCGGAGTATTGCTGCCTATCTTGCTAGGTTGCCTGTTGTGGAACCTAGGATTCCCATGCCAGATTTGTTTTTAGGGGATCGAGCTAAATTTCAGAATTTCAAAATAACTGTAAATTGTTTTTTACCTTAAAATCTAAGTCCTCAGGGAACGCTGCGCAGCAGGTTCAAATTGTCATCTCTCTCCTGAGCGGCGACCCTCAGGATTGGGCTTTTTCCCTGACACCTGGGGATCCTGTTTTGAGTGATGTTGATGCGTTTTTTCAGGCTTTGGGGTTATTGTACGATGAGCCTAATGTCACTGATCAAGCTGAAAAAACTTTGTTGGCATTAAGTCAGGGGCTTGAGGACGCTGAGTTATACTGTCAGAGATTCCGTAGGTGGGCAGTCCTGACCAAATGGAATGACGACGCTTTGGCAGCTCTTTTTCGGAAGGGACTGTCAGATAATGTAAAGGATGTTATGGTGGGATTCCCTGTTCCCTCTGGTCTCAATGATTCTATGTCATTAGCGATTCAAATTGATAGACGTTTGCGTGAGCGGAAAGGTATGCGTGGAATAATGTTGCCTTGTGAACCTGCTTTTGAATCCATGCAGTGTGATAGAGTGGTTTCTGGGGCACAGCGTCATGAATTTCGAAAGCGCAATGGGTTATGTTTCTACTGTGGTGATGCCTCTCATGCTATTTCAGTCTGCCCTAAACGGGGAAGACGTTTTGCACGCTCAGTTGTCTTGGGTAGTGTTCAGACTAAGTTTTTATTAACTGTTACCCTGATATGCTCTCTGTCCTCATTTTCTGCTCAGGCTTTTGTTGATTCTGGAGCAGCTATTAACTTGATGGATTTTGATTTTGCTAAACGTTGTGGGTTTCCCTTGATACCCCTACGGAAGTCTATTCCCCTACTGGGGATCGATTCTACCCCTTTGGCTGAGAATAAACCTCAGTTCTCTACTCAGGTGATAATGAGGGTAGAACCTGATCATCAGGAGAGTTGCAAATTTTTGGTTCTGTATAATCTGCATGACATTATCGTACTGGGTTTCCCTTGGTTACAGTCTCATAATCCTGTTTTGGATTGGAAATCTGTGTCTGTTACCAGTTGGGGCTGCCAATGTGTTAATACCAACACTCCTGTTTTTTCTGCCTCCCCCAGGCTCAGGATGTTCCTGACTTTTTGATTGATTTTTCTGATGTGTTTAGCGAAAGTAAATCTGCATCCTTACCTCCCCATAGGAGCTATGACTGCGCTATTGAATTAGTGCCTGGTAGTAAATTCCCTAAAGGTCGCCTTTTTAACCTGTCTGTACCTGAACATGACGCTATGCGGTCTTATATCAAGGAGTCATTGGAGAAGGGTCATATCAGACCATCCTCTTCACCCTTAGGTGCCGGTTTTTTCTTTGTGGCCAAAAAGGATGGTTCATTAAGGCCGTGTATTGATTATCGTCTCTTGAACAATATTACTGTGAAATATCAATATCCTTTACCCTTGATCTCTGATCTGTTTTCCAGGGTGAAAAACGCTACTTGGTTTACCAAGCTTGACCTCAGGGGGGCATATAACCTTATTCGCATTAAGCACGGGGATGAATGGAGGATGGCATTTAATACCCCTGAAGGGCATTTTGAGTACCTTGTGATGCCCTTTGGGCTCACTAATGCTCCTTTTGTCTTCCTGTCCTTCATGAATGACATTTTCAGGGATTTTGTGGATAAATTTCTGATTGTTTATTTGGATGATATCTTGATTTTTTCCAATGACTGGGACTCTCATGTAAAACATGTTCGGACTGTGTTCCAGATTTTGAGAGAGAATGCTCTGTATGTGAAGGGATCAAAGTGTCTTTTTGGCGTTCAGAGGATCTCATTTCTGGGATTCATTTTGTCCCCATCTGTTATTGAAATGGACCCGGTCAAAGTTCAGGCCATCTGTGATTGGGTCCAACCTACTTCATTAAAGGCTCTTCAAAGTTTCTTGGGTTTTGCCAGTTTTTATCGTAAATTTATTGGTAATTTCTCTGTTGTTGTTAAACCATTAACTGATTTGACCAAGAAGGGTTCTGATGTGGTGAATTGGCCTCCTGAGGCAGTCTCTGCATTTCAGGAACTTAAGCAGAGATTCACTTCTGCTCCTGTTCTACGGCAGCCTGATGTTTCTCTACCATTTCAGGTGGAGGTGGATGCCTCTGAAATTGGGGCAGGTGCCGTTTTGTCCCAAAGAGATCCAGAGACCTCTAAAAGTAACCCTTGTGCCTTTTTCTCTCGAAAATTTTCTTCCACTGAACGTAATTATGACGTGGGTAATCGGGAGTTATTAGCCATGAAGTGGGCTTTTGAAGAGTGGAGACATTGGCTGGAGGGAGCCAAACATCAGGTGGTGGTCCTTACGGACCATAAGAATCTAGTTTATCTGGAATCTGCCAAGCGACTTAATCCTAGACAGGCCAGGTGGGCCTTGTTTTTCACACGTTTTAATTTTGTGGTTTCATTTCTTCCTGGCACTAAAAATGTTAAGGCGGATGCCCTCTCGAGGAGTTTCCTGGTGGACTCTCCTGAGTTATCTGATCCTTCTGTTATTTTGAAAGAGGGTGTAGTTCTTTCCGCCATATCGCCCAATTTGAGACTGGCTCTGGAGGGGTGTCAGGAGGATAAGCCCGAGCGCTGCCCTGTTGGGAAATTGTTTGTCCCGGACAGTGGAAAAAGAGTGTAATGTCTGAGATTCATTGTTCCACGTTGGCCGGTCATCCCGGAATTTTTGGTACCAGAGACTTGGTTAGTCGGTCCTTTTGATGGTCTACCTTGTTCGTGATGTCAGGGAGTTTGTGCAGTCCTGCGGGACTTGCTCTCGCTCCAAGCCTTGCTCTCGTTCTAGTGGTTTGTTGATGCCATTACCTGTGCCCAAGAGACCATGGACCCATATCTCTATGGATTTCATTTCCGACCTCCCTGTTTCTCAGAGAATGACCGTCATCTGGGTGATTTGTGATAGGTTTTCCAAGATGATACATCTTGTGCCATTACCTAAGTTGCCTTCCTCCTCTGAATTGGTGCCTTTGTTTCTTCAGCACGTGGTTCGTTTACACGGCATTCCTGAGAACATTGTGTCTGACAGAGGAGTCCAGTTTGTTTCCAGATTTTGGAGGACCTTTTGTTCTAAAATTGGTGTTCAATTGTCTTTCTCCTCGGCGTTTCATCCTCAGACCAATGGTCAAACTGAGAGAACAAACCAGACATTGGAGACTTATCTAAGATGCTTTGTGTCTGCTGATCAGGATGACTGGGTCTCTTTTTTGCCTTTGGCTGAGTTTGCTCTTAATAATAGGGCTAGCTCTGCCACTTTGATGTCTCCATTTTTCTGTAATTCTGGGTTTCACCCTCGATTTTCTTCAGGACAGACGGAGGCTTCTGTCTGTCCAGGTGGTGACTCTGTTGTGGAGCGTATGCAGCAGATTTGGGACCAGGTAGTGGAGAGGTTGTCCCTCTCTCAGGAGAGGGCCCAGCGGTTTGCTAACCGGCATAGGACTGATGGTCCTCGGTTTAAAGTGGGGGACTTGGTCTGGTTGTCCTCAAGAAATATTCCTATGAGAGTGGCATCTCCTAAATTTAAGCCTAGGTTCATTGGACCTTATAAGATCATGGAGATTCTTAATCCTGTTTCTTTTCGTTTGCTTCTTCCAGGGACATTTAAGATCCATAACGTGTTCCACAAGTCCTTGTTGAAGAGGTTTGTTGAGCCAGTGGTTCCTACTACTGTGCCTCCTGACCCTGTTTTGGTTGAGGGCAATCTGGAGTATGTGGTTGAGAAAATATTGAATTCTCGTTTTTCTAGACGGAAACTCCAGTATTTGGTTAAATGGAGAGGTTATGGTCAGGAAGACAATTCTTGGGTGTTTGCTTTGGACATCCATGCTAGGAGACTCATCCGTGCGTATCATAGAACTCATCCTGACTGACCTGGTTGCTCAAATGAGGGTTCGGTGACCCCTCCTCAAGGGGGGGGTACTGTTGTGAATAGGCTGGAAATGAGTTCTGAGCAGAAGCTCCCTCTGGTGGTTACAAACGGTACTGGACTGTCCAGTGAAGATTGTGAGGATTGGGAATCAGGTGTTACTGACTGGTCTTATATAGCCTTCCCATCAGGGTTGCCGGTGATCAATTGTTCTGGTCTCAATCCTTGATTCCTGTTTCCTTGGTAGCCTGCTGTGTCGTGTCTGAATCTCCTGCTAACAGATAAGACATTTTCTTCTTTTTGTTTTTGTGCTTGATTTTTGCATTTTGTCCTGCACTTCTGTGGGGGCCTTCAGGGTCCCCTCGGGGGGCTTTTGCCCTCTCAGTTCAGTTCAGCCACTGATGTTTGTACATTTGCTTTTTCCAGTTTTTTCAGTGGCTGCTGTTTTGTTTTGGTTACACCAGAGAACTAATTTAGGTGGTAGAGGTCGTGTGATCTCAGGTGTTTTTGAAATTAGTAGAGTTGGTGCTTTTCAGGGTTTTTTGGGATTGCAGTAAGTGCCCTTCCTATCCTTTTCTATTTAGTAAGTTTGGGCCCCAACGTTTGCTCATACTATTTTCTGTCTGTGTCAGTATTTCTTCTTGTCTAACCGCCATTACATGTTTGGGGGCTTTCTATGTTCTTTGGGGATCTGCTCCGGGGCAGATAGCTTTCCTCTTTCTATCTTTAGGTGTAGTTAGTTTCTCAGGCTGTGACGAGGCGTCTAGGACCAACGTAGGAACGCTCCACGGCTGCCTCTAGTTGTGGTGGTTAGTCAGGGTACTGCAATCTCATAGTTTCCAACTGCTCTGGTGTATTTCCTTTTTGCCTGCTCTCCTCAGCTACCAAATCATAACAGTATCACCGGCCTAAACTGAAAATTATATGGTACTCACAGAAGGGAAAAATATTGTGGAAAGAAAAAAAAAAAGTTGTCAGAGTTGTCAGAGATTTATTTATTTTTTTTCTGTTTGTTTCATTTTTTTTTTCCCTCTGTATCTCTGGGTGCTGAGGAGGATTTTTTTCTCTCTCAATGGAGTTTGCACAGTTGTCTGGCCGTGTGGATCAGCTTGCCATTGAAGTTCGGAGTATTGCTGCCTATCTTGCTAGGTTGCCTGTTGTGGAACCTAGGATTCCCATGCCAGATTTGTTTTTAGGGGATCGAGCTAAATTTCAGAATTTCAAAAATAACTGTAAATTGTTTTTTACCTTAAAATCTAAGTCCTCAGGGAACGCTGCGCAGCAGGTTCAAATTGTCATCTCTCTCCTGAGGGGCGACCCTCAGGATTGGGCTTTTTCCCTGACACCTGGGGATCCTGTTTTGAGTGATGTTGATGCGTTTTTTCAGGCTTTGGGGTTATTGTACGATGAGCCTAATGTCACTGATCAAGCTGAAAAAACTTTGTTGGCATTAAGTCAGGGGCTTGAGGACGCTGAGTTATACTGTCAGAGATTCCGTAGGTGGGCAGTCCTGACCAAATGGAATGACGACGCTTTGGCAGCTCTTTTTCGGAAGGGACTGTCAGATAATGTAAAGGATGTTATGGTGGGATTCCCTGTTCCCTCTGGTCTCAATGATTCTATGTCATTAGCGATTCAAATTGATAGACGTTTGCGTGAGCGGAAAGGTATGCGTGGAATAATGTTGCCTTGTGAACCTGCTTTTGAATCCATGCAGTGTGATAGAGTGGTTTCTGGGGCACAGCGTCATGAATTTCGAAAGCGCAATGGGTTATGTTTCTACTGTGGTGATGCCTCTCATGCTATTTCAGTCTGCCCTAAACGGGGAAGACGTTTTGCACGCTCAGTTGTCTTGGGTAGTGTTCAGACTAAGTTTTTATTAACTGTTACCCTGATATGCTCTCTGTCCTCATTTTCTGCTCAGGCTTTTGTTGATTCTGGAGCAGCTATTAACTTGATGGATTTTGATTTTGCTAAACGTTGTGGGTTTCCCTTGATACCCCTACGGAAGTCTATTCCCCTACTGGGGATCGATTCTACCCCTTTGGCTGAGAATAAACCTCAGTTCTCTACTCAGGTGATAATGAGGGTAGAACCTGATCATCAGGAGAGTTGCAAATTTTTGGTTCTGTATAATCTGCATGACATTATCGTACTGGGTTTCCCTTGGTTACAGTCTCATAATCCTGTTTTGGATTGGAAATCTGTGTCTGTTACCAGTTGGGGCTGCCAATGTGTTAATACCAACACTCCTGTTTTTTCTGCCTCCCCCCAGGCTCAGGATGTTCCTGACTTTTTGATTGATTTTTCTGATGTGTTTAGCGAAAGTAAAATCTGCATCCTTACCTCCCATAGGAGCTATGACTGCGCTATTGAATTAGTGCCTGGTAGTAAATTCCCTAAAGGTCGCCTTTTTAACCTGTCTGTACCTGAACATGACGCTATGCGGTCTTATATCAAGGAGTCATTGGAGAAGGGTCATATCAGACCATCCTCTTCACCCTTAGGTGCCGGTTTTTTCTTTGTGGCCAAAAAGGATGGTTCATTAAGGCCGTGTATTGATTATCGTCTCTTGAACAATATTACTGTGAAATATCAATATCCTTTACCCTTGATCTCTGATCTGTTTTCCAGGGTGAAAAACGCTACTTGGTTTACCAAGCTTGACCTCAGGGGGGCATATAACCTTATTCGCATTAAGCACGGGGATGAATGGAGGATGGCATTTAATACCCCTGAAGGGCATTTTGAGTACCTTGTGATGCCCTTTGGGCTCACTAATGCTCCTTTTGTCTTCCTGTCCTTCATGAATGACATTTTCAGGGATTTTGTGGATAAATTTCTGATTGTTTTATTGGATGATATCTTGATTTTTTCCAATGACTGGGACTCTCATGTAAAACATGTTCGGACTGTGTTCCAGATTTTGAGAGAGAATGCTCTGTATGTGAAGGGATCAAAGTGTCTTTTTGGCGTTCAGAGGATCTCATTTCTGGGATTCATTTTGTCCCCATCTGTTATTGAAATGGACCCGGTCAAAGTTCAGGCCATCTGTGATTGGGTCCAACCTACTTCATTAAAGGCTCTTCAAAGTTTCTTGGGTTTTGCCAGTTTTTATCGTAAATTTATTGGTAATTTCTCTGTTGTTGTTAAACCATTAACTGATTTGACCAAGAAGGGTTCTGATGTGGTGAATTGGCCTCCTGAGGCAGTCTCTGCATTTCAGGAACTTAAGCAGAGATTCACTTCTGCTCCTGTTCTACGGCAGCCTGATGTTTCTCTACCATTTCAGGTGGAGGTGATGCCTCTGAAATTGGGGCAGGTGCCGTTTTGTCCCAAAGAGATCCAGAGACCTCTAAAAGTAACCCTTGTGCCTTTTTCTCTCGAAAATTTTCTTCCACTGAACGTAATTATGACGTGGGTAATCGGGAGTTATTAGCCATGAAGTGGGCTTTTGAAGAGTGGAGACATTGGCTGGAGGGAGCCAAACATCAGGTGGTGGTCCTTACGGACCATAAGAATCTAGTTTATCTGGAATCTGCCAAGCGACTTAATCCTAGACAGGCCAGGTGGGCCTTGTTTTTCACACGTTTTAATTTTGTGGTTTCATTTCTTCCTGGCACTAAAAATGTTAAGGCGGATGCCCTCTCGAGGAGTTTCCTGGCGGACTCTCCTGAGTTATCTGATCGTTCTGTTATTTTGAAAGAGGGTGTAGTTCTTTCCGCCATATCGCCCAATTTGAGACTGGCGCTGGAGGGGTGTCAGGAGGATAAGCCCGAGCGCTGCCCTGTTGGGAAATTGTTTGTCCCGGACCAGTGGAAAAAGAGTGTAATGTCTGAGATTCATTGTTCCACGTTGGCCGGTCATCCCGGAATTTTGGTACCAGAGACTTGGTTAGTCGGTCCTTTTGATGGTCTACCTTGTCTCGTGATGTCAGGGAGTTTGTGCAGTCCTGCGGGACTTGCTCTCGCTCCAAGCCTTGCTCTCGTTCTAGTGGTTTGTTGATGCCATTACCTGTGCCCAAGAGACCATGGACCCATATCTCTATGGATTTCATTTCCGACCTCCCTGTTTCTCAGAGAATGACCGTCATCTGGGTGATTTGTGATAGGTTTTCCAAGATGATACATCTTGTGCCATTACCTAAGTTGCCTTCCTCCTCTGAATTGGTGCCTTTGTTTCTTCAGCACGTGGTTCGTTTACACGGCATTCCTGAGAACATTGTGTCTGACAGAGGAGTCCAGTTTGTTTCCAGATTTTGGAGGACCTTTTGTTCTAAAATTGGTGTTCAATTGTCTTTCTCCTCGGCGTTTCATCCTCAGACCAATGGTCAAACTGAGAGAACAAACCAGACATTGGAGACTTATCTAAGATGCTTTGTGTCTGCTGATCAGGATGACTGGGTCTCTTTTTTGCCTTTGGCTGAGTTTGCTCTTAATAATAGGGCTAGCTCTGCCACTTGATGTCTCCATTTTTCTGTAATTCTGGGTTTCACCCTCGATTTTCTTCAGGACAGACGGAGGCTTCTGTCTGTCCAGGTGGTGACTCTGTTGTGGAGCGTATGCAGCAGATTTGGGACCAGGTAGTGGAGAGGTTGTCCCTCTCTCAGGAGAGGGCCCAGCGGTTTGCTAACCGGCATAGGACTGATGGTCCTCGGTTTAAAGTGGGGGACTTGGTCTGGTTGTCCTCAAGAAATATTCCTATGAGAGTGGCATCTCCTAAATTTAAGCCTAGGTTCATTGGACCTTATAAGATCATGGAGATTCTTAATCCTGTTTCTTTTCGTTTGCTTCTTCCAGGGACATTTAAGATCCATAACGTGTTCCACAAGTCCTTGTTGAAGAGGTTTGTTGAGCCAGTGGTTCCTACTACTGTGCCTCCTGACCATGTTTTGGTTGAGGGCAATCTGGAGTATGTGGTTGAGAAAATATTGAATTCTCGTTTTTCTAGACGGAAACTCCAGTATTTGGTTAAATGGAGAGGTTATGGTCAGGAAGACAATTCTTGGGTGTTTGCTTTGGACATCCATGCTAGGAGACTCATCCGTGCGTATCATAGAACTCATCCTGACTGACCTGGTTGCTCAAATGAGGGTTCGGTGACCCCTCCTCAAGGGGGGGGGTACTGTTGTGAATAGGCTGGAAATGAGTTCTGAGCAGAAGCTCCCTCTGGTGGTTACAAACGGTACTGGACTGTCCAGTGAAGATTGTGAGGATTGGGAATCAGGTGTTACTGACTGGTCTTATATAGCCTTCCCATCAGGGTTGCCGGTGATCAATTGTTCTGGTCTCAATCCTTGATTCCTGTTTCCTTGGTAGCCTGCTGTGTCGTGTCTGAATCTCCTGCTAACAGATAAGACATTTTCTTCTTTTTGTTTTTGTGCTTGATTTTGCATTTTGTCCTGCACTTCTGTGGGGCCTTCAGGGTCCCCTCAGGGGCTTTTGCCCTCTCAGTTCAGTTCAGCCACTGATGTTTGTACATTTGCTTTTTCCAGTTTTTTCAGTGGCTGCTGTTTTGTTTTTGGTTACACCAGAGAACTAATTTAGGTGGTAGAGGTCGTGTGATCTCAGGTGTTTTTGAAATTATAATTTTTGTGTTTTCAGGTTTTTGGATTGCAGTAAGTGCCCTTCCTATCCTTTTTATTTATAAGTTTGGGCCCCAACGTTTGCTCATACTATTTTCTGTCTGTGTCATATTTCTTCTGTCTAACCGCCATTACATGTTTGGGGGCTTTCTATTTCTTTGGGGATCTGCTCCGGGGCAATAGCTTTCCTCTTTTATCTTTAGGTGTATTAGTTTCTCAGGCTTTTGGACGAGGGCGTCTAGGACCAAGTAGGAATGCTCCCGGCTGCCTCGTTTGGTGGTTATCAGGGTACTGCAATCTCATAGTTTACAACTCTCTGGTGGTATTTCCTTTTGCCTGCTCTCCTCACTACCAAATCAAACAGTTCACCTTTTTCTGCGTGCAAACATAATCAAAGCAAAAGGTGGCTACTTTGAAGAACCTAGAAATAAACAATTTTCATTTTGTTTCACCCTTTTTTGTAAAGTGTAATGTATAATTCCACATGTGTTAATTCATAGTTTTGATGCCTTCAGGTGATTCACAATTTTCATAGCCATTAAAATACGAAAAATCTTTGAAGAGAAGGTGTGTCCAAACTTTTGGTCTGTACTGTATGTGTTTTTCGTATAATGGACGTGTGGTGTGTTTTTATTGTGTGCCATGTGTACTTATGTGAATTGTGCATATGCAAGTACCTCTTATGTTTTTTTATGTGCATGCTGTGTGTTGTTTTGTGTTCAGATTCTTCATGGCTTTTGCATAGAAGATATAAAGAACATTAAATCAGATACCAATTACATATCACCAAGTTGCACCTTCATTACGTCTGTGCTAAGTTCATATGCCAAAACAATTTCAGGTGGTTTGTGTAACTATAACTTTTTAATGCATAATGCTGTTATAGTCATAACATGAGAAAAATCAGATCTGTGCGTGATATAACGTGTATTGAATAGAGTTATCTTCATTTTATTTACTTTTACACATTGCACAAATAAAAACTTGCAAAAACCACAACATTGCAATATAATAGTAACTTTAACTATGAAGAAATTCTTATTTTCTTGTAGAGCAGAGTAATTACTATTAATACTAAAAAAGGTAACTTAAATGTGATCTAGTTCGCAATCCAATTAATGGGCTCTAAACTTTCTTACAATTATAATAGTCATGAAATAGAAATATTTACAAAAAGATTTCAACATTTCAACCTCCAATAAAAGGCTGGCACATGACTTATTCCTTCCAAAGACTTTAAAAAGGACTAGGGGTCACTCATTACGAGTGGAAGAAAGGAGTTCCGGCAGCAAAATAGGAAGAGTTCTTTACTAAGTTGGCGATACTTTCCGATATCCAAAAGTATCGGAATCGGAATGGAAACGCCGATACCCAAAAAAATGGGCAAAAACCCGATACCGATACCCGGAAATCCAATGTAAGTCATGGGAACAAAATATCGGAATTAAAAAAACCACATTCTTGCCTTGTTGGTTAATTGTACATGAAGGAAAACAACAAAGAGTAATGTAGAATGTATTGGGGAAGGTTGAGGAGACATTAAAGGCATAGATGTTTAACCCAATCAAATGGAATAGCATAAATATTTTTTTTTTAAACTGTTGGATTGACGAAGAAATTGACAATGTTGTTCACGTTTTTTCTTTTTTGGCAAAATTGGTATTTCACAACTTTCATGCTCTTCACCTTTTTAACTTTTACACACTTTCTCCTTCATAAAACTTCGCAGCATCATCTTTTTCATCATTTTTCTTCATCTTCACCTTTTTCTCTTTTAAACTCTTCATTCTCTTTTGTTAACATTATCATTTCTTCTTATTAAATTTATTCATTCTAGTATTCTCTTCTTCATCAATTCTTTTTGTACAAGAAACCTGTACTTGTAATCTGTCAAAATATGAATTTTTTATTCTTCCCGCTCTTGCGTCAAAAAGATTAAATTACAACAGTATTTGTCCGTGTTCAGTTTTCCTGCAGCAGCCAGGATTTTCCGGGGGCACCCCGAGGAGGAACGACTCACCCCCATACACGTTAGTCTTCTTCGCTTATAATTTAAAAGCAAAATATTTTGCTCTTCATTTTGGTCTTATACTTCATGTTCTTCTGCTTTTAGATCTTCTGCTTATTTTCTGTGTGTCTTGTTCTGTATCTTGTATTTTACACAACCTGTACCACTGATGTTACTGGGACACGGTTACTAAGGCAGGAGGTACCTGGCCCCCAAAGCACTACCAAGGACCAGCAGACGTTGCAGGAACCGGATACCGAGATGGAGGCACCTGGCCAAAGCACTGCGGAAAACCATTTGACGGACTGGAACCCGGACGGGTAGCAGAAGGTACAAGAGCCAATGCAAGTAACGAGGACCAGCTGACTGTGCGGACCCGGAGGGGGAGCAAAGGAAAAGAGCCAATGGCACAACCGAGGACCAGCTGACTTTACGGGACACCATTACTAAGCAGGAGGTACCGTGCTCCAAAGCACTACCAAGGACCAGCAGACGTTGGGAACTCGATACCGAGATGGAGGCACCTAGGGCAAAGGCACTGCGGAGAACCAGCTGACAGTACAAAACCCCGGGAGGGTACAGAAGGTACCCAGGAAATTTAAGTTACGGGGCCGCGAGCCGGCCGAGTTTACCGAACCCCACAGTACTACGTGGGTGATTGTCCTATTGCACAAGGAAACAGCCTTTATTTGCATATCCCGCAGCACACATAGGAAGCACCTAAACTCCAAGCCCCATAAGTCGGCGAACCCGACCGCAACACGACGGACAACTTTATTGGAGGCTAAGTGACGTTTACACTGACGGAAACAGATGGCGTCTGTAACCAGTCTGGGCAGGAGTGATACCCGTGCCAAGACGCTTCCGAAACAACGGCGGTGTTTGAAGCCCAGGGATGAGAAGACAACAGGGGGAGGCACATGACTTTTTGCCGTTCCACAGCGGGGAACACTACATTACTGAACGCCAGTAACACTATAGCTTGTGTATTGGTTGTGGACACGACACTTTAGCAAACTGCAGTGTTGTAGCCAGGGAGTAGGGGTTAGGTGGTAAAAGATGAACATAACAGAGACATGGAAAACGTTGCGAACCAGTTATTTAATCTGAAAACGGACAGAAAATCTGGGCGAATCCATCCCTTTCATTTTCAAGAAAAGAAAAGCGGTCTACATTATCGGAGGATAGTCCGCATGCACGGTCTGTTTAGTACACCACCTGCAGCACTAAAACGCGTCCGTAATACACTGGCAGCAGGGCAAGCCAGCACCTCCAATGCAAAACTGGCTAAGCTCTGGCCATGTATCCAGCTTAAGACCCAAAACTTGAATGGGAAGAGCCACCGGGAGTACCTAGAGGGAAAGACATGTAGTCTGTCACCCATCTTACGGAAACGTTGCCTCCTGCGACTGGAGCCGTCCGAGGTTTGGGACATTGTGGCGCTGCCACAAAACTTCGCAACATTTGGAACATACTGGCTTGCCCTGTGCAGAGGCGCGCTTGTGCCCCCTCTTTTTTGCAGACTGTCCCACTGCCTCGACGCACAGAGCTGCTTTTAAAGCATAGCAGCAGCAGGCTCTCGGCTGGAAATGGAGAACATTATGCATTGCACCAGTTGGGTCTTGGACTCCCGCATTTTACGCTCCCGGTTCAACGGTTGATGAGGCTTTGTAAGTTGTCCCGGTAGCGAGGGTCTAGGGGGGTACACCCAAAAATCAACGTGTGAAATGTGGCGATGCGGCGGTCGTTTCTCAGGCACGCAGCATGAAATCAACCATGTGCTGCAGACTTCCAAACTGGCCAAAAACCTGTCCCCTGCAAGAGGCGTCATCACTCCTGCTCTGCATCACCCACCCTCACTCTCATACTGCAAGCGTTGTGTACCTCCCTCTGGAGCGTTTTTTTTTCCCCCCCTCCATTGCTCCTCCCCTCCTCATCCTCCTCACAAAGTGGCCAGGGCCACCCTTTGTGGGAACCACTTTGCGCTGACTGCCAGAAGTTTATGGAATTAGGCTCCTCATCCTCCCCCTTCCAAAACCTCATCCCTTATGTTTAAATTTTTTTTTTTGAAGCAGGCAGAAAGGGGACAGTCAGGCGACATTGCATCATCTGCACTCGCCATCCACGTTGACTCCAAACGGACACAAAACGGGCATATGTCCTTCATAAGGCCCACTCATAGGTTTGAAGTGTGAACGCGCAAATTGCGAGTTGATTGCCCTGATGCAGCTGATACTCCATTACTGCGGCTGCTGCTCACACAACCGCCCAACTATGTAACGTGGAATTCCCCCTGGGGGGTACGTCCATATGATGCGATGTTCAGGAAGGCGAAATCTGCGTTTCAGAGCTGCAATGCCGATCTTTCCATGCGGAACTCGCAAGTGAGCGCACTCTAGGCGGCCTTGTGCAGCCTTGCATCAAGATCCGGATAGCCCTCAAAAAACTCCGGGACGAACCCAAGTTGAGCACATGTCCAGACATGGATTTGGTGAGGTTGCCAAGGCCAGGCTCCACCAATTTCGGCCATTGTCAAAACACTACCAACCTGGCGGGGGATTCCTGGCAAAAACCAACACGTCCTCTCCTGCTTGATGGCAATTCCCAGACCTCCTGCGCTTGTGGCTTCGATTCCCCATGGAAATTAATTTCAGGATGGCCTTTGAAGTTTGGCCACGGCGGGGCTCATATCGGTTCCTCAGGTAAGCGTTCACGGGTCCATGTGGAGGAGACCGTACGCTCCGCAGCGTGATTCGAGGAACGGAGTAGGAGGGGGATCAATGTGGACAGACTTGATTCCTGCAATCCTTGGATTGGAGAACACTACACCCAATGGCAAGATCGTCCCAGCTCCAAAACTTTGACCCAATGGGCAGGGGGAAAAATTCGTCCCGGCCATGGGTACGGTCCCGCATCGGGGGTAGGTGGACTTGCTCTGACGCTTTTTGTACGCATTTTTAATTTTCCCTAAAAATTTTTTTTGCAAGCAGGACGCTTGCCTGCTGAAAAAAAAAACGGCTGGGCACATTGTATTGGGGAAATTCCAATCCCCTTTTAATCACGGGAAAAAGCAGTCTCCACCAGCCTAATGACACATTTAAGGCAGGAGTTTTGAATGCCACATTCGACCTGTGTTTTGGGGAGGTTTTGCCGAGTATGGCCGCTTTTATCCCAGCCTTTTGCTACCGAGGCTGTTTTGTGCCTGGGTGAGTGTAGATGACAGGGAACTTGCACTGTGGGGGAAAACCTGGGTCTCGGACAACATGACAAGGTTCTTCCATCGATCCTGTGAGGAACAAACCAGCTTTGTGTGACTGGAGGAAGAGGCCCAACACACGAAGATGTAGGGGGTGCTGAGGTTGGCCTACATCTCCATGTGTCTTTGGAACTCAAAACCCGTGCTTTGACCGCACATGTTTTTCCCATATTTTGGTAAAGGTTCTGACTTTTTTTTCCTCTTTTTTTTTTTTTATTAACAAGCTTGCATTTGACATAGAAAACATCTGCAAGTGTGTCAAAAAAAGGCCACGCAGTGCAATCCCCGGGGCGCCCTTTTTGGGGGTTGGAAAGAACTCTACGAACGGGTGCCAAACTGAGGCTACAGGCAACCGATCCCCCCACCAACTCTCCCATGTTTGGACCATTGGGGGGAACTCTTCCTCAAGCTGCTACCCACCCCTTTCCGTTCCTCACGCCAGTTGGGTCTTGGGGCCCCATCTCTCCACTACCCCCTGAAACCTCTGCTGTTGGGGGGGCTGGCCGCAAAAATGCTCACAGAAAATGGCACCTGATCCATCATCATCAGATCTTTTTCGGTGTGCTGACCACGGACGGACCCCCCCCCTTCACATTCGGAGACACAGCTGTTGCGCACACTGCAAAGCCCTCTTTCACATTCCGAATGTGCTTGGGGGGGGCCCCTTTTCCCGCCAACAGATTCGAGAACAGAAGCAAGCTCACTGGCTCCATTCATAACTCTTGCTGCCGGGCAATTTGGAGGGGGTGAAGAGACAGATGGTTTTTCAACAGTGCGTGGTCCTGAGGGAGGTGGAAGGAATTGAAGCGAGCAAAGGGGCCTCCAACCAACAAAAAGGGTTCAATTTGTTCTTCCCCCAAGGGGGGGCCTGAGCTCCTCAAAAATCGCAAAAGGAAAACCCCGGGAAAAATGGGGGAGCTGTGCACTG
>JARQOD010000001.1:640815349-640911347 GCA_033576555.1 Oophaga sylvatica
AAACCTCAGTTCTCTACTCAGGTGATAATGAGGGTAGAACCTGATCATCAGGAGAGTTGCAAATTTTTGGTTCTGTATAATCTGCATGACATTATCGTACTGGGTTTCCCTTGGTTACAGTCTCATAATCCTGTTTTGGATTGGAAATCTGTGTCTGTTACCAGTTGGGGCTGCCAATGTGTTAATACCAACACTCCTGTTTTTTCTGCCTCCCCCCAGGCTCAGGATGTTCCTGACTTTTTGATTGATTTTTCTGATGTGTTTAGCGAAAGTAAATCTGCATCCTTACCTCCCCATAGGAGCTATGACTGCGCTATTGAATTAGTGCCTGGTAGTAAATTCCCTAAAGGTCGCCTTTTTAACCTGTCTGTACCTGAACATGACGCTATGCGGTCTTATATCAAGGAGTCATTGGAGAAGGGTCATATCAGACCATCCTCTTCACCCTTAGGTGCCGGTTTTTTCTTTGTGGCCAAAAAGGATGGTTCATTAAGGCCGTGTATTGATTATCGTCTCTTGAACAATATTACTGTGAAATATCAATATCCTTTACCCTTGATCTCTGATCTGTTTTCCAGGGTGAAAAACGCTACTTGGTTTACCAAGCTTGACCTCAGGGGGGCATATAACCTTATTCGCATTAAGCACGGGGATGAATGGAGGATGGCATTTAATACCCCTGAAGGGCATTTTGAGTACCTTGTGATGCCCTTTGGGCTCACTAATGCTCCTTTTGTCTTCCTGTCCTTCATGAATGACATTTTCAGGATTTTGTGGATAAATTTCTGATTGTTTATTTGGATGATATCTTGATTTTTTCCAATGACTGGGACTCTCATGTAAAACATGTTCGGACTGTGTTCCAGATTTTGAGAGAGAATGCTCTGTATGTGAAGGGATCAAAGTGTCTTTTGGCGTTCAGAGGATCTCATTTCTGGGATTCATTTTGTCCCCATCTGTTATTGAAATGGACCCGGTCAAAGTTCAGGCCATCTGTGATTGGGTCCAACCTACTTCATTAAAGGCTCTTCAAAGATTTCTTGGGTTTTGCCAATTTTTATCGTAAATTTATTGGTAATTTCTCTGTTATTGTTAAACCATTAACTGATTTGACCAAGAAGGGTTCTGATGTGGTGAATTGGCCTCCTGAGGCAGTCTCTGCATTTCAGGAACTTAAGCAGAGATTCACTTCTGCTCCTGTTCTACGGCAGCCTGATGTTTCTCTACCATTTCAGGTGGAGGTGGATGCCTCTGAAATTGGGGCAGGTGCCGTTTGTCCCAAAGAGATCCAGAGACCTCTAAAAGTAACCCTTGTGCCTTTTTCTCTCGAAAATTTTCTTCCACTGAACGTAATTATGACGTGGGTAATCGGAGTTATTAGCCATGAAGTGGGCTTTTGAAGAGTGGAGACATTGGCTGGAGGGAGCCAAACATCAGGTGGTGGTCCTTACGGACCATAAGAATCTAGTTTATCTGGAATCTGCCAAGCGACTTAATCCTAGACAGGCCAGGTGGGCCTTGTTTTTCACACGTTTTAATTTTGTGGTTTCATTTCTTCCTGGCACTAAAATGTTAAGGCGGATGCCCTCTCGAGGAGTTTCCTGGCGGACTCTCCTGAGTTATCTGATCCTTCTGTTATTTTGAAAGAGGGTGTAGTTCTTTCCGCCATTCGCCAATTTGAGACTGGCTCTGGAGGGGTGTCAGGAGGAAAGCCCGAGCGCTGCCCTGTTGGGAAATTGTTTGTCCCGGACCAGTGGAAAAAGAGTGTAATGTCTGAGATTCATTGTTCCACGTTGGCCGGTCATCCCGGAATTTTTGGTACCAGAGACTTGGTTAGTCGGTCCTTTTGGGTCTACCTTGTCTCGTGATGTCAGGGAGTTTGTGCAGTCCTGCGGGACTTGCTCTCGCTCCAAGCCTTGCTCTCGTTCTAGTGGTTTGTTGATGCCATTACCTGTGCCCAAGAGACCATGGACCCATATCTCTATGGATTTCATTTCCGACCTCCCTGTTTCTCAGAGAATGACCGTCATCTGGGTGATTTGTGATAGGTTTTCCAAGATGATACATCTTGTGCCATTACCTAAGTTGCCTTCCTCCTCTGAATTGGTGCCTTTGTTTCCTTCAGCACGTGGTTCGTTTACACGGCATTCCTGAGAACATTGTGTCTGACAGAGGAGTCCAGTTTGTTTCCAGATTTTGGAGGACCTTTTGTTCTAAAATTGGTGTTCAATTGTCTTTCTCCTCGGCGTTTCATCCTCAGACCAATGGTCAAACTGAGAGAACAAACCAGACATTGGAGACTTATCTAAGATGCTTTGTGTCTGCTGATCAGGATGACTGGGTCTCTTTTTTGCCTTTGGCTGAGTTTGCTCTTAATAATAGGGCTAGCTCTGCCACTTTGATGTCTCCATTTTTCTGTAATTCTGGGTTTCACCCTCGATTTTCTTCAGGACAGACGGAGGCTTCTGTCTGTCCAGGTGTTGACTCTGTTGTGGAGCGTATGCAGCAGATTTGGGACCAGGTAGTGGAGAGGTTGTCCCTCTCTCAGGAGAGGGCCCAGCGGTTTGCTAACCGGCATAGGACTGATGGTCCTCGGTTTAAAGTGGGGGACTTGGTCTGGTTGTCCTCAAGAAATATTCCTATGAGAGTGGCATCTCCTAAATTTAAGCCTAGGTTCATTGGACCTTATAAGATCATGGAGATTCTTAATCCTGTTTCTTTTCGTTTGCTTCTTCCAGGGACATTTAAGATCCATAACGTGTTCCACAAGTCCTTGTTGAAGAGGTTTGTTGAGCCAGTGGTTCCTACTACTGTGCCTCCTGACCCTGTTTTGGTTGAGGGCAATCTGGAGTATGTGGTTGAGAAAATATTGAATTCTCGTTTTTCTAGACGGAAACTCCAGTATTTGGTTAAATGGAGAGGTTATGGTCAGAAGACAATTCTTGGGTGTTTGCTTGGACATCCATGCTAGGAGACTCATCCGTGCGTATCATAGAACTCATCCTGACGACCTGGTTGCTCAAATGAGGGTTCGGTGACCCCTCCTCAAGGGGGGGTACTGTTGTGAATAGGCTGGAAATGAGTTCTGAGCAGAAGCTCCCTCTGGTGGTTACAACGGTACTGGACTGTCCAGTGAAGATTGTGAGGATTGGGATCAGGTGTTACTGACTGGTCTTATATAAGGAGTGCCTTCCCATCAGGTTGCCGGTGATCAATTGTTCTGGTCTCAATCCTTGATTCCTGTTTCCTTGGTAGCCTGCTGTGTCGTGTCTGAATCTCCTGCTAACAGATAAGACATTTTCTTCTTTTTGTTTTTGTGCTTGATTTTTGCATTTTGTCCTGCACTTCTGTGGGGGCCTTCAGGGTCCCCTCAGGGGGCTTTTGCCCTCTCAGTTCAGTTCAGCCACTGATGTTTGTACATTTGCTTTTTCCAGTTTTTTCAGTGGCTGCTGTTTTGTTTTTGGTTACACCAGAGAACTAATTTAGGTGGTAGAGGTCGTGTGATCTCAGGTGTTTTTGAAATTAGTAGAGTTGGTGCTTTTCAGGGTTTTTTGGGATTGCAGTAAGTGCCCTTCCTATCCTTTTCTATTTAGTAAGTTTGGGCCCCAACGTTTGCTCATACTATTTTCTGTCTGTGTCAGTATTTCTTCTTGTCTAACCGCCATTACATGTTTGGGGGCTTTCTATGTTCTTTGGGGATCTGCTCCGGGGCAGATAGCTTTCCTCTTTCTATCTTTAGGTGTAGTTAGTTTCTCAGGCTGTGACGAGGCGTCTAGGACCAACGTAGGAACGCTCCACGGCTGCCTCTAGTTGTGGTGGTTAGTCAGGGTACTGCAATCTCATAGTTTCCAACTGCTCTGGTGTATTTCCTTTTTGCCTGCTCTCCTCAGCTACCAAATCATAACAGTATCACCGGCCTAAACTGAAAATTATATGGTACTCACAGAAGGGAAAAATATTGTGGAAAGAAAAAAAAAAAAGTTGTCAGAGTTGTCAGAGATATTTTTTTTTTTTCTGTTTGTTTCATTTTTTTTTTCCCTCTGTATCTCTGGGTGCTGAGGAGGATTTTTTTTCTCTCAATGGAGTTTGCACAGTTGTCTGGCCGTGTGGATCAGCTTGCCATGAAGTTCGGAGTATTGCTACCTATCTTGCTAGGTTGCCTGTTGTGGAACCTAGGATTCCCATGCCAGATTTGTTTTTAGGGGATCGAGCTAAATTTCAGAATTTCAAAAATAACTGTAAATTGTTTTTTGCCTTAAAATCTAAGTCCTCAGGGAACGCTGCGCAGCAGGTTCAAATTGTCATCTCTCTCCTGCGCGGCGACCCTCAGGATTGGGCTTTTTCCCTGACACCTGGGGATCCTGTTTTGAGTGATGTTGATGCGTTTTTTCAGGCTTTGGGGTTATTGTACGATGAGCCTAATGTCACTGATCAAGCTGAAAAAACTTTGTTGGCATTAAGTCAGGGGCTTGAGGACGCTGAGTTATACTGTCAGAGATTCCGTAGGTGGGCAGTCCTGACCAAATGGAATGACGACGCTTTGGCAGCTCTTTTTCGGAAGGGACTGTCAGATAATGTAAAGGATGTTATGGTGGGATTCCCTGTTCCCTCTGGTCTCAATGATTCTATGTCATTAGCGATTCAAATTGACAGACGTTTGCGTGAGCGGAAAGGTATGCGTGGAATAATGTTGCCTTGTGAACCTGCTTCTGAATCCATGCAGTGTGATAGAGTGGTTTCTGGGGCACAGCGTCATGAATTTCGAAAGCGCAATGGGTTATGTTTCTACTGTGGTGATGCCTCTCATGCTATTTCAGTCTGCCCTAAGCGGGGAAGACGTTTTGCACGCTCAGTTGTCTTGGGTAGTGTTCAGACTAAGTTTTTATTAACTGTTACCCTGATATGCTCTCTGTCCTCATTTTCTGCTCAGGCTTTTGTTGATTCTGGAGCAGCTATTAACCTGATGGATTTTGATTTTGCTAAACGTTGTGGGTTTCCCTTGATACCCCTACGGAAGTCTATTCCCCTACTGGGGATCGATTCTACCCCTTTGGCTGAGAATAAACCTCAGTTCTCTACTCAGGTGATAATGAGGGTAGAACCTGATCATCAGGAGAGTTGCAAATTTTTGGTTCTGTATAATCTGCATGACATTATCGTACTGGGTTTCCCTTGGTTACAGTCTCATAATCCTGTTTTGGATTGGAAATCTGTGTCTGTTACCAGTTGGGGCTGCCAATGTGTTAATACCAACACTCCTGTTTTTTCTGCCTCCCCCCAGGCTCAGGATGTTCCTGACTTTTTGATTGATTTTTCTGATGTGTTTAGCGAAAGTAAATCTGCATCCTTACCTCCCCATAGGAGCTATGACTGCGCTATTGAATTAGTGCCTGGTAGTAAATTCCCTAAAGGTCGCCTTTTTAACCTGTCTGTACCTGAACATGACGCTATGCGTCTTATATCAAGGAGTCATTGGAGAAGGGTCATATCAGACCATCCTCTTCACCCTTAGGTGCCGTTTTTTCTTTGTGGCCAAAAAGGATGGTTCATTAAGGCCGTGTATTGATTATCGTCTCTTGAACAATATTACTGTGAAATATCAATATCCTTTACCCTTGATCTCTGATCTGTTTTCCAGGGTGAAAAACGCTACTTGGTTTACCAAGCTTGACCTCAGGGGGGCATATAACCTTATTCGCATTAAGCACGGGGATGAATGGAAGACGGCATTTAATACCCCTGAAGGGCATTTTGAGTACCTTGTGATGCCCTTTGGGCTCACTAATGCTCCTTCTGTCTTCCAGTCCTTCATGAATGACATTTTCAGGGATTTTGTGGATAAATTTCTGATTGTTTATTTGGATGATATCTTGATTTTTTCCAATGACTGGGACTCTCATGTAAAACATGTTCGGACTGTGTTCCAGATTTTGAGAGAGAATGCTCTGTATGTGAAGGGATCAAAGTGTCTTTTTGGCGTTCAGAGGATCTCATTTCTGGGATTCATTTTGTCCCCATCTGTTATTGAAATGGACCCGGTCAAAGTTCAGGCCATCTGTGATTGGGTCCAACCTACTTCATTAAAGGCTCTTCAAAGTTTCTTGGGTTTTGCCAGTTTTTATCGTAAATTTATTGGTAATTTCTCTGTTGTTGTTAAACCATTAACTGATTTGACCAAGAAGGGTTCTGATGTGGTGAATTGGCCTCCTGAGGCAGTCTCTGCATTTCAGGAACTTAAGCAGAGATTCACTTCTGCTCCTGTTCTACGGCAGCCTGATGTTTCTCTACCATTTCAGGTGGAGGTGGATGCCTCTGAAATTGGGGCAGGTGCCGTTTTGTCCCAAAGAGATCCAGAGACCTCTAAAAGTAACCCTTGTGCCTTTTTCTCTCGAAAATTTTCTCCACTGAACGTAATTATGACGTGGGTAATCGGGAGTTATTAGCCATGAAGTGGGCTTTTGAAGAGTGGAGACATTGGCTGGAGGGAGCCAAACATCAGGTGGTGGTCCTTACGGACCATAAGAATCTAGTTTATCTGGAATCTGCCAAGCGACTTAATCCTAGACAGGCCAGGTGGGCCTTGTTTTTCACACGTTTTAATTTTGTGGTTTCATTTCTTCCTGGCACTAAAAATGTTAAGGCGGATGCCCTCTCGAGGAGTTTCCTGGCGGACTCTCCTGAGTTATCTGATCCTTCTGTTATTTTGAAAGAGGGTGTAGTTCTTTCCGCCATCTCGCCCAATTTGAGACTGGCTCTGGAGGGGTGTCAGGAGGATAAGCCCGAGCGCTGCCCTGTTGGGAAATTGTTTGTCCCGGACCAGTGGAAAAAGAGTGTAATGTCTGAGATTCATTGTTCCACGTTGGCCGGTCATCCCGGAATTTTTGGTACCAGAGACTTGGTTAGTCGGTCCTTTTGTGGTCTACCTTGTCTCGTGATGTCAGGGAGTTTGTGCAGTCCTGCGGGACTTGCTCTCGCTCCAAGCCTTGCTCTCGTTCTAGTGGTTTGTTGATGCCATTACCTGTGCCCAAGAGACCATGGACCCATATCTCTATGGATTTCATTTCCGACCTCCCTGTTTCTCAGAGAATGACCGTCATCTGGGTGATTTGTGATAGGTTTTCCAAGATGATACATCTTGTGCCATTACCTAAGTTGCCTTCCTCCTCTGAATTGGTGCCTTTGTTTCTTCAGCACGTGGTTCGTTTACACGGCATTCCTGAGAACATTGTGTCTGACAGAGGAGTCCAGTTTGTTTCCAGATTTTGGAGGACCTTTTGTTCTAAAATTGGTGTTCAATTGTCTTTCTCCTCGGCGTTTCATCCTCAGACCAATGGTCAAACTGAGAGAACAAACCAGACATTGGAGACTTATCTAAGATGCTTTGTGTCTGCTGATCAGGATGACTGGGTCTCTTTTTTGCCTTTGGCTGAGTTTGCTCTTAATAATAGGGCTAGCTCTGCCACTTTGATGTCTCCATTTTTCTGTAATTCTGGGTTTCACCCTCGATTTTCTTCAGGACAGACGGAGGCTTCTGTCTGTCCAGGTGTGACTCTGTTGTGGAGCGTATGCAGCAGATTTGGGACCAGGTAGTGGAGAGGTTGTCCCTCTCTCAGGAGAGGGCCCAGCGGTTTGCTAACCGGCATAGGACTGATGGTCCTCGGTTTAAAGTGGGGGACTTGGTCTGGTTGTCCTCAAGAAATATTCCTATGAGAGTGGCATCTCCTAAATTTAAGCCTAGGTTCATTGGACCTTATAAGATCATGGAGATTCTTAATCCTGTTTCTTTTCGTTTGCTTCTTCCAGGGACATTTAAGATCCATAACGTGTTCCACAAGTCCTTGTTGAAGAGGTTTGTTGAGCCAGTGGTTCCTACTACTGTGCCTCCTGACCCTGTTTTGGTTGAGGGCAATCTGGAGTATGTGGTTGAGAAAATATTGAATTCTCGTTTTTCTAGACGGAAACTCCAGTATTTGGTTAAATGGAGAGGTTATGGTCAGGAAGACAATTCTTGGGTGTTTGCTTTGGACATCCATGCTAGGAGACTCATCCGTGCGTATCATAGAACTCATCCTGACTGACCTGGTTGCTCAAATGAGGGTTCGGTGACCCCTCCTCAAGGGGGGGGTACTGTTGTGAATAGGCTGGAAATGAGTTCTGAGCAGAAGCTCCCTCTGGTGGTTACAAACGGTACTGGACTGTCCAGTGAAGATTGTGAGGATTGGGAATCAGGTGTTACTGACTGGTCTTATATAAGAGTCGCTTCCCATCAGGGTTGCCGGTGATCAATTGTTCTGGTCTCAATCCTTGATTCCTGTTTCCTTGGTAGCCTGCTGTGTCGTGTCTGAATCTCCTGCTAACAGATAAGACATTTTCTTCTTTTTGTTTTTGTGCTTGATTTTTGCATTTTGTCCTGCACTTCTGTGGGGGCCTTCAGGGTCCCCTCAGGGGCTTTTGCCCTCTCAGTTCAGTTCAGCCACTGATGTTTGTACATTTGCTTTTTCCAGTTTTTTCAGTGGCTGCTGTTTTGTTTTTGGTTACACCAGAGAACTAATTTAGGTGGTAGAGGTCGTGTGATCTCAGGTGTTTTTGAAATTAGTAGAGTTGGTGCTTTTCAGGGTTTTTTGGGATTGCAGTAAGTGCCCTTCCTATCCTTTTCTATTTAGTAAGTTTGGGCCCCAACGTTTGCTCATACTATTTTCTGTCTGTGTCAGTATTTCTTCTTGTCTAACCGCCATTACATGTTTGGGGGCTTTCTATGTTCTTTGGGGGTCTGCTCCGGGGCAGATAGCTTTCCTCTTTCTATCTTTAGGTGTAGTTAGTTTCTCAGGCTGTGACGAGGCGTCTAGGACCAACGTAGGAACGCTCCACGGCTGCCTCTAGTTGTGGTGGTTAGTCAGGGTACTGCAATCTCATAGTTTCCAACTGCTCTGGTGTATTTCCTTTTTGCCTGCTCTCCTCAGCTACCAAATCATAACAGTATCACCGGCCTAAACTGAAAATTATATGGTACTCACAGAAGGGAAAAATATTGTGGAAAGAAAAAAAAAAGTTGTCAGAGTTGTCAGAGATTATTTTTTTTTTTCTGTTTGTTTCATTTTTTTTTTCCCTCTGTATCTCTGGGTGCTGAGGAGGATTTTTTTCTCTCTCAATGGAGTTTGCACAGTTGTCTGGCCGTGTGGATCAGCTTGCCATGAAGTTCGGAGTATTGCTGCCTATCTTGCTAGGTTGCCTGTTGTGGAACCTAGGATTCCCATGCCAGATTTGTTTTTAGGGGATCGAGCTAAATTTCAGAATTTCAAAAATAACTGTAAATTGTTTTTTGCCTTAAAATCTAAGTCCTCAGGGAACGCTGCGCAGCAGGTTCAAATTGTCATCTCTCTCCTGGCGGGCGACCCTCAGGATTGGGCTTTTTCCCTGACACCTGGGGATCCTGTTTTGAGTGATGTTGATGCGTTTTTTCAGGCTTTGGGGTTATTGTACGATGAGCCTAATGTCACTGATCAAGCTGAAAAAACTTTGTTGGCATTAAGTCAGGGGCTTGAGGACGCTGAGTTATACTGTCAGAGATTCCGTAGGTGGGCAGTCCTGACCAAATGGAATGACGACGCTTTGGCAGCTCTTTTTCGGAAGGGACTGTCAGATAATGTAAAGGATGTTATGGTGGGATTCCCTGTTCCCTCTGGTCTCAATGATTCTATGTCATTAGCGATTCAAATTGACAGACGTTTGCGTGAGCGGAAAGGTATGCGTGGAATAATGTTGCCTTGTGAACCTGCTTCTGAATCCATGCAGTGTGATAGAGTGGTTTCTGGGGCACAGCGTCATGAATTTCGAAAGCGCAATGGGTTATGTTTCTACTGTGGTGATGCCTCTCATGCTATTTCAGTCTGCCCTAAACGGGGAAGACGTTTTGCACGCTCAGTTGTCTTGGGTAGTGTTCAGACTAAGTTTTTATTAACTGTTACCCTGATATGCTCTCTGTCCTCATTTTCTGCTCAGGCTTTTGTTGATTCTGGAGCAGCTATTAACTTGATGGATTTTGATTTTGCTAAACGTTGTGGGTTTCCCTTGATACCCCTACGGAAGTCTATTCCCCTACTGGGATCGATTCTACCCCTTTGGCTGAGAATAAACCTCAGTTCTCTACTCAGGTGATAATGAGGGTAGAACCTGATCATCAGGAGAGTTGCAAATTTTTGGTTCTGTATAATCTGCATGACATTATCGTACTGGGTTTCCCTTGGTTACAGTCTCATAATCCTGTTTTGGATTGGAAATCTGTGTCTGTTACCAGTTGGGGCTGCCAATGTGTTAATACCAACACTCCTGTTTTTTCTGCCTCCCCCCAGGCTCAGGATGTTCCTGACTTTTTGATTGATTTTTCTGATGTGTTTAGCGAAAGTAAATCTGCATCCTTACCTCCCCATAGGAGCTATGACTGCGCTATTGAATTAGTGCCTGGTAGTAAATTCCCTAAAGGTCGCCTTTTTAACCTGTCTGTACCTGAACATGACGCTATGCGGTCTTATATCAAGGAGTCATTGGAGAAGGGTCATATCAGACCATCCTCTTCACCCTTAGGTGCCGGTTTTTTCTTTGTGGCCAAAAAGGATGGTTCATTAAGGCCGTGTATTGATTATCGTCTCTTGAACAATTTACTGTGAAATATCAATATCCTTTACCCTTGATCTCTGATCTGTTTTCCAGGGTGAAAAACGCTACTTGGTTTACCAAGCTTGACCTCAGGGGGGCATATAACCTTATTCGCATTAAGCACGGGGATGAATGGAGATGGCATTTAATACCCCTGAAGGGCATTTTGAGTACCTTGTGATGCCCTTTGGGCTCACTAATGCTCCTTTGTCTTCCTGTCCTTCATGAATGACATTTTCAGGGATTTTGTGGATAAATTTCTGATTGTTTATTTGGATGATATCTTGATTTTTTCCAATGACTGGGACTCTCATGTAAAACATGTTCGGACTGTGTTCCAGATTTTGAGAGAGAATGCTCTGTATGTGAAGGGATCAAAGTGTCTTTTTGGCGTTCAGAGGATCTCATTTCTGGGATTCATTTTGTCCCCATCTGTTATTGAAATGGACCCGGTCAAAGTTCAGGCCATCTGTGATTGGGTCCAACCTACTTCATTAAAGGCTCTTCAAAGATTTCTTGGGTTTTGCCATTTTTATCGTAAATTTATTGGTAATTTCTCTGTTATTGTTAAACCATTAACTGATTTGACCAAGAAGGGTTCTGATGTGGTGAATTGGCCTCCTGAGGCAGTCTCTGCATTTCAGGAACTTAAGCAGAGATTCACTTCTGCTCCTGTTCTACGGCAGCCTGATGTTTCTCTACCATTTCAGGTGGAGGTTGATGCCTCTGAAATTGGGGCAGGTGCCGTTTTGTCCCAAAGAGATCCAGAGACCTCTAAAAGTAACCCTTGTGCCTTTTTCTCTCGAAAATTTTCTTCCACTGAACGTAATTATGACGTGGGTAATCGGGAGTTATTAGCCATGAAGTGGGCTTTTGAAGAGTGGAGACATTGGCTGGAGGGAGCCAAACATCAGGTGGTGGTCCTTACGGACCATAAGAATCTAGTTTATCTGGAATCTGCCAAGCGACTTAATCCTAGACAGGCCAGGTGGGCCTTGTTTTTCACACGTTTTAATTTTGTGGTTTCATTTCTTCCTGGCACTAAAAATGTTAAGGCGGATGCCCTCTCGAGGAGTTTCCTGGCGGACTCTCCTGAGTTATCTGATCCTTCTGTTATTTTGAAAGAGGGTGTAGTTCTTTCCGCCATATCGCCCAATTTGAGACTGGCTCTGGAGGGGTGTCAGGAGGATAAGCCCGAGCGCTGCCCTGTTGGGAAATTGTTTGTCCCGGACCAGTGGAAAAAGAGTGTAATGTCTGAGATTCATTGTTCCACGTTGGCCGGTCATCCCGGAATTTTTGGTACCAGAGACTTGGTTAGTCGGTCCTTTTGATGGTCTACCTTGTCTCGTGATGTCAGGGAGTTTGTGCAGTCCTGCGGGACTTGCTCTCGCTCCAAGCCTTGCTCTCGTTCTAGTGGTTTGTTGATGCCATTACCTGTGCCCAAGAGACCATGGACCCATATCTCTATGGATTTCATTTCCGACCTCCCTGTTTCTCAGAGAATGACCGTCATCTGGGTGATTTGTGATAGGTTTTCCAAGATGATACATCTTGTGCCATTACCTAAGTTGCCTTCCTCCTCTGAATTGGTGCCTTTGTTTCTTCAGCACGTGGTTCGTTTACACGGCATTCCTGAGAACATTGTGTCTGACAGAGGAGTCCAGTTTGTTTCCAGATTTTGGAGGACCTTTTGTTCTAAAATTGGTGTTCAATTGTCTTTCTCCTCGGCGTTTCATCCTCAGACCAATGGTCAAACTGAGAGAACAAACCAGACATTGGAGACTTATCTAAGATGCTTTGTGTCTGCTGATCAGGATGACTGGGTCTCTTTTTTGCCTTTGGCTGAGTTTGCTCTTAATAATAGGGCTAGCTCTGCCACTTTGATGTCTCCATTTTTCTGTAATTCTGGGTTTCACCCTCGATTTTCTTCAGGACAGACGGAGGCTTCTGTCTGTCCAGGTGGTGACTCTGTTGTGGAGCGTATGCAGCAGATTTGGGACCAGGTAGTGGAGAGGTTGTCCCTCTCTCAGGAGAGGGCCCAGCGGTTTGCTAACCGGCATAGGACTGATGGTCCTCGGTTTAAAGTGGGGGACTTGGTCTGGTTGTCCTCAAGAAATATTCCTATGAGAGTGGCATCTCCTAAATTTAAGCCTAGGTTCATTGGACCTTATAAGATCATGGAGATTCTTAATCCTGTTTCTTTTCGTTTGCTTCTTCCAGGGACATTTAAGATCCATAACGTGTTCCACAAGTCCTTGTTGAAGAGGTTTGTTGAGCCAGTGGTTCCTACTACTGTGCCTCCTGACCCTGTTTTGGTTGAGGGCAATCTGGAGTATGTGGTTGAGAAAATATTGAATTCTCGTTTTTCTAGACGGAAACTCCAGTATTTGGTTAAATGGAGAGGTTATGGTCAGGAAGACAATTCTTGGGTGTTTGCTTTGGACATCCATGCTAGGAGACTCATCCGTGCGTATCATAGAACTCATCCTGACTGACCTGGTTGCTCAAATGAGGGTTCGGTGACCCCTCCTCAAGGGGGGGGTACTGTTGTGAATAGGCTGGAAATGAGTTCTGAGCAGAAGCTCCCTCTGGTGGTTACAAACGGTACTGGACTGTCCAGTGAAGATTGTGAGGATTGGGAATCAGGTGTTACTGACTGGTCTTATATAGCCTTCCCATCAGGGTTGCCGGTGATCAATTGTTCTGGTCTCAATCCTTGATTCCTGTTTCCTTGGTAGCCTGCTGTGTCGTGTCTGAATCTCCTGCTAACAGATAAGACATTTTCTTCTTTTTGTTTTTGTGCTTGATTTTTGCATTTTGTCCTGCACTTCTGTGGGGGCCTTCAGGGTCCCCTCAGGGGCTTTTGCCCTCTCAGTTCAGTTCAGCCACTGATGTTTGTACATTTGCTTTTTCCAGTTTTTTCAGTGGCTGCTGTTTTGTTTTTGGTTACACCAGAGAACTAATTTAGGTGGTAGAGGTCGTGTGATCTCAGGTGTTTTTGAAATTAGTAGAGTTGGTGCTTTTCAGGGTTTTTTGGGATTGCAGTAAGTGCCCTTCCTATCCTTTTCTATTTAGTAAGTTTGGGCCCCAACGTTTGCTCATACTATTTTCTGTCTGTGTCAGTATTTCTTCTTGTCTAACCGCCATTACATGTTTGGGGGCTTTCTATGTTCTTTGGGGATCTGCTCCGGGGCAGATAGCTTTCCTCTTTCTATCTTTAGGTGTAGTTAGTTTCTCAGGCTGTGACGAGGCGTCTAGGACCAACGTAGGAACGCTCCACGGCTGCCTCTAGTTGTGGTGGTTAGTCAGGGTACTGCAATCTCATAGTTTCCAACTGCTCTGGTGTATTTCCTTTTTGCCTGCTCTCCTCAGCTACCAAATCATAACAGTATCACCGGCCTAAACTGAAAATTATATGGTACTCACAGAAGGGAAAAATATTGTGGAAAGAAAAAAAAAAGTTTCAGAGTTGTCAGAGATTTATTTTTTTTTTTCTGTTTGTTTCATTTTTTTTTTCCCTCTGTATCTCTGGGTGCTGAGGAGGATTTTTTTCTCTCTCAATGGAGTTTGCACAGTTGTCTGGCCGTGTGGATCAGCTTGCCATTGAAGTTCGGAGTATTGCTGCCTATCTTGCTAGGTTGCCTGTTGTGGAACCTAGGATTCCCATGCCAGATTTGTTTTTAGGGGATCGAGCTAAATTTCAGAATTTCAAAAATAACTGTAAATTGTTTTTTACCTTAAAATCTAAGTCCTCAGGGAACGCTGCGCAGCAGGTTCAAATTGTCATCTCTCTCCTGAGGGGCGACCCTCAGGATTGGGCTTTTTCCCTGACACCTGGGGATCCTGTTTTGAGTGATGTTGATGCGTTTTTTCAGGCTTTGGGGTTATTGTACGATGAGCCTAATGTCACTGATCAAGCTGAAAAAACTTTGTTGGCATTAAGTCAGGGGCTTGAGGACGCTGAGTTATACTGTCAGAGATTCCGTAGGTGGGCAGTCCTGACCAAATGGAATGACGACGCTTTGGCAGCTCTTTTTCGGAAGGGACTGTCAGATAATGTAAAGGATGTTATGGTGGGATTCCCTGTTCCCTCTGGTCTCAATGATTCTATGTCATTAGCGATTCAAATTGATAGACGTTTGCGTGAGCGGAAAGGTATGCGTGGAATAATGTTGCCTTGTGAACCTGCTTTGAATCCATGCAGTGTGATAGAGTGGTTTCTGGGCACAGCGTCATGAATTTCGAAAGCGCAATGGGTTATGTTTCTACTGTGGTGATGCCTCTCATGCTATTTCAGTCTGCCCTAAACGGGGAAGACGTTTTGCACGCTCAGTTGTCTTGGGTAGTGTTCAGACTAAGTTTTTATTAACTGTTACCCTGATATGCTCTCTGTCCTCATTTTCTGCTCAGGCTTTTGTTGATTCTGGAGCAGCTATTAACTTGATGGATTTTGATTTTGCTAAACGTTGTGGGTTTCCCTTGATACCCCTACGGAAGTCTATTCCCCTACTGGGGATCGATTCTACCCCTTTGGCTGAGAATAAACCTCAGTTCTCTACTCAGGTGATAATGAGGGTAGAACCTGATCATCAGGAGAGTTGCAAATTTTTGGTTCTGTATAATCTGCATGACATTATCGTACTGGGTTTCCCTTGGTTACAGTCTCATAATCCTGTTTTGGATTGGAAATCTGTGTCTGTTACCAGTTGGGGCTGCCAATGTGTTAATACCAACACTCCTGTTTTTTCTGCCTCCCCCCAGGCTCAGGATGTTCCTGACTTTTTGATTGATTTTTCTGATGTGTTTAGCGAAAGTAAATCTGCATCCTTACCTCCCCATAGGAGCTATGACTGCGCTATTGAATTAGTGCCTGGTAGTAAATTCCCTAAAGGTCGCCTTTTTAACCTGTCTGTACCTGAACATGACGCTATGCGGTCTTATATCAAGGAGTCATTGGAGAAGGGTCATATCAGACCATCCTCTTCACCCTTAGGTGCCGGTTTTTTCTTTGTGGCCAAAAAGGATGGTTCATTAAGGCCGTGTATTGATTATCGTCTCTTGAACAATATTACTGTGAAATATCAATATCCTTTACCCTTGATCTCTGATCTGTTTTCCAGGGTGAAAAACGCTACTTGGTTTACCAAGCTTGACCTCAGGGGGGCATATAACCTTATTCGCATTAAGCACGGGGATGAATGGAGGATGGCATTTAATACCCCTGAAGGGCATTTTGAGTACCTTGTGATGCCCTTTGGGCTCACTAATGCTCCTTTTGTCTTCCTGTCCTTCATGAATGACATTTTCAGGGATTTTGTGGATAAATTTCTGATTGTTTATTTGGATGATATCTTGATTTTTTCCAATGACTGGGACTCTCATGTAAAACATGTTCGGACTGTGTTCCAGATTTTGAGAGAGAATGCTCTGTATGTGAAGGGATCAAAGTGTCTTTTTGGCGTTCAGAGGATCTCATTTCTGGGATTCATTTTGTCCCCATCTGTTATTGAAATGGACCCGGTCAAAGTTCAGGCCATCTGTGATTGGGTCCAACCTACTTCATTAAAGGCTCTTCAAAGTTTCTTGGGTTTTGCCAGTTTTTATCGTAAATTTATTGGTAATTTCTCTGTTGTTGTTAAACCATTAACTGATTTGACCAAGAAGGGTTCTGATGTGGTGAATTGGCCTCCTGAGGCAGTCTCTGCATTTCAGGAACTTAAGCAGAGATTCACTTCTGCTCCTGTTCTACGGCAGCCTGATGTTTCTCTACCATTTCAGGTGGAGTGGATGCCTCTGAAATTGGGGCAGGTGCCGTTTTGTCCCAAAGAGATCCAGAGACCTCTAAAAGTAACCCTTGTGCCTTTTTCTCTCGAAAATTTTCTTCCACTGAACGTAATTATGACGTGGGTAATCGGGAGTTATTAGCCATGAAGTGGGCTTTTGAAGAGTGGAGACATTGGCTGGAGGGAGCCAAACATCAGGTGGTGGTCCTTACGGACCATAAGAATCTAGTTTATCTGGAATCTGCCAAGCGACTTAATCCTAGACAGGCCAGGTGGGCCTTGTTTTTCACACGTTTTAATTTTGTGGTTTCATTTCTTCCTGGCACTAAAAATGTTAAGGCGGATGCCCTCTCGAGGAGTTTCCTGGCGGACTCTCCTGAGTTATCTGATCGTTCTGTTATTTTGAAAGAGGGTGTAGTTCTTTCCGCCATATCGCCCAATTTGAGACTGGCTCTGGAGGGGTGTCAGGAGGATAAGCCCGAGCGCTGCCCTGTTGGAAATTGTTTGTCCCGGACCAGTGGAAAAAGAGTGTAATGTCTGAGATTCATTGTTCCACGTTGGCCGGTCATCCCGGAATTTTTGGTACCAGAGACTTGGTTAGTCGGTCCTTTTGATGGTCTACCTTGTCTCGTGATGTCAGGAGTTTGTGCAGTCCTGCGGGACTTGCTCTCGCTCCAAGCCTTGCTCTCGTTCTAGTGGTTTGTTGATGCCATTACCTGTGCCCAAGAGACCATGGACCCATATCTCTATGGATTTCATTTCCGACCTCCCTGTTTCTCAGAGAATGACCGTCATCTGGGTGATTTGTGATAGGTTTTCCAAGATGATACATCTTGTGCCATTACCTAAGTTGCCTTCCTCCTCTGAATTGGTGCCTTTGTTTCTTCAGCACGTGGTTCGTTTACACGGCATTCCTGAGAACATTGTGTCTGACAGAGGAGTCCAGTTTGTTTCCAGATTTTGGAGGACCTTTTGTTCTAAAATTGGTGTTCAATTGTCTTTCTCCTCGGCGTTTCATCCTCAGACCAATGGTCAAACTGAGAGAACAAACCAGACATTGGAGACTTATCTAAGATGCTTTGTGTCTGCTGATCAGGATGACTGGGTCTCTTTTTTGCCTTTGGCTGAGTTTGCTCTTAATAATAGGGCTAGCTCTGCCACTTTGATGTCTCCATTTTTCTGTAATTCTGGGTTTCACCCTCGATTTTCTTCAGGACAGACGGAGGCTTCTGTCTGTCCAGGTGGTGACTCTGTTGTGGAGCGTATGCAGCAGATTTGGGACCAGGTAGTGGAGAGGTTGTCCCTCTCTCAGGAGAGGGCCCAGCGGTTTGCTAACCGGCATAGGACTGATGGTCCTCGGTTTAAAGTGGGGGACTTGGTCTGGTTGTCCTCAAGAAATATTCCTATGAGAGTGGCATCTCCTAAATTTAAGCCTAGGTTCATTGGACCTTATAAGATCATGGAGATTCTTAATCCTGTTTCTTTTCGTTTGCTTCTTCCAGGGACATTTAAGATCCATAACGTGTTCCACAAGTCCTTGTTGAAGAGGTTTGTTGAGCCAGTGGTTCCTACTACTGTGCCTCCTGACCATGTTTTGGTTGAGGGCAATCTGGAGTATGTGGTTGAGAAAATATTGAATTCTCGTTTTTCTAGACGGAAACTCCAGTATTTGGTTAAATGGAGAGGTTATGGTCAGGAAGACAATTCTTGGGTGTTTGCTTTGGACATCCATGCTAGGAGACTCATCCGTGCGTATCATAGAACTCATCCTGACTGACCTGGTTGCTCAAATGAGGGTTCGGTGACCCCTCCTCAAGGGGGGGGTACTGTTGTGAATAGGCTGGAAATGAGTTCTGAGCAGAAGCTCCCTCTGGTGGTTACAAACGGTACTGGACTGTCCAGTGAAGATTGTGAGGATTGGGAATCAGGTGTTACTGACTGGTCTTATATAGCCTTCCCATCAGGGTTGCCGGTGATCAATTGTTCTGGTCTCAATCCTTGATTCCTGTTTCCTTGGTAGCCTGCTGTGTCGTGTCTGAATCTCCTGCTAACAGATAAGACATTTTCTTCTTTTTGTTTTTGTGCTTGATTTTTGCATTTTGTCCTGCACTTCTGTGGGGGCCTTCAGGGTCCCCTCAGGGGGCTTTTGCCCTCTCAGTTCAGTTCAGCCACTGATGTTTGTACATTTGCTTTTTCCAGTTTTTTCAGTGGCTGCTGTTTTGTTTTTGGTTACACCAGAGAACTAATTTAGGTGGTAGAGGTCGTGTGATCTCAGGTGTTTTTGAAATTAGTAGAGTTGGTGCTTTTCAGGGTTTTTTGGGATTGCAGTAAGTGCCCTTCCTATCCTTTTCTATTTAGTAAGTTTGGGCCCCAACGTTTGCTCATACTATTTTCTGTCTGTGTCAGTATTTCTTCTTGTCTAACCGCCATTACATGTTTGGGGGCTTTCTATGTTCTTTGGGGATCTGCTCCGGGGCAGATAGCTTTCCTCTTTCTATCTTTAGGTGTAGTTAGTTTCTCAGGCTGTGACGAGGCGTCTAGGACCAACGTAGGAATGCTCCACGGCTGCCTCTAGTTGTGGTGGTTAGTCAGGGTACTGCAATCTCATAGTTTCCAACTGCTCTGGTGTATTTCCTTTTTGCCTGCTCTCCTCAGCTACCAAATCATAACAGTTCACCTTTTCTGCGTGCAAAGCAGTAATCAAAGCAAAAGGTGGCTACTTTGAAGAACCTAGAATATAAGACATATTTTCAGTTGTTTCACACTTTTTTGTAAAGTGTAATGTATAATTCCACATGTGTTAATTCATAGTTTTGATGCCTTCAGTGTGATTCTACAATTTTCATAGCCATTAAAATACAGAAAAATCTTTGAATGAGAAGGTGTGTCCAAACTTTTGGTCTGTACTGTATGTGTTTTCGTATGAATGGACGTGTGGTGTGTTTTATGTGTGTGCATGTGTACTTATGTGAATGTGTGCATATGCAAGTACCTGCTTATGTGTTTTATGTGCATGCATGTGTGTTGTATTTGTGTTGCAGATTCTTCATGGCTTGTGCATATGAAGAGTATAAAGAACATTATATCAGATACCAATTACATATCACCAAGTTGCACCTTCATTATCGTCTGTGCTAGAGTTCATAGTGCCAGACAATTTTCAGGCTGGTTTGTGTAACTATAACTTTTTAATGCATAATGCTGTTATAGTCATAACATGAGAATATCAGATCTGTGCGTGATATAACGTGTATTGAATAGAGTTATCTTCATTTTATTTACATTTTACACATTGCATCAATTAAAAACTTGCAAAAACCACAACATTGCAATATAATAGTAACTGTAGACTATGAAGATATTCTTATTTTCTTGTAGAGCAGAGTAATTACTATTAATAGCTAAAATAGTGTAACTTAAATGTGATCTAGTTCGCAATCCAATTGAATGGGCTCTAAACTTTCTTACAATTATAATAGTCATGAAATGAGAAATATTTACAAAAAGATTTGCAACATTTGCAACCTCTCAATAGAAAGGACTGGCACATGACTTATTCCTTCCAAAGACTTTAAAAAGGACTAGGGGTCACTCATTACGAGTGGAAGAAATGAGATTCCGGCAGCAAATAGGAAAGAGTTCTTTACTAGAGTTGAGCGATACTTTCCGATATCCAAAAGTATCGGAATCGGAATGGTATCGCCGATACCCAAAAAATATCGGCAATACCCGATACCGATACCGGAAATCCAATGTAAGTCTATGGGAACAAAATATCGGAATTAAAAAAACCACATTCTTGCCTTGTTGGTTAATTGTACATGAAGGAAAACAACAAAGAGTAATGTAGAATGTATTGGGGAAGGTTGAGGAGACATTAAAGGCATAGATGTTTAACCCAATCAAATGGAATAGCATAAATATTTTTTTTTTAAACATGTTCGGATTGACGAAGAAATTGACAATGTTGTTCACGTTTTTTCTATTTTGGCAAATATGTGTATTTCACAACTTCCATGCTCTTCACCTTTTTAACTTTTGACACACTTTCTCCTTCATAATCTTCAGCAGCATCATCTTTTTCATCAAATTATTCTTCATCTTCACCTTCTTTATCTTCTTCTTAAACTTCTTGCTATTCATCTTTTTGTTAACATTACTCATATTCTTCTTATTAAACTATTATTCTAATTCATATTGTACTTCATCTTCTTCATCATATTCTTATTTGTGACAGAGAATCCTGTACTTGTAATCTGTCAAAGTATGAATTTTTCATTCTTCCGCTCTTGCTGTCACAAAAGATTTAAATTACAACAGTATTTGTCCGTGTTCAGTTTAGCCTGCAGCAGCAGCAGGCATTTTCCAGGGGCACCACGAGGAGGAACGGACTCACCCCCATACACTGCTTAGTCTTCTTCTGCTTATAATTTAGAGCATATATTTTGCTCTTCATTTTGGTCTTATACTTCATGTTCTTCTGCTTTTAGATCTTCTGCTTATTGTTCTTGTGTGTCTTGTTCTGTATCTTGTATTTGTAGCACAACCTTGTACCAGCTGATGTTACTGGGACACGGTTACTAAGCAGGAGGTACCTGTGCTCCAAAGCACTACCAAGGACCAGCAGACGTTGCAGGAACTCGGATACCGAGATGGAGGCACCTAGGCCAAAGGCACTGCGGAGAACCAGTTGACGGTACTGGAACCCGGACGGGTAGCAGAAGGTACAAGAGCCAATGCAAGTAACGAGGACCAGCTGACTGTGCTGGAACCCGGAGGGGCAGCAGAAGGAAAAGAGCCAATGGCACAACCGAGGACCAGCTGACGTTACTGGGACACCATTACTAAGCAGGAGGTACCTGTGCTCCAAAGCACTACCAAGGACCAGCAGACGTTGCTGGAACTCGGATACCGAGATGGAGGCACCTAGGGCAAAGGCACTGCGGAGAACCAGCTGACAGTACTGAAACCCGGACGGGTAGCAGAAGGTACCCATGGAAATTTAAGTTGACAGGCCGCGAGCCGGCCGCAGTTACCGAATCCCACAGTACTACAGTGGGTGATTGTCCTATTGTCACAACGGAAACAGCCTTTATTTGCATATCCCGCAGCACACATAGGAAGCACCTAAACTCCAAGCACCATAGAGTCGGCGAACCCGACCGCAACACGACAGGACAACTTATTGGAGGCTAAGTGACGTTTACACTGACAGGAAACAGATGGCGTGCTGTAACCAGTCTGGGCAGGAGTGAGTACCCGTGCCAATGACGCTTCCGAGCAACAACTGGCGGTGTTGAAGCCCAGGGATGAGAAGACAACAGGGTGGAGGCAGCATGACTTTTTGCCGTTCACACAGCAGGGGAACAGCTGACATTACTGAACGCCAGTAACACTATAGCTTGTGTATTGGTCTGTGGACACGACACTTCTGAGCAGCAACTGCCAGTGTTGTAGCCCAGGGAGTAGAGTTCAGGTGGTAGAAAGATGAACATAACAGGAGACATGGATAACGTTGCGAACCAGTTATTTAATCTGAAAATGGACAGACAAATTCTGGCGAGATCCATGCCTTGTTCATTTTCAGAAAAGTAAGCCGGTCTACATTATCGGAGGATAGTCGCATGCGACGGTCTGTTAGTACACCACCTGCAGCACTAAAGACGCGCTCCGATAATACACTGGCAGCAGGGCAAGCCAGCACCTCCAATGCATACTGGCTAAGCTCTGGCCATGTATCCAGCTTAGAGACCCAAAACTTGAATGGGGAAGAGCCATCTGGGAGTACACTGAGAGGGAAAGACATGTAGTCTGTCACCATCTTACGGAAACGTTGCCTCCTGCTGACTGGAGCCGTCTCGGATGGTGTAGACATTTGTGGCGCTGCCACAAAACTTCGCAACATTTGGAACATACTGGTCTTGCCCTGTGCAGAGGCGCTGCTTGTGCTCCCTCTTGTTGCAGAGCTGTCTCCACTGCCTCGACGCACAGAGCTGCTTTGTAAAGCAGTAGCAGCAGCAGTGCTCTCGGCTGGAATGGAGAACATTATGGATTGCACCAGTGTGTCTTGGTACTCCCGCATTTTACGCTCCCGGTTCAACGGTGTGATGAGGCTTTGTAAGTTGTCCCGGTAGCGAGGGTCTAGGAGGGTGTACACCCAATAATCAGACGTGGTGAGAATGTGGGCGATGCGGCGGTCGTTTCTCAGGCACTGCAGCATGAAATCAACCATGTGCTGCAGACTCCAAACTGGCCAAGAAACGCTGTCCCCTGCAAGAGGCGTCATCTCTGCCTGCTCTGCATCACCCCACCCTCACTCTACATACTGACTAGAGCGTTGTGTACCTCCCTCTGGAGCGATGTCTTCCCCCTCCATTGACTCCTCCTCCTCCTCATCCTCCTCACAAAGTGAGCCATGGCCAGCCCTTTGTGAGGAACCACGTTGCGCTGACTGTCCAGAAGGTGATGGAATTAGTGACTCCTCATCCTCCACCTCTTCCAAAACCTCATCCCTTAGTGTTTGAATTTTTTTTTGAAGCAGGCAGATAAGGGGGACAGTCAGGCTGACTAGTGCATCATCTGCACTCGCCATCCACGTTGACTCATCAAACGGACACAAAACGTGGCATATGTCCTTCATAGAGGCCCACTCAGTAGTGGTGAAGTGTGAACGGCGCAAATTGCGAGTTGATTGCGCCTGATGCAGCTGATACTCCATTACTGCTGGCTGCTGCTCACACAACCGCTCCAACATATGTAACGTGGAATTCCACCTGGTGGGTACGTCACATATGATGCGATGTTCAGGAAGGCGAAATCTGCGTTGCAGAGCTGCAATGCGCGATCTGGCCATGCTGGAACGTCGCAAGTGAGCGCACTCTAGGCGGACCTTGTGCAGCAGTGCATCAAGATCCGGATAGTCCCTCAAAAAACTCCGCACGACCAAGTTGAGCACATGTGCCAGACATGGTATGTGAGTGAGGTTGCCAAGGCCCAGAGCTGCCACCAGATTTCGGCCATTGTCACACACTACCAAGCCTGGCTGGAGATTCGCTGGCAAAAACCACACGTCGCTCTCCTGCTTGATGGCATTCCAGACTCCTGCGCTGTGTGGCTTCGATTCCCCATGGAAATTAATTTCAGGATGGCCTGTTGACGTTTGGCCACGGCTGTGCTCATATCGGTTCCATCAGGTAAGCGTTCACGGGTCCATGTGGAGGTAGACCGTGACGGCTCCTGCAGCGATGATTCTGAGGAACTGGAGTAGGAGGAGGAGTCAATGTGGACAGACTTGATTCCTGCAATCCTTGGAGTTGGCAGAACACGTACAGCGCCACTGGCAAGATCTGTACCCAGCTCCACAACATTGACCCAATGGGCAGTGAGGGAAAGGTATCGTCCCTGGCCATGGGTACTGGTCCACGCATCGGTGGTCAGGTGGACCTTGCTACTGACGGCGTTTAGTAGCGCATGTTTAATTTTTCCCTCAACATGCTTTTGCAGAGCAGGGACGGCTTGCCTGCTGAAATAAAATCGGCTGGGCACATTGTATTGTGGAACTGCCAATGCCATTAAGTCACGGAAACTGTCAGTCTCCACCAGCCTGAATGACAGCATTTCAAGGGACAGGAGTTTTGCAATGCCAGCATTCAGAGCCTGTGCTCGTGGATGGTTTGCCGAGTATGGCCGTCTTTTATCCCATGCCTGTGCTACCGATGGCTGTTTTGTGGCCTGGGAGTGAGTGTGAGGATGACAGGGAACTTGCAGCTGTGGGTGGAATAACACTGGGTCTCTGGACAACAGTGACAGAGGTTCTTCCATGGCGATCCTGTGAGGAAGCAGAACCAGCTGTGTGTGAGCTGGAGGAAGAGGCTCCAACACGAGCTGAAGATGTAGGTGCTGCTGTAGGTTGGCCTACATCTCCAGTGTGTCTTTGGAACTCAACCACGTGCTTTGACCGCACATGTTTCCACATATTTGTGGTATTAAGGTTACTGACATTTTTACCTCTTTTTACTTTTTGATTACACAAGCTTGCATTTGACATAGCAAATATCATCTGCAAGTGTGTCAAAAAAGGACCACGCAGTGCAAGTCCTGGGAGCGCCCGTTTTTGCTGTTGGAAGAGAACTGCTACGAACGGGTGCCAAACTGGAGGCTACAGGCAACCGAGTCTGCAGCCTAACTCTCCCTACTGTTTGGACCATTGGGGCAATCTCTTCCTCAGAGCTGCTACCACCACCTTCCTGTTCCTCACGCCATGTTGGGTCTTGGACCTCATCATCTCCACTACCCTCTTCGAACACCTGCTGCTGTTGGGTGGTCTGGCCAGCACCATGCTCATCAGAAAATGGCACCTGAGTCTCATCATCATCAGATGCGTTCTGCGGTGTGCTGACCATCGGCACTGGCTCACCCTCCTCTTCACATTCAGAGAGACACAGCTGTTGCGCATCACTGCATACTGCCTCTTCTTCACATTCCAGAATGCTGCTTGGCTGGGCCCCTGTTTCCAAGCCAACAGATTCTGAGAACAGAAGCAGAGACTCAGCTGGCTCCAGTTCATAACTCTGTGACTGCCTGGGCAATTTGGCAGGTCGGTGAAGAGACAGATGGTTGTTCAACAGTGCTGTGGTCCTGAGAGGAGGTGGAAGGAATTGAAGTCGATGCATTGGCTGCCATCCAACCAACAACGGCTTCAATTTGTTCTTCCCGCAGCAGGGGGGTACGCTGAGCTCCTACAAAAGTGCGCATAAAGGAACGCTCACGGGGAAAACTGGTGGATGCTGTGTCACTGGGTGCGGCAGCAGCCACAGAATCCCCACGATCCTCTCCCTGCTGAAACTCCACGGCCACGACCACATGCCTTACTCCCTGCCTTCTTCATCTTGGTAGATTGATAAAGAAAGTCAGAAAAGTTATAAGGCCTAAGTGTGGTTATTCCTCAGAGACTGCAGTGAACACTGACACACAACTGTTCACAATCTGGGAAAGGCTACTCCTTTCTGTACTTCTATAGTGTTTGCAACCAATGTATTGTATACGGATGGAAGCGCGTCACACTAATAGATTAGATTTTAAATATAATGGAGCAGCACCAATTGGAGAGAAATGAAAAGGATGAGGCACTGAGACACGCTCAGCAGAGTACAAGCAGCAGTGCTTGAACGAGTAACTGGAGCGTGATATGCACTCAAAAAATAAAAAACACAGACTCAAGTGAACACTGAAACACAACTGTCCACAATCTGTGAAAGGCTACTCCTTTGTCTACTTCTATAGTGTTTGCAACCAATGCATTGTATACGGATGGAAGCACGTCACACTAATAGATTAGATTTTAAATATAATGGAGCAGCACCAATTGGAGAGAAATGAAAAGGATGAGGCACTGAGACACGCTCAGCAGAGTACAAGCAGCAGTGCTTGAACAAGTAACTGGAGCGTGATATGCACTCAAAAAATAAAAAACACAGACTCAAGTGAACACTGAAACACAACTGTCCACAATCTGTGAAAGGCTACTCCTTTGTCTACATCTATAGTGTTTGCAACCAATGTATTGTATACGGATGGAAGCGCGTCACACTAATAGATTAGATTTTAAATATAATGGAGCAGCACCAATTGGAGAGAAATGAAAAGAATGAGGCACTGAGACACGCTCAGCAGAGTACAAGCAGCAGTGCTTGAACAAGTAACTGAAGCGTGATATGCACTCAAAAAATAAAAAAACACAGACTCAAGTGAACACTGAAACACAACTGTCCACAATCTGTGAAAGGCTACTCCTTTGTCTACTTCTATAGTGTTTGCAACCAATGTATTGTATACGGATGGAAGCGCGTCACACTAATAGATTAGATTTTAAATATAATGGAGCAGCACCAATTGGAGAGAAATGAAAAGGATGAGGCACTGAGACACGCTCAGCAGAGTACAAGCAGCAGTGCTTGAACAAGTAACTGGAGCGTGATATGCACTCAAAAAATAAAAAACACAGACTCAAGTGAACACTGAAACACAACTGTCCACAATCTGTGAAAGGCTACTCCTTTGTCTACTTCTATAGTGTTTGCAACCAATGTATTGTATACGGATGGAAGCGCGTCACACTAATAGTTAACTTGCATGGAGCAGCAAGAATTACACTGAAGAAAAAAATATAGAGTCTGTGAGTGACACGTGCAGATGCCTACAGACAGCGTTGCATGCAGAGCAAACTGCAGCGTCACCTGCACTCTCACACACACCTTGCATAGAGCTGTTAAAACAACACTGGCAAAAGGAAGCTTTACACAGCGGTTGGTAAACTAGCTTGCCTAAAGCCCAGTGCACAAAATCGCAATATCTAACTGTCCCTCAGAGTCAGCAGAGCAGCGTTCTGTCCCTAACTGAGTTCACAGCAAAGTGACGCTAAAATGGAGGCGGCGCCTTTTATAGTGCATTCTGACATCATTTCAGCAGCCAATCACAGCCATGCCATTAGTTAAGATGACCGCAGCATTACAGGATGTGCCCACACTTCATAAGATTCCTCATTGGCTGACTAAAATCACATTGCCTCTCAAAGAATTATGGGAACTTCCGATTCCGGTATACGATATAGGAAAAATATCGGAACTAAGTATCGGAATTCCGATACAGCGAATATCGGCCGATACCCGATACTTGCGGTATCGGAATGCTCAACACTATTCTTTACAGTTAGAGCAGTCAGACTGTGGAATGCCCGACCACAAGAGGTAGTAATGGCAGACACTATAACAGCATTTAAAAAGGGCTTGATGATTTCCTCACAAGTGGCAATGTGGGTTATAAATATGGTAGTGATAGAGAATGTATAATTGGTGGAGAAAAGTTGAACTTGATGGAACCAAGTTTATTTTCAACTTATGTAACTATGTTAAAATAAGGCATAAAGGGATATAGTATTTGCAAGAGTTATTTTTAATCCATTTTTACAACAGGGTCACATTTCATCTTTTTCAGTAATTTTTTTCACAGAAAATTTAGCATAAAAATTTCTAAAAGTAGCCAAAAGAATAAACAATCATTTGCTCTCACTTTATTGGCTTCTTTTAACTGTTTCATGCTTCCAAAATATCTTAAAAGATGTATAGTAACATGTACTATACATTCTTGAGGGTTTTCTTGCTAGGAAGTTGATCAATACCTACAAGTCAATGGGAATGTTACAAAGAGACACAGGAAACACCCAGATCTGTTTTTTTGGGCATTTTATTTAACATTGTCACCCTACCTAAAAATCCGTGTGCTTTTTTCTTTGTGTATTAGTGTAAAAAAAGTTTAGAAAATGCCAGAAAAAAGGACAATAATTGCAAAAAAGCTGATAGAAAATAATACTTTAATAAAATGAGCTCAGGAAATAACCAAAAATGCTGTAATGATACTATGGAAATGCTCTCCTTCAAAGTACCTTTCTAGAACTTTCCATACACACACACTGAGCTCTGCTACACGCGCTGTGGGTACTTGACCCCCCTCCTTCTCCTCCCCTGTCACAGCTGCGAGTCTTTTCTCCTTTTGCCTGCATGTGTAATACTAAACCCCTCCTACCCCTCCCTCAGGAATGTGTTAATGAGCAGAAACTAGTTTGTGTCCACCATGTGCTCTGTCATCTAAGATAGAGTTGAGTTAAGATCTAACTATTAGGGCCTATCTTGACCCCAGTTGGTGTTATGAGTATGAAAGTTACATATTTGGGATGTGATTCAATTAGAGCTCCCCACCCTGTAGTTTTCTAGGCTCCAGCTTCAACAGAATTCAAGTCACGGATTCCTACTTCACCGGCTCATACAGGTACTTCGTGTTTCGACTTGTATGAATGCCAACCTCATCCTGAGTAAGATGATACGTTGTTCGTCGCCATACGAGATTCCCTGCCCGAGTTATGATACTTATGAGTTTTCAGCATGTGTTAGCCCCTCTGAGAAAAGAGGAGTGCTTCCATAGCTCCACCCATTTGAGTGATGTCATGACCAGGGGCTATAAGATGGTGTTATCTCATTTTGCAGCAGCTTTTGCCCTGGAAACTTGAAGCAGTGAAGCACTGTGATGCACTTTGATGTTTTGCCCCTCCCCCGCACTGCATGGTCTGCTGTGAAATGACTTAAGCAATTGTAAGTGCCTTTCTACTTTTAAATCCCTGTTACTTTGTAATCGTTTTGTACATATTTCAATTGTCTCCCTTTGTAATATCTTTTATACCGTTTGTAAACACTGGCTACCTTTTTGGAGTAAAATATATAAAATTACTAGCTATGTTTCTCCTTGCTCTATAACATACTGTCACATCCTCTGAAGTGAGTTACGCTACTAATTTGGGTTGATTTAGGACCAATTAATTAATTACAAATCGGAGCTGGTGGTAGTAAAGTGTGTATTTTGGGCTTGTTGGGTAAAGCTGGCAGTGACGGAACGGGTTTTATAAGCGTATTGCCTGGCTGTGGCTGGGAGTAGTAATAATTTCCCTCGCTGCAGCATGCCTGATAGCCAGTACACATCCAGGCGGCCCACCTGGCAACTACTCATCCTAGGTGCAGTTCCATGACTGAGCTGAGGATAAGGGGGCGCCAGAAATCTGAGAGTTCCAAATCGGAACTGGAAAGTGGGATATACATAAATCTCTGCAGCTTGTGACATATTGGTGGCTAACTGTACTCACCCTGCGATTGATAGTTTTCATCACAATTGGTGGCAGCGGTGGGATCATAAACCGTATCCCTCGTGCCTGCTCATCACACTGATATAAAATAAAACTTGGATAAAATGGGTTCAGGAAATAACCAGAAATGTCAGTGAAATGTGCAATAGGTTTACAAACCTCTAAAGAAAAGGAAATCTTGAAACATCTGCTTGAAAAATGGACATTTTTGATCGCGGGAAAGAGAAGTAGCGTGAACGTACCCTTAAATTGTTTGCAAACATATTGTTTCTGCTGTATCTAGTAACAATGTATAGTGTCTATAATGTTAATTCTTTTGTAATAATTTGATACATATAAAATGGTTAGCTATCTTTATATAATAATCATGAAACTAGACAGAATGTTGACTTTACTGAACCATGGTTTGCAAACCTTTAAAGCAAATGCCCCCCCCCCCCGTTACAGTTTAATCTCTCAATTTATTCCTTTGTCAACATTAGTATTTTCACAGTCCTTTTTGCTTTATAATTTTGATCAAAGGAGTACTTCATGTCACAATAAGAACATAGTAAACAGAAAGCCATGTTAAGGTGTATAGGAGCCAGAAAATTAAAATACATGGATTCAAGTCCCCATATACTGTAAATGCCTGAGTAGATTGTACTGTCCATCAATATATAGATACAATACTTGTTAGTTTTCATGCAATCACCACTTAAGGGAATTTTTAACAACGCAATAGACTGCTAGCCATGTAATGTCAAGCTGTGAGACTACAAGGGAGCGAAGCTCACACAACAAAATTGCCGTGCCCCAAAGTCATCATCTGTTTAACATTTTAGCTTGAGATGCAAACATATTCTAGCCTTTATATTAATACAAGCCCAGGGCACTTGGATGACATAAGGCAAGCTGTTACTGTTGTCAGTCCTCAAACAGCTTGATGTCGGTTTTTAAAAAAAAACTTTTTACATATCAGGGCACAACTGGACCCTTGCTCTTAGTATCATTTGACAAACTTTTATAGTGTTCTTTGCAAAGCTATGATACATTCTAATTCAAGGTTCTCCTAGACCAAAGGGTCAAACCACTTACAATCCTTCCGTCTCAATGATCAGTGGAATTCCCAGCATTTAGATATCACTCTATAAGACAAGTTAGGCCATCATATATTGATACTTAGGAAAAGTCCTTTAATAAAATAGGAGAAAGGATGTATTCACAAATTTCAGATTTTAGTGTCTGATGACAAAAGAGGTCTGAAGTATGTGTTTTATCACTTCTTAAATGTAGGGCTTTTGAAGTTAAATGCACTTGAAGAAATAGCTGTCCATTGCATTTTCATTTCCCAGAAACACGTGCTTCCTGCATAAAATCCCAGATCAATGTGTTCACTTTGGATTATCAAAGCTAAAAGCTTAGAGACTGAGCAGAAATTTACATTCACAAATATTCACGATATTCATTTAACGGTATACTGACTGCAGACGCACTGTAAGTAATGCTTTTAGGCAGAGCATTTTCTCATTTCTTGGCTTTGGTGACTGGAAACCATTCTGCATCCCAGTTTGCCTTTATTGAAAATGAAGGCTTTAATTGTAAAGCATGTGTTTAATTGGGCACAGTGGCATATGGCAGAAGTGGTGAATTGTTATTTATTTGAGCTATCAGTTTATGCTTAACAGATAAATAGCTTCTTCGTTTTTGGTATCTATCATTTGAAATTACACCAAAATAAGAAAAGAAAGAGTTAATCCTTCCAAGAAATATCTATTAATATATGAAGTTATATATAATGCATTGTTTTGGCTTACAAATAGTAGACACTGGGCTTTCATCCTGGTTTTTATATTGGTGGGCAGCAGATATAAAACTGGAACCACTATCATAAAACTTAGCAACCAGATGCATCAATTTTTTTAGTTTGATTTTAGACTTGGCTCCTTTTAAAGCAATGTAAAATTTTATATCATGTTAGTGTTGGTGTGTAGACATCATTTATATTTTATTATGTCAATTTAAGAAAGTTTGATATGATGGCAAATTTAGAGCGTAATCCTTTCTGCAAAATAAAAAAAAGTACAAATGAGTCCAAATTTTAGTGAAAGTCAAGAAGAAAATTAGCAACTTTTACATACAAAATCAATTCAAATGTAGTAGATATTGAATCTAAAGTCTCAAATTATTTGAAAGGGTCTAAATTATGAACAGCAAACGGAAGGCACCAATAGTACACAAAGCGGAGCTCAGCCATTTTGTTTTATTTTTTATGAAATGTAATAAAATATCCCATCTACATTTAGGATAAAGAAGGTCTTATTGTTACTATAGCTGGGATCCTTTGTAGTGTAAGAGTACCTGAACAAACAATTCTCTGCCTACTGGTGTTGTAATAGTGAATTTCTTGAAAACGTTAATGATTATTTCAATTTATTTTTTGGGATCTAAGTGGTAATGTTTTTTCCCTGTGCAGAGTGACAAGCTTGACATGCCAATGTAAGGAGGCTTATTAGCCATGAAATACTCCTCTGGGAAATTAAATATGCAAATTGCCTCTTCAGAGAGAAAGAGGACTTGGACTCTAATGCCACCTATTGGAAGTAGCAATCATAAAAGTCAACATCTACCCTTTAACAAGCCTTGCCATATGCCATATGGTATATTAATTCACATACCAAGACTCATTAAAGGGTTGATATTTACTTTTAGGTTTGCTACTTCCAATAGATAGTAAGAGAGTTCTAGACCTGTTCTTCTCTGAAGAGGTAATATACATATTCAATGTATTTCTTGAAATATACAGGTGCTTCTCACAAAATTAGAATATCATCAAAAAGTTAATTTATTTCAGTTCTTCAATCCAAAACGTGAAACTCATATATTATATAGAGTCATTACAAAGAGAGTGATCTATTTCAAGTGTTTATTTCTGTTAATGTTGATGATTATGGCTTACAGCCAAAGAAAACCCAAAAGTCATTATCTCAGTAAATTTGAATGCTTTATAACACCAGCTAGAAAAATGATTTTACAATCCGAAATGTTGACCGAGCTCCTTTTGCATCAATTACTGCATCAATGCGGCGTGGCATACAGGTGATCAGCCTGTAGCACTACTGAGGTGTTATGGAAACTCAGGTTGCTTTGATAACAGCCTTCAGCTTATCTGCATTGTTGGGTCTGGTGTCTCTCATCTTCCTCTTGACAATACCCCGTAGATTCTCTATGGTGCTAAAGTCAGGCAACTTTGCTGGTCAAACAAGTGCAGTGATACAGGTTTTTTTAAACCAGGTATTGGTACTTTTGACAATGTGGACAGGTGCCAAGTCCTGCTGGAGAATGAAATTTCCAATTCAAAAAAGCTTGTCAGCAGAGGGAAGCATGAAATGCTCTAAAATTTCCTGGTAGACGGCTGTGCTGACTTTGGTCTTGATAAAACACAGTGGACCTACACCAGCAGATGGCATGGCTACCTAAACCATTACTGATTGTGGAAACTTCACACTAGACCTCAAGCAGCTTGGATTGTGTGCCTCTCCACTCTTCCTGCAGACTCTGGGACTTTGAATTCCAAAAGAAATGCAAAATTTACTTTCATCTGAAAACAACACCTTGGACCACAGTCCAGTTCTTTTTCTCCTTGGCCCAGGTAAGACTCTTCTGGCGTTGTCTATTGGTCATGAGTGGCTTGACACAAGGAATGTGACACTTGTAGCCCATGTCCTGGATACATCTGTGTTTGGTGGCTCTTGAAGCAATGACCCCAGCAGCAGTCCACTCCTTGTGAATCTCCCCCATATTTTTGAATGGACTTTTCTTAACAATCCTTTCACAGCTGTGGTTATAGCGGTTTGATTGTGCAACTTTTTCTACCACACTTTTTCCTTCCACCCAACTTTCCATTAATAACAGCACTCTGTGAACAGCCAGCTTCTTTAGCAATGACCTTTTGTGGCTTACCCTCCTTGTGGAGTGTGTCAATGACTGCCTTCTGGACATCTGTCAAGTCAGCAGTCTTCCTCATGATTGTGGAGCCTACTGAAACAGACTAAGAGACCTTTTTAAATGCTTAGGAAACCTTAGTAGGTATTTTTTGTTAATTATTCTATTTTACTGTGATAATTACTTTTGTTATTCATTGGCTGTACGCCATAATCATCAACATTAACAGAAATAGACACTTGAAATAGATCACTCTGTGTGTAATGACTTTATCTAATATGCAAGTTTAACTTTTTGTGTTGAAGAGCTGAAATAAATTAACTTTTTGATGATATTATATTTTTTGAGAAGTACCTGTACACTATCACTAGCTTGCTGTGCCAATAATCCAAAAATGTATGCAGCTTGCCAAAATTCTCTAGATCATCTACATTTGACTCACTTAAAACATGTGCCTAAATGTCTATAAATATATTGCACATCCAGTGACGAAATGTACATTAAAGAAATGTATCATCCCAGATTTTAAAACATAATTTTTTATCTGCTTTTATTTTCTTCTTTTTTTCATGAATTTTATTTTTTTATGCATGTTTATGGGGCTACCCATCTTGTCTGGACTACTGATTACAGCATTCTGGAACCAGTAGTAACCTGTTTGGAGATGTTCATCGGGAAAAGTTTTACAGGCATGATCTGTAATCTGTGCAGTGAGAAATCCTTTGTTATCTTACACAGGTGACTTTGAGTTGTAATAAAATCTGGGATGACAATGAGATAATTACTGAAAAATGATGGCTACAGAACAGAAGATGTCAGCCATAGTGGCGATTGTGAACATTACATTTTTTTAAATATACACAGTGATATAATATAAATATATTTTTTAATGTTTGACATAAAAACTTGATGTTAATTTTTGAAGACACATTTCCATCAAGAAGCAAAGCTGTAGTTCCTTCCTGCAGGAAATCTGAGGATATTTTTGCTGTTATTTCATTTATATTCAGCCATTTTTGTGTTCTCCTGGAAATAAACTTTAAAGCGGTTCAACAAACAAAACTGAAGAACAAAAACAGATAGATGTTGGCAGAAGCACAAACGTTCATACCGGGAATAAACATAAGTAAGCATTGTTACAAATGTAAATCTCTCCAATTTTGTTCTCCAGACAAATTATTTTGACTGGAAAATGTCTTTAATGATTAAAGTCTTTAGTTTCCAAAGAATTCTGGGATTCTTATTATTACCTACATGTATGATATGATACATCTCTACGGGGTAATGTTTTATACAGAAATTTGGCTTCCATTTCTCATAATGCTTGGAAGCCATACATTCTACTATTCTTTATTTCTCAATTTCTTTTTATCAAGAAAAGCAAAATCCTTTGGAAACTGTGCACTATTTCCCTTGAATAACAGTAAAGGTCATCTATTTTGTTTCAAAAGAATTCTTTATGCGAGCGTAATTTAAAAAATATAGGCCAATCAGCTGTAAAATACAGCACTGTCGCATATATTATTTTCTGTTACATATGAAGTTTGTTTTTTTGTTTTTGCTGCCACGTTCATAAAATAAATGTTCCAGCCATAGTTTCCAAAGAACTGTAGTCATTGCTGCTGGTAACATTTTTCTGTATTAGTCCTGATAGCAGATGTTTTCCACATTCTATTTTTAGGAGATATTGTGCTGTAACAATAAAACTGCAGGAAAGTGATATCTCAAAGAACTACAAAGATTTTGTGTGGAATAAAAGAGCTATATTATACTACACATAGCTAGCTTAAGACTTATAAATTAGAATTATAAATGTTGGTGATGTTTTGTCTATGATCACATTCATCAAAATTGCCAGAATTTGCTAACCTCTTTGAGACTATGGCACATAAAAATACAATTTTTCACCATTTTGTCACTGTTGTAAATTGTTTCTTGTGCTGTAGACTGTGAGCCCTCGCGGCAGGGTCCTCTCTCCTTCTGTACTTGTGTGTCCCTTGTCTAGCACATGTTTATTGTATCTGTCTATATTTTTCCCTTTTCATATGTAAAGCGCCATGGAATAAATGGCGCTATATAAATGTATAATAATAATAATAATAATAATAAAGTGAATGGGTTGTTCATAATGATGACTCATCCCATAAAAGTCAAGCTTTCATTTAGCTATGTTGACGGACACATAAAAAAAGTTATGGCTATTGGAAGTAGGGGAGTAAAAAATGAATGCGCAAAAACTGAAAATTTCCCAGTCATGAAGGGGTTAAAGGCATTGTTAGGTTAATTTTTTTCCACACACAGTTACATACATGTCCTTAGGATATCATAGAAACTGTAAAGAAAATAAGTTTGCCCTGATTCCAGCTGTTCAAAAATCCACGGCACCGAGGCATCACTTCTGCTTGCGTGGGTGTGCAGTAATAGAAAATAAACTTGGATTCTCCACCAGTTCAGATAAAAATAATTCCTGTTTTTTTATTTCATATTTTTTTATTTAATAATAATGTATATAAAGAACTGTAAAATTAATGGTTATATATAAGTGTGTAAAATATATAAATAAATATTAGATTAATAAATAAGGAACATGTTATGAATGAAGCACGCAGGGAAAATGCATTGATGGAATTCAGGGATTCTAAGTGTTTTTTCTGAGTATTTATTATCATAGTTCAGGCCTGTTAAGTTGAATTAGGAAACACTGCAATACCAGACACCAATTATGGACAAGATAAGGAGCTTTATGATGTTAACATAAATTAGCTTTAGAAATGTAAATGTTATTAGAGCAAATGCTATTTCTCAAGTCTTCATTTGAATAGGCAACAACAATGTGGTAGTCAGTAGAAATACAAAGTCTGTTGCACTGTAAGGAGTTGTACTATAGCAAGGTGAAATAAGGAACAGACATAATTGGGCGGATACAGGTTAACCCAAAATGCAGAATGCAAGGGACTCCTACATTTTCATCCTGTAGCCACTAAAGATGAGTGAATTTGTTCTGATTCGGTTCCAAATATGATCGGAATTGAATATTGTTTTTGCGATATTTGTCGAACACAGCCAAACGTCATTAGTCAATTGGAGTAGAAATTACCGAATATGTTCCCAACCAATCATGAGACAAACATTCAGCATGAATAGTGTTCGAATATGGCACGAATATGTCAAAATCAGATTCTCTAATCTCTAGTAGTCACTATATGGGATTCCAGACTTTACAGTGTAGAAGCCACATTGTTGTGGTTCCCAGGATAGTGCCTAATTGATGTCTGAGTAGAAGATGAAAGAGTATGGCAGGGAAGAGGTCAGATATGGTGAAACCTAAGCAAACGTCGGTACATAGAATAGATAGAGAATGATTATAATGAAGAATTTTGCAGAATTTGGTATATAAGTTTTGGGCATGTTTATGAAAAGATATGTACAAAGGGGAGTGAGATTAATATTGATCATAGTCATGCAGAGATTGTTACAATAGAGAGTATAAATCACAAACTGGATCACTTACAAGCCAGGATAATCAGACACAGGAATTGAAAAACAGTGAAAAATTATAGGGCATCAAGTATAGTGAATGGACACAGACAGAACAAGTACAAATCATGACTAATGACCAAAAGCAGGCATACACATAGGACAAAGCTAGAACATGCAGGCCTTGTATGTTGGTCAATAGTATATTTTCATAGTTCAAGTTCATATAATTTCATTTTCGGAGAGTTTCCTGTCCTTTTCTCTCCTCTCTCCTTCCTCATCTGTCATCATCACATATACTCTACTATTTACTCAAACATCAAGCAACAGATTAAGTGGTTCCAACTTAGTTCTTACTTTAAAAACCATGTAACTGTTTTCAGTTGTGATTGCACTATTTTCATTGGTTTCCTAATGGATGGAAATGCAGATGAGATGTGGATTTCTAATAGAGGATGGAGATAAAAACCTGTTATATACAAATTGAGGTTAACACTATTATGTACTATAGCAACATTCCAAAAAGTCCTTCAGTTTAAAGGGAACCCGTCATGTCTACAAACACTATTTACCTGCAGGCATAAGTGTAATCTGAAGGAAATATCATTTTAATCTTGCTTTCTCAGCATATTGGGGCAGCAGCTACAGGAAAAAAATTGAGTTTCATTCTCCCTGTAGCCATTTGTTTCCAGCTATTGACAGTTTCAGTCAATGCTCACTTTATAGTGAGTACATTTTAATCACTCAGCGGCACTATTATTGTCAGCCTGTTTTGCAGTCTGCTATCAATGTGCCAGGGAGTGATTACAGCAGACTCATAGTAGAGTAAGTGGAAGACAGCAGGGAGAATAAATCTTTATTTTCTCCCTGTAACTGCAGATCCAGGAAACCAGCTAAGAGTACTTAAATGATACTTCCTGTAGATTACCCTATATCTGCAGGTAAATAGCATACATAAACATGACAAGATTCCTTTCAAGGGAGTCTATTATTAATGAGTTTGGGTGGTCAGTAATCAAATCAAGCACTTTGGAATGCTTGGGTGCTTGATTAGAGTAGCGAGCATAATGTAAGTCAATGAAGCAGTCGACTATTTTTCCGGCATACTTTTACTCGACGAGAGAGAGAGACGACATCACCTGTAACAATAGCAACCCCCACTGCTACACACTGTACTTTGACATGCTGCAATCACCACACGTCACTACCCATATGATGATGCATCCCTCACAACCATGGCAACTCATCTCTGATGTGCTTCACACTGCCACCTCACTACCCATGTGACGTTACCACATGGGATTGTCACATGCTGTGATGCATTTTTGGTTTGGCGGTTGCAGCTCAGGGCCTAAGTGCTGCGTGGCTCAGGGACCCGAGCTGGTTATCAAAAACACAGGGGAACCCACAATGTTTTTTTTTCCAAATATTTATTTAGAGCGCAGGTGCTGGCTGATGAATGCTCACATCAACTGCTCTTGCTCTCGCTGTTATTAGCAGCTGCAGGCATAAGCTGATGAGAGCAGTAGTCCCATCAGCCAATGCCAGTGTGGGCACATGCTGTCATTTGACAGCGCTGGAACTGCAGTTGTCTAACCAGCAGTAATGATTTTACTGCCGATCAGAAACAGTGTTTGCAGCACTGTCATGCACATGACAGCACGGTAAACACTGGATGTTTGAGCCTCCCATTCAAGTGAAAGGGGTCTGGTTTCAGGGTTGGGTCCAGGCACTGTTCTGGTTTAATAGAAAAAATTGGCATCCTGCTCAACAGGACTGTATTTTCCTTTTCTTTTTATTTTTCAAATGAAATTATAGTACATACAAAAGAAAATTTTCATGGTCCACATGACCCAGTTGACACGTTTCGACTGCTCTAAGCAGTCTTACTCATGACACTTAGTGCAGTCGAAACGCGTCAACTGGGTCATGTGGACCATGAAAATTTTCTTTTGTATGCATTATAATTTCTTTTGAAACAATAAAAAGAAAAGGAAAATCCAGTCCTCTTGAGCCAAACTCCAATTATTTCTATTATCCTTGATATGAGGCCAGAGTGAGGCCGATGTCTGAGCCTCAGGTGGAAGAGCATAGGGCAACTGGGTGAGCTGGAATTAAGTTTTTATACTGTTCTGGTACCTGAACGTTTTTTAACTGTTCGGCCAAACCAGCTGGACCTGAACATCAAGGGGTTCGCCCATCTCTAGTAGAGATTAAAGAATATATCAGAGTGGAATTGAATTCTATTTGAATTTTAGAAAAAGTTTTGCTTGCCAAAATGCAGATTATTTTATAAGTCACTCCCACCAGATTATGTGAAACAGTGATGGGTTGAACCAAAAAGGCCCATCAAAAGGTTACAAATAAAACAATACTTGTACTCACTTTACTACTCACCTTTTGGACCCTCCATTCCTCACTATCCCCCATCTGGTCCTCGTTTGATATTCTTACTTTTGCCAAAAGTTCTGAAAAATTGGGCCTTCTTCACGCTAGGCAGGGTAGTGCGGCATGACCTTACAAATACATGCTCAAAATTGTTCTGAGCTTCATTAAAGCTAGAAATGGCATTGTATGAAAAAGTCTGGCATATCAGCACTCGTGGTGACAGTAAGAAGATGTGATGAGGATCAGACGGAGCATGGTAAGGTGAAGAGTGGTCAAGAGTGGTCAAAACGGTGAGAAGTACAGGGGTTTATTAGTACTTTTTTTATTATTACATATTACATTTATTATGCTCTGTGGTCTGTAGGAGCATAATAAGTTCTATTTAATTTTCAGAAACTAACTTTGCCCCAAATATAATTTCCTGGGAAAATCTGTGTGATCTGGCAAATTGAAATTTTGCCAGATCCGCTAATTAATAATTAGAGTGGAAAACCTTTGTTTTCACCTTCCCTTAAAATATTGCGAATTCTAAATTTAAATTTTCACATTGCAATGGAAAAACCCATAGTTCTGGCCTTATTTTCTGTTTCTTGTGTTATATTAATCCCTTCTTGAAGTACCTCTAAGTTATGGCTGTTTCCCGGAACATGTCTTTGGACTGCAAATTGCAATTAAAGATTATTTGCTTAAGGATTCTCTTACAAGAGCTGATTGCTTATCTCATTCTATAGCGTTTGCTTTAATATACATGGTCACATCCTTTCACCATGTAATAAATCAAAACACACATCAGAGATAAGCAGATGTTAAACAGTCTTGCCATACCAGTTTAATTATTCCTGGGAGTATCTTGTGTCATTAATAATGCAAATAAAATGCCTATTAATATGCAAATTAAACATCATATTTTCTTGGTGACTCTAGAGTATTATCATACATGGTTGACCTGAAGATCTAAAGATGAATTTAGATGAGCCATGGACTATACATGGGACAAAATTCCAGATGATGGAACTTTATTGAGAGTTGTATTTCATATTTCTAGAATCCCTGATGTAGGAGAAGAGGAAAATCTACAGTATAGAGTCCCTCGACATAGAAGAAAAATGTTTGTGTCTTGTATGTAGGTGATGAAATATTGCTATCCTTCCAATACAGCAGAAGGATTAAAATACACCTACAAAAGACAGATTACTGTCCCTGATTCTACTGGGAAAAATGCAAACAAGGCAGTTTTTGCTTCTAGAGAATGGAACATCAATATCAAAGCAATAGCATATGATACAATTATTTATATGTTCTAAGTGGTTCAGGAATGTAATGTCTAGCTGGTATATTACATGCCATACTGTTCCTCTTTAATCATTGCATTTTTCACCCATTAACAAAACTTTCTATTTCATATTTTACTGAGCAAATACAATTATCGTTTCAGACATTCTGAAGAGGAACATGTCTATTAGCACCAATTCATATTGACGTCAAATCAGTAAACTCATTCATTCTGTACCTTTCGGCATGCATGTCAGTATGATTCCTTTTGGGTTGAATTAGTTAAATAATTCAACCTAAATTATAATTAGTAATGTAAGAGACATATGCAGCCTAACAAATTAACTACTTCTATAGTAATGGTTAAGAATTTGCTGTACATTTATTACAGCAAATTCTTAACTATTACTATATATATCTATATATATATATAGATATCTATATATAGTTATAAATAAGACAACTATATTGTGCATAATGATTTGGATTAGTGCAATGAAAATATATTTATACCCTGTGATCTTTTCCAAATTTTTTCATGTTACACACACAAATGTAAATGTCTTTTTTATTTGGATTTTATGTGATATATCAACACAAAGCAGCAAATATTTGTAAAGTGTGGCCTAAATGATAGATGTTTTTTAAAATACTTTAAAAATATAGATCTAAAATTGTGATGTGCATTTGTATTCAGCCCCCCTGAGTTAATACTTTGTAGGACCACCTTTTTGCTGCAATTACTGTTGTCTACTGGGGTATGGCTCTATCAGCTTTGCTGACCTCTGAGCCTAGAAATGTTCTTCTTTGCAAACTAGCTCCAGCTCACTGATATAAGATGGAGAGCTTCTGTGAACAGCAATTTTCAAGTCTTGTCATAGATTCTCAATGGGATTTAGGTCTGGATTTTAACTGGGCCATGCAAACAGATGAATATGCTTTGATCTAGACCATTTCATTATAGCTCTGGCAATAAGTTTCGGGTCGTTGTCCTGCTGAATGTTGAACCTATGCCCCGTCTCAAGTCTTTTGCAGCCTTTAACAGATTTTCCACAAGGATTACCCTTCAATTAGATCCATCTATCTTCCCATCAGCTCTGACCAGTTTCCTTTTCCTTGCTGAAGAAAAGCATCCCCACATCATGATGATGCCACCACCATGTTTAACAGTGGGCATGGTGCGTTCAAGGTAATGTGCAGTGTTAGCTTTTCATTTAGCCCAAAAAGTTATACTTTGATGTCATCTGTCCAGAGCACCTTTTTCCATGTTCTAAATTGTGTCCCCTACATGGATTTTTTTGCAAAATGCTACATTTTCGGATACATTTTTTTAAAATAATTAGAAAACCATGTATCATTTCACTTACCCCTCATAAATACTTATTGTTGCAGAAGCTGGGACATAATTTTTTCTAAAGTCTAATTAGTATTGTGTCATACGCAACCATACAAGGTGAGCAGTTACTGCTTTTCCTTAGACATGGGTTTACAGGTTAAAACCAATAGTGCTCTTACTTTGTCCCCACAGCCTAGTCTGTGGGTAGAGAATGCATAGCAAAGATTTGGGAGGAGGGAATGATGTTTCGTGGACTTAGAGGCTGCTTTAGCTGATGTTAGGCAGGTACGAAGTTTGTGAGAGTGGGAGCAATAAATAAGCAAAGCCCTGTACAATTGCTACTAGTCTTATGCAGCAAGCAGCCTCAACTACTATGCTTCTATATAGGTTACATGTGTAGCACAAATATGTACAGTAGATTTTTTTTCCTGCAGGTGACATGAAATGTTGAGAGTGTAAATTTTGTTTTGGATGCACTGTATTATATTCTTGTTAAGCAAATTCCTTGCTGATTAATGATTTTTAATATACAAAATTAAGAGAAGACCCCTATGCAGTAATTTCAGGCTAATGTGGTATTGGCAAGAATACCCTAAACTGATTTATAGAAACTGGTGTCTCAGACATCTGTCATAAACTAAAGATTATAATAATTATTAATGAAATGTGTGAAATTCATTAAAAGGTGAACGCTTCTTAATACATTTTGTACATGTTGAGGCTGTCGAAATTCAGAAAAAAAACCCTGCTTTTAGAAGGCGTATGTATGCTGGACAATTTTCTACCCCATATGCTTTCAAATGTTAAGAAATAGCTGGACCAGCCACTTTCCTTTCGGCCCACCTTCCTAGAGTGGTAAGAAGATTGAAGTCACACAATATAATGCAAATACAAACCTATAAGACACAACATTTATTTTTATTTTTTGCGTAAAATGGGAATGTAGAAAGATGGTTGTCCTGGGTTCCTTGCTGTTTATCAATATCCTGGATCGGTACCATTGTTTGCAGGAAGAAATAAAGCACATTTAACAATGTCAAGCACTTCTCCTGGAGAGTGCTTTGGAGAGGACTGTATACTTGAACAAATTGTAGAAATACTGTATGGATCAAAATTATTGTAGCCTGCTTTGAAAGGATGAAGAATTCAAGAGAAGGTTGGACCTTTTGTGCTAATTTGCAAGAACATACATAAAAACTAATCAATAAGAAAAGAAAATAACATAACATACAAACTTTTTTTGATAAGAAAATGCTGTAGTTTGTTTTTAACAAGGCTAAACTAATGGCTTTACCACTAATTTACTAATTATGATCTTGAAATGTATAACCTTTATTGTTTTGGATGGTTTTTAGTTGTAGATATTGCTGTAATGATCCTGAGACACTTGACATTTTGAACTCCTGGAGTTTAGTAAACATTGTGTATCTTTGTCTTGGATTAGTTATTAATGTCTTTAATATACCTAGAAACATGTTTTTCATGCCAGTAAAGTGTACTTAAACCAATGGTTGTGCTGATTTTAAGACATCATGTTACTCATTTTTATGCTTTAGAAACTCATGTCTAAACCCTTTACATTTGATTTGCAGTTTTATTTTTTATAATCCTCCCACTTTTCCAGCAGTCATGTAAATTTCATTCATTGTAAAATATTGAGCTGGTAAGTAATTACAGAATAATGTTAAAATATCTCAGGAGGGCTTGTAAATGGTAATTTGTCCAAAGTTGATCAGAAAACATCCATAATTCATGTGAATCATATCACTTAACACAATGTGGTGAACTGAGGCTAATGGCTGAGTGAGGGATTGTGATTTCATAAGGATTATTAGAATGATACATATTAATACCATTCCACCAAAGTCTGAATACAAAAATATCAGGAACACAGAACAAGGAGAAATTAGTGCAGAAACATAGTAAATTGTTGGTAATAAGTACAATTTCCTAAGCAAATATCTGGGGATTTTCTAACTATTTGCTGTCATTTTATGCTGAAGGCAAACATGTTTTAAGTATAAAATGCAGCATAATTCCTTTTCCCCAGTTTACCTTGTACTAGAGCTAAAATGATCTAAAATACTAATGGTTAGATGCGTAGAGTGCCTGCCGAGATCTGCCGTCCAGCACCCGAAAACAATAGGAGATTTCTCCTATTCCTTTTTATCACTGTGATAGACCCTTCAACAGTGATCAAAATAAAAAATTGTAAATCAAACCCCTTTTATCACATTTAGGTAAAAATAGTAAAATAAAAAAAAATATTATTTTCCATTTTTCCATAGGTTAGGGTTAGGGCTAAACTAGGGTTATGGTTGGGGTTATAGTTGAGGTTATAGCTAGGGTTAGGGTTGGGGCTAGGGTTAGGTTATGGTTGAGGTTATAGCTAAGGTTAGGGTTGGGCTAGGGTAAGGGTAATGGTTGGGATTATAGTTGGGATTATAGCTAGGGTTAGGGTTGGGCTAGGGTTACGTTTGAGGCTAGGACTAAGGTTAAGGGTTGGGACTAGGGTTAGAGCTAGGGATAGGGTTTGTCTAGGGTTAGGGTTGGGGTTATGGTTAGGATTGAGGTTGTGTTTGGGGTTAGGGTTGTGGTGTTGAGGTTAGATGTTGTGAATGTTTTAGAAATGAATTCTGAGCAGAAACTCCCTCTGGTGGTTACAAACAGTACTGAACCATTCAATGAGGATTGGCAATCGGGAATCACAGACTGGCTGGATATAAGGGAGGTTCCCTCCCATCATGGTTGCCGGTGATCAATTGTTCTTGTCTCAACGTTGTTTCCTGGTTTACTTGGAAGCTTGCTGAGTCTTGCCTCTTTTCCTGCTCTCAGATAAGATATTTTCTGTTTTTTGTTTTTGTGCTTACCATTTGCATGTTTCTCTGCATTTCTGTGAGGTTAGCCAGGTTCCCCTCCTGGGGGGCTTGGGCTCCTCTCATTTCCTCTGGAGCCACTGTTATTTGTTCATTTGCTTTTTCCAGTTTTTTCAGTGGCTGCGGCTTAGTTTTGTTACACAAGAGAACTAATTTAGGTGGTAGAGGTCGTGTGATCTCAGGTGTTTTTGCAATTAGTAGCGTTTGCATTAATTAGGGTTTTTTTTTGGATTGCAGTAAGTATCCTTCCTATCCTTTTCTGTCTAGGCAGATTGGGCCCCAACGTTTGCTCATACTATTTTCTGTCTGTGTCTGTATTTCCTCTTGTCTAACCGCCATTACATGTTTGGGGGCTTCCTATGTTCTTTGGGGATCTGCTCCGGGGCAGATAGCTTTCCTCTTTCTATCTTTAGGTGTAGTTAACCTCTCAGGCTGTGACGAGGCGTCTAGGACCAAAGTAGGAATGCTCCACGGCTGCCTTTAGTTGTGGTGGTTAGTCAGGGTACTGCATCCTGTAGATTCCAACCTCTCTGGTGTATTGCCGTTTTTGCCTGCTCTCCTCAGCTACCAAATCATAACAGTTAGAATTGTGGTTAGGGTTATGGTTTAGTGGTGTGTTGGGGTTAGGGTTGTGTTAAGGTTAGTTAAAATTGGGGTGTTTCCACTGTTTAGGTACACCAGGAGTTCTCCAAATGTGATATGCACCCACCATTGATCCAGCAAATTTTGCATTCAAAAAGTCAAACAGTGCACTCTCCCTTCTGAGCCCTGCCATGCTACCAAACAGTGGCTTTCCCCCACATATGGGGTATTGGCATACTCAGGAGAAATTGCACAACAACGTTTGTGGTCCATTTCTACTGATACCCTTGTGAAAATAAAATAGTTTGGTACCAAAGTACATTTTTTGTGAAAAAAGAAAAATGTTCAATTTTTCCGTCCACATTGGTTTAGTTCTAGTGAAGCAAATAAAAGGTTAATAAATTTCTTGAATGTGATTTTGAGCACCATGAGGGGTGCAGTTTTTAGAATATGTCACTTTTGAGTACTTTCTGTCATATTGACCCCCCCAAACTAATTTCAAATGTGAGGTGGTCCCTAAAAAATGATTTTGCAAATTTTGGTGGAAGAATGAGAAATTGCTGATCAACTTTTAATCCTTATAACGTCCTATCAAAAATAATTGTTTCCAAAATTGTGTTATGTAAAGTAGACACATGGGAATTGTTATTTATGAACTATTTTGTTTCGATATGACTATCTGATTTATGGCCACAAAAATTAAAAGTTTGAAATTTGGAGAATTTTCAAAATTTTTGCTAAATTTCCATTTTTTTCATAAATAAACGCAAGTCATATTGAAGAAATGTTACCACTAACATTGTTAGGGTTCGAGTTCCCACTCCTGCACAGGGGGAATCTCGAACTGTTCCCACTGCGGTCCCCCATCCATCTCCGGCCTCAGTGGTTCCTGCTCAGCAGAGACGTCGGTCCCAGCATCTTGCGCGGCCCAGTACTGTGCAGAGACTTGCTGCTGCAATCAGTGTTGGAGCAGGCAGATTTGGGACTAAGTCCTTTGTTGCTTCATCTGAGCATGCCCAAGGCAAGATCTCCCATTGGAGATCAGGGGTCACATGCTCAGATATAGCTGCCACTCCTATTGGTCCTTCAGGAAGGTCCTGTGGCTGTTGATGTTCTGAAGCAGCTTTCCATTGGTCCTTCCTGGTAGGTCTTTTTCTCGTGGCTGCTATAAAAGGCTGTCCTTACCGCACGGCCGTGCGCTAGTATCAACCGTTATATGCTTTGCGCCAGTATGGTCATGCGTGTGTGTGGTTAAGGCGGCTGAAGTACGCCATTACAATACCGACCTAATCGGTGAGGAGCTTGATATGCTAGCTGGTCAGGGTCGGTGTCTTAGATGCCTTAGATTACCGGCATAACCGGTGAGGAGTTTGATTGCCGTATTCAGGGCCTGGCGTTCAGAAGCCATAGATTGCGGGTGACTACCACGAGGACATTAGCGCATGATTACTTTCTATGTTCGCTTAGCAGTCAACTGTGTACCTGGGTGCCTAACAGGACATAGAAGTTTGTCTCAGCTGCTCTGTGACGCAACAGGGTTCACTTTCAACGCTAGACAGCGCCCTAGCGTGTTTACTTTGCGACTCTGGTGTTAACTGAGTTTGCACACATCGCCATATAGCGCTGTGGCACTCCTTCTAGGGGCTCTGTGGAATAACAGAGTTCGCACATATTGCCACAGCGCGTTATGGCGTTTATTTCGTCGACTCTGAGGGATAACAGAGTTCGCTTCTTGCGCCATCTTACTAGCAGCAGTCTCCGCCTGCACGGTGGACCCCGGACTGCGAATGCACCTCTCTACATCATATATTTGGTGCGTTCCGCTGACCCTAACAAACATAAAGTACAATATGTCACAAAAAACAATCTCAGAATCAGTGGCATCCATTGAAGCGTTCCAGAACTATAACTTCATAAAATGACAGTGGTCAGAATTGTAAAAATTGGCATGGTCATTAAGTACCAAATTGGCTCTATCACTAAGGGGTTAAAAATGGAAAATGAATCTGCTGTACAAACTGTGCTTCACTAAGAACCACTGATTTTTGATGGCCCAGGCCCTGACCACCACTGTGCAAAGTGTGATAATCTCTGAGATGTCATTGCTGCAGTGCATTATGGAAAAGCCCACTCCTCAATACAGAATGACCTTAGCCTGCATTTAATGATTCAGCAATGTAGAAAATGGTGCTGGGATTCTTTTTTTTTTATTGCAAATCGCAAATTAAAATATTCAAATTCACATGAAACCACAACTTTCAGGAAATTTGTCTCAAACTCGATCCTCTGCGATTTGATCTGCTCAGCTCCAGTGCATTATACATAATCTAGCAATAGAGAATGCATATGTGGTGGAAAAAGTTTAAACTGGTTGGACCTTTGTCTATGTTCAACCTCTATAACTGTGATTCACAAATGATTTTATTTATTAATGATATGCTTTGTCCATGCAGTGATAGCAATAGAATTATGATATGGACATGAAAATGTCTTGTAAACATGTAGCGTGGATCCAAGCACTAACAGTTTGTCAATTGTCACTGTTCTGAATAAATATTTAACAGGGGCCCTTTTTATCCTCTTAGAATTAATAAGTTCCGCTTATTTTTCTATAGATAATTAGTACATTGTGATTTTACATTCAGTGCCAATTAACATTGTGATATGTGTTAGGCGTTGGGATTTTCCCACTGCACAGGGTAGATCCCAATCGTAGTCTTCTCCTGCGGTCTTCCATTTGGTTCCGACCGCAGCAGATGCTCAGACTCGGGCTGTGCGTTTTGTTACCGCTGCCTCTCCAGGTTCCGCTATGGTAACTAGCAATAGACAGCGGATAGCGGCCTTTCCTGTGACTAAGTCCAGGATTCACTCCACTGAGCATGCTCGTGGGATGACCTCTCATTGGTGGTCGGCAATCAGCTGTTCAGGTCCTGTGCCGGCTCACGACTGGCCAGCAAGCAATATCCTATCTGACTGGATTTAGGCGCAGTCTATAAAAGGATCTTTGCGACGCCCATCGGTGTACTAATATAATTTGTATTTGTGTATGTGTGAGTGAATACACACTGTGTGCACGTGTGTCTGGGCCGAGTCTCTGCCTCTCTGTTGGCGTGTGTGATCGTCTAGTTTTACCTAGTGAGGCAGGTTTTTCCTCGGCTTGACCTAGCGCCTGTCTTGGCCATGTATGCTGCTTAGCACGGGCTGTTTACAGGGCAGAGTCAAACCATGTGCTCTGGCACACACCTTTTGGTACCGCTCTGCGGTCAGTTGAGGTCAGAACAGGGTGACTCGTGCTTACTCCACACAGGGTGATGCTTAACCCTGTGTGCTCTAGGGGATCGCTACCTTAGTTCACCATTTTTCCCATTAGCTGCAGTTTCCCATCTCTGCACGTTGGACCTCGGGTTGCGAACCCTCTTTATTAAATATTCTATTTAGTGTGATCCACAACCCTAACAATATGTCAATACCAAAGGATTCTAAAAACAATATACCTGAAAAACTTGACTATATCCATAAGAATTTATTTTGAGTAACAACTCATAACTCACTGAAAGATGACCATTGCTGTTTTTGATGAGGAGATGTGCTAGAGTCAGACGTTCCTGATTCATGATATGGTGTGCTCTTGATGAGTGGCGTGCACTTCTGTGTGCACCTCTCTACAAATCCTTCTCCTGTCCCCAATAGAGTTAAATTTGTGGCATATTGAAAGTCGCCACTCATCATGGTTTTGAAAAGCTGCGGTTGCCATGTCCCATCAAACCCTAACTCCACCCACTTTGGGAAAAAAATGTGCTGTGAATGCCAAAATTGATAAAATTTTAGCATAGCCTTAAAATGTTCCAAAATGAAATAAAAGTTTTCTATGCCAACATGATGGTGTGAAGGCATTATTGCTTAAAAGATTTTAATATATGAGGGAGAATTGGACTAGAAGTAGTGCTTATGTTTATTTGTTTTAGTTTTCCATTATACAGAATTCCCCTAGTCTAGAAACAAAGTCTATTCTACCTTGTTTAGGCACCACTCATAAAGACTTCCAATTATGACATATTAATGGCTATAGAGTTTAAAAATGTACTGAACAAGTATCTCTTGGAGCACCTCCAACTGTAGTAAATATTCTGCTGATAATAATTTATCCCGGTTTGCACAAAACATATTTCATCATATGAAACCACCATGACATACTGTAACATTTCACCTGGTCCCCTTAAGTCATGACACACAGGTGGTGCAGGGAATGAAAATTCCCTGTTCAGCTAGTCAAACAGATGTTCACTGAAAGCCTCAGGTTCCATTTGCTTCCCTGGACATAAAAATTAAAGGATTCACATCTTCCATTTTGCTTATTCATTTGCTAAAAATTTCAAATGTGTGTTATTCCAACACATGGTAGTTAGATTCAGGTCGAGTGTTTGGAAAAACAAAATTGTTTATAAGTAATATAAGTAACGTTTCAACTATTCCCAGTTGCTAGTTTTCACAAATTATCATATTATATTTCAGTCTACATGTTGTATGTAATTGCATGTTTCGAAACTCTAAACAATTTTACTCACTGGTTTGTTGATACCATTTAAGTCCATTTAAAATAAGGACAAGTTCTAGTCTTCTGATGTTATGTATTATAACTTAAAATAATCTATACCAGTGTTGGCCAACTCATAACTCAATAGTCACATGAAGCTAGCTGTTTGTCAATCCCAAGATATTGGCAGTTGCAGGCACATTCATCTACCCATCATCTACTATTGACAATACAGGATTGCTAAATATTTGCATCAAGGGTAAAAATTTTACTGGCAGTTCACACTTATTATGACGCTCACCTGAGGAGGTGAGGTGGATTCTCTAAACCATAGGACATGGTGAGCAGCACAGACCACAGGCAATGATGAAATAGAAAAGGTCTGCACGTGAATCAGTAATGTTTAGGATTTCAGGCTATGCAAGACAGGAATAGAAAAGTGAAACTAGATTCTGCTAGAGAGCAAACACACAGGATCTGCAGAGAGTACATGTAGTCCTGAACATGTAGCAGGGATATGGCTATTAGTAGAGACGTATATGCAATCAGGAACTTACAACAAGGATATGGTTAATAGCAGAGACATATATGCAATTAGTAATTTGCAGCAGGAATATGAGTAACGTCAGAAATGTACACAATCAGTAGATTGAGCAGGGGTATGGTTAATAGTATAGATATACCGTATAAGGAATCAGGAATTTAAGCAGGGATATAAAGATCTGAGCAAAAAAATAAAATTTGATTAAAAATAGGCAAGAGTTGTTGGGAAGCTAAATAATCAACCTGTTGGAGCAAAATCTTGAGGTAGGCGAGGTCAAATCCTGCAAAGCACATAGTATGTAAGTGTTAAATTTTATGAATACTAAAGCGGCTGATAACTGCCTTAGCCAACCTTAACCCCTTCCCCCTGAGCCTGTTTTCAACTTCCTGACCAGGCCAAATTTTAAACTTCTGACCAGTATCACTATATGTGGTAACAACTATAGAACACTTCAATGTTTTAGAAAGTATAGCAATTTTCAAACTTTTAATTTTTATGCCCTTTAACTAGATAGTTATATAACAAAATATAGTGAATAAATTACACTTACCATATGTCTACTTTATATCAGCATCATTTTTTAAACTGTTTTCACAAAATTTGCAAAAACACTTATTTTAGTGACCACATGACATTTGAAGTGACGTGGAGGAGCATATATGACAAAGTACCTAAAAGTGACACCATTTTAAAAACTGCACCCGTCAAAGTGCTGAAAACCACATTAAATAAGTTTATAAATTATTCAGACGCTTCACAGTTACTGAAGCAATGTCGAAGGAAAAAATTAAAATTTTGCTTATTTCCACAAATATATTGATTTAGCACCAACTTTAGCATTTTCACAAGGATAACAAAAGATTGATCATACAATTTGTTGTAGAATTTCTCTAGTGCATGCTTATACCCAACATGTGATGGAAAACTACTATTTGGGCACATGGCAGGGCTCAGAAGAGAAAGAGCACCATTTGACTTTTGGAATGCAAAATTGGCTGGAATCAGTAGAGGATGTCATGTCATGTTTGCAGAGCCTCTTATGTGCCTAAACAATGGAATCTGCCACAAAGTCACCCAATTTTGACACTATACCCCTCAAGGAACTTATCTAGAGGTATGGTGAGTACCTTAAACCCACAGGTGCGTCACAAGATTTTATAACGTTGAGAGGTGAAAATGAAAAAATGTTTACCATATTTTACCGTAAAAATTGTTTTTTTTTCCAATTTTTTTCATATTCACAATGGTATCAGGATAAAAATGACCTTACAGTTTATTGTGCAATTTCTCCTGAGTACACCGATACCCCCCATATGTGGTGTAAAACTATTGTTTGAGAACACGGCAGGGCTTGGAAAGGAAAGAGCGCCAACTGAATTCTCAAGCTCAGTTTTGGCTAGAATAGATTTTGGACGCCATGTTAAATTTGAAAAGCTCCTGACAAGCAAAAACAGTATAAACCGATAGAATTGGCTCTATTTTGCAAATTACAAAGCTGGAGGAATTTAGCTAGTGAGGTACTGAACATTTTTATCTTTCAGTCAATTCACAGAATTGTATAACATTAGGCTTAATAAATGGAAAATTAGGATTTTTCCACTAAAATGTTGCTTTGGCCAAAAGTTTTTAAATTTCAAAATGGATAATAGGAGAAAATCAATGCTACAATTTGTTATGCAATTTCTGAGTTCGCCAAGACCCTATATGTGGTCAAAAACTTCTTCGTGGGCACAGAGCAAACCTCAGAAAGAAGAAGCGCCCTATTGGATTTCAAATTTTGCTGGAATGTTTTGAGGATGCCATCTCACATGGACAGAGTCCCTGAGGTGCCAGAAAAGCAGATTTCTCCATATGTGACCACATTTTACAAAATACACCCCAATAGATTCATCTAAGGGTGCAGTGAGCATATTTACATCACATGTGCATCACAGAATTTTATACCAGTGGGCGGTGAAGAAAAAATAATTTCATTTTTACCATTAAAATGTTGCTTTAGTGCCAAGAATAAATTTTTTAGAACAGCTAATCAAAAAATGGACCTCACAGTTTGTTGTGAAATTTCTCCTGAGATCGCCAATGACCTACATGTAATTTAGATATACTTTTCAGACACCTTGGAAAGCTTAGAAGGGAAGGAACACCATATCATAAGGAAGAATTTGTTGTTATAAATTGTGGGTATCATGATCCACTGGGAGAGGCCCTGATTTGCCAGAACATCAGTACCCCCCATAAGTGACCCCATTTTACAAACTGCACCTCTCAATGAATTCACATAAGGGTTTAGTGATTATATTGACTCCACAAGTTTGTCACCAAATTTTATATCATTTAGTAGTGAAAAAAATATTTTTTTACCCCCCAAAATTTTTTGAGCCACAACTTTTACATTTTCACATGAGGAAATGGATAACATTGGCCCCACAATTTGTCACACAATTTCTGCTGAACATGGCATTAGCCCATATGTGGCTGTACAGCACTACTTAGCCATACGGAGAGACTTGGGAGGGAAAAGTGCTATTTGACACTTGGAAAGCAAGATAATTTAGAATAGTTTGGGGACTTCAAATGCAAAGCTCTTAAGTGCAAAAAGGGCAGAATACCCTCTCAAGTGACCCTATTTTGGAAATTACATCCATTTAGGAATTTATCTACAGGTGGAGTTATGATTTTGACTCCATGAGTGTTTTCCAGAAACAAGGGGCAATGAATGTTGCAGAGTAGTGTTGAGCGATACTGCTCGATATCTAAAAATATCGGATCGGAATGGTATCGCCGATATCACTAAATATCGTCGATATCCGATTCCGATACCGGAAGTCCCATGTAAGTCTATGGGAACAAAATATCGCAACTAAAAAAACACTTTCTTTCGTTGTAAACACAAAATATACACACATAGAATACTTATATATATATATATATACATGTCATTGTGACATATATATTAAAACATATATTTATAGTTTATACACTTCTACATAGTAAAATAGACTCTGATTCAATTCCGGGTAAAGCCGTGACATACCCCATAGAAGTCGACGGACTCGGTGCCGAGTACCCCCAAAACCTCTGGCTCTGTGCGACTCAACTTGGGCGTCACGAACAGGATTCTGTAGCTCGCTATAAGCGAGTCCTGTGTGCCTGAATTGAACTGGTTTTGTGCTTGAGAATTGCTAAAATCATCAGAGAATGTATTTGCCATTTTTCCGTCATATCTGCGTCACGACGAGGCACTGGTGAAGAAGAAGGGCGTGCTCTTCGTGGGTGTACACTCACTCAGTGGCGCGAAAACGATGGCCGACCACTCTAAATGGTACTGCAATGTAAGATCGTGCCCCACAGCTCTTGAGTTCCGCCTCCTCATCCTCCTCAGTGTGCGGAAACTAACACGAAGGTCCCGCCTCACTACAAAAGAGGGGCCCTTTCCAGATGCTAATGACACATGTGACTTGGCAGAGATGGCTAATGGACACGAGCAGAAGTGTGAAGGGATGGAGCAGTCAGAGCTCTCCCCCCACGGAAGCGACACGATCGCCACGGAACCACCGTTGGGCACCCGGCCTGGAAACCCTATTACGCTGCAAGAAGCGGAGGATACCCTAAGAGGCCTGGCCCGGCACCGGGAGGAGGTCGCCAGGATGGAAGCCAGCTGGCGTGCCCTAAAACTAAACTTGGAGCGGCGCCAATCCCTCTTACCTGAAGTGTCTGTACCGGATGGTGAGGCACCCGTTCTAGTAGAGGAGTCCGTGCGGGCATCCCAGCCTTTGCAATGTGATCCGGTTGACGTTGTCGCAGTGAAGGCACCCGTTCCTGCAAAAAACGCTGCAGCAGCAGCACCCCAGATCCCGCTGTCTGCCCCCGTCGCTGAGACAGAAGAAGCGACACCCGTCCTCATGGAGGAGGCCGCGCAGGCACCAGAGGTCTACCTGTCTGTACCGGAGCCCCGACTGTCATCTGTTCCAGAGCCGGCTGCTTCCTCCGCAGGTGAGCGCCGCCAGGACTGTCGGGCGCCAGGATAGCTGCCGCAAACCGGACATCGTAAGCTGCAGTTTGATGGTGGAGACATGGAGATGCTGGTGGAGGAGAATTACAACCGGCGTCAGGAGGAAGAGTGGAGACGTCGGGAGAGAGAAGCCGAGCGACAAAGGGAGCAGCGCGAATCCCAGAAGCTTTGCCAACATCACATCGAGAAGGACCGGGCAGATAAGGACCGGATGAGAAAAGATAAAGGAACCCTGATGGAGCCGCAGCGTAAGGGTGCAGTACGGAGCTTTAAATTGAAAGCTGGTTGGGGCTTCATCCAGGAGCCTGGACTTTATTTAGAAGTGTTTGTGACCCGGCGGGACGTGGAGACTCACCTCCCAGAAGGACACCCGGGGAGGGACCTGTTGCCAGGCGACTTGGTAACTTACACCCGACACTGGGGTTACAATGGATGGTATGCCCTAAATGTCACCAGGTGCGACCCCTGGTCCCCAGAGTGTCAGGAACCTGTGAGACCCTCGGAGCCTTCAGCCTCCCACATCCAGGCCTCTGCACAAGTGCCCACCCCACGCCGTAAATCTCCCCAGCCTCCCTCAGTGGTCTCCTCAGCAGCCCCAGCTATGGACATGATAATGATATCTGGCCCGTACCCGGCGCCTGTTAGGCCCCCTGGGATTCGTTCAGTACGGGACATAGGGCTCCAGACCCGGAGGGAGATGAAAGAGGTGGCCACACAGACACAGATAGCGGGTCACGACTTGACTGTACAGGCCACACGACATCATCAGGTCCTGGTGGTCCTTGGTGTCTCGGATGTTTGGCAAGCATCAGAAGAGTACCAGGTGGTACCTGGAACACCCCTGCCAAAGAATTATAAATAACCCAGACAGGGTCCCTGTATGTAAATAGTTAAATTGTTGATGTACCCGGACGGGTGAATGTTCATAAAAAAGTTTTTTAATTTAATAAAAAAAACAACACAGTTTTCATTACTTTTATTACAGTCTCATCCTGCGACGCCATCGATCTCCTGTAAAAAAATGAAAAAAAAAAAACAGCAGTATACCACCTGTCCGACGCAGTCCATAGTAACGAGTGTCCCATGACGATCCAGCTCTGCTACATCAGAATGACATCAGAGGCAGGCAGGCAGGCAGAGCCTGTCATCCCGGCGCAGCACAGCTGATTACCTGCTTCCCCGGCGGTGACGTCATCGGACTGACTGCTTTACGGCCGGGATTACCCAGCAGTCACTGCAGTTATCGCGAAAAACTGCATGTGACCGCCAGGGAGAAGATAATGGCGGCCATCAAGCAGTCCAGGACGTGACCGCCGGAGATCTTCTGCCAGGTAAGTGCCGCTGACTCCTGACAGACCCGACCGACGGACACTCACAGTGACAGTAACAAATCCGATTCCGGTATCCGATATGACGAAAATATCGGTACTCGGAATCGAAAGCCCGATACAGCTAATATCGGCCGATACCCGATATTTGCAGTATCGTATCTAGTGTTGAGCGATACGATAATGCAAATATCGGCTATCGGCCGATATTAGCTCTATCGGCCTTTCGATAATTCGTTTCGATATTTTCGTCTTATCGAATACCGGAATCGGATTTGTCACTGTCACTGTGAGTGTCCGTCGGTCGGGTCTGTCAGGAGTCAGCGGCACTTACCTGGCAGAAGATCTCCGGCGGTCACGTCCTGGACTGCTTGATGGCCGCCATTATCTTCTCCCTGGCGGTCACATGCAGTTTTTCGTGATAACTGCAGTGACTGCTGGGTAATCCCGGCCGTAAAGCAGTCAGTCCGATGACGTCACCGCCGGGGAAGCAGGTAATCAGCTGTGCTGCGCCGGGATGACAGGCTCTGCCTGTCATTCTGATGTAGCAGAGCTGGATCGTCGTGGGACACTCGTTACTATGGACTGCGTCGGTCAGGTGGTATACTTTTTTTTTTTTTTTTTCATTTTTTTACAGGAGATCGATGGCGTCGCAGGATGAGACAGTAATAAAAGAAATGAAAACTGTGTTTTTTTTTTTTAATTAAATTAAAAAACTTTTTTAGGAACATTCACCCGTCCGGGTACATAAACAATTTAACTATTTACATACAGGGACCCTGTCCGGGTTATTTAGACTTCTTTGGCTGGCCTCTTCCAGGTACCACCTGGTACTCTTCTTGAGATTGCCAAACATCCGAGGCACCAAGGACCACCAGGACCTGATGACGTCGTGTGGCCTGTACAGTGACGTCGTGACCCGCTATCTGGGTCTGTGTGGCCACCTCTTTCATCTCCCTCCGGGTCTGGAGCCCTATGTCACGGACTGTATGAACCCCTGGGGCCTAACAGTGCCCGGGTACGGGCCACGTAACTGGATCATGTCCATGGGTGGGTCTGCTGAGGAGACCACTGAGGGAGGCTGGGGAGATTTACGGCGTGGGGTGGGCACTTTTCCAGAGGCCTGGATGTGGGAGGCTGGAGGCTTCGAGGGTCTCACAGGTTCCTCACACACTGGGGAGTAGGGGTCGCACCTGGTAACATTTAGGGCGTACCACCCATTGTAACCCCAGTGTCGGGTGTAAGTCACCAAGTCTCCTGGCAACAGGTCGCTCCCCGGGTGTCCTTCTGGGAGGTGAGCCTCCACGTCCCGCCGGGTCACAAAGACTTCTAAATAAAGTCCAGGCTCCTGGATGAAGCCCCAACCACCTTTCAATTTAAAGTTCCGTACTGCACCCTTACGCCGCGGCTCCCTCAGGGTTCCTTTATCTTTTCTCATCCGGTCCTTATCTGCCCGGTCCTTCTCCACCTGACGTTGGCGAAGTTTTAGGTTTTCTCGCTGCTCCCTTTGTCGCTCTGCTTCCCGCTCCCAACGTCTCCACTCTTCCTCCTGACGCCGGTTGTAATTCTCCTCCACCAGCTGCTCCATGTCTCCACCATCAAACTGCAGCTTACAGTGTCCGGTTTGCGGCAGCTCTCCTGTCGTCCCCCAGTCCTGGCGGCGCTCCCCTGCGGAGGAAGCAGACGGCTCTAAATCAGATGACAGTCGGGGCTCCGGTACAGGCAGGTAGTGCTCTGGTGCCTGCGCGGCCTCCTCCATGAGGACGGGTGTCGCTTATTCTGTCTCAGCGACGGGGGCAGACAGCGGGATCTGGGGTGCTGCTGACGGTGCTGCGGTTTTTGCAGGAACGGGTGCCTCCACTGCGACAACGTCAACCGGATCACATTGCAAGGACTCCTCTACTAGAACGGGTGCCTCCACTGCGACAACGTCAACCGGATCACATTGCAAGGACTCCTCTACTAGAACGGGTGCCTCACCTTCCGGTACAGACACTTCAGGTAAGAGGGATTGGCGCCGCTCCAAGTTTATTTTTAGGGCACGCCAGCTGGCTTCCATCCTGGCGACCTCCTCCCGGTGCCGGGCCAGGCCTCTTAGGGTATCCTCCGCTTCTTGCAGCGTAGGAGGGTTTCCAGGCCGGGTGCCCAACGGTGGTTCCGTGGCGATCGGGTCGCTTCCGTGGGGGGAGAGCTCTGACTGCTCCATCCCTTCACACTTCTGCTCGTGTCCATTAGCCATCTCTGCCAAGTCACATGTGTCATTAGCATCTGGAGAGGGCCCCTCTTTTGTAGTGAGGCGGGACCTTCGTGTTAGTTTCCGCACACTAAGGAGGATGAGGAGGCGGAACTCAAGAGCTGTGGGGCACGATCTTACATTGCAGTACCATTTAGAGTGGTCGGCCATCGTTTTCACGCCACTGAGTGAGTGACACCCACGAAGAGCACGCCCTTCTTCTTCACCAGTGCCTCGTCGTGACGCAGATATGGCGGTAAAAATGGCAAATACATTCTCTGATGATTTTAGCAATTCTCAAGCACAAAACCAGTGCAATTCAGGCACACAGGACTCGCTTATAGCGAGCTACAGAATCCTGTTCGTGACGCCCAAGTTGAGTCGCACAGAGCCAGAGGTTTTGGGGGTACTCGGCACCGAGCCCGTCGACTTCTATGGGGTATGTCACGTCTTTACCCGGCAATTGAATTAGAGTCGATTTTACTATGTAGAAGTGTATAAACTATAAATATATGTATATATATATGTCACAATGACAGTATATATATATATATATATATATATATATATATATATGTATTCTATGTGTGTATATTTAGTGTTTACAAGGAAATAAAGGTTTTTTCTAATTTCGATATTTTGTTCCCATAGACTTACATGGGACTTCCGCTATCGAAATCGGATATCGACGATATTTAGTGCTATCGGCGATACAATTTCGATACGATATTTTTAGATATCGAGCAATATCGCTCAACACTAATCGTATCGCTCAACACTATTGCAGAGTAAAAATTGCAAATCTGCCATTGTAGTGCCTATACATTACATAGTTACTCTCGACTCCATCTGGCCTCTGTTCAGTGGTATCATTCTTTCCATAAGTGCACAATACAGTGGCGGACCGTATTTATTTTCACGCTTAAAAAGACAGACACCTCTGGATGAGAGGTCAGACGGCATCCACAGTGTCTCCATCTGCCCCATTATAGGGAATCTTCCACCGGGAGTTCCGCCTGAATCACGTATTTCAGAGATTTACATGGAAAACCTTGTGTAAGTGCAGGGTAAATGTGAGCCAAACCTTACTGCAACCTTTGAGAGTCAGAATAAAAAAATCAAAAGCAGGCCAATAATTTTATTTATTTGTTTATGCTGTTTCTTGCATGGTATAAGTGATAAGATAGCTTTGTTCTTTGGATCGGTTCAATTACAGCAATATCAGATTTATATCCACTTTTTATGTTTGGCATGCTAAAAGATAATATTTTTGCAAAATAAAGTTTTTACATCTCCTTTATTCGAGAGCTATAACTTTTCTATATTTCTGGCAACAGTCATGTTAGGGCTTGTTTTTGCGGTGTATGGTTGACGTTTTTATTGGTACCATTTTCGGGCACATGATTTTTTTGACATTTTTTGAAAAAAAACAATTCAGGAATTGTTTGTTGGATTTTTAGTTTTTTTTATATATAAATATACCTATTTAGTGGTTTAATTGTTTTTACATTTGTACTTAGTTCCTCTATGAAACTTTGATTACTGCAGATTGACCTGGAATGTGATCTCACATTTATTACTAAACAATATCAAATGTGATTGCTCACAAGTCAGCAGGATCCACTCCATAGGATTATTCAGAGACAGGTGATGTCTTGGACTTTCTGAAATTGGAATGTCATGAAAACAGTTCAACAATATATTAATAAAAACAAGAAATATATTTTTTGTGACTGTATATGAAAATGTCTTAAAAATGTATTATATATATCACTCCATTACAATTCACACATAATAATCCCCAGTAGTGCAAACAAAAAAAAACATTGACTCCTTTTCAATCTTTTAAAATTGTTATACTATTACCAACATTTTAGGATGTGGATGAATGAAGTATGTAGCAATTATCGGTCACGACTCTTGATATCTCACCATGTTAATAAGTTGATCAAAAGCATCATTAGGACCATATTATGGTATCTACTTTGGTACTCCATAGCAGCCTTATTTGACACTCCAAGGATGGCACTCTACTCACCTTTTGTGATTACACTCTTCGAAATGTCCATGTACCTAAGGAATGGAGGCCAAGTACGTTTGTGGAGCTGCAATCTGCCAGACCAGGGTCCTATGAAACAGTTTGCTCAACTCTGCTTGCTTTTATTACCGATTTAACCCCTTAACGACCGCAAATATGCCTTTTAACGCGGTCATTAAGGGTACTTAAACCACAGCGTCGTTAATTAACGGCGCTGTGGAAAAAGTGAATAGTGCCCCCCAGAGGTGCATTTTCTCTGGGGTCTCGGCTACCGGGGGTAGCCGAGACCCCAGAGAACATGAATCGGGTCGGATTTTACCGACACCGATGTTGAGATCGCCGTTATTAACTCTATAACGGCGATCGCAACAAAAAAAATGTTGTGCCATTTAATTTCTCTTTCCTCTGATGTCATCGGACATCAGAGGACAGAGAAAAAGGGTCCCTGGGACCCCCATGTGGCCCCTAATCCCCTCCATGTGGCCCCCGGGCCCTCCGGAGTCTCCGGTGCCACTGCCATTGAGAAAATGGCGGGCGCATGCTCAGTGCGCCCGCCGCGATGTGCTGCGTTGGATGGGCAATTTTCTCTGGGATCCCGGTGTTGCGATCGCCGCTATACAGCATAACGGCGACCGCAAAAAAAAAAAAAATGATTTCTCTCCCCTCTGATGTGATCACAAATCAGAGGGGAGAAAATTAGGGTCCCCAGCTCCCCCCGAAACCACCCCTGTACCTGCTGGTGTCCTCCGGCAGGTCCCCCTGGCCTCCGATCCTCCCGGTCTTCTTCCTGGAAAAAAAAAATGGTGGGCGCATGCGTAGTGCGCCCGCCGATCTGCTTGGCGGCAGATTCAAATTTTTTTCATTCATTCTCCAGAAAGTACATTTTGATCACTGTGATAAACTATCACAGTGATCAAAATAAAAAAAAAGTACATAACCCCCCCATTTATCACCCCCTTAGTAAGGGACATATAATAAAATATAGAAATTATATTTATTTTCATTTTTCCATTAGGTATAGGGTTATAATTAGGGTTAGGGTTAAAATTAGGGCTAGGGTTAGCATTAGGGTTAGGGTTATAATTAGGGTTAGGGTTAGGCTGGGTTCATACTGCGTTATGGCAGTCCGTTAGACGGACTGCGTTACACAGCGGTATAACGCGGTGTAACGCAGTCCGTTAACGCTGCCATCCACCCCCATTTGAGGGTGCATCGTGACGCATGCCATAAAGCGGCAAGCGTTCGCGACGTGCCATCATTCAGTGACGGAGCCTCGGACGCGGGCTGCAGCTTCTGGGCTCCGTCACCGCTAGCGCAGATGAATCATCTGCTGATTCCTCTGCGCTAGCGGGTATAGCATAACGCGACCGCGTTATGCTATACCGTTACCAGCCCGTCAACGCTATGTGTTGAACGGGCTGGTAAAATGCAAAATGAACCTAGCCTTAGGGTTAGGGTTATAATTAGGGTTAGAATTAGGGTTAGGGTTACAATTAGGGTTAGGTTTAAAATTAGGGTTAGGGTTACAATTAGAGTTAGGGTTACAATTAAGGTTAGGGTTACAATTAGGGTTGGAATTAGGGCTGGGATTTAGGTTAGGATTAGGGTTGGAATTAGGGTTAGGGTTGTGTTGGGGTTAGGATTGGATCTAGAATTGAGGGGTTTCCACTATTTAGGCATATTAGGGGGTCTCCAAACACGACGTGGCGTTCAAAAAGTCAAATGGCGCTCCCTCCCTTCCGAGCCCTGCCGTGCGCCCAAACAGTGGTTTACCCCAACATATGGGGTATCGGCGTACTCAGGACAAATTGCACACCAATTTTGGGGTTCTAATTTCTCCTGTTACCCTTGGGAAAATAAAAAATAGCTGGCTAAAAAAATCACTTTTGAGAAAAAAAATGATTTTTTATTTTCACAGCTCTGCGTTTATAAATTTCTGTGAAACACTTGGGGGTTCAAAGTGCTCACCACACATCTAGATAAGTTCCTTAAGGGGTCTAGTTTCCAAAATGGGGTCACTTGTGGGGGGTTTCCACTGTTTAGACACATCAAGGGGTCTCCAAACACGACGTGGCTTCAAAAAGTCAAATTGCGCTCCCTCCCTTCCGAGCCCTGCCGTGCGCCCAAACAGTGGTTTACCCCAACATATGGGGTATCAGCGTACTCAGGACAAATTGCACACCAATTTTGGGGTTCTAATTTCTCCTGTTACCCTTGGGAAAATAAAAAATAGCTGTTTAAAAAATCATTGTGGAGGAAAAAAATGATTTTTTATTTTCACGGCTCTGAGTTTATAAATTTCTGTGAAGCACTTGGGGGTTCAAAGTGCTCACCACACATCTAGATAAGCTCCTTGGGGGGTCTAGTTTCCAAAATGTTGTCAATTGCAGGGGGTTTCTACTGTTTAGGCACATCAAGCGCTCTGCAAACACAACATGATGCCCGCAGAACATTCCATCAAAGTCTGCATTACAAAATAGCGCTCCTTCCCTTCCAAGCACTCCCATGCGCCCAAACATTGGTTTCACCCCACATATGGGTTAGCAGCATACTCAGGAAAAATTGCACAACTTTTTGGGTCAAATTTCTCCTGTAACCCTTGGGAAAATAAAAAAATAGCGGGCTAAAGAATAATTTTTGAGGAAAAAAAAATGATTTTTTATTTTCACGGCTCTGCATTAATAAGTTTCTGTGAAGCACTTGGGGGTTCAAAGTGCTCACCACACATCTAGATAAGCTCCTTGGGGGTCTAGTTTCCAAAATGGTGTCACTTGCAGGGGTTTCTACTGTTTAGGCACATCAAGGGCTCTGCAAACACAACATGACGCCTGCAGAACATTCCATCAAAGTCTGCATTACAAAATAGCGCTCCTTCCCTTCCAAGCACTCCCATGCGCCCAAACACTGGTTTCACCCACATATGGGGTATCAGCATACTGAGGAAAAATTGCACAACAACTTTGGGGTCCAATTTCTTCTGTTAACCTTGGCAAAATAAAAAAAATAGCGGGCTAAAGAATCATTTTTGAGGAAAAAAATGATTTTTTATTTTCATGGCTCTACGTTTATAAATTTCTGTGAAGCACTTGGGGGTTCAAAGTGCTCACCACACATCTAGATAAGTTCCTTAAGGGGTCTAGTTTCCAAAATGGTGTCATTTGTGGGGGGTTTCCACTGTTTAGGCGTATCAGGGGCTCTCCAAATGCGACATGGCGTCCAATTTCAATTCCAGCCAATTTTGGTTTGAAAAAGTCAAACGGCGCTCCTTCCCTTCCAAGCACTGCCGTGCGCCCAAACAGTGGTCCCCCCAAATATGGGGTATCAGCGTACTCAGGACAAATTGGACAACTTTTGTGGTCTAATTTCTCCTGTTACCCTTGGGAAAATAAAAAATTGGGGATTAAACTATCTGGCTTGTGGAAAAAATATGACATTTTATTTTCATGCCCGGGAGTTATAAACTTCTGTGAAGCACTTGGGGGTTCAAAGTGCTCACCACACATCTATATAAGTTCCTTAGGGGTCTAGTTTCCAAAATGGTGTCACTTGTGGGGGGTTTCCACTGTTTAGACATATTAGGGTCTCTACAAACGCGACATGGCGTCCAGCCAATTCTGCGTTGAAAAAGTCAAACGGCGCTCCTTCCCTTCCAAGCTCTGCCATGCACCCAAACAGTGGTTTACCCCCACATATGCGGTATCAGCATGCTCAGGACAAATTGCACAAAAACTTTTGGGGTCTTGTTACCCTTGAGAAAATAAAAATTGGGGTGAACAGATCGTTTTTGTGGAAAAAATATGATTTTTTATTTTCACGGTTCTATGTTATAAACTTCTGTGAAGCACTTGGAGGTTCAAAGTGCTCACCACACATCTAGATAAGTTCCTTAGGGGGTCTAGTTTCCAAAATGGGGTCACTTGTGGGGGGTTTCCACTGTTTAGACACATCAGGGCCTCTACAAACACGACATGACGTCCAGCCAATTCTGCGTTGAAAAAGTCAAACGGCACTCCTTCCCTTCCAAGCTCTGCCATGCACCCAAACAGTGGTTTACCCCACATATTGGGTATCAGCATGCTCAGGACAAATTGCACAAAAACTTTTGGGGTCATGTTACCCTTGGGAAAATAAAAATTGGGGTGAAAAGATTGTTTTTGTGGAAAAAATATGATTTTTTATTTTCACTGTTCTATGTTATAAACTTCTGTGAAGCACTTGGAGGTTCACAGTGCTCACCACACATCTAGATAAGTTCCTTAGGGGGTCTAGTTTCCAAAATGTGGTCACTTGTGATGGGTTTCCACTGTTTAGATACATCAGAGCCTCTACAAACACGACATGGCGTCCAGCCAATTCTGCGTTGAAAAAGTCAAATGTCGCTCCTTCTCTTGCGACCTCTGCCGTGAGCACAAAGAGTGGTTTACCCCCACATATGGGGTATCGGCTTATTCAGGAGAAATTGCACAACAAATTTTGTGGTTCATTTTTTCTTTTAACAGTTGAGAAAATAAAAAAAAATTGGTTCCGAAGTAAAGTTTTTGCAAAAAAAGTTAAATGTTAATTTTTTCCTTCCACATTGCTTCAGTTCCTGTGAAGCACGTAAAGGGTTAATAAACTTCTTGAATGTGGTTTTGAGCACCTTGAGGGGTGCAGTTTTTAGAATGGTGTCACTTTTGGGTATTTTCTATCGTATAGACCCCTCAAAGTGACTTCAAATGTGATGTGGTCCCTAAAAAAAATAGTGTTGTAAAAATGAGAAATCGCTGGTCAACTTTTAACCCTTATAACTTCGTAACAAAAAAAAATTTTGTTCCCAAAATTGTGCTGATGTAAAGTAGACATGTGGGAAATGTTATTTATTAAGAAATTTGTGTGACATATCTCTCTGATTTAAGGGCATAAAAATTTAAAGTTTGAAAATTGTTAAATTTTCAAATTTTCGCCATATTTCCATTTTTTTCATAAATAAACACAAGTCATAGCAAAGAAATTTTATCACTAACGTGAGGTACAATATGTCACGAAAAAATAATCTCAGAATCAGCTGGATTCGTTTAAAGCGTTCCAGAGTTATAACCTCATAAATTGACAGTGGTCAGAATTGTAAAAATTGGCCCGGTCATTAAGCTGCAAAATGGCTCCTCACTAAGGGGTTAATAAAAACAAATTGTTTATAATAATTTTAGGAAAAACTGATCTAAACTCATACTTTCACCTGGCAAAATTCAAACACTAGCCTTTTAACCAGCATGATGAATGACACTGTCAGGTGGCAACTGGCTTAGTCACCTGACAACATTGGCTTCTGTTGCTAACTAAAAACCTTAAAATTTTAAAGATGTGAATATATGGTTATTTATAAAGAACTCAATAATTAATAATTATGACAGGAACTTCTCTATGAACTGTTTTACTTTTTGAGTATATAAAAAAAATTTTTTGAAAGTATCATAGAATCTGTTATGCATAGCTTATGTTTTTATTTGGGCTGAGATAGCATATGCAATCATGTCTCACCACTCATCTTTTTATTACTTGTCACAAAAGGTTACCTCATTTAAGAGAAGTAAGATAACTTAAGTTTGCAGCAGCCATTGACCAGTATCAGGTTAGGTGTTGATTTTTTGTGATATGATATGCCAGTACCGAGTCATCTTAACCTTTGTTAGATCTGTGTATGAGAAGCTAAAGTGTAGGTTGTCTTAAAGCTTTTTCATTTCTATTATGAAAGGAAGGATCATTTGCCACGCTATTTAGTGTATATTAGAATGCAAATAAATAAAGTTATTAATCAATTGAGCTGCCAATATTATTTATGCATAATTTTCTTCTCCAATAATGTACAAGATTATTATTTTGAGGCTATTTAAGACTCTCAAGCTCTCCTGTACACTAGTTTTCATCACAAATATAATGGGAGCATGAGTCATCAAATGTTTCTAGTATACTATTATTATGGAAATCATAACATGACCATGCTCTAAATGATATATCATAGAAAGGAGATTTTCCGCCACTTAGAAGCACCCTCATCTGCTTTTTCAAAAACTGTTAATAGCTAGCTTTTTCTCAGGTTTTACTATATATGGGGACATGTACAGCTTACAGTCTCAGGACATGGAAACCCATACCATTTTGTAGAATATAAGTAATAGTAATATATAAAAACATTTTAAATCATAGTTACAGTTAAAAGTTGACATACCATTCAAACTGGAAAATTTTCACTCAAAATGGATTATCCTTTTCGTACAGTCAATTTTATATAATAATTATAATAATAATGATCATAATTATTATTATTATTACTACTAATAATAAAATATTTAGAATTGAGAGTCCTCAGTGGTTGATACCTTTTAATGGCTAACTGAAAAGATGGTAACAAGTTGCAAGCTATCGAGACTACTCAGGTCTCTTCATCAGGCAAAGACTAATACAAAATCTGAAGAATCACATATTTATACATAACAGGACACAGGAATAGTGCAATGGATAAGACAAGTGACATAAAGCAGAACTATCCATATGGGAGAGGGAATCAACAGTTGTGGCATTAAATATTGGACCAGTTCATAGATAAGGAGTGTGAAAGTTTTATTGCCCTCTGATTGGGGTCTGGTAATGTTTTGTGATGTTCCCACTGGGAGCAAATTCCTTAATTGATGTAAAAAGTCATAAATCCATGTGATAGGTTCATTCCAGCTTTGAGAGAGTCAAAGGTCATCATCAGTTTTATTCAAAACTTTCCTGTGTCTCTGAGATGTGACATTACCCTTCAATACAAGTAATTTCATGACATCATGCTATGACCGGGGATGCAAAAATGTTTGGCCACAGGTAGATCCATTCTCTTTTCTTTTATTGAGTGTCGATGAGAATTCATCCTAGTTCTCAGTTTTTGCCCAGTCTCCCCCACATACAGACCCCCAGTTGGACATTTAGTACATATAATTTGGTACACAACATTAGATGTGATGCAGCTGAAAGTGCCTGGGATCTTGTATCCTGATGTGAGTTGGGTGAATGTAGCTGGGTGTATCCTTTGACAGGGGTTTAAGAATACCTCTACCCATCCAGATACCTGCTCAGTAAGGGTGTCTACACATGAAATAATCGGCCTCCTTGGATTTCCAGATTTGTGGATTTTGGGAAGCATGTAGAATGTCCCTGTTCTTGGACTCTCTGGTATCAGGTCATCGGCTCTTATGGATGTGTCAGGCAGACAAGATACCAACTTACTTAGTTCCTTGTAATAGTCCTGTGTAGGGTCCGACTCCAGTTTTCTGTAGTAATGTGTGTCCATAAGTTGTCTGCTTGCTTCCTTCATATAGTCTGATTATATGAAGGAAGCAAACAGACAACTTACGGACACACGTTACTACAGAAAACTGGAGTCGGACCCTACACAGGACTATTACAAGGAACTAAGTAAGTTGGTAGTCTGACTGGTGGTAAGTGACTACAGCGCTGCCACTGATGATACTTTGCTTTAGAGTGGAAAAGAATGCAGTGAGAGTGACAGCCACCCTAGTACTCTGATGACTCTCTGTTTGAGAATCACAAGTGTATGCTGGGAGATTCAAGTGAATCATCATCGGAAGGAAATAGAAAAAAACACGGACAAGTTAAAATAGAGAGGGAATAGTAGGAAATTTTGGTTTGAAGTATGTCAGAAAAGTAATTAGATTATGCAATTAAATAGAGATTTAGTATGAAATTCACCTATATCACGAAAGTTGCACATTTGGATTCATGTTCGGATTCCTGAGCTTTTTCTCTAAAAACCGGCAAAAGTCGGCCAAAGTTCAGTAAATGATCGAGTTTACTAAGAACTCTTTCTGTGGTCAGTGTTTCCGGTAGCAGCACCGGACACAAAATGTCCCGCACACATGCACAGTAAAGGGAAGACAGCTCACATCACTGTCCCTTGCTCACGGTGCAATCAGCGCTAGCATTGGACAATGTTGAGAGTTGTATTCAACTGTTAACTGCAAGAGCAGGTGGCGGCTGATGGAAGTATTCATCAGCCGCCAACTGCGCTTTAAATAAATAATTTTAAAAAATGACATGTAGTTCCCCTGTATTTTTGATAACCAGCCAGTCAAAACTGACAACCCTCAGCTGCCAAAGTTAGCATCTAATAGCTGCGCCATTTCTGGCCGGCTTGGGGCTGCTATTTTTAGGCTTGGAGGCCCAATATCCATGGCCTCTTACCAGACTAAGAATACCAGCCGCCAGCTTTAGCATGGCTGGTTGTCAAAAATGAGGGAGACCCCATGTCATTTTTTAAAATTATTCATTTAAATAATTTAAAAAAACAGCATGGGGATCCCTCTATTCTTGATAATCAGCCTTGATAGTGCTGACAACTGAGGGTTGCAGCCTGAAGCTGTCAGGTTTGCCTGGCTGGTTATCAAAAATATAGGGGAATCTTAATTATTTATTTATAGCGCAAATTATGGGTCAATTGATGTCACTTTTCCATGTGTCTACCCCTAAATTGAGCTGTTTTGGAAGCTTTTTGGCCCCTCTGAAGGTGTTTTCAATGTGTTTGATTTTTCCTCTCATTAAATTCAATGGGGTTTGCATATGTTTGTCGAACCATTACCCAGACATGTTCTGCGAACATCGGGACGTTCGCTGAGCAGCACATAACTAAATCTTGAAAGGTTTGCTTATCTCTGCTACTGATCAGCAACTTATTTTCTATTCAGAGGTAATTTAAGAGCCTGTTTAGACAAGCAGACCACATTTTTTGTGCACACAGAACAATCAGTAATAGATTACTTGTAATTAGTAATACATTAATTGTTCATAGTTTACCATTGTTCTCGGAAGCACAGGTCATCTTTACACAATACGATGTACTGTCGAGATCAATGATCTTTTAAGCAAACCAAAAGATAAATTTACTTATAATTATACTGCATGATTATGAAGATACAAAGAATTCTAAAAATGCTTTTTTTCCCCATAATCAAGCAGTGTGCATGCACTTTTAAGGTAATGGAGGTGATAAGAACTTTATTTCTCCATAGATTACTGATAGGTGAACAACACACATACTTTTACAAACATTAATGCTTCAGTAAGCTGAAGAAAAGCTTTTATATACACGTAATGTTCACATTAGCTTTTTTTACCTATTATTTTCATAACTCATCCTACATAATTGAATAAGTGAAGCACACAACTGTATAAGTTTGTATCATCTTTTTAACTAACTTTTTGGGTTCTTATTTATGATATGTCCACAACTACTTTGCGGCCTTCATTTATTAAGTCACAATGCTCGTCTCATCAGACCCAATAAACCCCTGTGACAAAGAATGATATGGGTTAGGTTAAGCTAATGAATCCTCTTTTTGGCAAGGCAAAATAAAAAAAACTCTGCATACTGTACATGTTAAGCCTTTGACATAAATGTGAAAGCACTAAATTTAGTGTCTGCATTCGACACCAAGCTTTTGGCCAATACATCTGACATTGAGATAAATTTTACAAAAAGTATATGTATGCTCAGTTTTTTAAAACATTTGGTCAACAGAAATTAAAGGACATAATATGTAAAGTATATGTTGAGAACATTTACAAACATATTCAGAACACGACTTAAAAATGCTTTAAAAAGTTGTAAAATGTTTGTGCAACGTAAAGTTTCTCAAAAGTTTTGTGACTTTTAGTGTTTCATGCCAGTTTCCCCAGCTTTGCCAAAGAGGGTGTTGCTGGGGCAGGAATGGCGCTTGGTGAGGGTTTGACACTACAGCTCACGTAATTCATGACCAGCTATGGTGTTCCTTGCACCAGAAATCTTACTGCAATCCTCGACTGGAGTAAGATTTGTGGGGAGCCGTACACCACTTTTCAAGTACTCTTGATACATTAGGACACATGCACCTCCTAATGAATCAGGAGCATCTACTCCAACATGCTCCCAAGACTGGCATGGAAATTTTCAGTCTTGAAGAATCAGACTCTTTAACATTAATTGTAAATTGTTTCATATTTTAAGATAATGTCAAGTTATTTAAATATATACATTAATACAAGTGAGTTATTTTTTTGGAGATCTGTTTTTTATGTTGTTTTTATTAGATACTGAATGTTTTACTTGCAAATAACTAATAAACGACCATCTTATCTTTAAAGAAATGTTGTACCGTGAAGTTTTAATTGGATTATAGGTCACTGTATCAATTTAGTAATTCATTATACAGACTAAAATTGAATATTAGAACTATCTTAGGCTATCGATGACTTTGGTGGAGTTGCCTTAAGGCTAACTTCTACTTAGGTGTTCCTTTTATTAGGCATAGGGAAAAAGTTTCTTCTAGAGTCGAAGAGATCTTGAATTGGCTTTCAAAACATTAGTGGAGATATTTTTTAAGCTTGCTGGCTAAAGTATTTTCACAATAAACTTTTCCCTACTTCAAATACAACAGTAATGCACCTGTATAGAGACATGGCAGGAATTGATTTTCGTGCCAGTTAGTGAATAGGTAATCACCAGGGTGCGCCTGTCTCTTACAGGAGCTGAAGCTATGGACTGAGATTCATGGATAGTGCTGAATAGAACAAAGGTCATTCCTTCTCCCAGGACGCTCTATCCTTGATTGACACACCCGTTAAATTCTACTCTACTTAGTAACTTATCCAGATGTCTCTAAAATGACAGTTTTACATTCATCCAGCCTTGAGGAAATGACCTTTTCTAAAGCAAATATATTTATCATCCCTTCTCCTTACATTTTATCTTACATTTGAATTAATTATTAAATCTATGCTTTGAAGTACAGCTAAACCTCCATTAAAATGAAATTTTGGCACAGCAATGAGAAGTTTTACAACATGTATCATTAGAAAAACTGCATGTTTAATATAATATTTAATGAGTTCCACGTTAGCTGCTCCTCCAAATTAACAACATAAGGTAGAAAGTATCCTGAAACAGTTTGAAAATAAATGAATCACTTGTTTTTCTTAGTTGATGTAAAATGCAATAATTATTCCCATAATCACACATCTGTCATGTACACTAAAGCATGCATTTCAAATGAAAAAATAAGAATAATCACACGGTAGATATGATTGTCTGCATACGCTTTCTGTGTGAGAGTAGGTGACTGTTGTATGGGTAGGACATGGATATTGATAATTCCGCACCAAGGTATAGTCGATCTTAACGCTTCAACTATATCTAACAAGGAAATTGATCATTACTATATTACAATCCAATTAAAGAAAATACGTAACTAACGAATAAATAAATAAATACTTAAATAAGTTACTATTATATCACTGCAACACATAACATCAAGTACAATGAAGTACACACAGCCTTCAGGAAATGCAGCACAGCTTCAAAACTTAAGCAATAGCACAGACTAGTGGATTGAGAGAAAGTGTCAGTTATGCGCTGTCTGGATGACAATTTTTATTATCTTTTATGTGGTATTTATTATTTATTAGATGCTGCCATCAGCATAGTGGGGACTGAAATTAGGAAATATTATGAATTGTGGCAAAATATAAAATATTCAGAATGGGAATATGAAGTTTGTTCCAATAATTACATCTTAGATACTGAATTGCTTAACATATTCTCGTTGCATTAGTACAAATTTAAATGCTTGTTTTATAATATTTTAAGCATAATAGAACACTTAACATTTAAATCCATTTTATATTATGTTTCATTTTTATTATGATATTATTAAAACATGCATATTTTCAGCTTGTAGGTACATGGAAGAGCTAATACCTTCATGTTTAAAAAATACTATGTAATGATAAGAAATCTGCAAAAAATGTGAATTTGATAGTTCATTTTGAAATTGGACAGTTAATTTTATTAACCCCTTAGAGATCCTTCCCATTTTTGTTTTTGCGTTTCTGTTTTTCCCAGAGCCATAATTTTTTTATTTTTCCATCAACATGGCCATGTGAGAGCTTGTTTTTTGCAGGACGAGTTGTACTTTTGAATGACGCCATTGGTTTTACCATATCATGTACTCTAAAATGGGAAAAAAATTCCAAGTGTGGTGAAAAGGCAAAAAAGTGCAATTCCACAACGATTTTTTAGATTTTCTTTTTTAGCCTGTTCACCAAATGCTAAAACTAACCTGCCATTATGATTCTCCAGGTCATTATGAGTTCATACACACCAAAAATGTCTAGGTTCTTTTTTATTTAAGGGGTGAAAAAAATTCAAAGTTTATTAAAAAAAAACAAAATTGCACCATTCTCAAAGTACTGTAGGGTCTCCATTTTTCGTAATCTCGAGTTGGGTATGGGCTTATTTTTTGTGTGCCGAGCTGACATTTTTATTGATATCATTTTGGTGCAGATATGATCCTTTGATCGCCCATTATTGTATTTTAATGCAATGTCGCGGTGACCAAAAACGTAATTCTGGTGTTTTGACTTTTTTTCTTGCTACATCGCTTAGTGATCAAGTTAATCCTTTTTTATGGATAGATCAGGCAATTCTGAATGCATAGATACCAAATATGTGTTTGTTTTTTTATTGCTTTATTTTGAATGGGGTGAAAGAGGGGTGATTTAAACTTTTATATTTTTTATTTTTTATTATTTTTAAAAAGTTTTTTTACTTTTGGCATGCTTCAATAATTTTATTTTCTGGGTAGAGATGAGTGAATAAATTTGAGTGGAATTGAAATGTACTTGAATGTTACAAAAATCTGAATTCAACAGATTTTTAGTCTTTCGGTTAGATGCAGATTCAGCAAAATGGCAGCTGCTGGGTGCCATATTTCAAAATCATAAACGGCTTAAGCTAGAATCCCTGGCCCTCCCAGACTAAGGCAGGATTTATGGCTTTCATTAGGCTCCGGAGGGTTTATGTCATGACGTCATGATACCTTGACCTCCAGGACCCTCCAACATTTCAGCACGAGTGACACGGGATCAAAGGATTCAAGGAGGACCAGACAGGTGGTGGTGATTAGTGGTGGGTGCTGGAGAGGTGAGCTGTAAGATTAGAATACATTTTTTTACTTATTACACTTATTATAATCTGGGGTCTGAAGAGACAGACTCCCATGAGTGACATTAAATTTGCAGAGAATAACTTCTCTGTGAATCTAATTTCCCAGGAAAAACCACACAAGTAGGCAAATTCAAGTTTTGCGCATCCGCTAATGTATAGTTTTGGGGTTTCTTAAGATTCAAAGCATAATAAACATAGATGAAAAATAATGCCACGTGCACACCTATTCCACCACCATAGTTTCCCTTTATGGTCCATTGCACAGCTCTATCTGACACTAATCAGATCTCTACTCATAACTCAATAAGACAACCCTTGTCCAAATTTCCATTTAAAACATAGATGTAATAGATGAAGTCACCCGCTGGGCACTACTCATAATATTCAGAATAGAATAAAAATAAAAATGCCTAAAGCTCTCCTTCTAGTTGCACTTGCCTATCCATGTATTACATGATTGGCCATTCATTTGAATGCGTTCTAATCTGTGTAAAAGCTATCCCATAACTGAATATGGAATGAATATCAAAGACTGTCACTGTCAAACAGAGACAAGGTGTAAATGGATTCATATTAAGAGTAACCATCTCAATATATAACTAACAAAGTTGAACCCTGTAACGCTATATCATGCAAACATGAAATACATGAAATTGAAATTGCATTACTGCACTAGAAAACAGGAAAAAACAAAGATATTTACAATAGCACATAGATTGGCCAATTCATGTGTACCCAGCAGCCATGACAAGGCGATACTCTTGGCAGGAAACCTAACCTAATGTGATTCCTCTCCTGAGCTGTCCACATTTATATTGTTAGTTAGGATCCTGCTGTGATTAAAACTACCATAGACTGATAGGATCTCTGACCGAGCACTCACCTATGTATATAAATATTAAAGACTGACCATCACTTCCAGAGAGTAGGTGCACAATAAGAGTAGTCATCTCTATACGTAAATAACAAATATGGTTGCACTCTTTAACACTATACCATACAAACATGAAATATATGAAATTGTAATTGCATTTCTGCTCTAGCAAATAGTATAAAAACAAAGATACATTGGCCAATTCATGTGTGCCCAGTTGCCACGACAAGGCAATCCTCTCTGCTGGGTACTGATGAATTGGCCAATTTATTTGCTAAGTATCTTCATTATAACCTATATTCTAGAGCAGTAGTGCAATTCGAATTTCATATACCATATATACTCGAGTATAAGCTGACCCGAGTATAAGCTGAGGCACCTAATTTTACCACAAAAAACTAGGAAAACTTATTGACTCGAGTATGAGCCTAGGGTGGGAAATGCATCCATATAATGCTCCATAAAGTTGATGATGGGCCCCATAAGATGCTCCATACAAAATACGCCCCATATAATGCTCCATAAAGTTCAAGATGGGCCCCATAAGATGCCCATATAATGCTCAATGCAGTTTATGCTGATCCCCATATACTGTATATTGCTGCTGCAAAAAAAATGACATATTCTCCTCTCATCGCTGACTGCTGCTTGTCAGCGTTGCCGTCTCTCTGCACTGTTCTCTATGACTGTTCAGGCAGGGGCACACATTAATCAGGTCATCTCGCCCTCTGACCTGAACATCACAGTCAGAGGATGTGGAAGGCACACCGCAGCGGTGGAATGGGGAGAGGTGAATATGGCATATATATACTGGGGGCCTAAGCAAGCTGTGGCACAGGCACCTGGCCTTCCTAGTGCGCCGGTGTTCCCGCCTGCTCAGGACCCCAGCACTTGCCCAGGTGCTAATGCCCACCATTGGCCCTGTCAGCAGTCACTGGAACACTTTCAGAGGCTGCAGGCGTGCGCAGATGAGCGGGAGAGACCGAGGAACACCCACACTCCAGTGGAAAACAAGTGGGACCGTGACTAATGTATAAGCTGAGGGGGGTCTTAATGTGCTTAAAATCTTGGCTTATACACGAGTATATGCGGTGTTAGGGTCTGCGGAACGCACCAAATATATGATATGGAGAGGTGCGTTCGCAGCCCGGGGTCCACCGTGCAGGCGGAGCCTGCTGCTAGTAAAATGGCGCAAGAAGCGAACTCTGTTATCCTGCAGAGTCGCCAAAATAAACGCCGTAACGCGCTGTGGCAATATGTGCGAACTCTGTTAATCCACAGAGCCACTAGGAGTGCCGCAGCGCTATATGGCGATGTGTGCGAACTCACTAAACACAACTGAGTCGCAAAATAAACACTCTAGGGCGCTGTCTAGCGTTGAAAGCGAACCCTGTTACGTCACAGAGCCACTGAGACAAACTTCTGTGTCCTGTCAGGCACCCAGGTACACAGTTAATTGCTAAGCGAACATAGAACGTGATCATGCGCTAATGTCCTCGCGGGAGTCACCAGCAATCTATGGCGTCTGAACGCCAGGCCCTGAATATGGCAATCAAACTCCTGACCGGTTATGCCGGTAATCTAGGGCATCTAGGACACCGACCCTGACCAGCTAGCATACCAAACTCCTCACCGATTAAGTCGGTATTCTAGGGGCTTATTTCAGCCGGGCCCTAACCACACACACGCATGACCACACTGGCGCTAAGCATATAATGGTTGACACTAGCGCATGGCGGCCCAGCTATGCCACCCTTTTATAGTAACAGCTACAGGACCTGCCAGAAACAAGGACCAATGAAACTGTTCCAGAACACCAGTAGTCACAGGACCTTCCTGGCGGACCAATAGGAGCTTCTGCAGTACCTGAGCATGTGACCCCTGATCTCCAATAAGAGATCTCATCCTGGGCATGCTCAGAAGTGGAAAACAAGGACTTTGTCCTAAAGACGTCTGCTCGCCGCTAACCAGTACTGGCTACAATAGCAGAGCCTGGAGATGCAGCAGTAATCCTCTGCACGCTGTTAGACTGGGCGAGACACTGGGACTGACGTCTAAGCTGAGCAGAGTCCACTGTGGCCGGACGCGAATGGGAGACTGCAACTGGGATGGTTCGAGATTCCCTTTGTGCAGAAGAAAGGAACTCGACCCCTAACATGCAGTATATCATGTTTGCATGCTATGGCACTACAGAGTGTAACTTTATTTGTTGGTTGAATATGGAACGACCTATGTACTAATTGTAAAATAGAATGAGCTTAAGAAGTCAGTTCTTCACATTCCATTGGTGATGTCAAATACTGTTGTTTAAAATCTACCACATCTTCACTTGCTGGATTTGATATCTGGGATTAAAAGGCTTTGGAAAAGTAAAATAATTCCTGCTATTTATTATGGCTATTGGTTAAATGCTGATGAAATATTACATGTCTCAGATGTAAGATGTTTTTATCTGGCATTATCACTCAGTCTTTTTGCTTTTTTGCACTTAATCTGTGTTTGGACTGTTAGCAGACTACCATTTAAGTGTCTAAAATGTCAGTAAGAAGCATCTAAATGTGCATTATGGTCCCGTGTCATTAATGTATACATCATGTTGACTTTAATCTATTAAATCATGTTGTATGGATAAAATCAATAAGATATTAGATTTCACAAGTGCTTTATGTAGATTGGCAGTTGATGAAATATACTGAGCTGTTGCTCACTAGGCCTTTATAACAGGTATTTCAAGTTCACATGTATTTGCTTTGATAAATATACAAACAAATTAGGTAAATTGCATTTTCTAACATAGAGTAAAAACATTTCTTATTTCTGCCGGAACAATTATAACAATTTTTAAATTCATTGTGTCATCTATCTAAATATCTATTATCTATATACCTATCTATCTATCTATCTATCTATCTATCTATCTATCTATCTATCTATCTATCTATCTATCATTATCTAGCTACTTATCTATCTATCTATTCTATTACTTATCTACTTATCTATCTATCTATCTATCTATCTATCTATCTATCTCTATTTATAATCTATCTATCTCCTTATCTACCTATCTATTATCTATCTATCTAAATATCTATTATCTATCTATCTAATCTATCTATCGCTTTCTATTATCTATTATCTATCTATCCAAATATTTATATCACTATCTATCTATCTATCTATCTATCTATCTATCTATCTATCTACTATCTATCGCTATCTATTATCTATTTATCTATCTATCTATCTATCTATCTATCTATCTATCTATCTATCTATCTATCTATCTATCTATTATCTATCTATCTATCTATCATTATCTATCATATATACAGTATTTATATCTATCTAATAATTATTTATCTATCTACAATCTACAGTATATTAATTAGTGATGAATGAACATGCCCATATATTGTGTTATCTGAGTATCTCGGGAGTGCTCATATATTATGTTCCAGTACCGGTGGCTGCATGATTCGCAGCTGATAGACAGCGGTAACACATGTGGAGATTACCTGTAATCCCACATGTGTTGCGGCTGCCTAACAGCGGAAAATCATGCAGCCACCGGTATCACTAATATTAATCAGTATGTAAAATAAAGATATAAGTTTTTCTGAAATGTAAAATATATTCTACTACTGTTTCTACTAATATTGACAGCTCCTGTTTGCTGACATAGCAGTATAAAATGCTTTCCCCTCTTGGACAGTGTTTATATCTATTAGATTTGTTTTATATTCCTGGTTTAACAATAAGAGTAATGCTGGAAAACATTATCCTAATTGTGGTTTGTGTTTTGCAGTTTATCAATAATAATATAGGGTTATATGAATGGAGACTTTTTCATTGTGCAGAGCCAGAGCTCCATCTAGATGACAGATGGGATCAGCATGCTAACTGTGGAAATGTAAAGGACACTGAATAAAATGCTCTTTCTAGATAAACCTTGAAAATTAGCATTTATTTTAGAGTGTAAATTGTACAATACGAAATTGTATACCAACAGTAAAGGAATATATGCGTGTGCATGGCTAATAGATACTAATATTATGTCAAGTAAATATATTTGAATATTGGAAGCAAAATCTATAACTATAAGATCTCATGTAGACATCTGTTTTTCTCATGAGATTAATAGATTGACTTTGATTAGAGTGTGGTCCAAGTTTCATTTGTTTTTCTCATGCATGGAGGAAAAAATTAAAAGTTTCTCCACCTTGTTCTATTATGACATGCTGTGAAAATTGGACCACATATGGATGGTATCTGAGTGTGGTCAAATATTTTCAGGGACCTATAGACTTGCATTGCTGATTTTGACCCAACCGTCGCCTCAAAATTGGACATGTCTCCACTATTTTCTGTGAACTGCTTTGTTATGCGCTCGGTGGCAAACAACTTAATATATAATGGATTGCAACCGAACACGGGGTCCGCGATGCAGATTATGTTCACTGCTGCCGAACAGCCTTTGGTTAGAAGGGTAATAACTGATGATTAAAATATAAAGATCTTGCCTGTGAACTTCACATTTAGCAAGATATGGCATTTGCACTATCTCCGTTAACTTCACGGGAGAAGTGCTAAGGACTGGCGTAGATGTAGCCCTGTTAATGGCACAGAAGCCACTTGCCAGATATTAGGTTTAGCAGTATGTGCTGCACGCTGGTATAGACGTAGCCCTGTTTGACTACACAGAAGCCACGTGCTAGCTGCTAGGAAGTGCGTGCGACTAACGCCAGGCCTACGTGCTGTCAGCCGGTGTGTGATCGGACTGAGCAACTTCACTATTCAGCTGATGGCGATGCCCGCGTGCTGCCAACCGGGTTACGTCCGGAGATGCGCAGCTTCAATATTCAGCTGGTGGCGATGCCCGCGTGCTGTCAGCTGGTGTGAGACCGGACTGAGCAAGCTTCCCTGTTTAACTGGCAGGTGATGCCCAGGTTACATGCCCACAGTCTGCACAGGGTGTACCGTTACCCTATATTCGTAGCAAGACTGCGACATTGGCTACCTGCCTGGCATAAGCTGAACCTGCCTGAAGGACCTGAGCTAATAAGCCGAGCGTACTCTGGCAAGGTCCCAGAAAGCAAAGCTAGAGAGCACGTGGAGCCCAGATTCTGGTACGTCCAGACATGAGCACTGCCTATTTTAATATGATCTGACCGCGCCGCGGACAGACAAGCTATTTAAGGGCTAAGCTCCCCCCAGCCATCTCGTCAATCGCATCACCGATGACGTCATTCGTGACCAATCAGGCGATGCCAGGTCAGAGGATCAGCTGACACTAAGCACCAATCATGGCTCGCCATGTCATGGACATGCTCAGTGCAGGCATTTCCAGACTTAGTCTTGCAACAGCCTTTTCTTGTTCCATAACCTAGGTTTAAGGCTACTGTGAACAAAGATCTGAGTAACTATTTGTGCCTCTCGGGTATTGGCTAGGCATTGGGATCAACAGCGAAGCTGAACAACATCTACCTCGGCTGTGTCTGGATGGGAGACCACAGACTCCTCGGATCCAGGTTCAGATCCTGCCGTTGCCCAATGCCTAACATGCTTAGTCTCCTAAAAATCACAGACATGTGTATGGTCCAAAAGACTATCACAGGTTTGTGTGCTATCTGAGAAAACCTCTGAATGAGGCCTCAGTAACGTAGATAAATGGATCAACAGAAAACAAGACTTTAGGAAAAGATGCATTAGATAGCTATGGGATAGATAGTAGATAGATAGCACAGTGAGGAGGGAAGAATCATTTTCAAGATATTTATACAATGTCTTATATGAATATAGACCTCCACATTATAAACTGCCTTCATCGTGAAAATAAATTGTGAATAAAGATGATTGAATCTGCCGAGATTCAAATTTGCTAAATTGCATGGATTTTACAGGGAAATTAAATTTGTATCAAAGAGCATAATAAACATAAGATGTAGAAAAAATAATAATACCTCACCACTCACCATCTCGAGCCTTTCCCTAAGGCTGGAGTCACACGGCCATAAAACTCGTGCGATAATCGCATCACACTGCACGGACTGGCCTGACACCTCTTCTGACCTGAGCAAGACAGCGTGATGGATTACTATGCAGAGGTAAAGCTCAGGTCAGAAGAGCCAACAGCCAGTATGAGTTTTACGATGCGATTCTCGCACGTGAAATACGGCACTGTGTCTCTGCCCTAATGCTCACTCTTTCCTATTGAGTACTTAGCACCTCTTCTTACTGCCGTTGGATGCTGAAACCCCTTGATGCTGGGCCATGACTGGTTGTGTCAGAAGATTGTGACATGAAGTTGCGACCTTTTGAATCGCATGTGCAGAGGCGTCTCAGGCCTGCTCATGAATGGAAGTCATGGCCTAGTGTGAAGACTCCCAGGGCTTCAGCACATGAGAAGATGCACTGAGGATGGAAAAGGGGTCAGTGAGCAGCAGTGAGATGAGCATGTTCCTTGTTTTCCCTTTTCAATCTTTTGCCAGCCCTTCATGGTTCAGCAAAATGTTGGGTTGCTGTCTAATTTTGCTGACTTGGTGTTTAGCAAATTACAGAAAAATCTGTATCATTGCGTGTACCAGCTTTTTGTATAGTCTTTATTTTTTAATATTCAATAAGTTAATAGCATTTTATTGAAACCGTATTAAATAAAAACAACAAACATTAACATATCTGGTAGTAGGAATAAAAGGGAGAATATTGGGGTATATTAATGGAGGCTCACTGGGGAGATACAGGAGTCCAGGTTAAGAGATGGCATTCTTTGAATATTTTAGTGAAATTCAGTCACATAATATGAAGATATGTGGTATAAAGATTTTTAGAATTCTTTGCTTGATGATACTCGAGATTATAATGTATACACATAGAGAGATCCGGCATACCATGCCATGATAAAAAATTAAATTTTATTAACAAACTCTGTAAAATACAGTACAAATATAGATATAATATCTAAGAACAAGTCCATATAGAAAATAATGAAAACAAGGTCACTACTATTAAATCCAAAAGCATGGCCAAGGAGGAACTGTTGAACACTCTACCCAGACATTTTAGAGATTTTCATAATTCGGATTCCAGTGTTCTTAGGCTGAGAGCCATCGACCAAGTATTGATGGGTCAAAGAGGAGGTGATTTATTCAAACGATTGGCGCAAATTGGAAGCCGCTGGATATATCGCCTCCAGACAGTGACACCATTAGGACTAAATGAAAACTTGGGGTTTAGCTAATTTTTGTAAAGGATTGGTATTTCCTTGGGTTTGAGTGGGGGTGCGGCCCACAGATTGTTCTTGGTTTTTATTGTATCTTTTATTTGTTTGTTGATTTTAATTTTTGCATCTTCTTATAGGTCTATTATATATATCTATTATCAAGTGAACAACTTTTGGCTTATCTGTTTTGAAAAGTGCTTCCTGAAATTCATTGCCACCTACATGGACTTTTTATTAGATTTACGAAACAGGGAAGTCTATTGCGGAAAGACTGTGCTTCATCTCTATCCAAAAAATTTCTTTTGGTTTGTAATCTCTGTCATCTGGAGGATTCTATTAGCCATATTGTGTTTTTATTATTATTTTTTTCTTTTTATCTTTTATTTTTATTTTTCATATTTTTTTATTTTATTTTTTTCTATGGAGTCACTCTTTAATATATTCACTGTAACATTTGTCTATATTGACATTGTATGCACTTGTCACTTTATTATTCAGCACTATTAACATAGGCATTTTATCCATGTTAATAGTATTATGAGTATTATATTATTATTGTGATGATATGATGTATTAATATGATCGGATACTTTTGTCCATATTGACATCGTATGTACTTGTCACTTTATCATTCAGCACTATCAACACAGGCACTTTATTTATGTTTATATTATCATGAGTATTCTATTATTGCTGTGCTGATATGATGAATTAATATGACCGGACAATTTTGTCCTATCGACTTTTTTACACTATGTGTCTAATGAATTTACTAAGTTTGTCTTGCATTTTAAATCATATATTACTTACACTTAGGATAGTAAATTAATTCACACGCATACACACTAGTTTAGGTAGCACCTTCTGTCCTTTTTTCACCCTGTATTACAAGCATACACACACATATACTGGCTTTTGTGATCCACCGGAATGACGCATGTGCACCTGCCACATCCATTGACGCTATGGTGAGCGGGCACAGGGAACAGGACGCATGCACCGTCTCCATGACGGGCCTTCCAAACCTGCGTCCCATGGCCGCAAACCATGGTGTCGGATAGATGGATGATGTCAGTGGCACATGCGCAGTTAACACCGGAGGTGATGTCCTTATCTAAATCAAAACCTGAGTCCTCATTGGCCGCGGGTACTATTTACAGGTACCCACCCCTCTCCTTCAGCGTTCGTCTCCTGACGAAGGGACGAAACGCGCGTTGGGGCGTTTGGGAGAGACAATACTTTGACCACCACTGATGTAAGTGCTTCATTACTATTGTTCATTTGCATGTAGCTTCATCGGCACATGGCCGTAACTATAGATAGGTGATTTTTCTGAAGCTACATTTTCTATCTTGGTATGCACTAGCTACATGCGCTGTAGGTCAGGCTCTGTGGTTGTCTTATTCCCTATTTGAGTTAGTAGTGACCTTGTTTTCATTATTTTCTATATGGACTTGTTCTTTGATATTATATCTATATTTGTACTGCATTTTACTGAGCTTGTTAATAAAATAATTTTTTTTATCATGGCACGGTATACTGGATCTCTCTATGTGTATATGTTGTTATTCATCAGTTTTTGTGCCCTTGATATCATATGGGTTTTTTTGGTGTCGAGATTATAATAGTAATAAATTATACTATTGTTTCAAATGAAGTTCAGTTTTCAAATATTTATTTCAATATTCAAGAGATTTTTAATCTTTGTGTGGGACAAACAAGTCTTTTCTAGACTATATATAAGGTGGAGTTCATTTTTCCATTCTAGTACAGAGGGAGGCTCAATGTCTATCCATGATGATTTTAGCATAATTTATAAAATTAGGTATTATAGAGTGTTTACTTAATTTGGTTTAGTTGACTTTAGCCAACTAAGGTTGACTAGTTCTAAGGTTTATTCTGATGCTATCGAATTTTTGTAATATTCAAGTAGAATGCTAGAATAAATTGTCCATCTCTAATTCTGGACCCCATCTCATAGATAAATAGATAGATAATATAGATAAATGATAGATAGCAGAATAGATAGATAGATAGATAGATAGATAGATAGATATGAGATACATAATAGACAGATAGAATAATTTAAACCTCCTCCTCTTATAAATTCAGAAATTACTAAAAATGTCATAAACTTCAGTTGACAGTTTGGAATTGTCCAGTTGATTCTGTGTATTCTGACTCAAGAGTCGGTTGGCTGGTTTCTTCTACTATTCAACTTGAATATGCAGCCAACTTGGAAGTATCCAACTATATGGATCCAGCACTTAATGTCAAATGTTTTGGATGCCTCTTTTCAAATTTGGCCTTAGATCTATATGTGTTTGATTTTGCTGTGCGCCTTATGTCATTTTCCTGTTGTAGTGTTAGCTTAATATTTTATTGTTTATTCACCTTTGAAATTAATATTTTAAGAGGTCAAGTAGGTGAATAATATGTGGCAAGTTCAGAAATACTAGATGCCAACTCCTGTGATTGCCGTGTTAGTGACTGTAGTAATTGTTATTGTTATTATATTTTTTATGTTATAATATTTTAACAGTATAATAGCAAACTGTTATTAAAGAGGTTGTCCAGTGGTATTGCAGTTTATCGCTTCTGATTTTCAAGCATGTTGAGGTGCAATATCACACACAATCCATGAAGCCACACTTTTATAATGCTGGGCAACTTCTTTAGATTTTAAAAATAGTCTTAGCTTTAGAAACACATGCAGCAGAGAATACACCACAGGGCAAGAAAGTAGGTCAGCTACTGAATTGGGCTTTTAATACATATATATTAGCTAAATAAATAAATTGATCTACTTCTTTTAAAATCATAGCACAGTAGGCGATATAAGCCAGTGGGGTATTTCAGGGTTCCCCTCCACCCAACTGCTCAGATGATGTCATGTAAGGCTGGGGTCACACTTGTGAGTGTGATGCGAAACTCGTGCAAGTCTCTTACATCAATACCCGGCACAGCCACCGGCACTCAGACCGGAGTGTCCGGCTTCATAGAAATACATGCAGCTGCACACTCCGGTCCCGAGTGCCGGCGGCTATGCCGGGTATTGATGCGAGAGACTCACGCGAGATTCTCACATCACACACGCAAGTGTGACCCTGGCCTAAAGCTATAACTGGCTGTCATTCAGCTCTAGTGATGAGAAATTCTTTGGAAATTCAAATGCGTCGAATTTGCCAATTTTAAAAAAAATCAAATTCATGGCAAATCATAAATATTACAAATGCCTTGAAAAGACGTGAATAATATTCTGACGTCTCCTAAGACTGTATCCATCACCTTTCAAGATTTTGTTACACACATTATCTGAACAGTTTTATAGCTTTCTCTCCCTATCAGTAATACTGAGCTTTGAGCTGTGACGTCCTCTCATTATCCAGATTCACCAAAAAAGCTACTGCATTCCCTGCTTCTGCTTTTACACAGGCTGAGATAATCCCTTCTGATTAAAGTCTATACCATTTGATTTGATAGCCTTTATGGGAAGGTCAACTTGGGCGTGCATGAGGTCATATGAGCCTTTTCTTGCTAATACAGTCTTCTGAAATGTGTAAAATGTCTGAGACTATTTTTGGCGATTTGAGTAAAGTCAAACGCAAATTGTTCAAATTCGCTCTGTTCATCAAATTTTCTAAAATACTCAATGTCAATTTTATTTGCATTGAATCAGTTCTCTCATCTGTAGTTTTAGGCTACACATTGATTTCTTCTTACACCCACATTCTGGAGCTAACATCACATTTTGTATTTTAACGTCTTGTTTATACAGATAACTAATGCAATTGTATTGCAAAAATGAATTTGCATTGGGCTTTGTTGTATCTGTAATTGTAATACTGTATGGTAAGCAAAAAAAGACCAGTAAACATAACAGCCAATTCTCACTAAGGTAAAATGAATGTATTTAATCTTTTCAAGTATATTGGCTTCACAGTGGAATACCCGTAACATATGCTAGTCGGAGGAACTAGCTGTTACAGGAACGTAGCTGTTAAACAGTAAATTTGAAACATTATTTTCTTTAATTAGCCTCAAGAAAGCAGTGACAGGATGGTGAAATAACTTAAGTCAGTGCCTCATTTACACCCAGGAGGTGCGCCAAAGGCAATGAAATGCTCTGTCACTTAGTATATTATACCTTTTGTGCTTATTGTCATGTGTTTTGGATTTTAGATGCTTTCTTTCTGGATGACACTGTAGTAATCAGTTGCTCTAGTTAATATAGTCTATACTTACATTATTTCAGCTTAAGGTTATTTCTAAAAAGGAAACAGTAAGTTTATTGTAACAATAAGGAACACGTCTATATATGAACATCTGAGCTTAGTGATAAAATGCATTATAAAATTGAGTGAAAAATTAAATGTTTATGTTTTCATATATTTTTCAGGGAAACCTTCAGAGCAGTCATCAATATTTAACCTCCCAGACCGTGGCCTCATTTCTTGGTAAGAATTTCATATGCAGCACATTGTTACTGTGTCACCTTCTCTAGCATGTTCATTGTATTCTCATATTCTCTTAGTATACTTACAGGGACTGTCCACTACTCTGATAACCCCTCATCAATTGCTATATTCCCCCTTCCACAATAACAATTGTTTGAACTCACCTCCAGTGATGGCGGCATTCCAACATCATCAGCGTCGGGTCTCCCAGGATTCGAATGATGTTGCAAATGTCATTTGAGCCCTCAAAGTCAATAAACAGCAAAGAGATGACTTCACTCTCATTTCCTTCGAACTCAACTAAAATCCAGAAGAAGTGAGACAGTAACAGCCGTTCTGACTTTCTCTGGATTTCAGCTTTGTTTTATGTAAGTGAGAGTGAAGCTGATTGGCTTTAGGGCTCACATGACATTAACAAGATGATGTGAGCCCAAAAGACCTGGTGCCAACATTGATGGCACGTAACCTGTACAAAAGGTGAATGTAGGCTGTTTAATTTTAAGTAAAAGGAAAAAAGCACTTGAGAAGGTGTTGTCCAATTAGTGAACAATCCCTTTAAGCATGTAAACTTTTTAAACATGTAACCAGTTTGTGTGTTAAAGGGGTTGTCCCATGAAAAGAAGTTATAACATATCCTTTGTACATTAGGAGCTTAGAAGCACCCGACTGTGTTTATTATTATATAACTATTATGGTGCCCACTTATTTCCCTTTATGATATCCTTTGTATAGGTCACACCTGGGTAAAGTGCAGCCTGTAGGACACATCTTGCCCTCTGGCTGTTTCAGTCCAGACCTTGAACCGAGACAGCCCTGGGGTTGAAAACAGTGGCCCATGGGTCATACCATGCGCTCCCCTGCGCACCCACTGTCAATGCCCTGTCTGCATCGGCAGTGGTGAATTCATTGGTGCAGGAGGGACCGCCAACACCCTTTTCCAGCAATTATAGAGTGAAACAGCTGTCTCGATAAGGTCATTTCATCGCATCACCTGTGCGCTGTAGAGATTCATTGCACCAGAGACAGAAGCAGAGCGCCGGAGGAAAGGGAGCGAGGAGAGTATGTGTTTGTTTTTTTTTCATGTGTATGGGATGTTTGGCTGGACATGGAAAGGCTATGGGGGTCTCATGCTAAACGTGGGGAGGCTATGGGGGGTCTCATGCTGGACATGGGGAGCCTATGGGAGTTTCATGTTGGACATGGTGAGGCTACGGGGGTCTCATACTGGACATGGGGAGGTTATGAGGGACTCATGTTGGACATGGGGAGGCTATGTGGGGCTCATGCTGGACATGGAGAGGCTATGTGGGGATCGTGCTGTATAAGGGGAGGTTATGTGGGGACTCAAACTGTATATGGAGGGTATGTGGAGTTCTAGCTGTTTATGGGGACAGTATGTAGGACTCATGCTGTGCATTGGGAGGCTATGTGTGGTTCATTTTGTATATGGGGAGGCTATGTTGGACTCATGCTATACAGCATGAGCCCTGGATAGCCTCCCCCTAAACAACATGAACCCTGCAAAGCCTCCACATATACACCATGGGGAGGCTGTGTGAGGGCTCAAATGGTATAAAGGGGGATGTTGGCATAAATATTTTTACACAATATGAAGTGTTACAATTAATTTTATTTTTCAAATAATTATAATTATTATGATAATATTAATATTGAGCAGAGTTACTTTCAGCCTATTGGTTCCGCCCTCCACAACAGTCACAGTCTCTTATGTGGCCCCTCAGGAAAATTAATTGCCCCACAGTACAGGTGATGATTTGCTAAACACTGGAACCTGCACCAATCAGCAGATGGGGAATGTTTATTCCTAACAGCGCACTTTTGTCCCTGTTATAAAATGGTATGACAGTTGGGACACTTGACCAGCGCTCCATTTATTCTCCATAAAGCTGAAGGAAATAGCCAAGTACTGCACTCAGCAGCATATGAAACAAATGGAGTAATGATTGAGCGTGTGCACAGTTGCCCCATTATATTGAGGATAAAAGTTCCCCGATCAGTGTGGATCCCAGTAATCGAACTACCACTAGTGATGAGCGAGTATACTCATTGCTCGGGTTTTCCCGAGCATGGTCGGGTGTCCTCCGAGTATTTGGAAGTGCTCGGAGATTTAGTTTGTGTCGCCGTAGATGCATGATTTACGGCAGCTAGACAGCCTGAATACATGCGAGGATTCCCTTTAAAACATGCAATCCCCACATGTATTCAGACTGTCTAGCAGCTGCAAATCATGCAGCTACAGCCACACAAACTAAATCTCCGAGCACGCCCAAATACTCGGAGGACACCAGACCATGCTCCGGAAAACCCGAGCAACGAGTATACTCGCTCATCACTACCACCAATCAACAGGTTATCAAACATCTTATCAAAAGATGATAATTTGTTTTCATTGGACAACTTCTTTCAGTTCAGCATCCAGACCATAAAGGTTGACATGCATTCTATATATAGATGATTTTAGGTAAAAACTATTTATGTTCCATATACTGTCATTTATGTACATAGGTTAGATACATTGATAAATAGGTAGTGATGAGCCCATTGATAAGAGATTTGAGCATGACATTTTACAAAATTAATCACAATATAATAATGAGTAATGCAAAAGTTTTACATAGATAAAAAAGATGAAGGTAAAACAAATGCATGTTATGCTGACTGTACTTTAGATTGACAATCTTTCTAGGTTTCTCTTTTGTATGAATTGTGTAGTATGATTGAAAAACTGCCATCAACCTGATCACACTTTTTTTTCAAAATTCTAATTCTTTTTTCCATTTTATTTAAAAAAATAAAAAGGCATGATATAGCTATGCAAAAAAAATAAACAAATTTCCCATATTAAAGGCTCACTATGCGATCACAGATATGGTGTGCACAAATCTTTGGAATGTTTTGACAAGAATGAACTTTGAACAATGACAAAAGGCTCTATTTACAGTTTAACACCTCTCCTCTCCAACATTCTCAATATGCAGAACAGAATAAGGTCATATTTATTTAGTTTTTTTTTGAGGCACAGATTTACTTTTATTATATGATTTTTCTTTTAAATCATTATTAATTTGTGTTGAACTATAGACAGTCTCATTTACAGCAGATTAAAAGGAAGCAGTTCCAATATCTAACCAGTGTAACTAATAGCTTGCGGACAAACCAGTGCTTATGTTTCTACATCTGCTTGATTGACATCTTCATATTGAGTGGAGACTGCACACAATATGAAAAGTAGAAAAGTAGTAGCCACATGTCCAATCTTAGCTAGAAGTTCAGCAGCCCTGTTAGGCTTGGTTACTATTTACATCAGAATTTGTAAGCCAAAGCCAGGAGTGGTGATAAATACAGAAGTGGTGAAGTGTTTCTATTATACTTTTCCTCTGATTGCTCCACTCCTGACTGTGGCTTACAAATACTGATGTAAAAAGTAGTGTTGAGCGATACGATACCGCAAGTATCGGGTATCGGCCGATATTAGCTCTATCGGCCTTTCGATACTTAGTTCCGATATTTTCATCTTATCGGATACCGGAATCGGGATTGTCACTGTCACTGTCAGTGTCCGACGGTCGGGTCTGTCAGGAGTCAGCGGCACTTACCTGGCAGAAGATCTCCGGCGGTCACGGGCTGGACTGCTTCATGGCCACCATCATCTTTCCCCGGCGGTCACATGCAGTTTCTCGCGATAACTGCAGTGACTGCTGGGTAATCCCGGCCGTAAAGCAGTCAGTCCGATGACGTCACCGCCGGGGAAGCAGGTAATCAGCTGTGCTGCGTTGCGATGACAGGCTCTGCCTGTCATTGCGATGTAGCAGAGCTGGATCGTCGTGGGACTGTCGTTACTATGGACTGCGTCGGACAGGTGGTATACTGTTGGTTTTTTTTTTTCTTTTTTTACAGGAGATCGATGGCGTCGCAGGAATGAGAGAGTAATAAAATTAATGAAAACTGTGTTGTTTCTTTTATTTCATTAAAAGACTTTTTTCTTGCTGTGTCTTTTTTTTAAACATTTAAAAACTTTGGGATTAATAATGGATCGGTGTCTTATTGACACCTCTCCATTATTAACCGGGCTTATTGTCACTGTGCAATCAACGGTGACATTAACCCCTTATTACCCCGCTTGCCACCGCTACAGGGCAAGTGGGAAGAGCCAGGTAAAGTGCCACAATTGGCACATCTTTTGATGCGCCAAATGTGGGGCTGCTGTAGCCATGGGCCTTGACAGTCTTTTAATACCAGGCCGCAGCAGTCTGCATTTTACTTGGCTGGTTAACAAAAATAGGGGGACCCCTACGCCGTTTTTTTTTCGAGGGGATCCCCTATTTTTGTTAACCAGCCAAGCTAAGCAGACTGCTGTGGCCTGGTATTATCAGGCTTGCAAGGTCCATGGATATTGGATCCTTACCAGCCTGAAAAACCAGGCCTCAGCGGTCTGCTTCATCTGGCTGGTTAACAAAAATAGGGGGGACCCCACGCCAATTTTTTTCGAGGGGATCCCCTATTTTTGTTAATCAGCCAAGATATGCAGACTGCTGTGGCCTGGTATTATCAGGCTGGCAAGGTCCATGGATCTTGGCTCCTTAACAGCCTGAAAATCCAGGCCTCAGCGGTCTGCTTCATCTGGCTGGTTAACAAAAATAGGGGGGACCCGACGCCATTTTTTATTCGAAGGGAACCCCTATTTTTGTTAATCAGTTCCCTCTGACGTCACTGATTGTGTCCTGAGTACTCCCTGGCTGACCTGAAGTGAAAGTGGAAAGCAATCAATTAAGCTTTCCACTTCCTCTCCTGTCAGCCAGGAGAAGAACTCATTCATTTGGGGGTTTACTGTGAGGCTGCAGCATTAGCTGCGGTCCCTGCAGTAAACATTAACCCTTTCTGAAGGATTACACCGTGGGACCTGACTGTGCATGGGATAGGTAAGAATAATTTTGCTTTTTTATTTTATTCTTATTACAGGAAATGGTTTTTGCAGTCAAATAAAAGATGGTCAAAAACATGTGTCTTTATTTCATTAAAATTATTTTTAATTAAAGTGTGTGTGTTTTATTTTTATTTCATGCAATAGGATTAATAATTGATAGTTCTCTAATTGACAGCTCTCAATTATTAACCTGGCTTAAGGTCACCTTTCAATTGCAATGTGGCTTTAACCCCATATTAACCCATTCGCCACCGCTACAGGGCAATGGGAATAGACGGGCAAAGTGCCAGAAAGGGCGAATCTATTATAGATTTGTCTTTTCTGGGGTGTCTGGGGGCAGATGTTAGTAGCCAGGGGGGGCCAAAAATAATGGTCCCTCTCTGGGCTATTATTATCTGCCCCCATTCGCTGGCTTTGTCTGTCTGGTTGCGAAAATAGGGCGGGAGCCCACGCATTTTTTTTAAACAATTTTACACCTCATATATATATATATATATAATATATATATATATATATATATATATATATATATACATGTCATTGAATTTGTGACACATATATATATATTTATATTTATAGTTCATACACTTCTACATAGTATAATAGCCGCTAATTCAATTGACGGCTTTTGTGAAAATGCAGAACCTGACATGAAATGACACTTGGTGTACATAGGGTTAACCATTTCTTTTCATGTCCTTTGCTATCTGATTTGCACAAACAATTACATCAGTCTATGTGTGCAAAATTTCACACCTGTAGGGGTTAATTAAAGGTGTAAATTCGTAGCAAAAAAGTCAGTTTTTTTTACAACGAATTTACACCTTTAATTAACCCCTACAGGTGTGAAATTTTGCACACATAGACTGATGTAATTGTTTGTGCAAATCAGATTGCAAACGACATGAAAAGACATGGTTAACCCTATGTACACCAAGTGTCATTTCATGTTGGGTGCTTCTGTCTTTTCACAGAAGCCGGCTTTACCCGGCAATTGAATCAGAGGAAATTTTACTATGTAGAAGTGTATAAACTATACATATATGTATATATATATGTCACAATGACATGTATATATATATATATATATATATGTATTCTATGTGTGTATATTTAGTGTTTACAAGGAAATAAAGGTTTTTTTTAGTTGCGATATTTTGTTCCCATAGACTTACATGGGACTTCCGGTATCGGAATCGGATATCGCTGATATTTAGTGATATCGGCGATACCATTCCGATCCGATATTTTTAGATATCGAGCAGTATCGCTCAACACTAGTAAAAAGCTCACCAAATACTCAACATGTCAACATTGCCTTAGGCTCAGTTTATCGAATGGGAACACATTGCATATGTTTAGCCTACATCCATTTGACACAGGCCTAATGAGTGTCTGCATTGGGGTCAATTGCATTGGCTTTAGAGATGAATGGAGCCAATTGAATTCATTATAAAGTCAGGTGAAGGCATGGGACAGGCAAATATATATACTATTTATATACACATACTGTATATACACAAAAACAAGAAAGGAATGCAGATCCACACGCTAAGATGTATGCAATTTTAAAGGGCGAGTTGGATCTAACACCAATTAAAGACCGCCTTATGCTGATGGAAGGAGTGTTCAATCAGTAATGGAAACAAGGAGAAATTCAACAACTTCAATAGTATGCTACAAAAAAACTGATCACCACTTCCTCCAAACAGAATAAAGCAAGTGTGAACAGATGCGATCTGCTATTATATTATATTTATTATATATATTGCATTATATTCAATCAAAAAAGTACATTAGGACACTGCAAGCGCTTAGATGTCTACAAACATTAATCCCTTCCCGACGATGATTGTACAATGCTGGTGCATTGCAAAGCATTAAAAATGTGATCAGACTGCTGAAAGTAAGAGTCTCATAGTGGAACAAAGTAAAAAAAAAAGTTTAACCCCTTAATGAACACCAATACGCCTTTTAACGGCGGCAGTTAAAGGTACTTATGCCTCAGCGCCGCTTTTCTCCATGGTCTTGGCTATCGGGAGTACATCAGGGGGTCTCCAAACCTGACATGGCACCACCATTGATTTCAGACAATTTTGCACTCAAACAGTTAAACGGTGCTCCCTCCCTTCTGAGCCCTGCTGTGCTTCCAAACAGTAGCTTTCCCCCACATACAGGGCATTGGCGTACTCAGGAGAAATTGTACAACAAATTTTGTGGTCCATTTTCTCCTGATACCCTTGTGAAAATAAAAAAATTGGTTCCAAAGTAAATTTTTTGTGAAAAAAGAAAAATGTTCATTTTTTCCTTCCACATTGCTTATAAATAAACTTATTGAATGGGGTCTTGCGCACCTTGAGAAGTGGAGTTTTTGGAATGGTGTCACTTTTGGGTATTTTCTGTTATATTGACTCCCCACTTCAAGTGTGAGGTGGTCCCTAAAAAAATGGCTTTGTAAATTTTGTTGGAAAAATTAGAAATCGGTGGTCAACTTTTAACCCTTATAACGTCCTAACAAAATAAATTATGTTTCCAAATTTGTGCTGATGTAAAATTGACATGTGGGAGTTTTATTTATTAACTATTTTGTGTGATACCACTCTCTGATTTAATGATAAAAAAATTAAGTTTGAAAATTGCAAAATTTCCAAAATTTTTGCAAAATTTCTATTTTTTTCATAAATAAACGCAAGTTATGTCGAAGAAATGTTACCACTAGCGTGAAGTACAATATGTCACGAAAAAACATTCTCATAATCAGTGGGAAATGTTGACGTGTTCTGGAGCTGTAACCTCATGAAGTGACAGTGGTCAGAATTGTAAAAATTGTCTTGGTCATTAAATACCTAAGTACCTTGGCTCTGTCACTAAGGGGTTAAATAAATTGAAAAATATCTTTTGAAAAAAAATCACAATAAAAAAAAATATATATTATAACCATAAATAACAATTTTTATGAAAAAAAGTATGCACATTTGTTATTGCCGTGTCCAAAACGACCCAACCCATCAATTAATCTCTTCCATGAACACCACAAAAAAAGAAAAAAATAATGCTTTTTCATCATAACACTGAACAAAAAGTGAAATAAAACACGATCAAAAACACAAATGTAAATAAAAATTATATTGCTGAAAACGTCATCTTGTCCTACAAAAACCAAGCTGCTATACCTTCAAAGGTTGCATCTGAATTGTCACTCGGAGATTTAAGTGGAAACTCCAATGTAAGTGCTCAGCATAGAGTGCCGGATAAATGTGAACTCAAACATTATGTGGAATGTTCCCAATAAAAGCTTCAACTCAGTCCACAAAAAAAGCTAGTCTCCAATCAGGTCCATCATCTGTTAATGGAAATGTAGGGGGCTTCCACATATATTGGTAATAGCGTCCACATGTTTGGCATTTCTGTAGTGATGACAGCCCATCTAATTTACAGATGCATGTATCCAAAAGCTTGAACTGGACAATACAACACACTGGTCACTATAAAGTACTGGTCACTGCAATGTACTGGTCACTACAATAACAATTTTCACTCAGCAATATCCACTACAGCTTGTTTCTGGAAAACACCCATGGAGTCAAAACCATCACTACACCTGTAGATAAATTCCCAAAGGGTATAATTAGCAAAATGAGGTCAATTGAAGGGGGATTCTGTTCTTCTAGCACTTAGGGACTCTGTATATGGAGTCCGCAAACTATTTTAGTAAAATTTGCATTCCAGGAGGCAAATAGCACTCAGTCCCTCCCGAGTCTTGCCATACGGTTAAGCAGTACTGTACAGCTACATATGGGGTATTTCTACATTGAGCAGAACTTTTGGGAAAAAGGTGCCATTTTTACCCATTTCCCAGTGTAAAAAATGTAAAATATGGGCTGAAACAAAATTTAGGTGGAAAAAATATAATTTTGTTTTTCTTTACTGCCCAATGTTTTAAAACTTCTGTGACCCACCTGTGGTGTCAATATAATCACTGCACCCCTAGATGAATTCATTGACAGGTGTAGTTTGTGAAATGGAGTCTCTTATGGTGGGTTCTGCTGTTCTGACACCTTACGGGCTCTGCCAATGGGACATGGCACTCTCAAACTAGTCCAGCAAAATCTAACTCCAATGAGGAACTTCTTCCCTTCTGAGCTTTGCACTGTGCCTCAAAAGTAGTTTTCAGCAACATTTGGGGTATCAGCATACTCAGGAGAAATTGCATCTTAAATTTTATGAGAGAGGGTCAGGGAGCTTCAGTCGCAGCAGCAATACAGTTCAAATGAGGCTGAGTAAGATGCAAAACACCAGTGGGTGCCAATCCTGCTGGTGAGCACAGCCACAGTAGAGAGAAAGAAAGGATTGTGTTTGTCACACTGACCAGGTAAAATAGAAAAAACTTTTATTGAGGCATGCTTACAAATTTCACACACAGAGCATGGGGCAGAGCACCACTGCACTGGCATCTTACAAATTTCACCCACAGAGCAAAGTACAGAGTACCCATAGATTATTAGCTTAGAAATTTCACCCACAAAGAGTGGGGCACAGTAACCCTACATTAGCAGCAAAATTGTTCAAAGCAGGCAACCCACACATGATTGCTTCAGCTAGGAATAATGGCATTGTACTCTGATTCTAGTTTTTTGTTTTTTTGAACTGGGCCATGATTAAGAGGGGACCAGGTGGAACACAAAGTGAAGGAACTGGAGGCACTCTCAGCCATCCAATCTCAAACCACCCACAGGTGAGGTTGCAGAGTACACACGTGTAATGGAGAATTAGGTTTCTATACCAGAGAGGCAAGCTAATAAACATGTACCATATATAAGGAAAGCATCAGTCAAGCAAATTAAATACTTCTCAACTAAGTCAGCATCTGAAATTTTGAGACAGTATAAGCATCCAGTGCAATTTAGAGGCTCTGTAATTGGAAAGAGTAGTTAAATCTTTTAATGAACTTTATGCCTAGCCACAAAGGTAGAGTAAAATTATTTTTTTAGACACACTACTCATACAGACAGTATACAGAGACTTTTGGGCACAGTACCAAAACAGAGGCTAATAAAAAATTTCACCCACAAAGCATGTTTCCATATTTATCCCACAGAAGCTAATAACAAATTTCACCACAGATTATTTGGGTACAGTACCCCACAGATCCAAAATGTCTGCTCCAGTAGCGTATGTTTCAAATGCCGCCAATGAAAACCTTGTAGTAAGATCTTGGATCAAGCTGGCGGTCTGCAACGAGGTTTGCTTTCGGCAGTCCAGTTAAAAATTTCACCCACATAGTATGTTTCCACATTTCCCCCACAGAAGCTGATAAATTTCACACCCAGGCAATGGCCCACAAACTTGTAGGGTTGCAGAGTACACACAGTGGCTTAAAGGCACATTACTAACACAGATATGGGTTAAAGAATACACACAGTGGCTTTTGACACAGTACTATCACACACATTTTTGCCTAACAGTAGAAAAATAAGTTTACACACACATCATAGAATCATAGAATCATAGAATGGTAGAGTTGGAAGGGACCTCCTGGGCCTTCTGGTCCAACCCCCTGCTCAAAGCAGGATTCTCTAAATCATCCCAGACAGATGTCTGTCCAGCCTGTGTTTGAAAACTTCCATTGAAGGAGAACTCACCACCTCTCGTGGCAGCCTGTTCCACTCATTGATCACCCTAACTGTCAAAAAGTTTTTTCTAATATCTAATCTGTGTCTCCTCCCATTCAGTTTCATCCCATTGCTTCTAGTCTTTCCTTGTGCAAATGAGAATAAAGATGATCCTTCTACAATGTGACAGCCCTTGAGATATTTGTAGACA